>JAWWEQ010000055.1:5367836-5412555 GCA_035583055.1 Torymus tubicola | reverse complement strand
TATATATACATATAGGAAGCCTATAACTACGTATACCTTTACGCATAGGGTAACTACGTAAATATACCTACCCGCGTGTATTGTTCTGTTGTGTAAACAGTTTCTTCCCGCACACGCGAAAACCCGAGCAGCAGCTGGATTAAAGCTCCGAGGCAGGCGCAGCAGGCTGCATGCGAGAAACGAAGGCAAACGAAACGCGTGCGATAATCCGAAAATACTACACCAGTGCCGTATGAAAATAAAGCGAGAGTATATACATACGACTAATGTCCATCGGCTATATTTATACACGTTGTTCTTTATTTTTTTCGGTATATAGTGCATAAGAATCGAAGTTAGTACTATACGGTTCGCGTTTGTTTTGACGTTCCGTACAAGCGTTGTTATATGCGTGTACGTGTGTGTGTGTGTTGTATACGAGGTATAAACGCCGTGGCCAAGTGCGTTGTAAAGAAGTTATGTGCCGGGGCGTGACAATGTAAATGAAGGCCACCAAGCGAATTTGCCGGTTGTGAAAAGCGGTATTAAATATGCATTAAACGTCAAAGTCCGCGAGCGCGAATTCTCTATACTCGAACTACACGGTGTAAATTTAATCGGCGTTTGTTTCTTTTGTGGCTTGTAAATACTGTCCGTGATGCTGGAAGCGTATACAGTAACGCGGTATACGCAGGATTATAATTCAGCGCGGTATTTTTATAAGGCAGATTTACACATTTTATATAATGATGGTATTATGCGATAAACAAAAATTGTAAAATATTTATATATGGTTGAAGTCCTGTCAAATCGAGAGGTCAAAGATAGATTTTCTCGAAAGTCTCAGACAATATTGTACTAATTATTCGGGATATGCCTGAATTTAAAAAATTTTTTTACTTACACTTCTGAATATATATCAGATGTCAAAAAGTAAATGTTGATGATGTTTTGCATTAATTTTCATTGGCAGCTTTTTTTAGAGTGTAAAAAATGAAATTCGTATATATATAATGAATGAACGCAGATAAAACGATAAAAAGCTTTCCTAAGAATACCAACGAAGTGACAAAAATACTACCTCTTCTCCGCCCACATTCACAAAGCTCTTTATCCAGGGGAAAAAAATTTTGCGTAACGCGTTAATCCTCTAATGCGTTGATAATCCCGTCACTCTCCCCCTCCCTCCAGCTCTATACGAGACCGAAAGTATGTCCATTATTCCGTTTATCAATCATTGCCGCTCGAATATCCGAAAAAAGAACAGAAACGTAATTAATCCACTCTACGTGGCGTCAAAAGAAACATTAGTCGTGCTGTATACACACACATACACATACGCGAATGATACTCACAGACGCATCACAGAAACAAAATGGAATTATCTCTCGAAATTGAATATGAAAAATTCAGAGATCGTAAAGCTCGCGTATACAAGCTCAAGTTAATGGTTTGTGTTGCGGCTGTGTATATACGTGAAGGGGTTGCCGAGAGAGAATTGAAATTCGCTGTTCGACTCCCTCTCTCTCTCGCACTTTCCATCGAAATATTTGATCTCGGTATATATACATATATAGGGATCGAACTATAACATATAATAACGTAGCCGAGCTAACCAGCCTAGCGTGTAGAGTAAATTCGAATGCAAAATTGCGCTCGAAATATATTGTGTCATTCCGCAATCGAGCGTTTCGAATGCGCATAAAGTGTATACACAGATGCATGCACTACTAGGCCAGCTATGCCTTCCTAAATCCTTATATGCACGTTTCGTTTATTAAATCCTAATTATTACTGCCAATTAGCAACGAAGTTAAGTATATGAACGTACCCGAGAATATCTGAAATTTTTAGATGCTTATCAAATACATAAAATCGTTAACATTATATTGCCCGTATTTTTACCGATCCTTACATAATTACAACCATCGTATTACAAAGTGGTAAACACGTACAGTAATGAATCGAAAAAGATGTGATGATTAATTTCGTTTGCTCCAAGATATCTTAATCAAAGCAGTGGTCATCGCGCGGAATAATGTTTCTTATATATAACTTATGTATGAATAACTCGCAGATTTAAAATGCAAAACTGTACGATACAACGTCAATTGTATTTAGACTCTATAAATATAGAAAAAACTACTTCAAAACATATCCCTATATGTTAAAATTCACCATATATATAAAAATTACTATTAACTAGATGAATACTATCGATAACGTGCACATTTGTTTATATATATTTTCATATATACATAAACATATGCGTACCACGCAAAGGTCACGTCCACTCAATTAAAACTTCATGCATCAAGATAAAATCTCTCACCAGAGGTTAAAAAAAAAAGAAAACAGGTGCACCGAAGTAAAATCACGCGAAAAGGCATACACACACATGGTGCAACCTCGGATTTATCGGCGCGGCGTTAACTTCAGAGCAGGGGTTTTAAAAAGGGCTGGCACAAGCGACCCTAGCAACATATACGTATATAGTAGTAGGGTACGTTGTTGAGACCACCAGGGTAGTTTCCTTACAGCAGCTCCTGGCGCGGCTGTTAACGCAGAGCGCCAACGGACGCGCACACATACGCGTTACACTATGGATCGTAAATTAAGCCGCAGTGAGCGCGTTTCGGACGCGCGGCGAACGACTAAATCTGCAAAGAGCCGTAAAGCTCTCTTTCTCTCTCTCTCCCTCTCTCTCTCCCTCTCTCCACCGCCACCACCACCACCACCACCACCGATCGTAGTGAATCTCGGTAAATCGGAGATAAATTCTGGCAAAAGTAATTTCCAGAGCCTAAAGCGTGCGCCCCACTGACGCTGGTGTAAGTCACGTGTAGATGTATATCCAGGTAGGTGTGTATTTTATGTATATATAATACACATGAGCAAGACCGTATACACAGAGAAATATATTGATGGGGTTGTGCAAAAGGTACAAAATGAGAATAGAAATTGTACGCTCGATTTGCGTTAAGATCGCACGATATAGACACTGCATAATACGCGCGAGTGAGCGAAAGAATGCTTGCGTTCTAAATGAATAGAGAGAAATGCGTTATATAGGGAAGGGGGAGAAATGACGGGGCGATTGACTCTCGGACGATTTATATCTGGAAATATCAGGCTATCGAGAAAACGCTGAGGCGTGCGTGGCTTTCCCCCACAGTTTATGTACTTTGACTACAGTTGGTTATTTATATTCTTTTCAGGGGGGAGTTGGATAGAAGGTTTTCTTTTGTATGTGTATACGTATGTGTTATGTTGTCAAATGGACGGCACGATTATTGTGTATGGAGAGTATATCAGCTCCTCTCAGCGGGATTCCGGTTGGTAGAATTGCTTTAATCAATTGTCTTCTTTGATCCACTATGTTCAACTCTGCTACATTAATTCTTTGTGTTTCGTAAACTATATATTGTACAGGGTGATGTCTTCAAGGGTTTGGAATATTTGGGATTAGATACATATATGAAGAAAGCTGCAATAATGAGACCATGGTAATATTTATCTTTTAAAAGTAACGTTCAATTTGAGAAAAAAAACTTTCGCTTACTTTGTTTCAGAATTAAAAAAAATAATAATCTCATCCATGGTTATATGGAAAATTTGAAATTGTGCAACGTAAATGTATCAAAATATTCATGAAGTCAAATACAGTGGATTTTGTAGGATTAACAATGCATTTTCATTACTCAGCTTTAAACTTTCATAAGATTGGAAGAACTAAATAGTTTTTAATTCTGAAAAAAGTAGTAGAAGGTTCGGTCCGTTTATAGTGTTATTTTGTTTGGAAATAATAACTAGGAATTAACTAGAAAAGGCTATTTACACAATTCTTTTCTCATGATATCATGAAAAAAATGGAAAAAACAAAACATACAAATATAACTGTTGCTCTAGTGTTTGTTTTGACAGGACAACAATAACCGATGCTTTAGAGTTGGAGAACTATTTCATTTTTAGTTGTTGTAGCATTTTTTATAAAGTTGAGCTTTTAGGACCCACATGGCTGTATTTATCGGGTTTACGATACACAGGCACAAATGTATACACATGCACGCAGGTGTAGTATGTATATGGTTATAAACGAGTTTAACACTTAAACTCTTACTGTACACGATGACCTTAATATTTTTGCAAATAAACTCCAAAGAAATTAGATGCACTTTGCAGTTAATTAAAACACAAAATTTCCTCTGTTATGAAGCAAAATTAAAAGAAGGGTAAACCTTTAAGTTTCTTTGAAAACAGTTCGTGTTCCACCTTTTAATTGAACCGTTAAATAGGGCACTTTTCCATATCCAAAGTAACTCTTTAATGGTTAAATCCTAGAATACTTTAACGTATTTCAAACCACGCGTATAAGTACACACCAAGCGAGCGCATGAAATCTTTAAGGAAGTAAAAAAAAGAAGAAGCAAACCTTTTTACAATTTAAAGAAACTTCATAAAGCTAGCTCGAAACTCGCGCCTTTAAAAAAAAAAAAAAACCCTTACAGCCCACATGCTCAGCCGCTAAATTTATCAAATTAAAAAGCTCGCGCGTGCAACAATCTCAAAGGGTCAAAAGCCATTAAAACATTATGAAGCTCTTGCTAAAAGGGAGAAGATTCTCGCAGCTTTGTTGCGCAAGAGGAGGCTGACGACGCACAGGCGACTCTTTTCCATTCCCTCGCTAATCCCGCAGTGTTATTATATGACCGCATGCGGGTACGAGTCTCGTTCTCTCGTCTTGTGACTTTTCTAAAACGAGCCGTATATACGCTCTTCACGTATACGAGCGACTATGGGACAAAGAACCGAGGAACTTCATTACACCGTTAGGAAAAGTGTGTATGTTAGACTGTAAGCGATTTCTCTTTTGCCGAGAAGACATTGTAATTTTCCAAATCTCACAACAATATATATGTATATATCTATATACATATATACATTGCGGTAGAGGTGGATTCCAATTAGACCGCATGTCCGCGCGAAAAGGGATTCGTCTTGTGCAGTAGTAGTAGCAGCAGCAGCAGCAGCAATAGTAGAGCTTGGAAGGCAATAAAGACGGCTAGGGCAAACGAAACCCCCGATAAAACGGTACGGCGAAAAAGCGAAGGATGCGAGCTGTAGGACGAACACACGAGAGTCGATCGGACCAGTTCGGCCGATGGATAATGAAGCTGCCTGCGGCGTATACTGTGGCTTGCTGTTAATGAAATCCAGGAAAAAAATTCTACCTTGTCGCCTAGCATTTAAGGATTAAGTCGTCCGTCCGCTGTAGAGGGAAAAAGTTTGAATTTTAAAGTTTTAATTTTTAAAGTTAAATAAAATATATATGTGTGTACGCGAAAACGTAATGCTTGTTATTGTATTTTAAATTGAAAAAGGTTCTTTTGATTTAACTTTCATTCATGAATTTGGAAGTTTTGTCAAATGATTTTATGTAAAATTCAGATAAAAGTAACGTTAATTACTTTCCTTATTTTCATATATATTTTGTTCTTGCTCATTCGTAATGCTTCACCAGTGTATAATTAATTGCTGGATTATTTTGTTGTTTGTTAAATTCACAGCGTGCTGTATTTGGCAACAGCGAATAATACAGCGCATAATACACCGACGTTGTAAAAGTTTCAATGAATTTTATTTATTTAAATTCATTCAGCCGTAAAAACACAAAAGGATTTTTCTCCACGAGCAACTGCTTTTATCATTTAAAAAGCATTTTCTACAAACTCAAATTTGCGGAAAAAAAAATGTATTCCCTCATACTTTAATCACGCGTCCAACGCAGTATTTTCATTAAATAATTCCAGCAACCAATATTCAGATAATTAATCAAATCCTATCGCCAAATAATTCACACCTCCCCTTCTCCCCCCAAACCCGACTATTCTATTAAAAACTTCGTCCTCCTCCTCCTCTTCTTTCTCTCCCCCTTCTCAATCCATTTCCCAACATCGTAGCAATTCGATCAAGCGTCCCCTCAATGATCACTTAGTGGGAAGACGGACAGACAAGCGTTCCGTCGCCCCTCCCCTCTCTCTCACCACGTCTACCGACAGATAGAAATAAAAGCTCGACACGCGCGCGCGCGCGCAAAGAGAACGTGCGAGGGAGGAAAGAAGAAGAAGAAGAAGAGAAAAAAAAAACGGACTGTTGGGTGAGAAGGAGAGTGATCGCTAGGGTACTACCTCGTGCGCGCGTGTTTTCCCCCGGAAGTTGCGAGACATCACCGGGGAGCAATTCGTCTTTGTAACGCGCGCGCGCACCCCGCACAAAGGTGTCCGAGGCTCCTTCATACACGAGTGTGTGCAGCAGCAGCAGCAGCAACGACCGCGCGGTGCGAAACAAAAGAGAAACGCGCGTGTGAGAGAAAGAAAGAAGACAGTGCAACGCTGAGATAAAGAAAAATAAAGGGGGGAGGGGGGGTGCAAGGGTAACCCTTATTAATGACACGAGGTGGAAGAGGGGATGGAAAGAAAACACGTCCGTGTATTTATAGCCGACTATCAGTGGCGAATTTTTCGACGACACGCGTGTGTGTCCCCTGTATAGTGTAGTGACCCCCTAACCCCAGTTCTATTACCGTTTAGTTATTTTTCTTTTTTTTTTATGATAGAAGCGAAGAAGTAATAGACGAGCATTTTCGCGCAATTTCGTATAAATACTTTTTCCAGATCCCTTAAAATCTTTACGATAACTTGTATACAATATAACCATATATTTATTTCTAATATTCACTTAATTTTACACATTTATCTATAAATAAACATAATAATATACTAAAAATTTTAATATCACGCAACAATCAAGAACCACCATATACCCTCATATATATACACCACACGGCAAATCATTTCCAACTAATTTTTCTAGCATTGAAAATGTTAATTTCACCCTTTGGACCGCATCCAAAGCATCATGCCTTTGCGCCGCGCGCGTCGAGCCAATAAAACGCCGGCAGCGTAACCACCACCTATAGCGATCGATCGTTCGCCGGTATGTATACACGCGCGCATTACCACCACCATAAACATCCTTCCTCAGTTCACCACTCCTTCTCCTCCTCACTCCACGCATTAATTTCAATGCCTTCTTCTTGAGCTCGAGCGAGCATCCGGAATTCCTTGCTAATTCCCCTCCCTTTCTCCACCCCCCCAAAATCTTCCTTATCGTGCGACCTATTCCTCTTCCCTCCTCTTCCTTGAGAATTCGAAGACTGGAATACCTATAGATATATATATATATATATATACCTTTAAGAGGAACATCGCAAGCTTATGTTGTAAGCGGTTGTTCATCACTCTTTACGGCGTCTTTCGCGCGGCTTAGACAACTCATAAACTCGCACACGAGCGCATACCACGACTACTACTACTAGCGTCCGTGCTGTGCTTTCGGCGACCAGGACATAGGGCTTTCTCCCCCCTCTCTCTCTCTCTGTCCCTGGCGTCCTCTCCCTATCTCGTATTTCGGAATTACGTCCTTTGCAGAATACCGCGTCGCTGCGTGCAATATCGAATGCTCAAGTTCTCGCTGCTGCTGCTGCTGCTGCCACGGAGAATATAAGGTGAAGAACGCAGCCCTTTACGATCGAAGAACCAGCGCGCATTGAGCTTGCCGATCCTTAAGTCACACCCATCCTGCTACTCCATAACTGCGTCCATTCCATTATTGCGCTCTCTCTCTCTCTCTCGTTCATCCCCTTATAGGTACATATATATATATACCGGATACGCGTCTTATTTTTATGGGTTTTCGTCCTATATACCACAGAGCGAGGTACGACAACGTTATAGAAATAACTTCGTTCTCAGGCACCCATCTGCAGTACTGATATCGCCCTACGTCGAATTATTAAAATGTAATGGCCACCACTAAATGCTTATTATCGAGTTTTCCCTCGCCTCCCCTCCCCTCCCTTGCGTTTCGCTGGCATGCGCCGACGGTAATGCCAAGGGCTTATGTATAATGCAGTTGCGCTAGCGCGCGTTTATGCGCAGCGAGTGGTTACGGCGTGATATAGGAAAAATGAAAGTAGAATTTTTTTTTTGTTACTCTTCTGCGTCGTAGTACAGTTTATTGCATGATGCGGTTTACTTTGAACGTTGGTATATATACGTTTGGTCGTTTATACGATCGAAAAATGCTTTATTATTGTGCATCGCTCGAGAGTCCGAGGTGTGAGCTTTAAAAAGAAACATTCCCATGCCGTGTTAATTGAGTAGAAAAAGCGAGATATGGAAAGACATTAGCGGAAGAATATATATATATATACGATGTATTTATCAGAGCTTTCATCTGTCAGTATTGTATTCGAGTTATATCCGACCAGAATCCTCATAAAAACTGAAATTCTTAACAATTTTAGGATTTTTTTTTTAAAAGTTTTGAAAAGAGTCTTTTTTGGAACGGTAACCATTTAACTTAGGAAAGTTTTATATATCACTTAAATACAAAAAATAAAACTAGAGAAATTTACTTTTCATTTACATTTTTAAGAATTACAAAATGTTGATTTCTTCCAAAGTTATATAAAGTTTAAAATTAAGCATCGAAAATGCAGTGAAATGTGCAGGCAATCAAAGAATAAATTTTAGTGCATTTTCGATGCTTAATTTTAAACTTTATAACTTTGGAAGAAATTAACATTTTGTAATCCTTAAAAATGTAAATGAAAAGTCATTTACTCGAGTTTTAGAGAAAATGACTGTACAGTTCTAAAAAGACTATTTTCAAGACTTTCTTTTAAAAATAAATCTAAAAATGTCAAGAACTTGCGTTTTTATATAAACATTAGAGTCTAATATTGCAACTTTTATTAAATTTCTACACCCAAAAATTATCCCCAAGTTTGTGCCAAATCCAGAATCCGAACATATAATGCATTCCCCTAGTAAGTACAATGATATAATTGTATATAGAACATATAGTAGCTCTCCTGCTACGAAATCCTATTATACCTCTACGCACGCATCCCTTTTACTCATTCGACCTTTTCCATTAACGCACCAATCCAATACGGATTAGCTCTCTGTATAGGGGGAGGGTTGAAAAAAAGCACATCGATTAAGATACGGATTGCCGTACTGTCGCCCATACATATATATACACATACACACAGCCGACAGAGAAAAACACAACTGACGTCGACTGATAGAGCGCGAAAAATAAATTGTTATTGCCTGTAGGCACAGGCGTGTACGTTCCTCTCTCTCGAATCCTCTTCAGTCCCTTGAAAAAAAAAATGTCCCCTCCCCTTAAAAATCAATTTTCTCTGAAACGTTCCCCATCCCTTAAAAAAAAAAAGTGCCTACGGTAGTTTTCGAGAGCGCGCAGAGACGATCACGCGCCACGAGCAGCTCTCTATACTTAATTGGCTTTCGGTATCAAAAAGGGTGGGCGAGGTGTCGCCTAAAACGACGAAATAAACGCCGACAAAGGGGGTTGGACGCGTCCGACGTACAAGAGAGAAAGAGAGAGAGAGAGCTCAGGTCAAAAGGGGCGCGGCGAGAACTTTCAACAGCAGCTAATAGGAAAAGAGAGAAGAGAGAGAGAGAGAGAGAGAAAGCGCAAGGGCGCAAAAGTCGCTATGTGTTGGTGGCAGCGGCGGCAACGCGTTCGGCTTCGTTACTTCCGAGAGGGTGCAATAAACGAGCGGATTTCACGTCGGAGGCGAAACGACCGCGCGGCACGACGGGTTCGCTTTGACGATACGCGCGCGAAGCACACACACGACCGATCGAGGGACTATAGGGTGGGGGTTAGACCGACAATTAAGATACGAGGACCGTATAGCAGGCTCCCTCGTGAACGACGCGAGAAAAATCTCAAGGTGGCGAAAAATTAAATGCGATGTTTAAGGCGGTAATCGTCTTAAAAGCTTTTCGAAAGGCATGAGAGAGAGAGAATCGAAACTCTCTCTCTCTCGTGTCTTTTCTTATACTAGAGTGTAAATTCGACCTAAGAGCTCGAGCGTCGGGAGACAACAATAAACCGTAAGTTTACAAGTTTATTCGTCGGAAAGTTTCGCCGGTCCACTACCTTCTACCGAACAATAATTACAATAGATTTTAAGCGCGAGCGAAAGAGGAAGGGAGAGAGAGAGAGAGAAAAGCTCGCTCGCTAAGAGTATTTTTCACTTTTGCGGGTAAAAAGTACCGCAGCAGCAGCAGTAGCGTCCGAAAAATAAAGAACGCCAACTCTCGGCCGGGTAAGAATAAAAGAGTAGTCTCTTACGACGGCCGAAGTAATCTCTCCATCCCTCCCTCCGTTTCTCTCTCTCTCTCACTCTCTCGTTTGGCTAAACGAAAGAGCGTCGACAAGGGGCCTTCGGCATGCGTCGTATATATATATATACTAGTACAAGTAGTCCGCGCGCTTCAATCGGCCCAAGACGTAACGAGGGTCGGAGGTACAAAAAAATCTCTCTCGCGCGCTCGCGCGAAGGGCATTAGGGTCGTAAAGGAACGAACGAACGAACGAACGAACGAGAGAGTGAGAGAGAGAGAGAGAGAAGAAGGTCTCTGTGTACACCTCGACATTCTTTCCCATTTGGCGTAGAATTGCCCGGCCGCGGTTGGTGTATATATATAGTGTATATAGCCGCGGCGGCGTTTTTGGACTGGTGCCCAAACTGCTAGATAAAAGTATTCTGTTGCTCGAGGTATACGAAGCGTGCGCTCGAGTGTCTTGTGTATATACACACTCAAATGTGAATTTCGCGCGGGGGCGCGAAGGAGATAAAGAGGCCGCGACGACGATGCTGTCGCGCGCTCGAGGTGCTTGCCTGGAAAATCAAAACGGGAGGTGGAGGGGCTTTTATTCTTGGCGGAGGTTGCTACTGCGCGTCGAGGTTGAGTGGGTGGTGGTGCGAGTATTACAAGATGAAATAGAATTATATGGGGTTGCTTGAGATAATTACTTATGTGACGTGCGTATACGCAGTGTGAGGGATTCGTGGTGTATATGTTGTGTAGTGTAATCTGTGGAAGCTGATCTGAACATTGGGTAATTAGGATTGTTTGAAGATAAATATATGTCGCTTATGACAAAATAAAAGTAAGGTAGAAGGGATACTAGGGGAAGAGAGCGAAGAGAATTACAGATGGAAAAAAAAATCAAAACCAATGACAGTTAGTTACGTAATACTGATACTTATATAAAGAAGCTCATTATAATTTGAGCTATTATTAATATCAATATAGTATAGACTTTTGATTAATTCTTGACGTATAAATTTGTTTAAATAATAAAGTAACATTGTGAATAGTTTATACAAACAATGTATATAGCAATTTACAACGAGATGAAATATTAATAAATTTTATAAAAAATGTAATGATTTATAATTGAATACAATTGATGTTTTTTAAATAAAAAACATAAAGTACAAAAATAGAGTTTGTATTTTACTTTTTGGCAACATATTTGATTGATTTCACTAATGGAAAACCTGTACATATGTTCAATAACCAATTCATATTATACTGTATGCATTAAATCTCGAAAAAAATTGAACAAAAAAAAAGAATTGTTTATCAAAAATTAGTTTTTATATATTTATTCAATCTGTTCGATTGATTTTTTAAATATTTGACGTTAAATTTCTTCTGCATTTATTCTGTAATTCGTTATTTCTCAAACACGGCTTTATGTATTTTCAATTGCAATGGACAGTGAATTTAAATTTCAACCAATCAAAGTTTGCGGTTGGTCGAAAATTTTGAAATCGAGGTAATTTTATTTCACAACATTATACAAAACATAAAAGATTTTACTACATATTTTCCCATATTGAATAAATTAAATAATATTAAATAAACGTGAAACCTTGACGTTTTAACGTATGAAGTGGGGAAATAACTGGTTTAAGTTAATAAAGAATCAGAAATTGCGTATATGATAAACTTGATATCTATTTTATAAATTTGCTCGTCGAGATTGAAATTCCAAAATACACTTGAGAAAGTTTTAATTGTTTCAATTTCACGTGATTCTATTTGATTTTATCAAAGTTTCCACGAAACTTCATCAAATTCACGCATAATTCCATCATCAACATTTATTCATGGAAGTGGCTGTACGCAACTTTCTCTACTGCGTGAAAATATTTTGTTGAGGGTTGAAACAGTATTATGTGTCATAGTTATGTTATTCTAGGTATGATAGCTGTTTGAAAGAGTTTTATTTAAAATAGAGTTGTATTTAAAATATTTCCTAGAAAGTATTTTAATCAAAAGTAGATAGCTTATAGACTACATTCATAACTGTACTTTTATACAAGTATGTTCAGACTTAAAATCTTCTATTTTTTTGGATTAATTTATTGAAAAAATGTTTGAACAGGTAAATAAAGTTATTTATAACAAATATCATTATGGTTTTATAAAATTTCAACTCATTTAATCAAGCTGTTTCTGATTTATATAGTATTTTGTTATTTATTATTTTCTATTATACGAACAATAGTTATAGTTTATGTTTTTTGTAAAGGGCTTACGATTCATTTCATAAATAACTAAAATAAATACCTCAATTTACGTGATTTTAACGAAGACTTATTGTGTAACAAATGAAGTTGTTTATTCTACTTCTATCATAATAACACTACATAGTATATATCTACAATATCACATTACCCGAGAACCATAAATATGAAAATTTTACGGAAGAGAAGACTCGGGTCGGACCACATTAAATATATGCGCAAAGAGATCTCATTCCAAGCGAAAATCTAAATTGCATACACAATGGGCTCGTACACGCACATGAGAGTACGCCTCCTTTCTATCCTACGGTAATGGTGTCTTGATTAAATTGCGCGCATGCACATATACTGTACTCACTTAAACCATCTATCCGTCTACCTGTTCGCGTGTACGCGCTTTTATGAGGATAGTTGTGTGACGTATAATCAAAAGAACTGAAAAAGATATAGTATTACATCAGTAATATTCTGAAGTGAAACACGAATGTATATAGAGCGCTTAGCATTTTTTTAATGAGCGACTGTTACGTTAAAATAATCTTTTACGAAATTTTGGTATTTGTAAATTATAAGAAATTATAAATAAATTTTTATTATAAAAGACGACGAGCAGCCACCTGCAAGTCAGTTCACGCATAAATCAAATTGCGTACTTCGTAATAGTTCGATAATTTGTTTCTCGAGAATTTATTGAGCCTGGGTGAGTATATATATACGTGAGCATAATTCCTAGAGTTATTTACGCGCGTGTGGTATGTTCGATGCATCACCGGGCGGTTAGCGTAAATTAGACGACGTGGGGGAAAAATGTCTGTGCGCATACACATACACATACTGTCGGCAGTCGTTCAGCAGTCGATAAATTGTGCTGGCGCAGCTGATTAAGGTAAATAGATGTATTTTTACATATTGGTGCTGCATAAATCTCCGAACGCTTAATTGGCGAAGCGCGCAGGCGACTTTAATTTGCAAGTGTGATGGATTGGGTCATGCGTATAATGTAACACACTGTGCGTTCGTTGTTAAATTGTTTATTGGAAACTTTAGAATGTTGATGAAAAGGTTTATAATTAATAACAGTCCAGAAGTTAGTGACAGATTTCACGACAATATTTCCGCAAGTTTCATTTTCTACGTATATTATCCGTGTACCATATAATAGTAACATGAACGTTTTCAAATCAATAAAAAGTATTATAACAGCGTATAAACACCGAAAATTCGCAACAAAACTTGTCTTCCACCCACATCAGCGTTGAACAATATAATACAACGACCTGCTAAAGTTTAAATATCAATGTAAAATATTTTTCTACAATAAAGTAAAATGAATTAACTAAATAAGTAAAGGTACGTTTAAAAAAGTTAATTGCAATACTTGCCAACATCAATACTACTAAATTATTCTTATTATATACTGTCACGGACGAGCCTCTGCCGCGTATCCCGTATACGTGTAAGGCGCGAATGCAGATTCACTATTGTAAGAATGTCTCACTCGCGATGCGCTTCTAAACCGTCGTATATATTTTTTCACGCCTTATTCTTTATTTTCGGTCGCACGTTATGCAATACTCATAATTGGTTGGGTTGATTAGTTTGTTTTTAATCAATTGTAACGTTCTTATTAGTATACAGTTGGGCGCGATTCGAATGGCCGACTGTAGCAAATCGACACAACGATTTTATGATCGTTTGGATAATATGCTGCTTATAAAAAATGTAAGGTAGAAAACTTAAATATATTTCAAAATATTCAAGCCGATTATAGAAAGTTACGTATAAATTTTTAAAATTTATTAAGCTGCTGTAACAGACGTAAAATGAATTATACATTTTGAATTTTCCACGGCAATTGAAAAAAACTTTAACCCCTTACATTAACATTTACTGATTATATATCATATAAAGCATAAATGTAAATAGATCATTATGAAATATTATTTCATCTCCCGATCCATTAAATTTGAAACAATGGCACCCTCATTATCTCGTTATTGACTTTTAAATTTAACGCTTGCTATAACCGTAAATTCTCCAAACCTCGTGTACTATAAACAATATTCTTAATAACCGTCCATTGAATCTTTTTCACGAAACTGCTAATTCGACTTTGCAAAGTCCACCGCGTGTATTAAAGGTCGCGAGAGACTCTGAAAGTAGGTTTAAGTCACATCACGAATGTGACATTCATATATGTGAAGGATGACCGCATCTGCATAGATAAATAAAAAGATCAAACTCACAACGGTGCCAACAAAATTTCTACAAGACGAAGAAGCCTAGTAGAAAAAGGGAGCTTTAATAGTTAACTAAAAATCATCAAATCAATTATCTATCAGTCGATGAATTGGAATAACCGACTAGTATTTCGAACACAATATACTATTACATTAGAAAACTGTTAGCAGTCATCTTTATCGGGATACACGATATACACGATACTCGAGAAATTCAAGGAAAGAAACCATAAAAATTAGATTTGAAAAAATTGAAGTATGATATAGGCATTGAAAATTAGATATAGAATCATGTTACCTCAAACGTCACTGTTTTTCTCAATTTCCGCTCTAAAATATTACAAAAGACAATGTTTCCCAGCAGTCTAGTCTACTGGCTATGTGTACATGAAAGGAATCAAAAAATCTCCCCAGGGCTCAATTAACGCGCAACAAAGCACTTGCAAAGTACATCAGTATGTATTCACGCATTTACTTGGCCCGTGTATATTTAAAATTTCACTCCCTCGCAATGTTAAGTCGAAGTCGCGACTTTAATGTCGCAATCTGTCTCGCACGCTGCGTGCTGTGGGAAATGGGAACGCTTTAACAATAAAAGCCACGTTCCTGCGACATTCGTAAAAACACGTACACCTCTCTTATGCTCTCTGTCTTTTTTTCTCCCTCTCTCTCTCTCTCTTTCTTTCTCTATCTTTCTCGTGTTGTTTTTTCCCTCATTTTTCCGGTGCACACAGCAACAGCAGCTGCCCGTCATACGTGCAGCCATCATCTCCGCACCGATGGCTTCATATCTCCAGACTACGGGATCGTCAAAAAGCTCCTTGGACCGCGAGAGCATAACGGCAGTTTCGTATATGTATATACACCTTCATACAAGGTTTCCATGACGCGTCTTTTCTTCTGAGTTTTTCTCTCTTTTTTTTAGCTCGCCGACTTACATAGTAGCGTAGGATAGAATTAAGACGAGGGAAAACGTTTTTAAGAGGGAAATAATCTCGACTGCTGCCGTCCAAAGTAGGGTATTTGCTTGCGGAAAGAGTAAGTATACCTAGAGTAGTTGCTAACCGGCAAGTCACTCTGTTGGCTATAGCGCAATCTTGTGTTACTTAAGGATACGGTCCAAATAGATAAAATATTTTGTTTTTCATAAATTTATGATTTAGTTTTAAAATATTATTAGTAAACGATTAAAACTTTATGGAAAACATACAAAATGTTCTTATCGATTCAATGTTTTTATTTGAAGTGAATTTCAGATCTCAATCAGATATTTAAGTTCGACTTCAGGATGTTTTTAAATAAGGAAATATGAAAAATACCTAACAATAAAAAAAAGCCAAATTATAAAATTGTTTAAATAAACTTTTCTACTAAAGTCTTCGTATCTTTCATGTTAATATTTTTTGTGAGCCAACTGATGTGCGAAAAAAAAGTACATTTTGGTTTGTCGTATCCGAGTTCGCATTTTTGCTATGTAGAAAATGTTAAAAGTTTCTGACTTATTATAGAGCATTTCGAAATTCAATCGTAAAAGCTTTGAAAATTTAAAATTCAGACGACTTTCAATTTTGATAAACTAATTTTCACATCAAAGTTCCACGAGCATCGATGGTCCCCAGTGATACAGTTATCATCTATATTGCAAAAATTAAAAATAAAACTAATTAACTCATATTTTTTAAGTTTGCGACAAAACAATATATGATTCCTTTTTTCTAATTTCAAAAAATAATGTATAATAAAACTTAATTTGGACATAAACTATTATACATTTTTAAAAAAGCTAAAAGTATATAGACTACTTTAGCAAAGCCTTAAGATGGCATTTTACGTGCTAAATTAGAAGTCTACGGTCACGACAGAGCACAGCTCCGTCTTGCGTTTTTAATGGACGAATTTATTTGCACTGCACTTTTCGTTTTTTTCTCTCGTTCTCTCTTTCTCTTCGTTATAATTACGCGGGATAGAGTTTGTTTTAGTAAAAAAGTGGTACGCGCTGAAAAGCAGCAGCAGCACTGGTGACCCCTTGATACGCGCCTTTTAGCGGAATACGTAAGCGCGCGTTGGCAAAACACAAAATGGAATTATTCCGGAAGGTGAATTTTGTTTGAAATATAAATATTTTAGCGGAGCTAAGAAATGCTGCAGCGCTTAAAATTGGAACGAGCCAGCTTCATGCGGTTAGCCGAGAGATCGGAGATTTTTTGCAAACTTGCCAAAGTATTTACACCGTAAAATATGAAGAGCTTGAAAAATCACTTAGACGAAATAAAAAAATAATATCTTGAAATTATTTCTTTTTAAACGCTTTTTATACATTTTATGTAAATATGTACATAATTTAAAAACATTGATGAAACCATAATGTATTATTAAAGATTTTATTTTTTCTGAACTCACATTATTATCGACATGTTTTCTTTTTCGAGGTTGTCATCTTGATGTAATTTTGTTTCATGAATAGTGGAAATACTCGATCGGTTTAAATTTTGGAAAAAGCTTATTAAAATACAGGGAAAAAGCTCAATTTCAGCTCTTTGAAAAGTATATAAATATTTATTCGTGGAAAAAGTATAAGCAATTATAAATAACATACAAAAAAAAGTAAAAATCATTAACCAGCAAATAGTAGAAATTTAATAATTTTCTTGTAATTCAATATTTTCCAATAAAACAAAACTTAAATCAACGCTTCCTCTAACTACTTTAATCATGTTTTTGTTCATTTTCGTAAGTGTTGGTAGTATTTTCAAAGATTGGTTTAAAGAAAGAGACATTATAATTAAAAAAAATTGATTTTCGATAATAAATAGAACCAACTAAAGAACCAATATCGGGAACAAGCGACATTCTGAAAGGATCATTATACAGTTTTCCATTAGCGATTGGGATAAAGTAATTCAACTAGACAAAAGAAGACTAAAAGAATCAGCAGACTAACTCAGACATCAGTGAAGATTGGTTATAATCATTTATATAAGCTCCCTATCCAGACATAGAATGAGTATGGATGTTGTAGATCCAAGCAGAAGATCACTAAGTGCTGACTTTGCCAGTGCCCGGCTTTCGTCAACATAAACAGAGGCTTGTTACATTGGGTAGTGATATCATAGACGAGAAACGCAAATTAGAGCTTAAACTAACCGGATGTTCGAATAAATTAAACAAATATTCGTCTATTCGCATAAAATACTCATATTCAAGAAATTTATTGTTATAGTCAGAAACAAAGATACGTTAAAAATATACATTTTAGATATTAACCAATGTATGTGATTGACATCAAATTTATACATTCATTTGCCGTATCAACGAAAAGTATAAGTAAAATGATAAAAAAAGAGAGAACAATAATTATTATTACAGAACAAATGGTACAGCGAGAAATTACGCGCCTTTAATTATCTCTACCCTCACACACAACTAGTTTAAATAATCACAGAACTTTGTTGAGCGAAACCGGCGCCACTAGCACGCCATCAGCCGACCGCAATATCGCCACGGACCAACTCTAGAGCAGCAGCAAATATTCAAGCAGTCCCCTTCAATTACGGCCAGCAATTATTCAGCTTTTGTCCACAAAACATTACCCCGATGAGGATAAGACTTTCGCACCCCACCCAAATGGGGGGAGGAGGAGGAGACTAGAACAACGAGGCCGCTCTGGTAGCTATCGACCTCTCGAGAAAGCCCGGGATTTCTACAGCTACGATCCTAATGTTATTCCTCTTTCTCCGTACATGTATTGCTAAGACCATAGATCCCTTCCAACGCCATGTGCACTCTTCCTCCGACCCTCTTTTTCTCTTTGCCTCTTTTCTTCTCACATTCCTTTCTCTCTCTCGCTCTCTCTCTCTCTCTTGCTCTTTCGAATTACCGCAAAGGACACAGTACACAAACAGTCCTGCTTAGGATCCATGATGAGATAAGGAAAGCGATCAAAGACTGCAAACTAAGCTCATTGATACTGTTCGACTTTTTCAAAGCCTTCGAATGCCTATCTCACAATTTTCTGCAAAAGAAATCGAAAGCCCTTAACGTAGCTGATCAAGTAGTTCGTTGATTCTTCAAGCACATGGCGGATCGATTACAAACGATTATAGACTCGAATGGCTTTCAATCCGAATAATTATTTGTAACACCGGAGGTGTCGCAGAGTAATGCCTTTAACTTGTTCCTATCTTTAGTTTTTATCAACTATCTTCTGCAAGGGCTGCTTTATGCCAAGATCGTGATATTTGATGATAAATTTTACGAAGGTCTATTGGTCTCCTAAATCGCGACACTTGAGTTGTTGAAATTTAGCCTGAACAAATTTATTAATACTTGACTCCTAAACCACTCCCACACGACTCACGCACTTTAATCCACAAAAAACATGAAAGTCTAAAGAATTAGCGAGAAAGCTATTTCCCACGGCCGACCATCCCTTTTTCTCTCAAAGAGATAGCGAGAAAGAGCGAGACGAAGGACAAAGTACATCGTGGAGAAAAAATACATTCTTAAAGTGGTTGGAAGAGCATCATCGTGGTTTACGACGCGTAGGATTTTCCTCTCAGTGTGTACCTGCCTCAGTAAGATGAATCTTCATACTTACGCGAAGGATAATTCAACATCTCTGAATGAGACGGTAATGACGTGCGGAGAATGAATGCGTGCCTGCGCGCGTGCATATTTCCCCTATATGTGTATGAGAAATTGCTGAGATACAGGTTCATTCTGCTCTACCTCCACATCGTCTTACAAACTACTCTAATAGTTTTTGTTTTGACGCAGGGTCCGATGATGGGGCAAGATAATAGGATAATTATATTACCGCCAAGTTTCTCCCCCCTTAGGTAAACTGATTCGACAAACTCAACCGATCGTAAGACTATATATAAATTTCAATATATATATATATAACTTTCTATAACTCAATCTACTTTGGCCTAACTTTTCCATATTCCTTTGTATGGTTAATAAATTCATTGAATATTCAACTTACAGCGTATAAACCTAACAAGAGACTATTACAAGTAATACTTTCAATTTAATTATCAGCTTGTAAACTTATTACACGTCGTAGTTAACTTCTATACAGTATCAGCAAAGCTTAAAATCCAAAAAGAAAAAAAAAATCAAGAAAGAAATACTTTCGCGCAAGCAAAGTCATTCAAATTTACGAGTAAATCTACAACTCGACCCGCGCGCTACTCTCTCACGCGAACGACACTTCTGTGAAAATTGCACGACACTCTGTGTAGCGAAGCGGAAAATTCATAAAACAGCCTGCGGGCATCTTTTCCCTTCCACCTCCGCTTTTGCTCCCCCCCCCCCCCCCCTCTATCTCTCATTTCACGAGAATTGAAGTCCGTATACTTTGCAACTTGCAGCGAATTATCCCACTAATTTTGGGGCGTGTCGTTACCGACGCGTAATATATATATACACACATATATATATACATACAGCCCGCAACTCTGTCAAAGGCGAAGTTTTATAACGACGTGGAAGAACGAAAGAGACAGCGAGTGAGAGAGAGAGAGAAGAGGAACAGAAGAGACGACGAAGGGAAGAGGTGAGGGGATGGTGGTAAAAGTGCGCGGGATTATGAAAAGTCGCTGTTTCTTCTCGTCGTTATGATACTCGACGGGTGCATTAACTCGTTTCTGCTCGACGGTGGAAAATAAGAGCAACACAAGAGCTCATCCAGAGATGAGTAAATGTTTTTTAAGCGCACGTCGGTGGTTCCCCCGCGTTGTGAGGGCTGTTTTTGTTTTTCGATATATATTTCGGCTGGTAAAAATGAGAGAACAAATTTGAATCGGGATGCAATTTTTTGCTATTAATGAAAATATAAATTCTGATTAAAAAAACAAAATCTTTTCGTTAAAAAAGCTGTGTCTCTTATCAACTTTACAGTAGACTTATAATATAAACCTACCTGTAAGCGAGCAACTTGTTACTTTGTACAAGGTGATGGCATTTTTTAAAAATGTTCCTCATTAAAGCTCTAATTAATTGCTTCAACAATTTCCTAATTAGCTATTCTCAGATAAAGTTCAAACTCAAAGGCGCAAGTGTAAATAAATTCCAAGACTCATTTTTCGTTATGTATATATACAAACTCTCGTGTTCCGCATCTCTCTCTCTCTCCGTACAGGGTAAGCGTCAAAGAATCACTTCATCATCCGTTATAAACACGTTGATTAACAGTATACACTTCGTCGACACTTCATAATTATCGCCCTTGTGTCTCGCTTCGTGATTGGCAGTCTCGCTCGTTCCTTTTCAGCAGCTGTCGAAAAAAATGCGATTTAAAAAAAAAAAAGGAAAAGAGTAAAAAAGAGAGAGAGTAAAAGAGGAAAAGGCAGCGAGCAGTAATGAGAGAGAGAAAGAAAAAAAGAGAGTAAGAGAGGCGCATGCAATGCCAAGTTCCGCAGGTAAAAGAGTCGCTCGCGCGCATGAGGATCAAACAGCTACTGCAGAAAGCTAATTTAATTGTTTGGTAAACATCGTCGCGCCGACGTAGCCGCGCCTGCAGTTGGAAAATTCTCTAATAAGAAGACGCGTTCATACTCCTATATACAGTATGTATATATATACAAATTGCTCAGGACGTCTTAAAGGTGAACGTGCTGACACTTACCTTTTTTTTCTACGCCTTCACAGCAGCCATTTCTTTATTTCTCGAATTCTGGCCTTTCGTTTCAGATTTTTTTCTTTTCTCTTCACTCTCGTGCCGTCGCGCTCGGCAATATCGTTAATTGTGGCGCCTTGGAAAAGCCGTGTTTACTCGAGCGAAAAGCGACGATTCGTTTCGCGAGGGTGTTGGTTGACTTTGGGGCGGTGTAACGGCAGCTGTGATAAAGAGAATCGATTCGTAAGCTCGTATATAAACGTATAGCGATATTTTTTATGGGAGAAAGTACGCGCGTGTAATTCTAAAAGAAAAGCGCGAAAGCGCGTTGAACGATAACGTTGAATTTTTTTTTTTTTTTGTTTAGTTAAAATGAGAGAGAGGAGCTGTGAGTTTGGTTCTTCGAGATTTAAGGCGTTTAGGTGAACGAGAGAAGGGATTTTTAAAATTTCCAAGTTTATTTGAGTTTGAAAAGAAATTTTTGAAAAGTAAAGTAACTGGTTTTATGTGTGAGTGTGTGTGTGTGTTTTTTTTAGAAGGAATGAAGTTTTAAAAAATTTCCTTAATCCAACGTTCAAATCTACTTTCATATTTATACGAATAATGGTTATACGTGCGCGCAGGAAATCCTTTTATTCTTTCTTTTTTTTCATCCAGGAGAAGACAAAAGGAAACTTCTATATTCAGTGAATGCATAAGAGAAAGGAAAATATGAGATAGAACTGGCGGTAAAGGAACTCGTCAAAATGAGTAGTGCGCATCCCTTTTTGCGATAATCTACGCTTTGTTCTTAAAAGGAACACAAGGTTATACCGTTGATATTCGATTTTTCTTTCTACAAAAGACAAATTCAACGTCGTCGGCAACGACGACGACAGTTCAATTTCATCTTCAGCGTGACCTCGAACGTCAGAGAGAGAGAGAATGAGAGTGGATAGATTGACGTAGAAACGTTCGCCAGATTCTCAGGGTTTTGTAATACCGAGACTAAAGTGTCTTTTTAGAAACCCCGCCAGAAATCGCATTCCCACTGACGCTCTGTTTATTCAATGCCCGCGTGCCGTCAATTCACGAGCGTATCTCTCGCTGAAAAGTTCGCTCGCCGATAAATTTTCTCCTTATTTACGGAGTGCGCGCTCTCTCTCTCTCTCTCGCTCTCACTCTCTCTCGCTCTCGTTCAGTCCCCCATCCCGCGGTGCAGTGCAGCTCGTGAATCGATAGAGATGTTGGAAAGTGCTATGAATAGCGCGTTTGCAGGATTGCCGATGCAGTTGTGCGTGTGTGTGGGGGGAGGAGCAGAGGGTGCGGTGCAGTCGTTCCGACATGGGATGTGCCAGATTTTTCAAAAGTAAGTTATATTCCCATTGGGGATTTTCAAAAAATATGACGGTTTTTTTTTGTTTTTAACTATTAATCAAAAAAATGTTTTAAATTTTTGAACGGAGTGGAGCCAAGATTCACTTTGAAATATTACGTTATGAGAAATAAAAGTAAATATTACGTTTTCCATTTCAAAAGAACACAGTTTCGCATTTTCATGTTGATTATATCCTGTGCTATATTACTACTACTAAAAAAAGGGGGGAAAACAGTTTCTCTTCCCTTTAAAGTAATGCTTGCAATGTGGGCATTTACCGCACCCTATACATAAAATAAAAATCAAATTTTCCAATTTCACGTCAGCCGATTATTTGTTCCAAGGGGTGCGTCGTTGCAAGAGGCAGTAAAACTCGTGCAATTTGCAAATTTATCAAGGCAGTATTGACAAAAGTAAAGCACAACCTAACCCACACAGTAAGTCTAAGCACATCTGAAGCACGTTTCGCTCCCGCGGTAAAAAAAAACGCAAAGCTAAGCTTTTTTCCTCTCTCTCTCTCCCTCGCGACTCTATTTGTATACGTCCGGATGAGCTTCGTTGAGTAGTGCGGTTCGTTATAACCGCGAAAACCCACGTTAATTTGAAATTCTCTTTTCCCCGTCATGATTCTACGTGCGTGTATACTAACGCAAAATTTTCTCACTGGCCAACAATCCACATAGACAGTAGGAGATATACTGAATATTATGTATTATGCGTGTATAACAAACCTATATCTCTTGATTTTAATAGTTCTCGACTTCATACGAAATTGAAAAGGCTGAAAAAATAGCCCGCCGGGGCTATCGTATAAATAAACTCGTTTTTTGTACACGATTTTACATGTAACTACAGAGCAAATATAAAGATAAATCACAAATCAAAAATAATTCTTTGTTTTGCCTATATAGAAAATAATATCGACATTTTCATCGAAAAAATATGTTATATTTCAAATGAAATTCCTAATACTGCACGTATTATATATATTATAGCTACATTATTTAAATTTTTTCTTCTACATACATCACCGACAATTTAGCAACCCAAAAATTTTCTGAAATTCAAATTTATAAGGATAATCCATCTTAAAGCAGCCCACGAGCGCAATATTTTTTTCTCTCCATAGCCCAGCAGCCTCTTTATATACTTTCCTACACGTGCGTGCGCCTATAAACGGGCACAAGCATCCCTGCCATAAGCCCATAAACATACACCTATATACCCATACACACACACATACATCTCCACACATATATATATATATACAGTCGCTCTATTCCTACTATATTATCCGTATATACCAACCAGCTCACTCTGCGGTCCGCCCGTCCATCCGCGCGCTCACGCTATACACATCCAGGATGCCGACGACGACGACGACGCGCCGAGCACGTATATATATATATATATATATGTATACATATATCCCTCGCGGATAATTTAACATTCGCCCCAGATGAGATAGCGTATCTTTGCGGTTGGCGATTCTCTCTCGCTACACTATATAGCAACGTATATATATATAGTATATCCGCGCGTCGTCTTTCCCTCGCTCTGAGCGCGTGCGCGCTTCTCTCTCTACTATATGCGCAATCCATGTTTCGCAAGTCCGCGGTATCTTGACGAGCAACTCTACTCTCGACGTCCGACCGCGCTGAATTACGCGCACCAGAGAGTTGGCTGGAATTTCCAAGAGAGAGAGGAAGGGATATCGACTCGCGGTGAGGCCCGCACGACAAAGGCGCATATACACACACAGAGGCGGTGGCGGCAGCGGCGGTGGTTTCTTTTTATATCTATCTCGATAGTTTATAGCGTAGAACGGAGAGAGGGGCGTAGGCTTTATTGGAGGCTCGAAGGCTCTTGAATTAAGGAGCGATTTTGCGAGCGAACCGCACTGCCGTGGGAGAGAAGGACAAGCAGGCACTGTAGAAGTCTTTAATGCGGTTTTGTTTTCGGCGAAGTAGAGGGTATAAGGAAGAGAAGAACGAGAAAGAGTGTGTGTGTATATATATAGAGGAGGTAGGAGGCTTATTTGTCGAACGGTTGACGGACGAGGCGTGTAAGCGCGCGCGCCCGCGTGAGTTAAGAAAGTTTGCCGAGGAGCGTAAGTTACGAAATTTATTGAGATTAAAAAGCGCGCGCGGTAAGTTTGAGGAACGTGTGTATCGTATATACGGTAGAGTGGATGACGTCATGTAAATTTTGAAGATCAAGGAGATTATTTATTATAGAAGATGTATTAAATTGCAAAGGCAAAACAACGCGTGAAGGTTTTGAAAGAGGTAGAGTTATGTATAATAATGTACTTCGATAAAAAAATTAACGGTATGTATAAGGGTCCAAAAGTCAATGGTATGTCGTATATTACGCATTACATTAATGTACGAAAAGGGTCAAGTCAAAAACTAACATAAATAATAAGCCCTTGTTCGCTGGGCGTAATGAATTTCATCGCGGCGTAATTTACGAGACGGGGATTTTTTTTTAAGTAACAATGCTTAATTCGAAATAAAACGGTGGTGGATATATGGCAACCTCGAAGAACTTTAACTTGCGGTTAAAAGTTTTGCGGTTTCATGGTAGAGTAGACACTGGATGCTGCTGCTGCTACTGCTGCTGTTGGCAACTAAACTTCCGGGCTCAAATTACCCATTGTTTTCAACGGCAAAAATTCCCTTTTCCCATAGTCATTAGTATTAATTATTTAGCTCTATTTTTTTTTCTAAAGAGTTTAAGCGCCAAGTGCGCAAAGGACTTATGTATGTCGTCTATCTTACTTCTAGTGCGTGGATTGGGAAATAACTTTGGTGGTTCGAAAAATCGAAGATTTTTCTCGCAATAAATTTTCTTATCCTTTAAGTTCAAAGTATAGAAGAGTTTTAAAGTAAACTTTAATGCGACTAGATGTATAGGAGTAACATGTCTTGACTGCCATTCATCAGAAAAGTTTTAATTAAAAATAACTTGTTAAAGATTTTTCAAGATAAGTATTTCTTATAATTAAAATGATAATTTTAAATTTAAAATTTAAAAGCACGCGGAAGGAAATTACTTACTAATTAAATACCCAACTAATTAAAAAATTTTGGTATGCATAACTCGAAGCCAACATTTTATATCCACGAAATTCGCAATACTTTCACATTTCTATGTGTAGTAAGTACAGATTATTGGTGAAAAGTCATAAAGTTACATATATGTATATATACTCAACTCTGACTTCAAATATTCTAATAGCACACCAGGGTTGAAGCGGAGAATAGGATAAACTTATCCGGCCGCACATAAGTTGCAATTTTAACTATGACGAGCTGTGCACCCTTTCTCGTCTGAACCGAGATTTGAAGCTGGGAGAGCACCCTTAGAGACTGCGCGTACACCGACGAAATAAATTGTTCAAGTTGTACGAGAAAGTTCAAGAATTTCATATTAAATCTTCGCTTGACGAGAGAAATTTGGCCCCAGATAGTGAAATATATATCCGTGGTTACAAAGTATAACGCGCGTAAGTCGACTTTTAAAAAATTCCTGTATACTTCTAAATTATAAAAATTTTATAATATTACTAGAGCATATACAAATGCAATACTTTAACAAGTCGTTAGTGGAAATTGTATATGTAAATATGTATATAAATATTCTGTGCATAGTAAACAATAATGTAAATATGGATATCAATATTATTCGAAATACTTCAGGCTAAGGAGTATAACAGCAATGTATACAAAAACTGTAATATTATTACAGAGGTAGGTAAAATAAAAAGAAATGAAAGGAGCAGCAAATCGAATGTATCATTATATCCAAACGAAGGCAAACCGGTATTAATATAATTTCAATTCTTGCTTGATTATTTCTGGAAAACATAAATTGATTTAAATGAATCAAAATGAACTTTATATAGTAGATGCCTTGTTTTCTATAATACTACTAATGAAATAATTTAAAGAAAATTTCGACTTTATCATGAACATTAAAACAATCGTTATCAGCATTTAATGAGCCAAATTACATATACTACTTATATTAATTTTATACGTTTGTTATATATCAAGCATTGGGGTCGATTTGATTTTATTAATAAATTCATTAAAATAACCCCTCTAAATCATATGCCATGATTAATAATGAAATTACTCTAGAAATTTCCATAATTAAGTCAGCAGCAGTCCTTCAGAAATTGACGTTGAAAATGTCAGCGCATTCAGGTTCATTAAAAGTTATAACACCACGGCTATAAGTGCAATGAATTTTCATTTAAATTTAAACTCTCCCTCCCCCCTCCCCCCATTCCCCTTTCTCCCTCACCTGCGTGAATTTCGACGCGATGACATATATATATAAAACAAACCCGAACGGACAATATATTGTTATAAAATCGCGTACCAAAATAAACCGCACCGACGCACGTCTAACGCACACTATACTATATATATAGTTCACTATCTTTTGCACATTTCCCTCCTATACATACATATATATATATATTTCCTCTCGAAAATTCTTCAACCCACATACATCTCCGCGTATAATATCGCATTCAATAAAGACCGACTAAATCATACTACCCATACGTGTACATATATATACATACACATACAGTAGAGAGTCGACAAGTAAAAACTTCCCATTGCCATTGTTCAGCGACGGCAGCGGACGACAGAGTATAGAGGATGTGCCCTGCCTATATATCTACACCCTCCCGATAATAAAGACGTCAGCCGCGTTCTACGCGCATACCATATATATATATATATGTATATAAAGCCAAGATCGATCGAGCATGAACGAGCGGCACACGCTTTTCGGTCTGCGCACAGGCTGCACACTTGCGTCTCTCGCTACCCTTTCCTCTCTCTCTCTCGCTCTCGCGGCCCATATCCCGTGGAAAGATCGTTAGGCCAATCAGCAAAGTCCAGAGAGTCGCGGCTCTTCCGGGTTAACGTGACTTAATCATCATTAAAGCCGGCCCGCGCACGCTGCACAAGAGATAACTTCTGACCCGTGTATAACGAGACTTGTAACTTGTTCCGAGAGAAGTAGGAGAGAGAGAGAGAGAGAGAAGAGGTCGTAGGTATGATCCAACGTGGAGAGACAGCAGCAGCCTACGTTATCTCTTCTCTTTCTCTCTCTCTCTCTGCCTCTTTCTCTTCTACTGCAGCCTAATCGATGTTTAACGATCCGACTTCTCCAACTCGATGCGAAAATTACCGCTGTCGGTTAAGTGAGGCCGATTGGACTTGATACTCTCTTCGCTCTCTTCTTCTTCTTCTTCTTCTATATGCCTGTCGTTCGTGATCTCCATGTCGCTACTGTCTATCTATATATAGATAATACGCCCGTGATACTACGCAGCCGCATACAGCGTGTGATATAATTTCTATCGGTCTATCTTACAATGAATTTTTCAATCGTAAATCATATTATATACTTCGCGATAGAATAAAAGTATCCGTATATACATCTACATAGATGTATATATATATAGAGTTCGTATAAAGTTCGGCCGACGACGTTAAATTCGAAGAAAGAACGAGAGTTTTCATGCGGGGATATAGGTAAATCCCTCCGCGCGACTTGGCAGGCGGACGCGCACCACCACCACAGATCCCCTCGGCCTCTCTTTTGCGAGAGAGCGTGCGGATGGGAAGATGATCTTGCGATTTACGGTATGGCTAATCTAAGCTTACACGGACAACTTTTTACTTCTAACTGCCGCGCGGCTGTTTTTCTTTTTTTTTACAAATTCTCCTCGTATAGTCCCTTCGTTTGCGCGCGAAGGGAACCCACCTTTCTCTTCGGAGCCATTGAAGGAGAACTTTATTACGCTTTTTATCGCGATACAAAGCGTCGGGACGTTTACGTTTTCTCTCGCAGGCGACGTAAATCTTCAGACTATGCTGGGGGGGGAAGGTAAGTATGAGGTGATGCTGAAGGTTAAGAAAAAATTTGTATCAATTACACGCGCGGTTGTACCGTTATCGTCGCTGTAAGTACTTTGCATGGATTGCTTCTTATGATATGATCTTGAGAGTGAAACGAAAAGTGTCTTTTCATGCGGGTATTTGAAATTGGATTGGTATATATACAGTAGCGAGTAAATTTATTCTACAAAATATTAGATATCATAGGTTCACGAAAATCTATAATATCTCTAGAGAACAGTATATACGATCTTATAGTATTTATTATATAAGAAATCAAACAATAGCAAACACTTTGGAAATACAGCTAACACCGGTTTTCCAAACAATAAAACTTTCATCAAACTTCCACAACATCATCTCCTCCCCCTTCTACACTCGCCCATCGATTCGAAAAGATGAAGCTTTAAAGTTCAAGCACTTCATCGCGTGTCGAGGAAAAGTATAAAATAGAAAATAAAACGGGCGTTCCGCAATAAATATGTTTCACCGTATATACATATATATATACACACGAAAAAAAGGAGGAAAAATAGAAAAATCGAAACGCGCGTGAACGCGAGCACATCCGGCTTTAGAGCGCAGTGTGCGCAGAGGAGGTATCACAGTAGCTATATACTCACGTAGGTACATAGTACAGAATCTTTCCGGTGCGGAGAAAAAAATATTCTTTTACATTTTTGCGAGACCGTGTAAGCTTTATGGGTTATATACGCGTCACTATATGTGTGTGTGTGCGAAAAAGTTCGATCTCATTTTCACGCGCGTATATATATACGAAAAGCTTCTATATATATATATATATATATATATATATATATATATATATGCGTAGGAAAGTCGAAGCGAAACGTGAGAATTTCACGCACGGTACCTTTAATCGAATTAATCGCTCTCGCGCGATGCGAGAAGCGAAAAAAAAAATTTTTTATATTCGCCAAGTCGAATGTCTGTTATATGCGCTTCGCTCCTTATGAAATTTCGTTCGCTTCTTCTTTGTTCGAGAGATATTAAATTTTCCGCTTGGAGGTTATATACCGAAAGTATCTTCTGAGCCGGTATGTAATAATTTTAATATGACGCATAGGATGATTAAATTCTCTCGCACATAAAAGATATGACGCTAATATTTTTTGAGACTGCTGGAGGTCCCTTTAAGGTATTTTGTTTTACGGCTGCGATAAATAATCGGCCAACCGTGATTTCCATTTTTGGGGTGCGGGTTCATTTATGTTCCCAAAGGGATGACATTCTTTTGCCGTGAAAGGTCAGTGACCGCGCCCGGGCGCATCAGCGTGTTTAGAACATATACGATCCATGTAGTCCACGTATAATATTTGATACTGTTGTAATTTTAGCCTTTGATTTCAATATCGTTTGTTACAAATTAATTACTAGTTCATGGCTTATTTTACAATACATAGTTATCCCAATTATGTAGAGTTTGTAATTGTGAATACTTTAAATAAATTTGTATCTCACTTTGTATCTTCCGTATTTACAATTTAGAGCACGAAATATGCTGAATAAATAAGGTATTGTGTACGTTTAACCATAATAGTTAAATAATTAAATCTAGTTGTACTATATGTCGTCATTACTATGAGATGCAAGAAACACATGGTAGCAAGTTTACGTGATCGACATAAGTATATGCAACTCTCCTCTACATCTAATTCGGCCAGAGACATTTATTTTCCATCTTTTCAGAAAAATTTTTAATAATTCAAAATTTTCTACAACATTTTCAATTTTTTACGAGAAAATTAAAGGGAGAAGTGTCTGTAATAAATTATATATGCGCGAAGGGCAACGTTAGCTAGTTTTAATTAGACCTTAGATAATTTAATTTTTGAAATATCTAAAATTCTTCTCCTACTAGAAGGTGAATTGCATATTAATGTTCACCACATATTTTTTGTTAATTTTGCTTTTAAAAAATTAACGAATTTTTTTTCTGCAAAATTGACTAAATTAACTAATAACTATGAATTAGCTTAAAAGCTTTTACAATTTGAATTTGTATAAAATCAATATCAGTCATGGAGGACCCTCATTTTTTCTCTTCGTAGTAATAAGAAAAATAGTTTGATGTAATCTTACTCTTCTCTTTGAGAAAGAAATCAACCAAAACAGTATAATTGCCGTTTTCTATTTTCGAACTACGAAAATTTGCTCCCAAAATGTTTTGATTTCCATTTTCAAACTCCCCCCCAGTACTTATATACTTCCAACCTCTAAAAACATCCTTCAACCCATTAAACACGAGCGAACCAATATCACTTGATAATCACCTCATTAATCTTAAAATAGTCTGGCAAACGTTTCGCATTTGCCGAAAATCGCTAGCCATCAAACACGTGACGCTAACCCATTCACCATGCTAAACATCCGGCCTCTTTCTCTCTCTCTATATATATGGCACCTCTAAAAATACACTTAGGAAGCGTTACACATTTTCGCGAATATTAATTGAAAATTACGACGAGCGAGCGCGTGACTAACGCTTGCGCACGCGACGAGAGCGCTCGATCGAGCGAAAAAGCGTCAGAAGGCATTATCCCTGCTGTATTGCTCTCTTTTCACTCCCACACATACATATACATATATATATACGCATATATAGGGAGGAGAGAGGAAGCGACGACAGCATCCAGCCGCAGTCTTTTTGGCCACTCGCCAACGTTCTCTCTCTCTCCCTTTCTCTCCTTTCCCGCTCGCTGCATATACATGCATACCCGCGAGTGCGATAATCCCGAGGGCCGCGTGCGCGAGCAAGCGCGCGGGAAATTTGAATTGCAGCCGGGCTGCGAGATAAGCTTTTTGTCGGGTGCAGAGGAGAGGAACGAACGAATGAACGAACGTACGTACATACATATATATATATATATATACGCGAGCGCGTAAAACGCAAACGCAGGCCGACGCGCAACAATCGCATCCGGCGATAATACCTAGCGCATCCGGCCATCTCTATTTGCTCTAACTGCACATACGAGAAGCCCAGAGACTTACGTGTTATGCGCATGCGAATATTGCGCCACACTTCCGTATGTATGCGTATATATGTAGGTGTGTTTATGCTTCACCGCGAGTGTTTCCCGTTCGATGGCTTTTCGCCCCCCCCCCCCCGCTATATACGCGTGTTTTTTCTTTCGTGTTTTTGATACTATTTTCTGTAGCCGAGCAAACACCGCGTGCCGGTCCAGCGCCATTTAAACATCGCTTCAATCCAGAAAGGAGATTAAAAGAGGTAGTTAGCTTTAGCTCGACGGGATTTTTCCGTCGAAATGGGAGAACGGTGAAGCGTTAACGTTTTAACGGATCAGAATTTTGAAGTACGTGCAGTGCACTCGCCCGTGGAAAAAGCATGTCAGGTATTGGGTTGTCTAATTAAAAAGAGAGTAACTGCTTTTTCAGATCAATACTGCTGTATATCGTGGTGAAAGATTGTTTATTCCCATGTGGCTTGCATTATAATAAGAAATGCAGTTTGCATGTCGGAACGGTAAGATGGATTGCTTTATTCGGATAACACGTACTTAATAACCTGTCGGTATAATGAAAAAGTGTGAAAGCTGGGTTTTTATGCGTTGTGACGTATTTTAAAACTTATTTTTTACATGCTTTTACGAGAAATTCTTTGTAAGAAAGATGCGCTATATTTTTTTTAGTGTATAAAATATACGATGAAGTTTTGAAAAGGTACTAAAGTATAATAAAAACATATAAAAATTTTTGTATGCCAATAATACTGTATACAGTGAAAAATTACACAAACTTTGAATGCAATAGACTAAATATTTTGCAGTTTTCGTGTCTATTCTTTTATAATAAAACAAGTTTATTTCATCTGTTTAACCGCTAATTATCTACAAAACTTGAAATTAAAAATACACCTCTAGCACACCATCCGCGATAAACAATCACTCTCTACCTTCTTTTTTTCTTCTCCTCTCTTTCTACCTCAAAAACAGAAATGATAATAGAAACCGCAGAGCGGAAAGCACAGCGCCGTAAATTTCCATATCCCTTAGCACACACAGGCCACAATATTCTTTCTCTCACTCTCTTTCTCCTTCGTTCCTTCCCTTCTCTTACCAACTTTTTCCCAGCTGTTTCACTCTCTCTCCCTACTTTCTTGCTCTCCCACAGCAATACTTTTCTTCACTTCGATATCATGAGCTATTTCACTTTGAAACGAGACAAATGGAATTGCTTCGGCGCCCTGTCGCTTCGTCTCCCCTTTCGTCAGTTTAAAGTTTATCTATATACGATTGAGGATACCCCCTCCGACTTTACCTCCCTCATTCTTCTTCCTTCATCTCTCGTGAAATTAAAATTCTCCGTACTCATATTGCACGGGTCCGAGGTTCCTTTCAACCGGAACGAACTCCCTTGCTCGATATATATATATAGACACATATACACATCGACGGGTATGGGTCTACTACTTCCTTTAGGGGGGAGGGAAGCAGCAGTCCGATCGCTTTCGTCATGCGCTCTCGCTCTGGTTTTAACGTCCCTATGGATGGGAGTTTGATGGGTGCGCGCACGTTTTATTGTGGCGAATTTTGCATAGCCGGAATGAGCCGGCGATGATAAAACTGAGGTTCGTTTCGCTATGCCATATTCGGCAGCTACATATATATTCTAGAATTCGCGCAGTGTCATTATGAATTTTATACAGAAGGAAGTTGAATATTCACGTATATATAAATATATATATATATATATATTTTCTTAGTGACAATATCTCGTTGTTGATAAACATTTAATCGACAGCTACAATTTTCCATTTGATTGAGACGCGGTAGGATACATATATTTTTGGAATCCTACCTCTAACTCCGCACGGACACCGAAGTTATCAAGATCTTACTTTGAATGTAAGTAAAATCCATTCCCCCTGGGTATTGTCCTTTTTCGTTCGAGCGAAAGAAACATTTCCATCAATGTTCCGTATACTCTTTTGGGTACAAAAAAAAGAGAACATTTTCATTTCCCTACGACGAGACGAACATATTAAAACGGAAATTAAATCAATACGAAAGAAAAAATCCCCCCCTACCCTCGTATCGTCAGGTCCGAATGAATATATTAATTTACCGTATATATATGGAAGAAAAAGTCGTAATCACGTATACATATATATGATGTTTTGCCTGCTTTATCAATTTTTAATGATACCCGCTCGCCCGTTCTGTAGTATTATTATGCGAAAAGCCAATTCTCTTTTGACGCGAACATGCTGCAGCCACATTTATATATATATATATATATATACATGTACGATGACAAAAAACAGTGGGGCGCGCGGGTATCATTAAAATTGACAAGTCTGGCGAACGAACGTTGCGCGCACGCGCACATATATACATACAACTGCGTTGCACACAGACGATTTCAAAGCTCAAAGCGAGTCGAATGCTCGTGGGATAATACTCGCGCACGCTTGATAAAATACCCGAGATAAAAGGTTTTTTGTAAATACTTTTGGGACCTGAGTCACGTTCGCGCGCTCGCGCGCCACGCTGCGGGGCATTTATAACGACTTCGAGAGCCGACTTGGTTGTTTGCTTTGTGGAGAAAAAAAAGGATAGAGGAAAGAAAAAAAAGATGTGGAAGGGATAGGGTAGTAGTCTAGTAGTAGTAGTCGTAGTAGTAATAGTAGAAGGAAAAAAAAAGAACGCCGAACGCGAACGACACTCTCTGAAATTTAATGCGTGAATCGACTTTTCGCCTTATGCTATCTCTCTTACTCTCCCTCTTCTCTTTCTCTCTCGCTCTCCTTTGCTCCTGAACTGAATTCTCACCTCGCCTGCAACCAATAAATTCTCGACCCTCGCCTCTTATCGCGACGTTAAAGAGAGAATTAAAGAGCCGTAAATTCCTTTTTCAGATCAACTCAAAGCCCGGGAAATGTCAAATAATGTTATCACTTTATAGATAACAATTTTTTCTTATTTTCTGTTTCTTTTTTTGGCGCTACGAAAAAATGAAGCATAAATTTTCCTTCTCGACGTTAAAGCTCATACATAAATAGGGAGCACTGCAGATGCTCCGGTAGTTACGCAAATCTTATATATATGTCTGTCCGCAACGCTGCAGTTTTGCAATACCCCCCAAGCGCATGCCAAAGATGTATATATATGTAGTTGCAAAAATGTTACATCGCTGATTGCGGCTGAGAAGAGATGTACGCATTCTGTTGCGCTCTGTATATATATATATGTATACCGGCTATGTAGCAGCTTGACCATAACTGATGACTTTGATTGGGGCTAATCTGCAATTAGACATGCTGACGTTTCACAAACGTTCTTTAGAGCAAATCATCCGACAATATATGGGCTCTGCAATGACATGAGAAGTTTTTAATAGGCCTGAAAATTAAAAAAAATGATGATTGTAGACATTTTCTATATGATTTACAGCGTTGCTAGTTAAGGGGTCTTACACCTTTAAAAATTTCTTCACTATACTTTTCCCTGCAAAAAAACATTATTAGTACAATGTATAAATATTATATGACTTTTTTTGGTGTAAGATCCCCTTAAGTCTATGGAACGATAAAGGTTTTGATAAATATTGTTAAATTGTGAAAGTAAAATAAAATCCAATACTAAGCTTATTAAAGGTTATCAAGCAAAATTGCGCGCATATAAGCGTGTAATCTCTTCCCTATTAAGAATGTGAAAACATTCGCGTAAAATTATAGTGAGTGCAATGTTAGTGGAATGCAAAACCTCTACACAAGTGCATCCATAGACATAAACTTTTGACTTAATATATAACTCACCAATTTTGACAAACGCATTATAACATCTAAAAAGCTGCGTATAATTAAACAAATATTGCAAATGTGAAAGCTTCCACAAAAAGATAGCCGCTTTTGCTTTATGCGTAATTTGCAAAATGTTCAAAATAAATGCGGAGCTAATGAATCGACGGTTGGCACTGTATCCAGTGAATATTGTAAGATATTAAAAAGTCAAATTATTATATGTGCATATTTATGTTAAGACCTATATATATATATATATATATATAGAAGCTATTAATGTAAGATAGTATACACATTATTATATCATTACAGCTATTTATTCAGTAAACACCTGTTAAATGATGTAATAAAGGTTAAGTTAATATTTACTTAAACTATTACAAAGTAAATATTGTACGCACCATCAAAAGATGAATTCTCACTGTTTCAGTACACCGACGAGCTTCTAACTACCGAAACAGCTGTATAATTGTTCATATATACGTATATATTAAGTGTTAACTTAAATATTATTATACATTTACTAATAAAGATTTATAAGACATTTTTACAAACATTGAAATTCTTCAACATATTTTGCAACCTGAAAAATCAAAAAAATATGCCAAAGCAAAACAAAAACGCAATGCACCGATATAACCGCAACCCCGGAAACTCGGGGAAAAAAGCAAACAGTACGGCAATGGAGTTGTTGTACCTCCATACTCTCACGCGCATGTATATATATATATATAGCTATACCCAATGCATCTGACCCTCTACCGTCGACGAAAAAAGCTCATCGGACTATTAAATCTGCATCGCATGGTGCTATACTGCTGCAAACTCGCAGCGCGTCAGCTGTGCGCGCGCTTCCGCGAAATCGACGGGAAAAGATTATATTGTGCCAGCAACATACACATCATACGCATATATATACCTATATATATATATATATATATATACGTACAGCTCACTCCCCTATACGTCCGGCAGGCAGAATCGGCAGCAACATTGCCGCGTCAACGTTTTAATTCGATTAACTTAAAGTTTAATCTGCGAAGTGTGCACGGACGTATACAACGTGAAAGAGGGGGCGGAGGGGGGGGGGGGACTTCACACACCGTGAATGGCAGTATATATATATATAGTATAGCCGATGTTCTCCCTCCCTCGTACATGGCGAGGAATATCATCAGAAATCCATAAATGGAAATCCGAAAGCCCGCGAGAACGCGAACAGTAGTGCGTTCGAGAGAACGAATGGAAATGCGGACAGATAAATCAAAATCAAGGATCCCCCCATTGAAATGTCTCTCTCTCTCTCTCTCTCGCTCTCGCTCTCTTTGCAGCAAGATATCTTTGTGAGAGCGGCGGCGACGACGCGAGCTTCTTCTTTTTCCCGTTCGCTTATATATTATGCGGTGTGTATAAACAGGGCAATGTATACCGTGTGTCTGTGCGACGGTAGCAATGTATCTTAATGCTGACTTATTGGATTCATGAGATCTTAACTGGGAATGTGCGGGAGTATATAAGGAGACACGCGCTACTCCGCATTGTTGGCTTTATGTATAGTACGTTATACATATATATACGTATGTATAATATATAACTTTTCCTCCGGTATACCCGAGTTATCTATATATATATATATTTTTATATGAAAATTAGAATGAGAATGTAAATTTTCTGACGGTGATACGAGTTTGCGTATAAATAAGAGTATATATGTGTGTATATATGGAATGTATATACCCTATATGCGTATGAAACTATACTCGCACCAAAGGGGTGAAAAACAAGTGGCAATCCCCGTCGTAAAATTGCGCATCGCGTGTCGTCGTATATGAGCGCGAACGCGAACGCAACACATTGTTGATCGATCATGAATTTTCCGCTTTCAATCAACGAGTATGAAGCTGTGCTGGTTGTTTTTTTTTTCTGTTTCGTTCACCGATCTAACGCGTGTAATTGCAATTCGTGTCTCCCTACGGCGATATAGGTGGAGACAAGTCACGGTGGTAGAATTTATGATTGACGTTCCAAAAATCAAAGCAAATCCATCATACACATATATATATATATACATACGTATACCACAATATCGACCTTAAATCCATCATCTATATATAACTCGATTGACATGTGTTACAATACAAGCTATTCGCAGCAGCAATTACATAAATGTCCAGTTAGTAAAATTACCTCACGCATATATATTTTGATCTTTCAACATTTTTCCCGTGATTTGTTTATTCAGCCGCATCCTTTCTCTCTCTCTCTCTCTCTTTACATTTTTTTTCGGTGAAACGCTGATTAAATTACCCTCGATTTAAAAAAAAGATAAAGCCGGAAATTGGATTGAATCGAGATAACCAAGCTACCTTGGCGACGAAAAAAGGGGCGCGGAAGAAGAGACGGTAACGTTTTCTTCTTCTTCTTCTTCTTCTTACCCTCGATATAGGAAGAGGAAAAAAACTCGAGACAATGATTTGCAGATGGCGTACAGGTAAGGTATAGGCATATATATACATACACACAGGTGTGCTGCTTCGAGAAATGAAAGAGAACGCGAGTGAGGTCTTTTCCTCGGAGGATCGATCCGCAAGTTAGGTGGGGAAGGGGAAAGAATAAAAAGACGAAGAAGCCACAGTGTGCCCTGCATGCGCGCGAAAAGTACCCATCTCTCTCTCTCTCTCTCTCTCTCTCTCTCCCACTCTCGAATGGATTTTAGCAAGCTCCGAAGGGGATTCTCTCTCTCTCTTTCGCGCTCGCGTGACGTAGAGATAGAGGCAGTAGTAGCAGCAGCATCCCCCATATCCTCGTCGTCGCCTCGTTCTATTCCCGCGGCTGCTTCTGTGCAAAGCTCTCGCTTATGTGAAAGAGAGTGAAGGAGGTGGGAGAGAGAGAGAGAGAAGCAGTTTCTCGTGTTTCACAATCTCGAGTGAAACAATTGAGTGCGGCACGCGTGCGAAGGAGTCGCCTGCGCGTCGTTGTTCCCCTGGGCCGTAGCGGCCGGCTTGGATGTGAGGTACACGTTATATAGAAGAGAGAGAGGGAGAAGCGTGTAGTCTCCATAGAGAGAAGGGGTGTATGGGTCTATTCGCGGCTGGCTTATATGGGAAAGAACGAGAATTTGGCTATGGGTGTGTGGACGAAACGATGTCTTAATTTTCAGCAACTTGGCAAGGTGACAATCTTGTCCGAATAGAATATTGTGTTGCATATATAATCAGGATATAAGGAGATGAAAATATACTTGCATGGTGCCGAGGTATAACCGCATAAGTTTATTTTTCAAGTTTCTGAGAATTAAGGGTTTTAATAGTCAAACCTATATGGAAGATCGGAAGAAACGAGGTGAGACGCGATACTGTACTGGTCAATAGACATATTAAAAACATATATATTTACACGGTGGTATAAATAATGAATATTCACTATTTCATTAGTAGTTTTTTTCCATTAATTAAAATAGTGGAGTAATTTTCACTAATTTTCAAAAACAAAATAGAGTCACAAAAATCCACGATTAATTGTGTTTTTGTTGTATACCGAGCTGGTTTTAATGACAAATGAATGTGAGTTATTTATTAAATCTACTGCTGCAGAATTCGTTAAACGGAATAGAAGAGAAGCGGAAAGCTTTCTCCTGGAATGGTATCTAGAGGAATTTACTTTGCAGTACGGAATCCAGAATATTCAAATACTGAATATAAGAAAATTTTTCATATTGTGCGCAACTGCAGTACAACGTGAGTTCTCGCCAAATAACGCACGGCTGTATGTAAGTATCTTACTAATATTATACCTAAAAATTCACAAAAAATTGCTCCCAGCTTGTCAGAAAAAAAATGACGAAAAAAAAGTTGAAGCGCACGTTTGAGAACCGATTTTCCTTATTCTATAACTAATATAACGAAGGAAAATGATGTTGAACACAGGAAATCGTAATAGTTTTTTCAACACCGTTATTTCCACCAACATGATATGGATGTTAAATGATCTCAAAATAACAAGATTTACTTAGAACGTTTTTATGATTAAAAACTAGAGAAGATGAACTTCTTTAAAATTAATAAAAGTTGGTTCATTGCAAAGTTGTCAAAGTTGAAAGTTGAGCATCGAAAGTACGACGAAATATATACACAGTCGAATAATCGATTATAATGATTAAAAACTACATTTTTTGCTCAATTTTGAACTTTTATAATTTCACAAGTAATCAACATTTTGAAAATTAAAAAAAAATGTAAATAAAAGTTCATTTTCTCTAGTTTTATTTTCTGTTTTTAGATGATACTCATGTGCTTTTAAAGTAAAATTGTTGCCGTTCTATGAAAAAGCGTTTTTTAAGGCGTTTTTCAAAATACACACTTTCGAATTGAATTTTACGCACACACGCGCGCGCGCACGCTATTTTCACCGCATGGTATACCGCACTTTTTTCCCTCTCGACATCTTTTTCTCCTGTTCACTTCTTTTTTCTCATTTTTAACTATCCCCTATACTATCGCTTTTTCTCTCTTCTATATATGTATATTGTAGCTATCTATACCTATCGTTCGCCACGCGAATTCGCTAAATTCTCGTTCTTCTCGTTTGAAAGAATATAAAAAGCCAATAATTAACTCTTTGTCTCTCTCTCTCTCATCACCTCTCTCATTCTCGCTTCTTTTTTCGTATATCCATATAGAATACGTCTCGATTTCGGACCTCAAACGAGCCGTTTTTTCCATTCCCCAGCTATGAATATACCCCTAGGGTACCGTACATATACTGCGCGCTACGAGAGAAAATATCCAAAGTCGATCTGAATCAGCTCAATTCTCTTTCTCCCCCTCGCCTTTTATTATCGACATTATTCCAACTGCTTGATAATTCCCTCTCGTTACGTATGACTTTGAGAAGATATTTAATGCCGATGCTCAGTACAGTGCAGTCTAAAAATTTATGTAAATCTACATTTACGCACTTCACGTAGGTAGTATAGCTTGTACTTTGGCTTTTTTTAAACATTTTTAAGCCATATATTTATTAACAACAAAAAAAATAGGGAGGAAATAAAGGAAATGATTCTTGTACATGCGAGAGAAACGTGAGCACGCTCGTTATATAAATTTATGTAAATTCAGGATTCGAATATTTGGATGCGGCCGCGGACTCGTGTAGAATATGCATTCATTGGGGAAGAGAGCTGGAAGCTCACGTGAGTATAACAGCGACAGCAACAGCAGCAGCTTTCAGCATGGTACAAAGAGCATACGTTATTATTTTATAAATATGCATTTTTTTAACTCAATTTCCAAAGCAGATATAAAATGTTATTATATATTATTATTATATTCCTGACGAGGTAGAAAACACAGAAGTAATTAATACCTTTAGAGAGAAAATGTATAACAAATTTTGCGGGCTTACATTTTTTGTATACGTATTTTTTGAATGAATAGTATACTATATAGGTATACGCTTTTCCTTACGAATAAATAACATACGTGTAATTAAAGCGGATTCATAACATGTATGAGGTTAAAAAAATTTTAAATGAATTCGTTGCGCAACGCTAATGCATTGTAATCGAACAAAAATATTATTCAGAAGCTCGTATTTTCCATTATATCAATATACGAACGAGCAAATATTGAAAAAGCAACGCAGATACGTATATCTATACTACAGCACGTGCGTGGCACACGAACCGAAACGACAGGATACAACGTATTAGTCTAGTTCCTCGAGACCGCACATCGATAATAGACAATCAGACATGTCGCGACTGTTCAGCAATGAATCACGCCTCATGCCCTCTATAGCGTCGGCCTGTATACGCGATCGAAAAATCTCTCTCTCTCTCTCCAGCGTAGCAACCGCGCATGAAGCAACGGACCACCACCACGAACCAACCCTTCAGCCTCCCGCGCTCACACGATGAAGTTATCGCCGGAGCACATATCCGACGACGCACAATGCACGCGAGGAAATTCCGCCTTGTCACCGGAGGCCCCCACCTGCACATATATAGGACGTCGCGCACAGTGTATATAATACCAACGTGCGCCTCCGTCCGTTTCTAAAGGCAGAGAGAGAGAGAGAGAGAGAAGGAGAGGAGAGGAGGCAGGGATGGAGAAATATATATCGCGGGCGGAAGTTATAAATCACCGTTGAAGCTCGCTACTATGTGCCGCTGCGCGAACGCGACCTAGAAACAGCGAGTGAGAGCGAGAGAGAGAGAGAGAGAGAGAGCAAGGGATTCTCCCCCTTTAGCTTCGCCATTTCTCCCGTGGTGCTCTTTGTCTCTACCGCTCCAAGGAGCGACGTAATTTCATTTTATCTGACTTAACATGCGGCCCGACTATCTCTAACCGAATTCCTTTTGCCTTTACGTATATATATATATGTAGAGAGAAAGGATATAAGGAGGACTATGGACGAATATAGCTACTTATCAGTACACGCGAGAGTATTATATAGAAGGAATAAACAGGCGAGAGGTGGCGCTATGATATACATAAACAACATGAGAGAGAGAGAGTGGCTGCGACTAACGCTCACGCCGCGAGCACTATAAAAAAGAAATTTCCGTATATATACCGGTACGTTTGTCATTTGTTCGCCCCCCGACTATATGCGTACGCGTGTATATATATATATATATATATATGTATTTGTAGCGAACACCGAGACCTTTATTGCGTGTATAACAGACGCATGCTTTTTAATGGCTTGTTTGTTTTTTTTCTTCTTTAAAGACCCAAGCGCGCGCGAGCTTTTATTAGCGCGAGCTTGATTTTTATCAAGCTTTATGGGAATTTACAAGCGCGTTTGCTTATGCACTGTCTCGTACGCGTGGTTCTTCTCTGTTTTTATTTTCTTTTATTTTCGCGACGAAGAGTACGGGAATGGAGACAATGCAGAGAGGATTTATCGTCTTTTAATCCTTTCATCGCGAGATTTTTATTCTTAACTGCGATCACTGTACGATTGTATATTTATATGTGTGTGATTAAGTATACGGTTGCAAGTTGTGTTTTAACGATAGCAGAGTGTTTCTTTGGTAGCATTAATGAAATTCGATTCAAACGAATTGATTACCGAAATTCTAGCTGTATATATAGATCAGTACTCCTTTCGCAATTTCGCTTCGTACGGGGGATCAACCTTGAAACACTTTTTGTATACCTGACGAGAACGCCCGAGCAAACTTTCTCGATAACTAACTTACCGAACTCACGTACTCTTTTCTCGGACTCTCCCTCATCCTACTCCTCACTCTTTCTCCTCTCTTTCTTTGAGGTGCGCTAGATAAACTTGTTATTCGAGCGACGTCTTTTTATCTCCTTTAAATCCCCTCGTGCACTTTCTCGCGTTGTTAAACATTAATCTTTACCCTCAAATATACGCTCGTTCTATATATACTTATTTAAAAGTATATAATAAACATGCTTTATCGAACATTTCGATTATATATAACTTGTCGTTCGATATGATAATAAAATTTATGATCATACATGATTTATATATGCGTTATGAAAAACTATATATGTAACTCTGCATTTATTCGTGTCAACGAACTCGTATTTAAATATTTTGTAAGAGTAATAATTGATGTGTTCTCTGCGAGGAGAGTATATCGGTGGCATAGCAAGTTGCATAAATAATCAAACTTACTCTGATTAATGCTTAGGTTGATTATTTATTGTAAAAAAAATAGAAATGAAGTATGATCGCTATTACGGTTAATTTTCCCCGAAAGCATTCGCGAACAACCAATCAGAGGTGTTGACTCCGATCGGTGCTCCGCTTGGTGGAATGGGAAGCGGTGTCATCTTGCGCTCGACTCGTGAATCTTCAGATCTGGAGCTTGCAACTACAGCATTTCCTCAAAACGATGGAAAAATCCGATTTCTTTTTCTTTTACAATGTAGTCCGCTGTTAGGAAAAAAAAGGTATTAAAGTATACTATCTATCGTTGACTCGTCAAGAAATCTTCCCCACATTAACGACCACCAATATTATTGGTATATGGTGTAAGTGGTTACCAAGTTTATTCGTAATTCTGGTTATAAATGTTCATCCATTATAACCGATGTATAAAACTTGAGCGTATTCCTTAGCAATATTAAACAGCGCTGATTTTTAACAATTAGCGTTGCAATCATTTAAAAAAAAAGCTTCTATTTGAAATACAAACAATACCGTCATGAAACATTCATTGTAAAAGATCGTTTTGTTCATTCAAGAAAAAAACTATTCATCCCTTTAAAACTTGTGCTATAGTTTGAAATTAAATTTATGCAAATGCAAATCTGTTGAGGTTTGCTGTTTAATAGCTTCACTTACCTTAAGCTACTCTTAACTTTGAAAGAAGTAACATTTTCTATTTATGAAAAGAGCTAATGAAAGCTCATCTTCTTTAGCGTCATTTTGATATTTCATGTACGTTTCTCAATCTGGTAGTTCGTACTATACGGAAACTCTTTTCACTGTTTAATATTACAAAAGACAAGAACCTGTTCTTGTAATTGCTATTCTCAAGAACTTTTCACAAGTTTAAAAATCAGGACAGGGAAATGGTTATAAAAGAATATCGCGTTCAACAGCAAAGATCTCGGCGAAAAATGATAAAAAATTTTGTTTCATTCTAAATGATTTTTACAATTCGTACTTCTATTTTATCACTCTGCAATGGACATACTGCTATTAGTTGGGAATTCTACAAAATGCAATTTTGAAAATCAAATTTGACATACCGAAAAGGATTTTTGTGTGCGTCCGAAAAAGTTTAAGGGTCAAATTGTAAAACTAATTTCCTCTAAATAAAACATAAATGAACTAGATTTTTTTAGAATATATAGTTATACACAGAACATTTTCCATTTGAACTAAAGTATAGAGTACGTGTGGGTACCTAAACCCACATTGTTGCTTCCATAAGACCCTAAATAACTGTCACATTCACGGTGCTTTTGTCCAGCCGGTGTTATGATAAATATTACAACGCGCATAGCGGATGCCGTACAAAAGAAAAGGCAAAAATTCAAGCCCCCGCCGAAAAAGATCGTGACGATTTTGTGTCGTCCACATACATATATATAATATATTTCATGCTTACGACTTTTATCCCGCATTATCTAAATCTTACTAAAGAGGAAATTGTGCGTTATGGTCGGCTTCTCTCTCTCTCACTCGCGCGGCGGCGCTTACATTTATCCGCGCGTGAAAAACGACGGACAGTAGGTACAGCGGTATATATAGTACACTGAGAAAAATGATGTATTAAAAATTACTATAATACATAGTAACGTCGAGACATACTTGCAAAATCAAAAAAA
>JAWWEQ010000055.1:5346872-5367736 GCA_035583055.1 Torymus tubicola | reverse complement strand
GTTTGTATAAAATATAGTAATTTTTACTAAAGTTGTATTAAAATTTCCTAGACCATTTCTCTCAGTGTATATATACACGCTTCGAAAATTGAAAATCCAGCAGTATTTCTGCACCCGCGAGAGGATAATGAAGAAGGGAGAAAATAAAGCGGAAATTACGTATATGTATATATATATGGTCTCTCTTTCGGGACGATTCTACAAGCACGCGGTGCAAGAGAAAGAGAGAGAGACCGAAACATGCGCCTCTACTGTGATTTGTTTGTCTTCCAGACGTTAATGGCGCAGCTCCCTGAAAGTGTTTCCACTCCCTCGGCTAAATGTACATCGAATAGTACGGGAAGAAACGAGAGGTACGAGGAGGAGGGGGAGGGGGAGATAGAAGGTGGCTTGCTAGCTAGTAGTAGTAGTAGTAGTAGTCTACGCCGCGCGAACTCGCGAGACTCGAACTATATCTATACCTCCTTCCTTCGCGTGTGCCTGCGCCTCTCTCTCTCTCTCGCGTTGGTAATAGCTTCGACAGCGGCGCACATATAGCGAAACTTAGCCGAGGCTGGTATACGCTGAAGCAGCCATAATACTCCTCTCGAGTGCACGTATATACGTATATATAGATAGATATATATACCTATACGCGTACATAATGCGAGTGTGTATTCGCGACGTAGTCTCGCCTCTTTATTTCCGCTCCATTATCCCTTCTCTCTCTCCCTCTCTCTCCTCTCTCCACCCTCTTCCTCTCTCTCTCTCTCTTTCTCTTTCACTCTCTTTCTCTCTGCGACTTCATCCTTTCCAATCAACCGGAATGAATCTTTATTTACGCTTCCTGCGGCCGATCCTGCAACTCGCGCTCTAATTCGAGTGTAGGACGCGCGCAAGCCTGCACAGTGTATACAGTCTCTCTCTCTCTCTCTCGCTCTCTCTCGCTTTTTTCGTAAGAGAGAGAGAGAGAGTGAGAAGCTGTTCGAGAAATTACGGGACAGGCGAGCTAGCGTGCAAGCGAAAAGAGAGAAGGGAGCGAGGAGGAGGAGGAGGGTAAAATCGGATCCCCGAGCGAGTGCCGCCTCTAATTAGCTACCGTATACTTTTCGAGGATAAGAAGGCGTGAAATTAGAAAGGGATTCGGTCGCGCCACAGACGGTACGAGAGAAGATGGGTATATAGTGGGAATGAAAAGAAATTTTAGAATTCACGAATTCTAACAGCAACCATGACGCAGGGGTGACTTTTTTTTCTATGTGTAAAGGTGAGCATGCGCCAGATGCTCTAATTAGCGCGTGGATGTTATACGTGTAGTAAATCAGTGTGGAAGGTACAGGATATATATATAGGAATGTGGTATACTTACGCTGGCATGTATATCAATTGATTTTCTGCGATGGTATTACGTGTTGCACATACTCGTGGGTGTTAAATTTTATAAATTTTCAAACAGCATAATTATGGTATCTCTCAAAATTTTAATTAATATGCAGTACATGTATGACGTTCTTGAAATTTCACATAACTCGGGTATACAGTTGAAACGATAAACCATAATGAGCTAGAGCTACCTATATTTAAAGTAAAAAATTCTTTTCACGCATAATACTTCAAAACAATTATTTTGATAAGATATAGGCATTATTATATACAACACTGTTCGGTAACAAAAAAAAAACTTTAAAAACCGTTATAGTCTCCTCAAAAAGCATCCAATTACTCAAAAATACACACCTCCACATGGTATATCCTCAGTTACGCGCGTTCTATATCTTCACCCACATACATGATCAAATCCTCTCAAATACTCACAAAAATGTGTGTATAACTACAACGCGCACGTGGAGTGCATAACACTGCATATATGCACGTACGTAAGCTCGTGTCAAAATTGCTCGAAACAGTAGTTCCAGCTGGGAAGATGAAAAGTCCTCGTCCTATACTCGCACAAGCATCATGCACGTGCCCGATCCAATTTTACGCCCACGCGCAGTGTGTCGATTCGGTATAGTAGTATATAGTATGTATATCCGTAACTACATGCACGCACGTATGCACGCCCAAGGGTTGTTAGCCCGACCATAAAAGCCAAATAACGAACTCGATATGTTATGCACTATACACGCGCGCGCGGTGTGTGTGCGCGCGTGCGTGTGTATAGGTATATATATGCGGCAACGTGCAAACAGTGGTGTATAAACGTGTATGTGTTGTATATGCAGCGTTAACATATATAGGAGAGAGTTTACTGAAAATGAATTTCAAAAATCAGTACCGTAAATAGTCTTTGTACTGGTCCGATGATTAAAAGTAGGTGTATATATATATATATATATATATAGAATCGCGAAAAAAAACCTTCTATCCAAGTACCATAAAAGAGCCATGCTCGTAGAGTATATATATGAAATTTTGACGTATGCTTGCCTATATACATAAACGTGAACCTTCGTACCCGATCGATTGGAAATCTCTCTTTCTCTGAGCGAGAAACTTCGTCGCACTCGCGCCTATTCCACCCGCTCGTCTATAAATAAATATGAGGTAACCGCTAGAGAGAGAGAGAGAGAGAGAGAGAGTTAAGACATCGAGCCGCCAAGTGTCCAGTGCTTCTTTATAAACAGCAGCCAGAGACGAGGACGAGGCGAGGTTCTTTATATTGATTTCGCTAGGGGATCGCGCGCAGTCGAGTGGCACTTTATATCCGCATGGTACTCGACTCGACGACTTATTATTATACGCGCTAGCGTTGAGAGGCAACAGTATAAGCAGCAGCCGAAATATATATATACATCAGCGTATATACAGGCAGCAATGGTGAAGCCCGTGAGAGAAGGAAGACGTGACGAGATTAATCATTTTCTCAAGGCACGTAGCAAACTCTAATGTGTGTGTGTGTGTGGGTGGGTGTGTTTATGTGTGAAATTATTCATCGAATAAAGCGCTCTTCCGATCCTTGTTAATGTTGAAGTGTCTCGGTTACGCTTGTAGTGTGTATATGTATATATAGTGGATGATTTGGTTCTGTGCGCGCGAACTGCTTTTTGACAGCGGTATACCGGGAAGTGGTATAAGTGGAGTCGAGTGGAGTGTGAGAATTTATGTATATATGTGTTGGATAGATTTTGAAATGAAAAGGATGCTTTGATATCTGTCGATTATATACGAACAAACCTGTATTCTATATAGTGATATATATGTATGATTATGAAAACGTAATTTATATACGATTTTTCAAAATATAGCAGAAATTACTTTATATCTTTGCTGTTGCTGCTGTTGATGATTAAACAAAGTTCATATATTCGCAATATCGCATTTCAGTTACTTAACAATACACAGAGATATAGTAATTCAATATATGTATTTTGAACTTCGTTTTATTTCAACAAAATATAATTACACAGGGAAAATGAAAAATTTTACTGTTAACGATCCTGGTAGAAAATAACCCAACCAAAATTGTTTAACTGCAACTGTTGGTCAATTTTTTGGGCCAACGAATAACAGAAGTACTGACCAATGATTAGCTAACGGTTGCTGAATTACCAATAATTAAATATCTAAAAGTTTATGAAACAACAATATTAACTAATAAGAAATATAGATATGTAAAAACGATGTATTTATAAAAATTAATAAAAATTACGGTAGTAGATTAATGAAAATATTGTTAATTATAGTGGGACTGGGAATAAAATTATTTGAAGATTAATAGCTGCCAGTAAGGATATAAGCATACATAGGTATTTGCCTGACTGCGCAGATGCGCGAGTCACGTGCATATACATGTATATATATAAGTCAAATTGAACTATAGAAGTTTACTTATCTAAATCTATTTATGTCAAGTAAGGTACTGTTTGTATATTTTTTTTAACATTTCATGAATAATACAGCTTTCAATAATTTTATATTTAATAAATAAATTATGTAAATTGACTTTTTCGTAATTTTTAAATATTAAGCATTCGTTGACCAACCGCAAGGATAATTCCGTAACGAAATAAGCGGTATTTATTACCAACCATTGGTTAAACGGTTAGCCAATCCTTTGCGATTTGGCGAACGGATGACAAACGGTTGGTGACCATTTCTAGCAGGGGAATAGACATTTGGATATGGACAAATTAATGTTCATTTTTATAATTAGAGGAATTCGTTGTTAGTTAAATCATTATTTGTTTGAATAAACAACTCAAGTTTAACTGTCAATTAATTTCTTTAACTATTATACAAAATATTCGTTTGTCTATATCGAAATATCAATTCTTTAATAATTAATGAAATTTTATTAATGTAAAAAATTTCTTTATCACTGTCCATATACAAATGCAGTGATTAAATAGCCACAAGAATAAATTCAACCGAGTGCGAGTATATATATATCTTCCGTCAAACCATTGAATCCTCCTCGCGTCTCAGCAAACTTCCATCCTCGATCAAGCAGACAGCAATTACGCACGAAATGCGATCAGCAGAAGCAGAAGGACTTCTTAGTCAACCGTGGTGAGGCTGTAGCTAGCTGATCATGGCACCTGAGCAGCTTCTGGTGGGGTAAGATCGATCGGTCGACCGTAACATCGATACGTCGCATCACACGGTCCAATAGAATATCCACTGCTCGGGCGACGTTCTGACCTGTCGCTGCGCTCGTCTCCAGGTACACTAGACTAATCAAACGGTATAACACTTTGAGAGAAATTCTTAGATACGTGTGTGTATATATGTGTTGTGTGTGTGTTTGTGTGTGCGAGGTGACGTATGAACGGTACCTTGTGGATTTAATTTTATTACTTTTTAATTAGGCGTACGATAAAAAATGCAATAAATATGTATATGGTATGGAACTGTAGTTATCATTAGTAATTGCAATCATAATTCCTTGTTTTCTTAGAAAAAATAATACATCATTTAACATTCATTTCGTTTGAAATCGCACAAAATTTCACGTACTTTAATGCTTAGCGTTGAGCTTTCAAATGATTTAACATTTTTCATTAAAAAAGAAATAAATAAAAGATAATATTTGTCAGGTTTTACGGGTATTTAGTTTTTTAAAAGGTATTTTTCAAATAATATTTATGTGGAACAAATGATAAACGTAGAAAAATAAAGTCCGGAAGGTGCATACATCAAAACATATTTTTATAATTTCGGTTTGCGTAAAATTATTAAATAAACAAAGTGCGTAATGTGTTTATTGTATAAAGAATCAAAAGGAAATGGTATTATTGAAGAAAACAGCTTTTTATACATTAAGATTACTCGAGAATTATATCGAAATTTAATTTTATTCGTGAAATATCAAAGGATGGTAATGAATCATAAACTTCTCGTCAATTATATCCGTATCATATTATCGATTAAGGACAAATGATTATTTATTATCAGAAAGTATATTTTCACAACATAAATTAAATTTTTTTTCCAAAATTAATCTTCCATTCAACATTGTCGTATTTATTTCCAGTCCGAAAATCATTATAATTCTGCATTATATTATTCAAATAATATATATGTACTAACTGATACATTTTTATCTTGTAAAATTTTCCAATATATTACCGCGTATTAATGAAGTATTTCAAATACACATTATTATAGTAATATCCGCGAAACTGAAATCGACCTCCCAATTGACTTTAGTGCCATACGTATAAACAACCTTTTGAAATCGATCGTCGCATGGCCATCGACCCGACCGCATTGAAATTTTCATCGGTACCCTAATTTACCAGTTGGTTACATATATACATATACCGATGGTGCATTAGCGAGTTGGGATGTATATCTACACTATCCTTTTCGCGCTTAGAATTAAAGGCTGCGGGATTCCAACCACTACACCTATATATGCTGGTATACATATACATGTGCACATACGCGTGCGCGTATACGTGTTGTCTAATGCGAAGCGTCGATCAATAAATCACATATTGATTAAATTCGAATTCACGTGAGTGTGCAGCATGAGAGTATAGTAGTATATATAGTATCGGCGCGCAAGCCGCAGTAAATTACGTTCTGATTAAATTTGATTTTGAGTGTATGGTACAACAACAATTGTTTCATCCTCTCGACGTATTCTTATATGTATATATGAATTAGAAGTACTATATGTAAATTCGAAAAGTTATTGCGATGAAATTTAGTATATGGGCAATCGTAAACTCACGAGAATATTCGTATGATTTAATGTGAAATTAAAGATATACTGTGGTATGAGTTGTATATATATAGAGAGAGAAAGTAATGGTGAAAAGTTATTCCAATTTGATTCTCGTGTGCAATTGAATGTTACGCAGCTCGCTGCGCGCGTGCGTGTGTATAATACCTACTTGTACTTCTCGGCGAACTCGCGAGCCATCTGCTCGCTAATTACGCGTCTGCCCTCGAGATCCGATTTGTTGCCGCAAAGAATTATGTCGGGCTCCTCGCAGTAGGCGTGCATCTACATATATATATATATGAATTTCAGGGTACAGAATTAGCGTTTTTCTTTCTTTCTCTCTCTCTCTCTCCCTTTTCCTCTCATTCTCCCTCTTTTACCCTTACCAACAGGATTTTTTTCTCTCTTATTTTTTCTGTCTGCGCATGAAAATCCTCGAATGTCGAGAAATTACGTTAAGCCGAAACGAGCCTTTTTGAGCACTCGCGAACAGAAGAGAGAAGGGAGCGAACACCCTTTTGGCCTTTCCGAGCACGTATTAAAGTACGATAATTAGCATTTTTATCGTGTTGTCGTTTTCGGCCTTACGCGACGCCTCGTGATTTTCTCTCTTTCTCTTCCGTCGCGTTATAAGGTTAATTGAAATAGAATCGTCGCGGCTAAAGTGATAGTAAAAGTTAATTTTCCCAAATTTACCGATTTCTTTTTCTCTTTTTTATTTACAAAGATAAATCAGTTATGTATGGAGAGCAATTTTTATTTGACTAATGAGGTTCGTGAAAGTTCTGTCGAGCTTTGATAGAAAGTTTGGCAAACTTTGCCCATGAAAAACGAGACAGGGTATAAGCGCGATGTTTGCCAATATAAATATGTTACAAAAGTTCAGATTTTTTGGAATAAGATACCGTTATAAAAGGCGCCTTCAATTTTTCATTATTATTTAAACATAAAGATCAATACCCTAAGCTGATCCAACCAATTTCTCACAGCGAGGAAGGACTCTTCATTTGTCAAGTCAAACAGCAGAAAGAAGCCCATCGATTCTCGGTAAAAGGCTGTAGTCAGACTGCGAAACCTACGAAGTATCGAAACAACTGTTAGTGCATTATTTAGCGATTAAATTATTTTGTTCAATATTACACAATAAATTGTTTAATAATAGAAATGTAGAACAAAATATAAACTACGCTATCGGAATAAATCACAAATAGTATACATTATACAATGAGGAAGTAAAGTTGCAGCACAGTTCCGTGTTGCATATTAGAAGCTTATCCCGACCCAACTGTCGCTCATTTAGAAAAATGGGACGACATGAGACATTTTTAGATATATATTCTTTTGTTTTTCTCAAAACAATCTTACTCTAAACATTCAACAACCATTTATTTTCACTACTATTACTATAATAATAAATTATCGATAAATTAGTACATTCTGTATTGTATTTTCAATATTTATAATTATATAGTGTATTTTTGGTTCTTTTTTATTCAAATGTGTCAAAAATAATTTCGAATTTTTTTCCAATTTTTGAAACTTGTTAAAAAAAACACTAAATCAATGTTATCAAAAAAAAAATCATTATCTGAGAAATTCAAACAAATATTTTTATTTTGTTTTAAACCTACAAAATTGCAATGATATTTGCAGAAATAAATTTACTATAAACGTAGTGAGCTAAAATAAAATTATTTTAATTCATTATATTGCTATTTCATAGTTATGATTTCAAATTTGAAATTATGCTATTCAAAAGAACAACTTGATATACACCCAATCCAAAGTTGCTAAAGAATTGAAGGATTAATTTTTTTTTAATTCGATGACTTTTTTTGTCTTTTACAGTGGGCAAACAATAAAACAAAATGCAAATTTTTATACGTATTTTTGAATACTGAATCTACCCACTGTAGAGATCAAATAAAGCCATAATCAATAAATTTGATTATTAATAAAGCGAGAAAAGATAGAAAAAAAATATTGTCAATCGACTCAAAGAAAACATATCCCAAACGTAGAGTTTTACAAAGCTCCGTCGGTATGGTTTCTATATCACTAACAATTCCACAAAGAGAATGACAAAAGAATGTAAAATAGTTTTTATTGAATATTGTTTTATTTTTTGTTCATCTAAATAAAAACTCACATCACGTGTGTAAGTTACGTAAAATCAATTTATTCTCTCACCTCTCCTGGCCAGCTGTGTCCCAAAGCTGCAAGTGCACTCTTTGCTTGTGACCATTGGCCGCCTCATACACCTGCACACAGTAAGCAATAAAGCCCGAAGGTTAGTACACATATAAACACTGCCAACCTGAATGAGTGAAAAAAAAAACAATAAATTCTCCACGCACGCACTCGCGCAACCTTCGTACAACAATCAGCCGTTATATCTCGTATACTCTCACGAGTTGACAGAACCAAAGAGCTTGCATGAGAATAAAAAAAAAAGAGTATGCGGTAATAGTAATATACTATATATATATAAATACACTGCAAACGTATGATCAGCAAACTTTATTATGTATCCTCACAACTCGCTTCTCCTTGAAATCGATGCCGACGGTGGAGTGGAAACGTGGATTGAACGTGCTGTCGGTATACTGATAGAGGAAACTCGTTTTCCCTACGCCCGAATTGCCAAGCGCGAGGAACTTGAGCAAATAATCGTAATCCATTTTCTTTTTCTCTCACTCTCCTGTCCGTATGTAAATAAATATATATCTCTCGTCGGATAGAAATCCGCGCACCGCGCAGAGAAAAAAATAACGCGGGCGCGCGCGCGGTTGATGGCTATATGTATGTTTATTTCCAAGCGACGGGCACAGATCTGTCCGCGCGTGTTGAATTTACGAACGCGGCCACCTGTTGGCCTTTGCCTTCGCTTCTCTGCCACCTCGCCACTATGTTGTCGCGTACCTCCGACACTTAAGTGTATTATTGTTATGTGCACTTTTCCGTCACGGAGTATATACAAAAGGTGCGGCCTGTGCGCTTATATACACGTGCGAGTAAAAGAAAACTTGATTATACGAGATCAAAGTTATTCTTAAGGAGTTTTTAATGGAGAAAGAAGTGGTGAGTGAGGAAAAAATGGAAAAGGAAGTTTTTTTTTCGTTTTGGTGTTGAAAAGGTAAGGTACGTGTGGAAGATTAGAGAATACGTTAGCGGCCGGCTGTTGACACTTACGAACTACTATCGAAGGTAAACGATAGCACTGGGATTCGGTCGTGAAATCGTACGTCGCGCGACACCTAGACGAACATGGGGGAACGAAAATTTAGGTTATCGCTCTCTTGATAACAGATAACGTTGGAGCTAAGCTATAACGGGTAAGTAGTTGATTTAGAGCGTACTTTACAATGAAAGTAACGTTTGTTTTTAATGTTTTGTAAAAGGAGCAATGTTTTATTTATTTATAAATTAAAAATATGTATCGAATATGATGTCGATAAACAAGAAAACGTACGTTACGTAATTGTGCTGAATTGAGCAGAATCGTGATATTAAAATAAGTGAGGTTGTCTACTGTAAAGTGTAAACATACTGCATAACAACGTATGCCCATTGTTTAAACCTACGATTTCTCGAATTTATTCTGAAATCTATTCGCCAAAAATATGTCGGAAAATCAAGAAGTCAGAATTTTTGTTGAGTATTGGTAATTAAAAATTAGTCTACAATTTCATAACCTTGTGAAATAAACCTAACCTATATTCTAATTTTTTTAACCATATTCAAATTTCAATTACATAGTATTTGTCAATTCACAAAATATAAATTTTTTTGTCATAAATTTTTAAAACAAAACGAAAATTTTTTACACTCGAATTAAAATTCATAATATAATTCTAGCGGGACATGTGGGCACATAAAACAATTTATAGAAATGGCTCAAAAAATTAAAGAAACGGTACCAGAGGCTGTTATTACTGGAAATCCAGGGAGACAAGGTAGATCGATAATTTTTGGTAGTAAATTTTAAGAACAAAATATATAACTTGAAGTTATTCAATGGTTATTGTAGCATCGTTCGAAGTACAAATTAATGACGAACTTGTACATTCAAAACTACAGACAATGGCCTTTCCGGATTTTACTGAAGTTACGGAAGTAGTAAAAAGTGTTTCTAACGGAGGTCCAATATCTAAGATAAAAAATCAACAGCCTGTTAATTGTGTTATATCGTAAATAATAAAACTCTTATGTATATTAATTTTTCTATAACAAAAATTGTAAATACTGTGTAACTAATTGTAAATATAATATTTATTTATATACTAATAATTAAAGTAATATGCTTTAAATTTTTATTTACAAAATGACAGTTTTGTAATTAATTTTCCTTAACAATTTTAAATGTAATACTATACATGAAGTTTCTAATTTATGAGATTTATAAAACAATTTCAAATTGTTCTACTATACAAATACTTTCTATATGAAAATACAAAATTATTTTTTAAGTAACAGACACCTGGTCACCGATATTTAATACTTCATTTTCTTGGCATTTATTTGACAAATATATTCCAAATCTAAGTTTTCCGTGAAATTCTTCTGCTAACGTTCGTAAAGGTTCTACGGTCTTTTTTGACGTTGTTTGATCAATGCAAATCATTTGGCATCTAGTGCATATTCCTTGAATCTGTAAAAATATATATTTTAATTAAATAATATGTAAAATAAACTTTTCTTCGTTTTCTTAAATACAAGTACCTCAAAAACACAATTTCCAATTTGTACACTTTTCCATCTTGTTTCTTCAAAGGGTGCTCCACCCCGGACGATAAAATTTCCACGAAACCTTTGTAACATCGTACTTTTATCACATTCAGAATCTTCGGAAATCCTATCTTCAAGCCATAATACACTAGATTCATTTATTAAAAGATATTGACTTTGACTTGCAAAAGACAATTCAGGCTTATCAGTCTCTAAATATATATAAAAAATTCAATTATTAATGACACTTAATGTTTTTAATTTTTTGTATTAAATAAATCAAAAATTTATTTACTTTTTAAGTGAATTGAATCACTTTGTCTAATAAGTCTAAGATTAGGTCTTCCTAAGGCTAAACTAAGCCATTCTGAAACTTCAGCTCCGCAATCTGTTCCTTCCACTTTGTGTCCACAAATCCTCCCTCTACATAATTTATTAGTTGCATTTTCTTGTGAAAAGATGTTTAATGTAATTTCAAATGATGGCATGCCTAAAATAGATATTTATTATTTATAAATGACATACTTTATAAGTTTTCAGTTTAACGCGATATGGAACATTGTACCCGTTATGAATGATTGCAAGAACTTTTCACAAAATTTTTAATTTAAAAACAAATGTTTTTGATCCGAATCTATTTCACAAGAAAAGATATTTTCTAAAAATTTAAAATTAAATGAAAAAACAGATCCCTGCAATCATTGGTAAAAACTCGGTGTAGTATTATCTTAAAATAATAAAATTATATTTACCTGGGTAGTTTAATTTTAATATATTATTTGTTAAATCAATAATTGGTGTTATGAGACACAATTTTGTTTCTTGTTTTTGGGTTAAACATACTCCTTTAGAATTCACAATCATCCATTCTCTGTCATATTGTAATCCCTTAAGTGTAATTTTCCACGAATGTTCAATTTCATATGCTCCACAAGATTTAATGGGATAAATAAATACTTTTGATAGTGTCAAGTTTCTTTCATCTTTATTACTGAGAATTTTACTATTATTTATCAAAATTTTTAATGCTTCATCTTGTGGATTATCTCCACTCACTACACCATTGGTTTTAGCGTTTTCTACGTCATAAATAGTGCTAGTTTTTGATTGTTTGACGTTGTCAACACTATATTTTTTAGTTGATTTCAATTTGAAATCTGACCACCAAGATGGATATTTATTTAATGGTTTTCCAGTAATAAAACATCTCTTCAACATTTGCAATATTTTATTTACATCTTCAATAGTTGACATATATCCAAAAGATATTCTTACTGCACCTGTTGGTCTTCCATCAATTAAGTCTTTCGTACCACCACATGTATACCCACTATCATAGTTCTTCAAAATTTCCTCATCTGACAGATTTAAATGCCGCTGACATGCTCCGGGATTACAAAAGCATCCGGTGCGCAAATGAATTTTATATAAAGCAGCCATATTCAGAACTTCCATATAACCAACACATTCGCCGTTAGCTCTCAACACGTTGAATGATACTATTCCTCCTTGTAACTTACGATCTTCATAATCCGTGTCACAGTATAACTTAATAACTGGAGCCCCATTTTGATGATGTAAAGTAAGCAATGAGTGGTGTAAATATTTTGCTAATGAAAATACATGGGCGGATATTTTTTCCATTGTAAGATCTGATAAAATTTTTAATCCATAGTGTAGAGGTATTATTGTCAGAAAGGATATTGTGCCATCTTCAAATCTGAAAATTTTGATAATATATATAAAATCTCAAAGTAATATATAATGACTCGTCTAAAAAATCTCATATCAGAAAACTCATATGATACATTTATAGAAATAATCTGTTTTTGAAGAAACTTTGACATATAATTTCAAGATAACGAATTTAAATGCTTGTTATAGTTATAATTTTATGTAATTCCACCTTAAAGTAGCTCTTATTTTGTCGTAAGAAGTATCAAAATTACTTTATTTTTTAAATAAAATTTTCATTTTGCTACGCGCCGCCGTAATACATTGAAAAAGAATGAGTTTTCAGTTTAATGTAAGTTTGATTAGAATCTCACGTGAGGTCCCGCATGAGATCCCGTGCCAAAACGTCATATTAGAACTCAAATGAAAACTTTCTTGTAAGAATCATATAAAACCTTTAATCGAGTTCTTATATAAGTTTTCAGTAGAGGAATTATTCAATAATTTTTTTTTTAGTTTTACCTTTCATGCAAAGATTCTCTTTTTACATGATGCATTTTAGAACTTAAAACTACATCTACTGTTCCACCTCCATAGTAAACTTTTTTTAAAACATCTGATCTATCATTTTTTATCAGAAGTGCCCCGATACCAGTAGGGTAACCAAATAATTTATAAAATGAAAGGCAAACGAAATCTGGCTTGAAAGTGGAAAGGTTTAAATCATTAGTTGCAACAAAACTAGCAGCATCCAACAAAGTAAACCAGTTACTTTCACTCCCCACGTGTGCATCAAGACATCCATTCTTTATGTTCTCTATCCAATCCAAAGGATATTTCAGTCCCGAAAAATTGCATTGAGCTGAGTAGACAAACAGTGAATTATTACGATGATCTTTAGTGGAATAATTTCTGTGAGTACTTTGTTGCAGAATTTTAAATGCGTCATCGTGGTTAAGGCAAACAACATTAGCTCCTTGTTGAGCAGTTATGTCACGCATACCAAGAACAGATGTATGATTATCCCGAAGATAAACGAAGTTTCCAGATTTCTTTCCCGATTCATTTTTTTCATTTGTGAAATTAAATGTCTCAGCAACAAGTTTCAATGAAGCAGTTGCTCCAGATGTGAAAATAACACTATAGTCCTCTTGAGTTGTGTGAAAATGATCTAGAATACTAAAAAACAGATTGTTTTTCAAAACAATATATTTTAAGTGTAAGTACTTGATTTAATCTAAAGTGTCTTACGTATATCGAATGTTGTCAATAGCTTCCTCCGTTAGATTTCCATTCACACCACTGGAATGAGGATTTACGTAGAATGATAACAAGAGATCGTCCAATGATTTTTTAATCTGATTATCTGAGTATAAAGTAGCTCCCGTGTGGTCTACGTAGCATTCACCTATCGAATTATGATTCAGAGTAGAAAAAATGTTGACATAAAAAATGTGACAAGTTTAAATAATTTCATTTTTTTAAAAATTTTCTGTATTGCGAAATGTCTCAAAAACTGTTATTCAAAAAAATACAAATAAAAAATTTTAAATTAAATATTTAATTTGAAAAAAAAAAGATATCCCTCATGAAAATTCATAAAATGCAAATTAGCCAAATTGATTTATTTGAATAAACCATTACCTTTGAGCCGAGAAAATTGTTGCTCCAGCGTTTGCCGTGTTTTCTCATCGTAAACCGGAGAATACTGTAATTCGTCCATACCATCGGACGGCTGGACACGGTATGCTGCATGGTTTGATTGTGTAAAGCAACTTGTTACTTAACTTGCCTTGTATTCAGTTGAACTTATCTGCTCGTGGCTTCGAATATTATTTTTCATTTTTCGAAACAGCCTTTCACGTAGTTGATATTACTGACACTGACACATGCTATCTGATATTTACTTACACACACCTACATTCATTTTTTATTTAATTCGGACTAATAAACTTTTTTGTTTATTTAAGAAAATTAAAACTCTCACGCAGTGCCATTTAAATGTCACCGATAATAGTTTCGAAATATTTAAAATACTATTTTAATTGCCGGCCTTGAACTATTAACAGCTATATATGTACACGACGATGTAATGTGAGAAGGCACTGATGAAAACATATTATAAGCATAACAATGATCGTGGTAAATGCAGACACACGCACTCGGCGTGCACTCATGCCAACGAATATAGAGATAGACATAAGTAGAAAGTTAGAAGCGCAAAGCCTATAGAAAAGTGAAACACCCTCAGCTCTAGTTCCCACCTCAAGAATCAGACGGCGCGGTGTTCGAAACCCAGTATCCCGCTTCAGTACACAAATAAAAAACTATAGATCATATATCGGCAATGATATATAGGATTTTTGTTATTAGAACAATGTGAAAATTGATTAAGCTGCACGTAAATATGTATCACTAATGCAATAAAAATTAGTGAATAAGTAATAATTCTTATACTCCAATAAAATGCCAACTGAAACTAAAACTCTAAATGAGGAAGACAACAGTGCTCCGGCAAGCTTAGAAAACAAGAGACAAAAAAATTAATTTCCGCGCAGGATCATTTGTCGCTAGCTTTTTAATTAATTGAGGAAAATGTATAATTAAATAACGGTGTAGATTCTGACTTATATTCTACATTATCGTTAATGTAGGAAGCTTATCCATCAATTGAAAGAACAATAAATGATAGTTTAAAATTATTTTAACAAATTATGTCTATTAAACATTTCTTGTCTCATACAAATTTGATACGTATTATCAAAATATTAACTTAAAACAATTTAAGAAAACGTCAAAACAAACATTCAAATCACTGATAGCTGCTCAAAAAGGAAAGTATGCGATTCATTACTTATTTAATAATTTAAGTAATAAATATCTGCGTATGGCTTTATCAATTTTCAATGACATTATTTTTATGCCCGATATATTACCAAAAGTTTTTTAGTTATTTACCGACACAGTAAGAGTTCGATCACTCCGCCGCCTGCATCTCGAAGTATAAACTAGTGTCTGGACCGTCTCAATTTTTATATAGGTTTTACGCTTCTATAGTTATCTCTATATTCGTTGCTCATGCGTTATAGTACGTACTACGCTGTAGCTGGTACATACTGCTAGCGGTGTCATTTTTTGGAGCACCTGTAGATGGCGCACATCAATAACAATAGCTGCTGAAATATACTTGAACAACGTACAGCATTTTTATAGATTGGTTACAAATTTCTTATGATATATCTGGCGTTTATTTAAAAAAAATAAAGTATTATGATGCTTATTAATATATATATATACAACTCAGTACAATTGCAGTAATGTAAAGATTGAATAACATTTATTTCTAAGTTAAATATTCAAGTATACAAGGAATATAAGATATTTCTAAACATACATTTAATAAAAACACTGATTAAGGTATATTTAAAAAAAATATCAATATTTTTAAGAAGAGCCAACCTATATAGCGAAAAAATTCAGGTCATGATGAGCATTTACGCAACGCCTGTCAGTGGGACGAGGTGGCCGAGTGGTTAAGGCGTTGGACTGCTAATCCAATGTGCTCTGCACGCGTGGGTTCGAATCCCATCCTCGTCGAGTTTTTTTATATTTTGTTCCTGCAACATATTTGTTTTTTTACCTGAATAAAATTTTATTAAAATACAACTGCTTCGCAATATTTTACTACATTTCGGGATATGAACACCATAATACTTTGTATTTTGCTTATAATACCATTTAAATTAACTCTCTGAGATAATATTTCTTTCAGGGAATCATAGACCTACACACCTTTAGAACCAAATCATCAGAAAATATAATAAAATATAATTAGTTACTTCTGTAGATATTTCACCAATAACATGAAATACAATAATGTATATGAACTATCAATTTATTTGCATTATTGAGCTGTAGAAGCTGTTAGAGTGTACATGCTACAGTCAGAAGTGTAACTGATCATATAAAGAAATTAACTTACATGCATAACGAATTTTACGATGATATATTTCTTAAAACCCTTTAAAAAAGTTCAACTATTTTATATTTAAATAATTTAATTTTAAGCGTATAAGTTTTTCTTGTAGTGTTTACTCTTTAGATCTAATATTTTAATCGTTTTCCACAAAAGCTTTCTTCATCTATCAATATTTAACTAGCTCGCTTACAAAAATTTACCTGACAATTAGGTTTGAAATTTTTGATGGTTTGTTTTAAAGTAACGACGAACAACCTCTTAAATTTTCATTAAAATTCTCAATGTTTTCATCTATTAACGAGATAGGTGTTTTAGATAAGTGTTTTATTATTTCTAGATAGATATTGCGTGTGCTCTTATAGAAAAAATAATCGATAAGGTAAAGCGGGGGAAGATGCCAGCTTGGGAAAGACGCCACAACGCAAGATTTTCTTAGTTTATAAACAAATTGCATAAATTGCTTGGTAGGTGTGTTTATTATGATTTTTTAATTCAGTCTCCCAAATATTTCAGGATTCTAACATTATTATCAGTTGCTTTTCGAGCAGCACCGAAACTAGTAACTCTCGATTAATGGAATTTTTTTCAACGAATTATTATGTATTTATTAGTTTATTGTATTCTTTGTACATTTCAGTTATAAAAATTTTATTTCATTAATTCTTGAAATTTTTATTTCACTTTTTTCCTTAAGTGTGACATCTTCCCCCGCTTTACCTTAATTATGAAAAGTGACAAAAAATTCCTTGAATTAATAAATTCTGGAATTCAATGTCAATAAGCTTGTATAATTTTTCCATTCACATCATATTTGATTAAAATTGTTAAAATAATTCTTCAAAAAAATATTGATAACATTTATTATCAAATAAAAGTTTATTGTGATAAATAATAATAAACAATATTATTATAAAATTTATTTTTGAAAACGTGTTTTAGTTTTGATAAAAAATATTATTTGTCAAATTTAATTAAAAAAAAAAACCACTTGTCGAGGCCCCGGGGGGATTCGAACCCCCGATCTCCTGTTTACTAGACAGGCGCTTTAACCAACTAAGCCACGGCGCCTTCGATGGAAGAGCAGCCATTATAAGCATTCTTAAATTTACATTTCCAGATACCGCACTACAGATACTTTAAAAAAACGAAATTATTCAAGTAACTAAGATTATACCTATGTAAAATTAATAATTGTCGTCAAGCAAATAATATAAAAATAACTTCAAAACTAAATCTATAATATCAACAAATGCTTAATCATTTAATATGATTGTAAAGAGCATATAAATTTTAATCGCTGACATATTTTTTCAATTGTCAAATTAAATTATTAATAATTGTAAAATAAATAATTTAATTAAATTATTTATGTCGTATTAAGGTGTGAGATACTGATATAATCTTTTAACAAGTATATATTATGATGGTTATGGAAATACTAATAAAATCACTGGAAAACATTTATGAGTATAGTATTTACATGCACAGAAGGCGTGAAAATTGTGTATTTTCCATAAAAATGTTTAAGAATTATTTAATTGAATAAAATCTATAATGTCGGTAAGTAGGGATCTGCAATTTTGTTAATTTGAGATATTTTTTGAAATAGTACATTTTATGGCAATACTAATAGTGCAACTCACAAAATTTTCTGAATCTAGTATTTATTTATACGAGAGTCATGAATATTGCATTTTCTAAATAAAAGTAAGTTTAAGTTAATTATTTATTAGCTAATAAAATTAGATTGATTTTAGATTTCATGTGGCATCAACGCTTATTTTATGAATATAAAAATATCCCTATGAATTCCAAAATTATTAGTGATCATTTTTGGATTCAAACAAATTTATCTAGTTGTTTATTTTTTTTTTTAAATGTCTACAAAATTCCAAAAATAAAAATATATGTAAGATATTTCGAAATTTTGCTTCGTTTATGAGCTAAAAAATCCGTTAATGTTGACAAAGCTAATAATGAATATCATCTTAAAACTCAAAATTTTTAAAAATTCAAGAACTGGATGAATTTTTTTAGCTCCAAAGACAACCTTTAATCATTCTGAGACTTATACGATGATACATTATATTCTTATATAAAGTAACCAGATATGTGATTTTAATGAATTTTATTGTATCCAGGAATAAAGATGTGACAAGATAAAGCATAAATAATCAGACTCTAACTTTTTAATAAAAGAATATATTTATAAAACTGTTTTGTATTTTATATCTTTGTTTAGAGTCTCATAATTTTAAGATGATATATAATTATGATGTAATTTAATTTAGATTGTAATCATACAAATCGACAAAAGAAGGGAGTGTTAGAGTAAAAGGTTTGTCGAGGTCGATAATGTAGATTGATTTTTCCTTATCGATCTGTACTCTTTAGATCTCAAAGGTTCTGTGCGTGAGCTGTGAAGGCGTAGGACAAGAGTCAATCGCTCGCTGAACTCTGACCGAGTCGCTAAGGCACTTGTATTCTCCTGAATACTATATAGAGTCTGAATATTTTAGAGTTATCATAGAGTTAAATAAAACATAAAGTACAGAGTAATTCTACCTGCGCATAAACAACCGTGTTAAGAAAAGCTTATTTTCAAAACCGTAAGCGCTCCGTGTTACGTTTGTGCCTGGATTTTAGAGGATAAAAAATAAACAACTCAGTAAGTAAGTTTTTTTAAACAAAATTACTGTTTGTAAACATTAGATTTTTTTTGAGTTCTTACTGAATGTTACATGAGTGTACGACAATAAGTGCAAATCTTTTGAGATTACTGTCGTTATTTACGTAAGAAGTTTAAGAGTTTTAACGTAAAATAAATGACAGTGTAAAAATTTAGAAGAAAATTAGAGTTGGTTGATATATTGTAAACGTGTATTAGTCGCTAACGGCTAAGAAAGAAACGGCTGAAAACAAAGGCGGCCCTGTCCAAGTGTGCTTGACGCGCCGATTTTATAACCTGCACTGTTGTCGCCTCATGTGTCATGTTTCTAAGAGAGCTAGAGCGAAGAAAGAAAAGTTCACATTTCTTCAATTAGAATTATTTTAAGAATGTTTTCTTTCTGAAACAATTTTAAATTTAGAGTGTTAACACATTAAAATGCTTGAATGTTAACAACAATTTAGATGTTTAGGATTGGTGACAAAATAAAGTTTTTTTTAACTTGCATACTGGCTAATAAAATAATACTAGGAAACTAATGCGAAACTGTAGAGGCTCCGTTCTGTATGCGTGATCAGCCCGATTTTAACAGTTTTTGCAGAAGAGCTTAGTTTCTGGTTTCAAGTCAGTTTGAATTGCTGTGCATTCATTCTGATTTAGAAGCACGAAACAATTTTCTTTTGTAATTGAGATAACAATTTTAGAGGATATCTGGTATTAAGAGTTTTGGAGTATCTAAGAATATTTCTTAGAAAATTAAGAGGCATATATCTTATCATTATTTTTAAATATAATGATTTACAAAAGAGTTTGTTTCTTAATCCCGAAATAGATGGCAAATATATTTAACGAAAATATATATTCTCTCGTCGATTACGATAGTGACGTCGAAAGTCCAATCATAATAGAGAATGAAGCTCAACTAGAAGAAACTATAGAGGAGCCTAGAGTGGAAGAGGTTATAGAGGCTAAGAGTACTGAACCAAGTTACCAGAAGAATAAGGGTGTCGAGAAATATGATAAGAGTAAGAGATCTTTTATCTTTCGTATATATAGATTTTATTTTTTCTCTCTTTGTTGATTTTTCGTTATTTTGTCAAATTCATAAAATTTAGAGTGCTGTGAAATTTAAGATGTTAAAAAGATTCTTAGAGTTATTAATTAATTAATTTACTATAATTAATTTAGATAGATGTTTTAAGAGTTAGACGGTCGTGCTTGACATATATAATTTAAGAGAAAACCAGGTATTAATTTAGAGTTTTTACTTTTCACAGCAAATACTAAAGAGTTGGATTCAGTTCCAAAACCAAAAATTAAGAGCAGCATCCAGATGTATACTGTAGATGAACAGTTTCTTACGAAAATAGAAGCTTTGCACGACAAACTAGCAACATCTGTGGATAAAGTAGAAAAAATTATGGAAGGGGCCAATAAGATGATGACTAATATGGTGCAAGTTTCACAAAATTATCTGGAAGCCGGGCGAATAAAACTAAGACGTTTGGAGTTGAAGAATAAAGAAACTAGAGAAAATTTAGAAGAGGGTCATAATCAAATAAATAAAGAAGTACAGAGTCAATTCAATAAGAAGAAAACTGAAAAGAGCACTGATTCACATGCAAATAAAGATGAACAAATACATGTAAATGAAAGTGTTC
>JAWWEQ010000055.1:5280032-5346772 GCA_035583055.1 Torymus tubicola | reverse complement strand
GAAGAAGAAATAGATAATGTTACCAGTACGATTTCTAGAGATATAATTAAGATAGATGATTTACAGTGATTTAACGAGTTAAATCGATTGCAACTAAAAAGAATATAGCAGATATAATGACAAAACCATTACCGTTAGAAGCACATAAATATTTAAAAGATAAAATGTTGTTAAGAGATCGAAATAATTAAAAGTTTTTTTATATATAAAATAAATATTATATTTAATATAATTAAAATTTTATTTTATGTATTTTTATGTTCACAGATCAACATAAGAGTTAAGAATTTAAGATACGTCATTATTACCTGCTATATAAGACTACATAAGAATTTATATTAAGAAGAAATTGACATATTAAAAGAATATATTTATAAAACTATTTTGTATTTTATATCTTTGTTTAGAGTCTCATAATTTTAAGATGATATATAATTATGATGTAATTTAATTTAGATTGTAATCATACAAATCGACAAAAGAAGGGAGTGTTAGAGTAAAAGGTTTGTCGAGGTCGATAATATAGATTGATTTTCCCTTATCGATCTATACTTTTTAGATCTCAAGGGTCTGTGCCTGAACTGTGAAGGCGTAGGTCAAGAGTCAATCGCTCGCTGAACTCTGACCGAGTCGCTAAGGCATTTGTATTCTCCTAAATACTATATAGAGTCTGAATATTTTGGAGTTATCATAGAGTTAAATAAAACATAAAGTATAGAGGAATTGTGCTGTGTTATTATTTAAAAACCTTTAAAAATAAAAAAAACTCATTTTCTTTCATTTTTAAATTTTTACGTTTTTCTTAATAACAAAAGAACCATGATGGCTAGAAAATTATTTTTTTTTAGAAAATATAGGTAATTTAATTTTCTTTCGAATGCTATACATTCCATTCAGATACATAGAGCCGTTCTCCAGAAATTACGATTTGATAAAAAATGAAAAAAATTTTAACCTCAAATATCTCCAAAACTTATGGATCAAAGACATTTACCCAAAGAACTGTCTCGATTGGTATACAAAATTTACCCCTAGAAAGAATTTCAAAGTGATTAAGCCAATTTTACTCTAGTTATGCAGCGACAAAAAAAAATCACTTTTTTATAAATTATTTTTTTCTCCAAAAATAATGAATAAAAAAATCTAAAAATTTAGTAAGTTATAGTACTCAATATCCTTTAAAATCAAAAAAATATTCATGTTAATATCTTTTTTTAATGTCGAGATATAACCTATTTACAACAAATTAATTTTTTGCTGGCCATTTTAGGTACAAAAATTTAAAGGTGGTAGACCCCCTTAAGAATGTTATATTAGAGGTTAAAACGTATTTTATTAATATTTATAAGTGAAATTACTAGAAAAGTTCACAAAAAATATGTTCTATCGCTCTCAATGAAATTAAGCCCTTAAATTAAGAATTAGGCGTTCATGATTTATATAGAGTAACCTAAATAAAAAAAGTTCTTATGAGTGGTCATACCTGAACATTAGAAGTATCAAAAAGACAAATAAAAAATTTCTGTGCATAGTAAATTTACAGACGAAAACATAAAAGAACATTGACTTATTACAATTAGATTTGTAACAAGTATCCTTTGCATTCCTGATATTATTTTTATTTGAATATCTCTTACTAATAATAATAATAAATAAAAAAAATAACTGATCATTTCGATATCCTACTATGAGATTATTAATATCTAATTTGCATTGGCACCTATTTTGCATTATGAAAAATTAATATAAAAAAATTGTATAAAAAATTTATATGAAAAATTTATATAAAAAATTTATATAAAAAATTTGTTTTGTGTCGCTTATAAAAAAGTAGAAAAAACAAAAAAAAACTCCCCGGCGGGGAATCGAACCCCGGTCTCCCGCGTGACAGGCGGGGATACTGACCACTATACTACCGAGGATATATCTATATAGTTTTGAAATTCATTTATTGGTTTTGGATTTCATTCCATAGATGGAGCTCTAGTCGATTGCTCAGTAGAAATAAAATACAGCATACCGTAGGTATGTAAGGCTCTTGCGCGGTATGGAACGTTTTTCTTATAAGGTACATATCAATTTTTCTGTTACAGTATATTATCGCATTAGTCTTATATTAGAAATTTGGTCTTTTATGTATTTGTAGTTTTTATTACAAATCTTATTTTTTGCCTAGCGTAGGGACGAAAGTACCACTTTCGGTCCCGGCGCCGATTACGAAGGTTGTATTTTCAGCCTTGCTAGACAAAAAATAGTATATACGCACCATGGAAGGATGTAAAGAATGCCTCTTTGTAATGAAGCATACAGGTACGTAATATACTATTTCATTCACGGGTCTGGAAGTAAATTATTAACTTTATGTGGCGTTTTCTGGTTGAGGAAAAACTCACATATGGCGAATAATTTATTTCCACATTGGTTTTGAATCGTATTTTATATTGCGAACGACGAAAAATCAAATGAAAGTTGTGATTTTGAGGTTAGAATAGTATACAATTACTTAAACTATAGTATACCTAAATCCTGATTGGCAATGTCAATAAACTTGCAGTATTTGCTCTCTGAAGATTTTATGGTCTTCTAAGAATGAAATTCATAAATGACTTCAAAATTTTTCTTAAAAAATATAAAAATATAAAAAATTATAATGTAAAAAGCGCATGAAAAATAACCAAATAGAGTAGATCTGGCAGTTACTGTACTCCATTTTTCAACACAGGGCATGATAACCAAGATTCAGTAATTAAAAGCCATGTTCCTATAGAATGAAACGTTCGTATTAGTATTTAAGGGAGTCAAAAAATACAAAAAAAATTCTGTTCGACTTATTCGATGCAAGACATTTCAGCACCCACACACACAAACACAACATTTAATATGCCTACATTAAATTAAATACAAAATTTTCATTTTTTCGTTTAATACAAATATACAGAAATATACTATTTCTGTGTGGAGGTTGTTTTTAAACGCGCGCATTTTAATCTTAAAATGCGACTTTACAACGTGTGACATGTCATGGTGGGCAAGTCGTAAAAAACGTATAAGTCTTTGTAATAAATTAGTATTTAATTAATATAATAGACATATATATATATATATATATATATATATGCAGGGGTTTACAGTGAAATAATCACAAGAGATTCACTCTATGCAAACTGAAATTTAATAGTCTAATAATATAATTGAATATAAAAAAAATCAAAACCTCGCCCTAGCCATAAATATACATTTAAAAAGTTCGTAGTTATAGACCAAAAACGACCGTCATTGTCGCCGATTCGCGGCTATGCTCGTCAATTCTACAATATTTTGCTATTGAATGTCATGCCTCAATGCAGCGGTTAAAATTCAAATTATAAAGACAACGAATTGTCAAATTACCAGCGGATCTGTGGTTCGACACGCTGCTTCCGTCAGTGTCCGGTTCCGGCGAAAGATCAAACTCTTCACCGTCTCACTGGTCTTTAGTGTGCAGACTGTACGGCTCATACCGCAGGCGCATACATACGAGGGATTTAACGTGTCATCCTCACTACACGTATAATTTTTTTTACATATTAATTCATAAATATAATCCATAAAATAATTAATAGATAATTGCTTTGCTACAATTTTTGTCATAAAACCGCTAATCTTGATTAATCATTAATTTTTTTTTTATAGATCTTATTAAAGTTTCTATGGATTACAGTCTAAAGGAGAAAATTTCAACCATTTGCATAAAATACCAAACAAGCTTGACTTGTCGAAAAATGTAAATGAATTTACTATGATTGATTAAGCAATATTAATATGCCGATTTAATCTATTATGTTTCTCTTTATTATTTTTTATTTTTTCGTACTTCTAAATAGTATGTAAGAATATTATTTTATTATTAATTATTGTCGAATATATTTACAAAAAAATTCACAAGTAAATTATGGTTTTGTGAGGTAATTGAAAGTGAAATACGTGGTAAATTATTTAATATTAAAAATTCATAACATCTAAATATTTACAAATTAGATAACAATCATTATTACGCAATCATTTCACAAAATAATCCAAAAACGAAACTTATGACCCCGACGTGATTTGAACACGCAACCTTCTGATCTGGAGTCAGACGCGCTACCGTTGCGCCACGGAGTCGTTGAAATTGTCCTAACAATATTACACTTCTAACTTATCTGTAATTTCCAATTATACATTTAACTTTTTAAGATAAACTAAAAATACTATCTATCATACTGATTAAAAACTTAAATTTTTATGTATAAATGATTTGAGTTGTTACCATAAAGTCGTCTATTACGCCGTTATATTGTAAAACTTTACTTCATCTGACATATCTTTAGAATATATACAGATGCCTAAATATAAGGGTAGAGAAAAACGTGTTTCCATTCTCCGTTCAAAATTATAATACTATAATATAATAAATATGGTGGTCAATACCAACTGCACACATAGAATGTGAACATAAAAATTCTTAGATTCTAACACGAGGGAGGAGTATGCACGTAGTGCGTGCCCACATCCCGCATGCGAGCTCCTAAATACCAGACAAGTATGAAATATGAGAAAGTAAGCGCTCACCGAATGCCGAGCAGAGTTTCGCGCGGGTTGTCTGACAGTGCCCCTCCTCGGACCAGGAACGCAGACAGAACAGTAAGTCTTCTTATACATTACTTTAGACACAGGGCAGGCTGTTACAAACAGACTCGTTTTCGCGTTATGATATTCTGTCATACCTTGACGTTCGCCCGTGAGGAATTTTTTCAACAGGAACGCATGCACACGCGCTCTTCATACCTTTCAGCGGCGACGCCATTTCTGTTTCCAGTGTTCGAAGAATGCTGGAATAGGCGCAATACACGCGGCTTGGGTGGTACCCGCCGCACCGTACCGCGTCAGCTGCGCGATATGGCGACTTAAGAGACAACGACTTGAAGGTGGAGGGAGAAGGAGAGATCCCCACTTCGACGTCCACAGCGATAATAAATTTTAGGGGAAAGCCATAACAAAGGTTGATCTGGGCCTCCGATGAATCCTGCGAATCACAGACCTGAGCTCAAACACGATTCGAAGGCAGATTCTTTCGTCACGTCTTAGTACGAAAGAAAGCCAATCTATATCGCGGGTTCAAGCGCATCTTAGTGCATCGCCCGGGTCACGTGGTAAGGACGCTCTGTCATTTTTGGGGAAAAACAGTGTCACTGTCCCGTCGCGACGCTCTAACAGCTTATTTACCCGCTTTTGCCAGTAAAATCGAGCTGCCACGGGCGTCTCGGGTCCAAGAGAAGCGGCTTGGGCGGCCAAGAGCGTGGCCAACGAGTGGTCCTGCCGAAATTCGGCTGTGGCGGTGAGTCAATGAACCAATGGGAGATGGAAAGGGTCCGCCGAGGACCAATCGGGCGTCGCGACGTCAGCCATGCACTTAGGGCCCGCGCGGCTCTTCCTCAAAATTGTGTCTTTCCGATCCGCGGCAAACAGAACAGCGCAGGAAGTGGTAACATGCCACGGTTATATTATTATTATATCTATCTCCGGCCAGTGCGCTTTGATTGTACTAGAGCATGCCGCTCACCTACTCGTTTTCATGCTCGCCCGTTATTCAGACGGTTAAATTGTTGATTATGTCCATTCTCGCAGTGTGCTGCATGAAAATTAGGATGAAAGAGGGGAGAAGAGACGCAAAGGCACAACGGTGACTGTGTGTCACACGCAGTATCGCCGAGGTGTTCTTTATATTGTCGCTATCTCTGTCTCGCCTGTACGAGTTTATAGGTACCAAGCGTAACAAAGAGAGTCTCGCAGCCAGCGGATTCAGCGTGAACGAGCGAGGGAATAGCTCGATGCGTCGACTTATTTACGAGCTGGTTTAAATAAATTTTCCTTAATTTCTTTTTAGTTTATTTATGAGTGATTTATTATTAATCATCAACATTTATTAATTAAGAAAAAGTTTTCAAGCAATGAAAGTACTGTTGATTAATGAAAAAAAAATTATTAATAATATTTTAAACATTTGCATTAACAAATTAAATTTTATTGAATGATGTTTAACGGAAAAGCTTATGCAAATTTCAACTTCGCATTGTTAATTAGTATGAACAGAGGCAGTAAAAGGTGCCGGTCTTGGACTCCTTTAAGAGGTGTGAACAACGTAATTATTATAATGATCGGTCTCGCATATAATGACCGCCAATTACGTCATTATGTGCAAACCTGCCCCTCGAGCATTTCCAAGTTTTCAGCCAAGTTTTGCGAGTCGCGGGTGATATCGCGTTGCTCAAATCAGCGTCGCGCAAGCTTTTCACACCTTTTCTCGCCACAGCGTCTTAATGATTAACACGCCGTAATCATTTAGGCTCAATCAGTCTGCGTTCTTCATCAGGCAAACATAATGAAGAACGTGGTAGCTAAGGAGTTACCAGATAAGGCCGAAGATATCGCGGTAGAGTGATTAAAAGTTAAGGGGAAACACGTTGCCGCGTGCCGCCACGATGTGTGCAACGCACGGTTTGCCGCGCCGCTCGAGCGCGCACCTACAACGAACAAGAGGCGCGCGAAATTTCCGCTCGCTCGGAACGCGCTTGACAATCGATCATACATTTGTATGAATTTGCATACAATAGACCCCATTCCATTTCCCTCCTTGGGAGTAAATACAGACTACAAAATTTTATGAAATCAAATAAAAAAAAATTTTATTACTTGATTGCAAAAAAATCCATATAAAATATTTTTATGTCGTGAAAACGTGAAGAAAATCACATGTCAGAATCGACAGGTTCCACGTCACTGGCGGGTAGTGTAGAGTTATAAAAGCTACGATCGAGTAAGAAATGAAGGAAGTTAGTTTAATTCCTCAGAGCTCTGCGCTCCTGATGAAAGGAGGGGCTAAACGAGGCAACCCGCGCGAATTCCGTCTGACTGCCACGAGTGAGGAGAAAGGTTCTCTTTCGTGTTCTCCTGATACGACGATGTATGTACCCGGACACTGAGGACAATTTTCTTCCACTCGTTTCTTGTATATTGTGTACGTATTACGAAATGATTTTTTAAACTGATTATTTCAATGTCTTAAAGATCTTAAATTACTTATTGATGTATAATCATCCAATCGACAAACTCTTCAAGAATAATAATCCGTTTCCATATTTTTATTTACTATGAAATCATTTTGTTTATTAAGTAATAACTGTTATAAAACACTATTTTCTTACTGCGCATCTCTGTTTACCCCTACTTTCTATTTGAAAATCCTGGAAGCTATATAATTTATTTTTTTTTTTAGTATAATAAAAAGGCAGTTAATAAAATATATATTTATAATATAATATTAATTACTTGATGTAGGGTTATCAACTTTGAGTAACTAGTAACTCTTCTCAATAAAGTTGTAGACAGATTCTTCACAACGAATACTTAAATATATCATAATTAGTTACAAAATAAAATACTCAAATACGCCATACTTCACAATTGATAAAGTCTCCTAGACCAATGTGAATAAAGAATTGATAGGCTTAATATGTTTCCCTAATACAGTGACGTTCGTTTGCGGACTGTGAGCACAATTTTCACTATGTATAAGAGTTCAAGTTCGATTGCAGTATCGTTTGTAATGTACATGTAATAGAATGATAAAAATTAATAAAATATTTATTTAAAATAAAAAAATTATAAAAAAATAAGAACATCTTTAAAACTCTTAATTAGATTTCTACCGCGTGTTAACTAAAGACATTTTAATAATTTAGAAGATTGAAAACGTGGATTTGTTTCATTACATACAATACGTATTAATACATACTTTTCTAAACAAATAGGTCTAAATAAACAACTAAATTTCGTCTAAATATAGCAACATTGTATGTATTTTAGGTACCAAATAATTTTCTTTAATAAATACAAAATAATATTCTCATTTCAATAAAAAAATCTGCAGCTATTTTACTTATTTATAATTAAAAATCTTCATAATTTCAATATGTATTATTTTCTGTTTGACAAAGTAAAAATGAAATATTTTTCAAGTATTTTTATCATTATGAAATTCAAATAAATTCAAAACGGCTACATTTTTCGGCATGTCTAGTAAATCAAATGAGATGAACCATCTTTTGATTCTATTCTCCTGATATAACGACGCACGATTGCGGACTGTGAGCACAATTTTCGTTCCGCCCTCAGTCGCGTACATCGTAATCTTATTCCGTGAATAGAAAATACGGAATCAAATTTAGCAGACGCCTTAATGTAAATGAATAATAATTCTAAATATATTTTTATCCCCCAATTTATGTAATTTTTATCTTTCTGACACGCGGTTCATAAAATTCTATCTATAATATAAATTCGAACTGTATATAATGAAAATTACTTATCTTTAAAAAAAAATGGCGGACAAGACTACCTACGTAAATCTAGTAATACGTAATTATTTTCCTGAAAGTTGATGTTGCGTGACGTTGTAACATATTCGGACGAATAAAGATCAATCTAAAAAGTGCTTTATCTAAAACGCAAACCAAAAACTTACTAAAAATACGAGAAATATTCTATATCCAATCGACAAGCAGCGCGTACGCAAGACATTCGATTGTTAAGTGGACGCGCCTTCGAAAATGTCCAGGGGCGTGGCCCGGGGTGGCATCTTTCGACCGAAACTTTTACCAGGGCAACACACCAGGCTGGAGCCACGCTCTTTCATTCTTTCTCTCTCCCTCCCTCTCTCTATTTTTCTCTCTTTCTCTTTCTCTCCCGGCGGGTTGTCTTTCGATACGCGCCACGTGCGTTATTATATAGCGCTCGAGATCCGTATATATATATCCGTCTTTTCTCCCCGTGTATATAAGCTTCGTTGCCCGGCATCATGCGCGCGGGGATGAGTGTAACAGTGCGAAGAGTCAGCTTATACGTGCGAGCCCGATAAGTGTTTACGTGCTCAAGGGCCTTGACAGGACCTTGAAAATGGGTAGGTATGTCGAGCCCCTGTGAACAACATTCGCAACAGGATCGCATTCGCATGTAAGAGCTATAAGGATCGAGCCCGTAAACGCAGGAACCGCCTTTCCCTTAATTCGTTACGTGCGTCATAATTGTCATATGTAAATAAATTCGAATTCGTTGTTTACTTTTGTAGATTTGTTATGATTTTAGATTTTGTACAATTGTACTAGACTGCTCCGCTAGGTCTAGGTGAATCTAGAATTATTTATACGAGTTATGTCTTCTGAAATAAAATTATTTATTTTATTACTATATAATAATATTAAGTAATTAACGTACAGATTAAATTATTAACATAGATATATCTTTCAAAAAATTATTGTCTAGTATGATTCTAGTATCATGTTTAACTTTTGTAGTAAAAATAAATGGAATAGTATCCTCAATAAGATTAATCTGATGATTTACATATTTCTATAAGTATATGAAAATTTTTAAGACAAAATTACAATGATATGTTGTTTACACCCTTATAATCTAATTCAAAGAATACAAACATTTTTTCTTTGAAAAATCAAACTGACATCTATCTTTCTGTTTACACTGCACACCCAATTTCACTAAACATGCATTATTCCTTCAACACATATTATAAAAGTGAATTTTACACACTAACAATCACATCCCTTATGTTAGTAAAAAAAACAATTTCGAATACCGCGGCTCCTTCGTCCCTCCTATACAGTGACACATTTACCAAGTGGTTAACATCAGCTTATACGAGAGGCGGGAGACGCCATATCTGCTCTACGCGTGCTTTCATGCCACCTCTTCGAGTCTCCTGTTCGCTTGTTAGGTGTGAACCACGGCGCCGCGTACCGACGCAACCCATTGGACCATCGAAGGCGTCGCTATCACTGCTCCCGCGGTGGAGCCGTGTAATTTCCGCGGGGGCCGTCGCCACCGCCGTCGCGATGCACCGACCACGGGCCGGGGAAGACGCACATCGCCTGCCTGCCTGCCTGATGCCTGCCATCGAGGGGTTTGCACTCCCCGCGGCGGTGCCGCGTGTACAGCGCTGCTGTTCTATGTATATATACAATATATACTGCCCGACTACTACGCCTCTCTCTGGTTGTCCCTCTTCTCTTTCTCTCTCTATACGTCTGCGCTGCGGTTGCTTGTATATATATGTATACAGCTATATGTGTGTATACGCATATACTCGCTATATAGTCTTTCTCTGTCGGCGTTTGCCGCCAGCGCCAAAAGGAATATGGCGCCGTCTGTTAGGACGAATACTCACGTAAAGGATGAAATTAAAAGAAAAAAGGATGAGGATGTGGCTCAGTGGAAGCATGTGCGAATGAGTAAAAAGAGTAAAAAAAAGGACTTGGCAGCGGTGGGATTCGAACCCACGCCTCCGAAGAGACTGGTGCCTTAAACCAGCGCCTTAGACCGCTCGGCCACGCTACCCCTCGATCTCAGCGCCAGTCAAGATCCAACAGATTCTCGTGCAACTCTGGCGGCGGCTTCAAAATCGTTTTGAAAATGGCTGTCAGCGATATACAAACCGAACAGAAAGACTCTCGCGCTGCTGTGAATTGCCAATAATATAGGTATACCAAAAGGGGCAACAAGGAACCGATGTTTGTATTTACATGCAGTCGTACTCTGCGAAAGTAAAATAATATCAATATACTAAAATTGTTTTATTGCGTATTTAATTCAAACTAATTAAAAGAAAACTTCATTAAATTATTATATATATTAAAATATCATTATTAGATAATAAAAAGAAGGAAACGAAAGTAATCGTAAGCAGAAGAACGTAATTTTTGTTTGTTAAATGATCGACACTATATCGGCAGTAGTTAAATTTACTTATTATATAAACTTGGCACCAAGTAAAAATATGAGTATCAAATGAAGTGTGGATAATTTCCACTTGCGCGTGGGAGGTTCCATTATTCTGCAAACTTTGCTTCCTAGCCAAAATTACTGAGACACTATTCTTTACGTTGACATTTTCACAACAATCGTAATAATGTTGTAACAGTTTTCTTGAGCGCAATTGAAATTTTATATCGCAATAATTTCACTAAAATTCTATAAATACTTTTAAGCTTTTATTATTGTACATTCAGCAGTAAATAAAGATATTTATATGCAACGGAAATATAGAAATCATAGTTTACTTTTCGATTTACGTAAAACAATTAAAAATAATTTCTTATACACTTATATTCGTATTTCTAGAAAGATAGAGTTCTATAATTATTACTATGCAATGAAAAAACGAAATCATGTAAATATACACTTGCAAGTGTTTTTTATGTAATCAAGTGATGTGGAAAAGATCTCACGTGACAGGTGTAAGTATGCGCGTTGAAGTTACTGTACATGATTTATGATATAGAACATAAATGTGCGAAATGCGAACATTTATTAACAAAGTTATATAATAAATTATAAACTTTTTACATATTTCATCTGTCTGTTATAATTAGGATGCATATCAGATTTCATATCATTTTAATAAAGATGTGTTGATCTTATGAAAATTGAAAATAGAACAATCTTCGCTTAAGATAGCATAGATAGATTATGTGGATACATTTATCCTGTCCTTTGAATAATTCAAATGTTGAAAGAACTCAGTTATTCAGTTAAAAATGATGCTAAATATAGTTGTGAATAAAAAATTGCTATTCTATAAAACTAGAAACATACATTATAATATATAAATTTTAATTAAAAAAACATTTATTACAACAGAATTTTAATAATCTATATTTGTTAAAAAGTATAAAAAGAGCTAACATTTATTACTTCTAAAATGAGTATTTACTTAATAAAAAAGATTCTTCAATAAAACATTAAAAACAGAAGTATGTTTTGTTCAATTAAAATCTATTCACAAATTATATGTTCAATAAGTAAGTACACTGAGAGAAGGGTTTATTTATAGTTAATATGCTTAGTTAATAAGAGTTCACAAAGAGTAAATGTAAATAAATTTTTCTGTGTATTTTTAATATATCTTCTTATTGACTATAAACAAATTCTTCTTTCAGTGTATGTACATACGAACACGGAAACGTTGAATTTTTAGATGCTATATTGATTTAAAGATATCTTTTAGATGTAAGAGGAACATTTTCGTTTTGTAACGTTTGTTACAATTCATCATCCGCGACAAGACATAATGATATTATACGATCTCAGCATTGTAAATGAAAAACTACCTGCGTACATTTAATTACATTGTATGAACAACAAATATTCATACAAATAATTAATTCAAATACAAAATTTTTTTTTTATGAATCTCATCACAATACTTTTACTTTGATTTACTCATCAGATGAAAATAATAAATCTTATTATTGTGAAATTAAATGCCCCAAAAACAAATACGCAAATAACTTCCAACTTCCTTTGTTTTACTACCTTAAAAACAGATTTCACTGGTAAACATTTGTTTCTCAAAAACAGACCAATCCAAAACAAAGACTACCCCAACAAAAGTGACGCATCTTTTTTAAACCAATTTATTTATCAGCACAGGCAGATTTTTCAAATTTTTCCTCCCCGCTAACGGCACTTCTCATTCTACTCAACGAAAACCGCTTGCCGGCAATTCCCCCACAGCTCCCAAAAATCTCTTTCCCTCACATACCTCTGGCCGCTTCATCGAGTCGCTAAAATAAACGGCGGGCCGCACGTTATAAGTTTTGCGAAAGAGAGTGAGCTTGAGCTTAAGAGAGAGAGAGAGAGAGGGAGAGAGAACTAAGACATATGCCTCGTCCGCTGCGTATATATCTCCAGTTACCCCGCTTACGTACGTGAGTGTGTATCGTGTGTGAGTAAGTGTTATTCGTATATAGAAACGCCTCCCCCCCGCGCACGTCTACACCAATACGCGCGCACACCTGTCACGGATATATACTGAGCCACAGGCCGCGAGCCGCACACTACTACTTTTTGTGCTCAACGTGACACGAGGAAGGGCGACATATATACACTTACGTGTATATTTCCTGCATCTCTCGCACTCACTTCTCACCTTCTCTTTTATAAATAATAACCTCAACCTTCGCCATGCCGGGACGTCCACTTTGGCAGGTAAGCGATATATACACACATATATACGCAGACAACGTTCTACTGTCATATATATATGTACACATTTCTCGCGCGACTTGCAACCACGTATATATATACGTTCTCATTGTCGTTTATTCTGTATACGTTCGCGTATGTACACGGGACACACGTGTTTTCAAAGGAATCGCTTGCTCGACAGAAAATCCCTCGGGGTGAAATTCGCGATCGGATGGTTCTCTCACGCTGCTTTTGACAGGACGACGCGACGTCAACGCCGCGGTTTGCTTTCTCTCTCTCTCTCTCTCTCTCTTGTACGTGGTATATACAATCGAGCAAAGTGCTGAGTGCAGCGTGTAGGCGGATGAAAGAGTAAATAAAATCGTAATGTGGGAGGTACTCGTCGCGTATAAGGGAGTGGAAGGATACGCCATTTTGGAGAACGGATGTGTGACAGTTGTACGCGCGCGCGGTTCTATTCGAATGCGGTTATTTAGAGGTGATGATAATATAATTTTAATGGTGTGAAAGATGATTTTTATAAAAATCTGTGTACTTGTGGTAGAATAAAAATTATGGTTTTTTTTGAGAATTTTTGTATGCTGGATTGAAATAACGTGTGAAAATCCGCAGTTATCGTATAGAGTCAAACTTGAAGGTGTATATTTTTGAACCACCGCCTCATCGTGAAATGATGTTTACGCGAGTTTTTCCACGCTTAAGCTTTTCTAATTTTGGAAGCTCTCTCGATTGCCGTGCTGATTCATTCTATACGCGTATATCGAACGATTTTGAAGAAATATAGCTCTTATATATTTCCGGACGGTGTATAAAGTCTCTCTCTCTCTCTCTCGAGAATGTTCGATGAAAAGCTTATGAAATTCCAAAGCGCCAAAATAATTGAGCTTGCACGAGGAAAACTTCGTTATAACGGTGGATTTGAAAATACCCTTGACACCTTCTCCGACGCCCGTGAATCATCGCTGACTCACGAAAACGCGCGCGCGTCGACCGGAGTCACCCGCGCGATGACGTACTTACGATTTTCGTTGAGTTATTTTTGATGTACTAATATTTTTAAGTTTAATAATCATTTTTGTGTTCAATTATGATTGGATACTATATCTTTGAATGAAAATTAAACGTACATCAACTTAAAAAATGAGACACATTATATTTTACATTTAATTTTCACTTTTTATCATAACCCATTTTACAACAAAAAACTATAATTTTATAATATTCTTCTCGACGCCTATATTAAAATTTTTTTGCAAAACTAACGCAACAAAACAAACTTTTCCTCGAATTATTGAAAAGTATTCGTGGAAAAAAAGAACTGAAAAATATCGTGAAAAAGCGAGAAAGAATTCCTGACATGTCAGCAGCTCTCGAATATTCTGGACTTCCACTGCGTACAATGCGTATATATATATACATACATCGAACCAGCCATAGAAATATCTGCAACCGACATCGCCTCTAGCGTATCCGGAAAGACTCGAGGTTTTCCGTATATAAGCTCCAAACCCCCACACTGACGCGTCGACATCCAGCGTGTGTATAGCTCGTGTATATAACGTCTCTATAAAGGATCCAGGAATAACTCGGGAACGACCTCGACTATCCGGAGACGGCACATGTGTGCGCGAACGCGACGCGCGGGCGAGAAGGTTTAAATCGAAAATATGTTGAAGCATGCGCTATGCGTATGTGCCAAGGGCGCGTGATAAAAGTGTGTCAGAGAAGAGCGAGGGAATTTCGGGAACCACGGCGACATTGTATATATATCTATAGGCGTGTATAAGCGGCCGTGTCCCATATCGACATATAAACAAACCTTGAGACACGTGGTGCGTGATTTTTCCGCTGTTTTTTTTTGAGAATTTTTGCACAATCGCGATGTCAGGGTGAAGATGATGCGTAGACTAAATAAAATCTGGTTGAAGAGTTGTGGCCAAGGATTGCAAAGAAACGTTGTTTTTTTTTCATCGATGTGGCTCTTTTTAGTGGCTGCGGCGTATTGGGTGCAAGGTGCTGTAAAGTAGTCGACTTGTTTTTGTTTAGATAAGTGTAACGTGGGTTGAAGTAATTGGCTGTCTTATAAATAACTCAATTGCATTGAACGTGGAGATATTTTATTAAATTATTAGTTACTCTGTTGACGCAATGAACTAAATGAATTTAGAAATAATAATGTTTTTGACGCAAGCTTTGCAGTTTTTTTTTCGCGTATCATCGATGACTGAGTTTTTCCTTATTTTTGTGCATTTGTAAATATTTTCAAATGGAAACGAGTTTTATAATGATGTCAGCACTGATAAACTACTTGCAAAACGATTAAGATAAGCAAGATAAATATAAGCACACGTGCTTGACTAGTATATGTATTTACCGACATTTTTACTTTCTACATTGTTATTATTCATTTTTAGATTTTATAAAATTGTGACAATTAGTAGTTATTTATAAATAAATTTCAAATGATTTATAAGATAAATTAAGCAATAATAGTGAAAATAAGAATGTAGAAATCTGTAAATGTACAAGTAATTCCAGCTGCTACCACATTTGTTCACGAAAACTGCCTCATGTCGCCATCTACCGGAACTTCGTGGAATTCACAACTCTACTTTTATCTTTAGGAATCTAACTATCCGAGTATGTCTACGAAAATCGAATTGATGTACATTATATCTAATCTAAGTTAAATAAAAACAAAATACGAATCATAAAATCTGCGATTATTTATTTTGTAAAGAAATATTTTATTGAGAAAATTTATATTATTTACAAAAAAAATTATGAGAATAAAATAGTACCATACGTTATAAACGTCAATCAATTGAAGTTTTAATTAAATAAAACTACAAAGAATTAATAATTGATTAAAAATTGATAGTTTGTATTTTTGGTTTTGAAAAATGGCCTCAAAATATAACAACGTTAGCATAAAACTTTACATTGAATTCAAGTTAATAAACCATTAAATATTTTTTATAATTATCAATAGCCATAACTGCTTTAAATTTTAACTATTTGATAAAAATATAATCTATATCTTTCTCATTCATTATTAAACTTTGGATAATTTATAAATAAATTTTTTAGTACACCAATAGTTTAAAAAGATATACAATTCAAACATCCGCATAAAATTTTATCAATATTCGTATTTTCCTTTTTTTTATCTCCGGGTATATTTCATGTTCAAAACAATTAATCTCAACAGCTTTATCGGAACCTCGATTTCATCATTTTTTCTTCATTCCTGATATAACTGTTTTGATTGCCATACAATCTACCTTTAAATCTACCAATTATCTATCTATTCCATATAAACCGATAAAACAATCACTCAATTAGTTAAAAGTACCTCTTATAGCTTTCCGTATAATAACGAACACTCATTAGTAAGCTCGAAATTCCGCGCGACGACGCAAGTTATTGCCGTTATGCGATGATGCGTAAAACATCCCCGAAATGTGCAACATTGTCAGAGTAATGGTTGGCTCTCATCCAATCTCCTCTCGCTAATAAAGAGAAACGCAGAGCTAGTTGTTGCATCGTTATATAGCTATATACACACACTACAGAACATTCCGTATGGTCATTTGACTCTCTCGCTCGTTGACTTCCCGTGAAATCGTTTTTCCCGAAAGCTTCCCCCGCCGTTGACGACGACTTCTTAATGAGAAGACGCGCGACACGTTGCTACCGCACGCGTTCTCGCGAATATAGAGTTTCGCGGAAGGAAAATGAGGAAGAGACGTAGCTCTCGAGTATTTAGAAACTTGGGAAAATGGTATAAAGACTAGAGTCTGCCTGTTTTTGCAAAACATGTTTATGTGCGGTCGCTGTTACGACCGTATATTATTATACATACAATGTTACATTGAAAGTATATATAATGCTCCAAAAGCTTATTACAAATACTGTTGGTTTATTTGTCCAAGTGTTGTTGTTGTTGTTGTTGTTTCTTTTTTTATTATTTTTTTTTCTTTATTAATAAGATTATATATAATAAGTTATAAGCTTGTACATATGCGCGCGCGCGTGTGCAGTGTTATCTCATTGGGTTAGTTCGATGATTCGTTAGTTTTAGTACTATTATTATAATAATATTAGTAGTAGTGTTAGTAATAGTACATAAGACATATGAAAATTTATAAATAATATCTCGATAAATACATTAAAAATTTAGTATCTAAATATACAGAGTATACAAAGTCGGCGGTGATTGTGTTCTCTTCATTCGACGTAAGAAAAAAAAAAAAAAAGAGTTTACATGTGTCGCGTGTTGCCGAAACCACCGTGACCGGATTGACTCGCACCCTTGTTGAAACCCATCTGGAGGTTGAGGTGTCCCTCGTGAGCGCGCAATTGTTCATCCGTAAACTCCCTCTTGTTCTCGTCGGCCATCTTGGGTCCTAACCTCGGGCCGTTGTATTCGGGATGTTTTTGCGTCTGATTAAATTAACGAGAACGATAAGATTAATTATTGCTAAACAATCCTAACAAATGTTGGTACTAAAGGTAGTGATAAAAATGATATACTAACAATTCTGCCAAGGGAGTAGAGGCACAGGGTAACCTGGACAATGTTCCTCCTCTCGAAGAGATCGGCGGTCTGGAAGATTTCCTCTTCCGGTACACCGTACTTCTTAACGGCAGCTTGGAATCTGTAACAAAAGAGAAAGAGAAAGATTAGTGACATTTTAAACACTTGGCTCGCCTTGACTTTGAACTCAACGTGTATACATAGATATATAAATACGGCTGAAATATCGTACCTCTGAATGTTCTCCATAAGTTGGAAGTTGGTACCCTTGGTCTGAATCTTCTTGACCGAGCCGGGGGCAAGTTTGTTGATAAGCTGGCAGAGGATAACTCCATCCTTAAGGATATCCTCGTAGTTACCAGCTGGCAATTTCTCACCGAGAACAGCCTCGATCCATTCGAGAACTTCCTGTTCTTGTTCCTTGTTACGGGCCTACCAAATAATAATAATAACATTTTCATAAATTTCAGTTGAAAATTCTCAAAAAACAAAAAGTTACAGAAATTCATCAATCTCGTTTTTACAAGGAACCAACGAACGTTTCAAAAATATGATGATTCTCGCGCTCTGCGAAAAACGCGTCTTTGCGTTCACGAAAATAGCATGCGACTCGCTTGAGTTACTCCACCTATATATATATATATACGCTTCGAAAATAAATTATACGTTCGCTATACAGTCACTTAAGAGCGGCTCTTAATCATTTCGCGAAATGTATATAGTGCCAGCCGAAATCACGTTGAAATTTTAATTTAGAATATCCGCGCTTTTGATGTTCTTCCCCCTCTTCTCTCAGTCATCATATATAGAGCTACGCGATCGTACGCCTTTATGCTAATGTCATAATAAAGCGACGTTGTTTACACAAACGTTTTATTTTAAAGCGTCTATGATTTTCTGTAACTCGATACTCTCTTTCTCTCCCCTTTACCCTCGAGTAACGAACTGAAAAATAAATTTAAAAATTGCACCTTACGCACTCGAGCGTTATTCACAATCGAAAAAGCACACAAGAGAGATATCTTGTTTGACGTAAACCGAGTTCTGGCAGGTTCGAATCACCGATAAATTAGTATTTATAGCACAACGAAACATATATTCTCTCTCGCTTGCTTTCTTGTATATATATACTCGGTTCGCGGATTATACATATATACATATACGCATCTCGCGCGAATAATCGCTTTGCTCTTCTATAAGCTTCACGCGCGCGTGAGATTATTTCGGGAAATATAAAGTCTCTTCGGTAAAACTGCCAATGTCCGACAAATCCACATCACTGTGATCACAATGGGAGCCTCTATTTTCGTATCGAGTACATATATACAAACCTAATGCGTGCACCGTTCGCGTACACTATAATACTGTTCTGCTCCAAATCGAAAAATTATATATATATATATATGTATACTATACGCGATTGATCGTCGGATATACTTTGAAGTCATCGATTTGGAATAGCCACGTATATATGCAAATTGGAACCTTGTATAACCACCATCCAGTATAAACGAACTCTCATCGCGTCATGATAAAGTGCTGTGCTTTCAGCCACGGTATATAGAATATATTTTTGGATTCGCTGAACGTATTAAGATGAATATATGGTTCGCCTTGGCGGTACATATACATAATGGCTATAAGAGGGCGGTACTCAGTGTTTTTGGCAAATTTACGATGAAATTATAACGAACTTCTGTGATGTTTCTTCCGAAAATGCTTCCAGCAGCTGCTACAATTGGCAGTACGTCAAAAAGCACACCTGCGTGTAGTGGTGGTACAGCGCGCGAATTTTCAAGGTGCCGAGGTTATTTATTATCATTGGCACTTGACTACAGGATCCTATCAGAGTATTAACGCGTTTTTTATACAAGCCGCGTGTTTACAAGCCGTTCACGGTAATGTAATCGTTCGTGATATATTGACGTAAATTTTAGCATTGAATTTGATAGACGTGGCGTTTAAAAGGGGAAACCGTTTGGACGAAAAAATAAATAGCAGTTCTCTCTTTAAAAGCAGCGAAAAAAAGAATGAAAGAATTGAAGACATCCGGTGGTAAAATCTGCTTGAATCTTCAGAGCGTTACCGAAATAGCATTACTCGAATACACATCCTCGTCATCTCTAGATTGGGAGCGGCGACCCCCCGTTAAGATTTAACGATGTTTCTCCAACTCCTAATTCAACTCGACAACTGTTTTCCTAGACTTTTTAGACGCGATAAACAGTTTTGTTTCGTTTAAACCTAAACGTTTGCTTTGTACCACTCATATAACTAAGCGTAGCTGGTCTCAACACCTACGATATTAAACTCTATGTAACACGGATATGCAATAACCCTGAATATCATTCTGATAACCACAATAATAACATATCCACTGATGAAAGTCAATCTAAACCGTTAATAATATTATAGTTCATTGCATCGAACTCATTCACTATATAACGGAACCGTTGTACACGACGATCGCGGAAGTATAATAAATGCGCATGTATATAATATAGTAGAAGATATATAAAACGTACCGGCATTTTGCTGTGATGTGGTTACTACTGTTGTTGTTTGGCTTTCAATACTAATGTCTTCGCCTAAGCGTAGATTATTATCTGCGTATATATATACGTTGTAAGCCTCACGACGGCGATTATATTCGCAGGAGTGTACAAAACGGCGCTGGCCGAGTGGAGTAGAGACTAAGTCGGATGCCGGGCGTCGCGACGCTATATGGCGTTCTCCCCTCCTCGGTTCCATTCGGACGATCTTCAACTACCCACAGTCTCCTTGGCATTATGCCAATTGGGTATTCCCACACCCCCGCGCTCTCTATCTTACTCTCGTGCGTGAGGCTCTTCCTCTATAATGCTTACGGTTGTCTCGCTCTCGCTTCCTTCTTCAATTGCCTCCAGACCCTGACACCTCTTGACAACACATCTCTCGCGGCCGTGTATACCTTCTCCTTGTCAGTACCGAGCGTCAGTACACTTATAATCGTTGTAAGATATACTTGACCTGCTGGCGAAAATACATTTTTATATAGTGGTTCTGGAATTTTGTTGGGTAGACTGGTGGCTTAATAAGATTCGTTACATTGAACGGGATTTTAGCGGTAATTAGTGAGAGTTTAAGATTCTGCGGAAATTTGGTGTGATCAAAGGTTTTTGGCGCGATGAAGATCGTTCTCATAATATAATGCATAAGTTATATGTATTTGTTTTGTTATAATTAAAATAATATATTGTACAATGTGTGAGAAATTGCAAATGAAACATTGAAAAAAGTAATAGAATTCTATATGAATTAAAATTATAAAAAAATCATTGACTTCGAAAGAAAATAATCTATAAGTTAACTTCATTGTGATAAATTAAATATACTTGATATTTATCACTCAAAATAAATCATATTTTATTCCTAACCTGTTAATTATGATACAATTTTAATATAATTCATCTACAAGTTTTACTACTATATACATAAAATATTTATCTTATGAAGTATTATTATACTATAAAAAATCTTCGATTGATACACAATTAAAAAATAATAAAAAATTTACGTTCATAGCTATGAAATTAAGTAAAATAAAACTATCCAACTTATTATAATTCATAAAATTTTCAATAAATTTATTTCGTTTGAGAACTGGAAACTTTCTATTTTCATTTACGCTTGTAGTCTGCAAAATATCATGTTTTGCGGCATTTCTATACTATATCCTCAAAATCATCTATAAATATTCCACTGTTTTGCAAATCTACATGAAAGCTCGTAAAAAATAGTCAACGATAACCCGGTTCTTCATCCGACAAAAAGAAAATATTCCTCCACGCGCCGTCTATAACCCCTTCTATTTTTATGACTTAATTAGTGATTGAGTTGCAATAATGAAACTTTCACACGTATACGTGAACAAAAGTGCAGCACTCTCTCTCTCTCTAAAATTCATTTGGCCGTCAGTAAACCAAGTCTGCCAGAATGATCACTTTTGCGAAAAAGATTCGCTAAAGTGAAAATAGAAGGTTACCGAAGACGTTACATTAGACAGTGGACACAAACCGAGCGTCATCGCGTGCGAATAGTAAACGTATGTCTATATGCATATATACGCAAACGGACGACACACGGAATAAACAAAGTGGGTGTATCGTCGTTGGACAGTTGTATACTGTTTTTTCACACGAGCGAGAGAGAGAGAGAGAGACGAGGGGACGATGGAAAACCGCCAGATGAAAATGCCGATACGTGTTGAGAGCATCGTAATTTCTGGATACAGGCCATTTTAAAATGTGTGCGCGCACGGACGCGGCAGCGTATGTATGATGCCACCGCCCGTTTTAGATTTTTCGTCAATCAGCGCGTGCGCGAGCTTGCGAGCTTCCAAGTTTATCGTCCTCAGCGCGGAAGGTCGAAGGAATGGATCAATAATAATGGTGTGGATAATTAAAGTTTTTCCTCGATCTTCGTCCAATAAACTATTTTCGAGTTTCATTGACACATGGTCGGTTAGGGTGTGACAGTAATTAATATATAATTTATGAGTTCGTATTCTATTTCCGCATATACTCAAATAAGCTCCAGATATTTATTCTTCAGATACACGTTCAACTTATATTAACGAACACATTTCATCGAACACTTTTCACTGGCACTTAGCAAAAGTGTATCTTTCGTAATGGTAAATAAAGTGCAGTTTTGTTGGCATTCGAAATTCGCGCGATCATCGTAGTACAAACTGCAACCGCTACGCGGAATACTCGTTTTTCTTGCACGCGTATAAAGGGGCAAGACGCGAGTACAAGTAGATGCTTCGTAGCAGTGCACCTCATCTTTGCGCAGCGGCGATATCGTAACCAATGAGGTAATACCGAGGTGCGATTATTGCTAGTTGAAAACTTTTACCAATACCCCGCCTTGACGATGTGAAATACCATCGGCTACGGCAATTTTTGGAGGTTTCTGCGGAAACTTTATTAACAATCAAAAGAAAAAGACCGATTTAAAGTATCCCATGTTATAACAAAGACGAAGACTCGAGAAATAAATTTTCCCAGTGTTCAGGAAAGAATAACTTTGTTCGAAATAATATTATGTGTAATTTAAAAATTGACATTGAATTAATTATATGTTATGATTAGCGGGGGAAAAAACTGTAAACATCATTTAGAGCTTTTAAAAGATATATAGAAATAGTATATGTATAAACAGTCTGTTCGACGCCCTTTGATGCTAGATTTATAGATTTTGACAATCAAACGATCGTCACGCAAGTCGTCATCTATTAATGCGTTTAAGACGCGAGTCGCGCGCGCGCGCGCCCACGTCATGATATTAAGTTATTTTAGCAAGGAGCTTTTTGCGTAACCGTGACGTCAAAAATATTATGCTACGATATCTAAGGACGTCAAAAATGTTGTTTTGGCCTTTTAAAATATGTTTTGTCGCTTCTATTTCTCAACATTACCTCATTATGAATAATTAAGTTGCTCTTTCTCGAATTTCGTTGATAATTTATTAGATGCAGTTGAAATATTTTCACCTGTCTATGTAAATTGCTTTTTAGAACGCCACTGAGAATCTTAATGAGCCGTTGCAATTAAAATAGTCGTGCCTCCTTGGGTACAACAAAATTTAATACTATTTCATATTCAAAATTATTATATTAAATATCCCATATGCATTTAAATTCAACCCTCAATTATTTCAAAACACAGTAAACTATTAAACTGAAAATAACTTCACTTTAACACGTTATAAACTATTACCATAAAAGTAAAAAAAAAAACATCACAATCTAATAAATTCAACGTTGATGATTTACAGGTAGCTGGAAAGCGCGAGCCCGAACAGGAAGCCGAAGCTCAGCAATGGGTCGAGTCAGTGATCGGCAGTCGCTTCCCACCTGGTACGTATACACACCGAAATTATTGATCCATTTGTATATATGACACTCGACGGTTTCGTACCTACCGACTGTGTTACGATCATATCGATTATACCTCGACGCGCGCAAAGCTACCCTCTGTACTCGTGTGGTTTCATCCCCTACGTAGTGGCACTACCTTGAGCCACCTGAAACCCTGGTCATCGGAGGCAATGCAGGGTCGCAAGTCCGCACTTTTCTCCTCCGAATTCGTGGAAACTCGATTAACTCACTAACGTGGGAGTATTCCCTACGTGCATACCGATGAACTGCATGCATTCGTCGTCACTCTTAGAGTCTCTTAAATGTGTATAGGGATAACGCGGTGGTCGATGGTGAAAGTGAAAGGTACCGGGGTTGCGGATTATCGATATAATATATTGATATTTTTGTTTAAATAATGTATTTGTTATGATTAATATAAACATTTTTTAAAACAAGTTTCGAATCTTTAATTGGATAAAGACGATGATAGACCGCAGTCGTACTACCTATATACACCGGATACAACTTTATTTATACACTTTTATAACGAACCGATAAACAAATGTACAGCACGATAAAAAACATAAAGCTCCTTCAGTCGAACCGATCGAACCCACTCGCATCCATGGATTCCTGATCGTCGAAGATGGCGTAGGTTTGCAAGCATTTTTGAACGCCGCCGCACCCCCGCCTGAACGCGTTTGGTCTATAAATGAACTCGACGCTCTCGTCTCGTTCACTTACACGTGGGGCGGCCGATTATATATATAGATACATACACACACCGACTGGTGAGGGGAAAAATCGATAAACTAAAGCGTCGCGTAAACCTTCCACTAAATACATACTAGCCTGGTCTCGACGTCGGGGCGCGTGACGTCGAAAAGGTTAAATTTCTTCCCCTAGGTCAGTAATTAACGTCGCCAGCTGACGTTTTTCTCCGTCAGATAACCAGATGACGTTATGTCTTAGCCCAAATCCTAACAATTTCTCGTCACCTATACCGACGATACACGTGATATTCGTTCTCCTATCTAACCCTTAAAAATTTCAATATTACCGTAAAAATTTCTCTAACCCTAACCTTTTCTAAAAAAATCATCTCGTCGTAGATGACGAAAGCATATATAACAAGACGCATCGCGCGCAACTCGACGTTAGTACTACACCGTATAAGAAGTGCTTCTCGAGTTTTTGGTCTCCTGGCAAAAGGCGCGCTTTGTTACGTCACAGCCAGTGGCGTATGCGTATTCACCCTCAATGGCGTCGCTATCTGTATATACATACGACCAATGGCGCCAGACTGTCTAGTAGGGTTGAAACTACCCCCCGTAGTGTACATGCAACCCTGGTGTGGGAAATACGCCGAGCATCGACGCAATCGTCCTTGTTTTAAGTGTGACGAGCAACGTTGGTTGGGGTTGATGACGACGCGATATCGGCGTTGTTGCCGCGCCCCTTGTATATACATATATGGAGAAAGTCCAACAAGTGGAAGCAGATGTGCGAATTCCCGCGCGATCTTTGAGATTTCAATGGATGAAGATGGTACAGAATAAAAATAAAAGATTTTTTATTGTTTATTTGGAACGAATGAATTATAAATAAACTTATTCGATAGTTTACATATTATATAATTCCATAAGTTTCATACTACAAGTAAATATTTCAATATAACAAATTGCCGTTATTAATCCACTTCATCCAGATTATCGTAAATATTTGTAACATAAACCATCTTCCTCCTACACTTCATGACGAATCCATTATCCTCGGTCATCATTCAAATAGCTATCATCCCTATACATATAATCCTAGCGCATAAACAACATGCAAAGCTCGGTATACACCTTCATCACCGCGATCACTCATCCACGGTCAGTCAGACACAAGCTGGCTCGTACTACTTCGCCTATATATGCAACGCTTTTCACGTTCAAGTGTACATTTACAAGGGCATTCGAGAAGTCGCTCTCTCTCATGCGACATTGGCATACTACGTGTAGAAACCAGTAATGTGTAGCGACACCGTTTAGCGGCCAAGTGTATATAATGAGCCTCTACCTTCGGACTGTCAGCCTGGTGGCGTCGAGGACGCGATGGAGGTGGCCAGACAGCTACGCCACCCCCACTTGGGGCTGATCCTCTCCTCCCCCACTTACAATGCTATGGAAGCCAGCCAGTAGCCCTGCTTGTGTCTGTATAAGTGTTGAGAGCGAGAGAGAGGAAAGGAGGGGTAGTGAGAGAAAGAGAGAGAGACGATGTGGAGAGGGTAGGAGGAGCGTGTATATATATAAGCGCAAGTGCGGAACGGAAAAGCTCTCGCGACGAAGTAAGCGCCTGGTCTTCCTGGATCGAGGGCGCACCTGTCGAGGGTCACACCGGCGCCACGCTGTCTAGCTTGGCTCATTACACGTGCGGAGATAGTCATACCTTCGTGTACGGTTTATACATATATATATAGCTTTGTACTTGCGGTTGTGGTTAGAGAGGGAGGTTGGGTCGTAGCTTATATGTTGTTTCTTATTTAAATAAACTTGAGATGTTGTGGTGTTATTATTATATGTTTATGTCGATTGGCCGGAAAATCGTAAGGTTGTTGTATTTACAGTTTTCCTGGTATACTAATAGTCGTTGGGTTATTTATAGGCTATAGCGTTATTCAAAACAAATAGATACGTTTTAAAGAAGTCATTGTACTTTGGAGGTCCGTTCTAAGGTCAGGGTATATACAATATTATGTATTTTGGCATCATGACATCGAAATGATCTATTTTTATGTTAACGATCATCATAATTTTCAAGTTTGTCTTACAAACCAAGTGCAAACGATATATATAAACGTATAAATACAAATAATAATCTGTCGCAAACCGCGTAACGCAATTATTAAAACAAAAATTGAAAAAGCTCATATTATCAATTTGCAATTTACATGCGAAAAATTTCAAGCACCAGGGAAATTTTTTTTACCCCCCACTACTACACGTCACCGCAAACATCCACCGGACGTTGTACCTCCCGCTCTGCGCGTATCGGAAAAAAGCGTACCGCGGTAGGGGAAACACGACCGAGCGACAGCGAAAACGCGCACCAGAGAGAGAGAGAGAAAGAGAGAGGAAAAAAAAGAGTAAAAGAGAACTCAGCCTTCACTAATAGAAAATAAAAAAAGCTCGCTCGCTCGACAGAGAAAAGAGGGGGGGAGGGGTAGTAGGGGGAAAGGGGAGGTCGAGCGGGGGTTCATCGACCACCCCGTCAACTTTTCCTGCTAGCCTGTTCCCGCAACTAGGCGTCGTCTTGGGTGCGTCCCTCGTCTAGGCGCATAGATATCGAGCTTTATACGTTCTCTCTTTCTCGTGTATGTGCTTGCAAGCACTGCAAGCTCCATTGATTGCCTGCTCGCCGGATAACCGGGGCTTTTGATGTTACTGGCCCGTTTTAAACTCAATTTCGAGAGGCGCGGCCCGCGCCACCAGCAGAAATTCTTCTATATGAAAAAGTCACCGCACGCACATGTATATAGATATATATAGCAGTAGGAAGAGGGAAAGCTTTCGTGGAAAGCAGAGGGGTAGTAGTATAGAGATTAGATAGGTAACGCGGCTCGCTACATGTCAGCCTGATCCTGGAAGCTTGCGAGGCATGCCAGGCACGATCCTTACCCGACGAACAGCGAATGGCAAGTAGCAGTGAGAGTAGTCATCCCCTCAGACTATAGGGTACATTAACTCGGGATATTGTCTTCGGTACGAAGGGAATCTGTTCGGGGATGGTAAGGTGATATTCGCGAACGTGCCGAGCTTGCGAATGCTGGCGATAGGAGGCTAACTTGAGAATAAACCGATCGATGGTTGTAGATGCGAATTTTGTTGTTAAATAGATAATTTACAGAATAATGGTGGTCGTATTAACGTTGGTGAAAATTAAGAGATTATCTATTAACGTAGTTTAATTATCAAGCTTTACGATTATTTAAAAACGTGCCGGCTTAATACTCCAACCGCTTATTTATAACTCAGAAGACTCCCGAAGCTAAGCGACTGTAGCCGAAGTCTAAATTTAACTGGCTCCTATCGCGCCTAACAGCCGCAACCACAGCCAAGCTCCGAAAGCTCTCGAAACTGCGTTCAACAACCTCCGAGGCACGCTTTATTCTATCTCTCTCCATCTCTTGATCGTCAAACCTCAAGTCGAATTCTATATTATATATATATATATCCACCTATAACCACAACAATAAACACATACATATATACGCGACAGGTATATATATACATAGCGTGTCTCGCAAGCGTCTTGCGACGTTGCAAGCTCTATCGATTTGCCGTCATCCGTTCATCATGCGACGTCGCGGGGACGCCCTGGGACCAGGGTTGCATACTGTGCTTCTAGGTCTATCGCTTGTGTATATAGCTATACCAATGGTATATGTGACTATATATACCACTGAACTCTGACCTCTATATATAGACAGCGTGGCGACAGCGGTAATATCCCAATGTCGTCGACCCTATATACATCTATATAACGTTGACACGAGACGTCGACGTCGTCGTCGACAAGAGACGATGCGCACGTCATGTCAGGTGTGTATCTCTCTCTTTCCCCGGACACGTCAGTCATCTGTCTGTCACGACGGCGCGCGACGCCCTGGCGCACCAGGGAACCAGCAGACGTTTGAGGGATTTATGGAGGGTGCGGATACCGCGCGAACGCGGTAGAATAGAGAGAGGGGGAGGGTGGGAGAATGCTTGATGTGGGTGTGGTGAGGGGGTGGACCCTGAACTTTACCGAGAGAGAGAGAGAGAGAGAGAGAGAGAGAGACAAAGCGATCGATACTACGGGCATGCGCGGTGTACACTAGGTTAATGAGGGAGGTAGTATTTTTTTCTGACGAGAAAGCACGTGGCAAGGGACAGGAGAGAACGAGGTGGCAGTGATTGATGAGCTTAGGAAGATAATTTTGTAAATTTTAAAAATGAGGTTAAATTTTTTTCTTTTCGTAATGGAAATGTTAGTTTACTTGACGTATTAAATCGTATTTTATTATTAGATGTTTACTAATATAATAATAATAAATAGTCAATAATAATAAATTTACTCAAAAAATTGTGTAATAGAGATTTTATATATAAAATTCAAAACTGCAGAATGTGAAAAGCAATATTTTAAAGCTTTGTAAACGCGCCTGGCAACAAATGTCTTATCTATTTTTGAAAATCTGAGTATTTTTTGTCAATTATTCTTATAGAATAAGTTTCAAATTATTTATTAATATCTGTCAGCAAAAAATATAACTTACTAAAGAAAAATATGATTTTGAATAAAATGTCGAAATTATACTTGGATAAACCTTTATACATCTTGCTCTTACAAAACAGTACAACTAATTATCTTACAGTACATCTGATAACACAAAAGCATATATAAACAAAGAATCTTTACTTATACAACTACAGAAATTAAAAATCATTTCCAACCACACATCTGACCACCTAATCTACACATATATACACAAAGCTACACCACCCATGACACCGCCATTTTCAAGCTTGCGTGCATTTCGCAAGCTGCAGCGCAGCTACTCGTCAGGCGCCGTCACGGGAACTCCGCTGTACCAGGAACCCAAGCTTCGAGTGGCGGCTTGTGAATTTATAGCCTCCACTCAACCCCTCGTCAGCCCCCAACATTTTTCACCCCATTTTTTCTCCGTTTCTTATACGAACTGATATATTTCTTACGTTCGGCGACTTTTACGGCTATATAGAACAACGTCGTCGTTCATCGAGCAATCGCCAATCACTCGCGAGGAGAAACCCTTCGACAGGCCGCCTGTCAAAGGTTCGTCAATGACGTCACTCCGAGACAAGCCTACCAGGATTACAGCCCCGGGGCAGATTTACGAGCGGCCGCTTGTGCAACAGGTAATAGGGTCAGAGTATGCTTCGTTCCCGCGCGGTAGATAGAGTAGGTTGTATGTTGTGGTGGTGGTGGTGAAACGGTGTAGATGTGTAAGGGCTGGTATTTTATTAAATTTTGTTATATATTATTTATTACTGTGTAATTGTGCAGTGCGTTTATGTATAGAACAAAATATTGTGCGTTCGCGTATCGGGAAAATAATAAAAAATAAGAGATACGTTAACTAAATGATAAATGAAATCGATAAATACAACGTTTTTATAAAATATAATTTGCTCGATTTTGTAAATTTTACAAAAAATACAAAATATATAATCAATTGAACTTTTCAAAAGAAATTTGAAATGAATCTACAAAGCGAATGAAGTAACGTCAAAATTTATTTTCAATAAATCCAATCTCTTTACAAGATACGGAATTGCGTATATTTATCTATAAAAATATTAATAGATAAATATTGGAATGCAGATATCTAGTTATATAAATATTTCTATTTTTTAAAACAAAATATAATTATATGATTTCCCTATCTTTATAAATTTTTATATATTATAACAAAAATATAAGAAATACCGATTTAATTGCCAACCGTCAACAATTGACACGTAAATATGCCAGAAAATGTGTTACAGTCCCTCCGTACCTTTAAAAAATATTTTCTACATATAAAACCGTCAAAGAACCGTAGACTACCCAACGTTACAGTCGAATATTATTATATATCTTACCAGGAGACGAGAAGGTAGAGAGCATTTGTTGAATAAATTCCGTGCTTTTTCGCCCAGTCCCCGAAAACACCCGAAAAATACCACAACCCCCCGTCAGTTCCCGTCACACCTAACATTATACCTTTTCACCTTTAAAAAGAAAAATCGTCCAAGTTCTTAATCAAACGAAATAAACTAGCCAATTATACATTAGAAACGTATAGCAAAGCTGAGCTTTCGCAAGGCAGCATCCACATGTATATATATACACGTATATAGGTTGAAGCTAAAGCGAGGGAGGCGTGACTAGCGCGGGCACACGCGCGGTACGCAGGAGAAGCGAGGGGGCGGCGCAGAGTGAACAAGAGATATATATATATTCCCGTGGGACCTGTTGCGTTTCGCGCCGGGATTCGGTCGTAAATTCGTGCGCAGGATGTTGTCCTGGTGAAAATCTTGCCTTTGACGTCTTTATGACGCGCTGCTGACATTTAATCGATACTCTCGCCTGTCACACACACATACACAGACGCGTATAGTGTGCGTATATAGATGTGTTTGAAATTTAAGCCTTTCGTTTATATATTATACGTTAAAATTAGTATTTTTGCAAGAGTGTAGGGGTTGATTTTGAAATTATACATTTCGTGATTTATGTTTATATATATGTGCGATGAAGTTGACGGTAATTAATGTGAAATTTAAGATAAAAAAAAACAATATACAAATCATTAAAAATTAATTGTAACTAGGATGTTAGTCATCGTGAAGACCAAACTCCGCACTTTTACCTGATTATCGCAATAAAGCATCGCGAGTTCCAACATTATTCAAAATTACCTTCAATGGCTAATTAGCGCGCTAATTATCTATTAGGCGATTAGCTAATGCAAGTCGGCACCTCAATTTCGCCATCGCGAACGCATGCGCATACACTTCATCTCTCCCACTTACATTTAAACACATCGCTCACCGGTACACGCACCCGCGGCGAGACGACAAATCAACGTCGCAAGACAATATATATAACAGATCATCCTATATATATATATCAACCGTCTGCAACGATACACGCACTGTCGATGTCTCGCCGACGAGCGGCGTCTGAGCTCATCGCCGCGACGACGTGTCACCGTAGCAGGAAATCATATCGGTGCGGTATACCATCGAACCCGCGCACCGCACAGTGTATACAATATATCGCAATATCGCACCCGCCCTGCGCTCACGTTCAGCTATATTTTTCTCGCTCCCTCTGTATACAAATGTATGTATGTATATACGCGAGTGGTCGATAGGTTCGACGTCTGAAAAATATCCGGCTAGCATATGACCGATCAGGTTCGGAAGGAACCGATGCTTTTTTGCCTATATACTGCAGCTGCACGTATTCAGCGACGAATAAATCGAATTCTACCCCTCACGCATCATCGATGCCTTATAATAACACCAGGGGCGCCCGTGCAACTGTTGTGTATATATACATGTATATATATATATATAGAATATAGTATATATATATAAGAACGTAAGAAAAGAAGAAGGATTGTATACTTTTCGATATACAAAAAAAAAAAAGAATCAACGTATGTATAACGACATCGCGGAGGAATCTCCAAAGACGAGGCATCGATTTCCTGTCACCTCTTTGCGTTTACGACATCTCACGCCGGCCCGAAACTATCAGGGACGTATCAGTATACGTACTGCGACCCCTCCTCTCTCTCTCTCCACCCCCGCTTTTGTGTGTGCGCATACTCGTCACGGTCGAATGATCATTATTATATATATATACTGTGTGGGTGCGGTGGTGGCTGTGGTATATATGCTTGCTACCTATACTCGCTGGGTAGCCGATTAAAAAAGCTCTGTCGATGCAGGCAACGGGCGAACAGGACGCGTACGTACTGACAGACATGTGTGTATATATATATAGTGACAATACAGATGGTATGGGCCAAAACGCCACGTGCGTTATCCTATTCGCCTGGTAACCGAGCCAAACACTTTTCCAGATCACAATGGAATTTTTCTAAAATTTTAAGTAGCAGCGGTACTCCCCGCGTACCCGCGAATTTTAAAATCCTATATAACGCGGAATCGAACGTGAGTTTCAATAGGCTATACATATATGTATATGCGTTATATAGATATTCACATATATCGACGGGAGATGAGAGAAAAGCAGAGTTTCAACCTTGGTATGGGATCCTGGTAAGTGAGGAGACTGGGGGAGTCCCTAGGGATAAGTTTGTCTCTCCGCGCGTATCATACGGTGGATGAGAGAGAGAGAGAGAACGCGATAGAGAGCGCGAGACTCATTTTACAGAATCGTTGTGCGACTCCTGCGGTGATTTCTTATACATATATACCGTGTATACATTATACATATAGTTATTACGGTGCCTATAAAGAGGTGGCATACTGAGGATGCTGCTGCTGCTACTGCTCCACCCGCATACTGTTATAAACGATTGTATATATAACAGTCCACACACCACAGCAGCGATTGGTTCGCACGCAATCAATCGATAGTTTAGCAACGGACACACACACATATATATATATCCAACCCCTATTTGTGCGAGAGCGAATGCGTGACGCGTTCTAGTCTCCTAAGCGTGGAATAGTTGGCCGAAATTACTATGATTTGTCCCGAAAACTAACGCTAGTCCTGTTCTATATAGTCGTTGGGTTCTCTATTTCTGCTATACCTCCGCGTTCGCCACTATTTCTATATATCTACCCGTAAACAGTGCTTTTCAAGTTATATTTCTTTCCCCCGCAATCGCTAAAATAGGTACTAAAATATCCAGGGGATAGGCACCTAAGAAAAAGAATATCGGAAATGTACCATATATATGATATAATAAATGATATACCTGTCGGAAACAGTCGTCGATACGTATACCGAGCCACGCGGGGCAGGTTATGTTTCAATCGGCTGTCGATGGCTCATCAATCGAGAATCCAGGCGCACGACCAGTTTTTCATCAGGCGAGCAGCCGACGCAGCAAGGTAACTTCGTCTGTATACGTATATATATAACGGAGTGCGTATGCCAGCACCGCCGGTAGTATATATATATATTGTCAGCTGTGTGTGTTGGTGCATGTGCGCAACCGCGTTACTGGAGCTATACGCCGAAACCACGTGACGCCGCGTCCTTGCAGGATCAGGCTGGTACGTCCTGCGAGCGGTGTTGGCTTGCGAACGAGGAGCAAACCGATGCGCGCGAAATACAACCCCCCCTTGTGTAGCTGTGGGCGGATACTAGTGGTAAGGGTGGGTGGGCTGCTGTAGGGGTATATATATAAGGGTTGAGAGCGACCGTGAGAATTGAAATGATGTAAATGTCTTGTGGTGTTGTGGTGGAGTAGACGGTGGATGGTGGATATAAAATTAAATTAATTTTGAGAAGATTTTATGTATAGGTGTAGTTTTTGTTGACAAAATTATATAAAAAGGAAGTTAATCTTAAGTAAACCGGTCCAGTACTGAAAAGAGTGACATTTATAGCTGTATTGGTATTTTTTATACAGGAAAAGGGAAAACTATGAATGATTTTTAAATTTGTATTCATTTAGCAATAAATTAATACGATATTTATACAACAGATACTTTTGTACAAATCTATTAACAACCTTGTTACAGAATATTACTGAATAATACTGAATGGTATATTTAAGAATAAAATGATAATAAGAAATTAAGAAGAAAAAAACTTTACAATCCCCTGCGTAGTCAAGCCAACTACTTACTCGTTGATTAAGTAAAAAGTTCATCTTTACGTATGAGTCGTAACCGCTACAACAAGAAGAAATTATTTTACACAAACATGTTGATCATGAAAATGTTTCGTTTGCTGAGATCTACAACTTCAATATTTTTGTGTAAAATCAAATTCTATTACATGAGCATGAGATGATCATCACCAAAAAAACTTGGGTTTAATTATTATCTATAACTTTTATATCTTACATTTAATCGAATAAGTATCTGGTCCACATCTCGGAAAATGTTTATAATGAACCAAATTTTAAATTTAAACTAGTTTGAGATGTAGCAATTTCTACTCTAATGAAAATATAAGGCTATCCTGAATAATCGTGATAAAATCTATATTTTTATCCGTAATAAAAGATATATTTTTCAAGGTTTTCTAAGAAATCCATCAAAAACTGTATGCATTACTACAGTAGTCAGTAAGAATAAATCTATTACATCGATACTATCGACACTAACACAGCTAAATGTATCTCTGTACTCCGGAAATTTGATCTTTTTAATTCTTCAAAAAAGTTGAATTATAGGCAATAAATTCAACAAAACTATTAAACTCCTACTTACAACCCAATGCTATTTTCGTAGCAATAAACTAATACAAATAACAACGCTATACTTCACGTCAAACTAAAATAGTATACCGCATTTTCAGCGCAAACAATACCCTATGATCTAATCCTCCAAAATACAAATCTTTTTGTCGCAATATTTCCCCCTCTCATAATAACCATCGCGTTCTAACATCATTACTATATAAAGAATATCCCTCATCACATATATATAGCACCAAATCGAAACACTATCGCTGATGATCAGTGTCGCATGTACGCCTGATGCAAGGGAATCGCGTATCCACTGTCCATCGACTGACCCCTCTCTCTCTCTCTCTCACCCTACCTTTCGATATATTTCGATAGCACAGTCTCTCTCTCCCTCTGCGCAGTGCGGCGAACACGAAAAAGCACGCGCAAAAAGCAAACTCTCCCGCTTTCTCTCTCCCCTACTCCTTTCACACATATATACGCATACAACTCACGGTTCGATACAGTTTTGTGTATATGTATATGTACACGAGAAGCGCGCATTGCCCCGCCAATTTCCCCGATGCGCATCGATGGTTTCTCTCTCTCTCCCTCTCTCTCTACACATACGCTGGGGTCGGTGTCCCATATACGAATACGCGACCACATGTATATATACATTGAGGGCGGGCAAGAGGAGAGACCCTGCGAAAAAAAAGAGGGAGTACTATGCGTGTGTGTGTGTGTGTTGGAGCGCACGTTGGGGGTCGTAGGAATGTCAGCTCCTAGCTATTGCTGCGGGCCTGGCAACTCGAGATGCATCTCGTCTTCCGAATGGCGTCTTCTTCCGCCTCTGTCTCTGTCTCACACATCGCTTGTATAATCTCATACGTATATCCTTCTCCTCTTCTTCCGTTCACCTCGTACGTTCTTCTAACACAGAAAAAAAAATACATACGATATATATACGTGTATCATCGTGTATATGTACATATATACGGTAACCCCGCAAGATGGGCTATATTCTTCTTGGTATAAGTAAAAAATACTGAGAGGTACATACGCAGAGAGAGATGTAGGTATATATACGCTTGCGTTATATATATATATATATATATATGCATATATAGGCAGGGCTAGATCCTTCGGTAGATTGATAAAAAATGCGATGCCCCCTTGGCGAGCCTCTTGGCCTAGCGGGGTGTCATGAAGCGCGTGTTGGTCGGCTACATGCTCCCGCCGGTATTTCCAGTCGCGATGATGATGCTCTGCTGTTGCCCGAGGAGGTGGAGGAGAGCACCTGTCGGTCGTCGCCTTGTTTCGGCAGAGAGAGGGAGAATAGAGAGCAAAAAAATATGTTATACGTGTGTGTGTATGCAACCGCGCGAGGGGATGAAACTGCTGGTGATGCGCGACGGGGAGGAATATTTGAGTGTGTGTATGTGTGAGAGAGAGAGAGTGAGAACGATGGAAAAAGGATGGATGAAATGGAGAGAGGGAGAGTGGGATACGCAGGGGAGGAGGGTTTGAACGAGTCGATAAACGATTGGTCGCGGGAAAAGCGGGATGGGTCGTTTTTGTATACGCGAACGTGGTAGAGGGAGTATAAACGAACGAGTGAATTGGCATCCAATGCAGGGGTGGGTATACGCAGCTAGTGAACATTCATATTTTGCGAAAACAATTTGATAAAGGTAATGTTACAGAAAAGATTTTATGAGCTTTTAAAATTTAATAGTTATTACGATTAAACATATTTACTAGGTATAATGTTAAACTAGTGTTTCTGAAATATGTTTTCGAAAAAACTATCACTCGTTAGTAGACGCGTTATCCTCATGTCGTTATGAGTTCGTTTATTATTAATGAATCGTATAATTATCTACATTAAGTTACGAGAGATTAATAGAAATATATTAATAGATATTATAATAATAAACTCTTTATTACAGGAGTACCATATGAAGATGCTCTGAGGGACGGTGTTATCCTTTGCAACCTCATGAACAAACTTCAGCCTGGTATCATCACCAAAATCAACACCTCAGGCGGAGACTACAAGATGATGGACAATCTTCAACAGTAAGTTACTTTCCACTAGTTATCATGCCTTTATTCTATACACACACATAGTAAGAATGTCAATGAAGTTATACATTTCAAGTCAATCTTGATATTCGTTATAAATGGAAAAATTAATACTATGTTAATTCAAAAGTTATTGTCAAATAAGTTAGAAACCAAAATTGTTGAAGTATATACTGAATATAATGATATTTAATGCTCTAAATCAACTCTGAAATTTAATCTAACTTCGAAATCTGCTTTCAATATTCCATGACTTTATTAAGTGTTTGAAACCACTGATTTTAATGTTGAGCGTGTGGGATGCTCAACGTTGTAATCAGTCAACACATGATTGTTATGACTTACTTGACTTTCTTCACTTCCAAGTTGGAACTATAGTAAAGCTTATTAAACTAGGTTATTCAAACTATTTCTAACTTCATCACTAATATAGAGTTATAGATTTGTTGAATTGTGAGTTTATAATCTCAACTATTCATGAACATACACAAATGCAAAATATATACGAACCTTTAAAGCCAAAAATTTTCTTTCATTTTTTAAATAAAAGATAATATTTTTCCATGCGGATCTGGAAGTAGATTATTACCTCCAGACTCATATGACGTTTTTTGTTTGGATACATAAAAACTAAAAACTTACATGAGACTAATAACCTACTTATACGCAATATAATTTCCAACCATATTTTATACCACGAGGATAAAAAATTTATCAAAACTTGTTAATTTCGAGATGACAGCGGTATAAAATACATTCAAACGTTTACGACAACTACAAAATCCAACAACATAATCATCCTTTTTTACAAATCATCAAAATCATCTAATACCATCCGTAACAACTGATATCACACAGCATTCCAGTTGTACACACTGTCATGTTAGGCAACCTCCCAACGACTCATAACCTCCTGTTCACTACTCGCTTTTACGCAATCGACAGTGTTTTGCGTCAGAGCAATTCTCTCGATCGGTCGTATATACGACAAGCGAGTGTTCGCTCGCTCGCTATGTCGCACTCGCCCTGCGAGCAATCGAACCAGCGCGGCAGGTACTACCGCGTATTTGTCGTTTCATATCGAATAAGCAGAAGAAGTAGGAGGAGTCACAATAGATCTATATATATATATATATGTAATGACGATCTGGCTCTTTTTGCCGCGTGCAAACCTGATAATCGAGAGCAGGTGGTTTCTGAGCTCGTGACAATAGGATTTTGTTTGGGATGAGGTTTCGCAAGCTGTAGCCGGGTACAGAAAACTGCTGTGGGTCGAAGATGTGGAGTGGCTGCGGCTAAGGGAAGAAGGAAAAGATCTCGAGGGAGTCTAGGGCCTTGTAACAGTGTATATAGATCTTCTGTTATAAATGGATAAGTGAGAAATTTAGAAGTTGGTTTAAAAAATGTGCTTACGAACTGTTCGTAAAATATAAAAAATGTGTGTAATAATATATTACTTTTCTTTGTATATTTATATAAATATATTAAAATATTAAAGAGTTTCGTATTGAAATATATGCTAAAGTAAATTGTCTAACTCTGAAGCGTAACTAATAGCTATACTGTTTAAAGTTTAACTATCGTTGCCAAACAATAACGTATACAAAAAAAACGACCAGTCATTACTCGTTTTTTTTTCTTTTCGAAATAAAATTTAAATACAAAATTATTCTTACACAACGACGTACTTGTAAAACTACCGTACTCCAACAATTCAGAACCTTAAAACCACGTTAGGTACCGTTAAAACGCACATAAAAATGATCAAAAAGCCCATATCTAATGACTGGTGCGTGTATACACCACCTAGATATATAAATGATTAAAAGCCTTTAACGCAGTGCTACGATCCTGATGAAATATTTGAATGCGAGGAGGTAATGTTGTCGTCGGCGAGCCCGGCTACTTGCGAGCTATGTATATATATAAACTACATCTACCGATCAAGCTCTCCTTCCCTCTCTCTTTTCTCTTTACCTAGCTTTACATAGCTACCTGCTACTCTCCTTACATCTCCTTATTACTTGCTCGTTTCCTTTCTCTACTACTCATGCGCGTGCGTACATACACACACACACATCAGTGCCTCGCACGCGCTCGGAAAATACTTGTAAAATACAGCAAAGCTACAAAGCGCGTCGTGCGAGCGCGCGCACGTACACCACACGGTCTCTTTATTAAAATTCCTTCGTCTTTCTACCTCTCTCTCTCTCTCTCTCTTGTACGTAGCCGCAGGGAATATACGCGTAGTTGCATCGGCTGTGCGCACTGCGCGCAGTATATATGCAGCAGCAGCAAGCAACGAGTAAACGAGCCGAGCGAGCGGCGCCGCGAGCAAGCTTTACGCGAAAAATGTAACGTTTGTTATAAACATCGGGCCACCTCCTCCTCTTTTCTATTTCCTGACTGCGTATAAACAATTTTCGCGAAATTTCCACAGCGCGCAGCGTGTTGCTATATAACATGCTTGCAAAATACCATCATTCCTTCTCTCTCTCTCTCTAGCCTTACCCCTCGAGTATAGCTTGCTTTTTGCAAGTACAAGGAGGGCGGTGCTATCGGTACTTACTTGGTACTATATACAAGCAACAACTGCGCATGTCGCGCGCGTTCTCTCACTCGCCACGCGCGCGCTGCACGTACCGCACGGAGCTTGGAAATTTTAAGTATTCGCGCGCGTATACATTATGTGTGGTATATACGAGATGAATCCAAGCGAGAAAGAGTATACGATATATAGGGAGACAAAGCGAGAGAAAGAGAAGCAGCAAAGTCACGTGTATATACAGCTATACAACGGTAGCGATGTATATATACATATAGTCTAAAAGAAGGTTTTAGAAACATGGTGGGGGCGAACGATGCGCAGCGCGGCCACTCCGCACTACTCCCTTTCTATCCGAGTCGCAGAAGCTGTGTAGAAGTATAAACGGCGCGCGCGCGGGAGAATAAAAGTGCGTGCGACCCGCGAAGAACCGAGGAGAAAATCCTGCAAGTGAGCTTCGGAAGAGTCATGCGGCTCTGATAACGGGTGGAGTTGTGAGCACTGGTCTGGTGTGGAGTCCGCGCATCATGCTCAGTGCGCTTGCGGGCTAAGATGCGCGCGCGAATTTTGTATTGTATGATGTATACAGGACGCGTGTGTATTCGGGCAAAAATATGTATACATATAACGTGAGTCGCCCGGTTTGTAGACGCGGGGCTGTATAGGTTTGCGGAGGTATAAGAGAAACGTGGTTAGAATTGTATAAATATTAAAGTATGACATATAAGAATGTAAATATAAGTAATGGAATGTTTTATTGTTATATAAGGACTCGATATTATTTGGTTATTAGGTATAAAGCTCATATTATTAGATATTGTAATGGCGTATATACATGCGTATTTTATTTATAAATATTTATGCGCAAAGGTAAAAACTTACAGTTACCAATAATTTATCAATTTAAAAACAAAAAAACACACACATTACAATATATCTCTGTATACCGTATTAACAATCATTCACGAGCAAACAAGCCGCACTCGCAAGCTTCGCTAATCCTCATACAAGTAGTAACAACTAACCCGTCAGCCAAACTGCATCCCTGGTGCATCCAATATCCCACCTCTTTCCCAAAAATGCACTTATCTTTCACATACATATACACACGTAGTACATAGCATACAGAACAGCTGCTCATGACCCTATACATATCGGTATATACATACATACACAACACAAGGACCTGCGAAGAGCGGCAACGGTGCGCGTAGTACCACAATGCAACGCCACTACGAGGGGAGGGGACCAGTGAACGTGCACGTATGCGTGCGCGCGCGCGCGCGTCCGTATATCGCGACGTTGTTCGGTGCTCATATGCGGCAGACGCGCTGCTCATCGGGAGAACAGGAGTTCGAGTAGCCTGGTAGCCGCATTCCTTCTCGTATTATATACCGGCGAGGCTTGATGCACTTGAACTTTGCTCCGCGACTAAGAGCGGAGCACGTGCTGTCGGGTACGGGTAAGGTTAGGGACGAAGCGGTGGGGTATATAAACGGTGAAGTGGCTGTTGCCATGGTAAAGAAAGAGAGAGAGTAGAGATAAGGTAAGGGGTGGTTCTTGCGGTTGTTGTTTGTTTAGTAATGGTAGTAAGGTTTTAATGATTTATAATGTGTAGAGTCGGTTATTTAGTAAAAATTGATGTTATAAGAGTATAGTTGTGATGAATTTTTAGGGTGTTTACATAATACTTATAATTTGGTAAAAAGTCCCTAGGTACATACATTATCTTAAATCCAAAATTTCGATATTTATGTTACTTTTTATATAAACAGAAGTATTTATGACATAAAAAAAATGTATTAAACAAATACTTAAATATTCATCAATAAATAAGCAGACAAAAATGTCCTAGTATAGTCAAACGAATAAAGAGAATTAGATAATAATAATAATAGGATACTATAGTTATTTGATTTTAAAATTGTCATAACAATCCCCTTGATTGTTTATTAATAAAGAGAAATACAAAACAGCTGGTAAAAGAAGTGATAATAATTATAGGAAAAGATCATTGAAACATTGATCATTTAGATTAAAAAAACATACGATCACATTTAAAAAGAAAAAAATGATTTCTAAAATCAGCAAGACGCTCGCTCCATTCCACATTTTGGAGCACACTGCGATCGGCCAATCCGTATTAAGTACACGGTCAAGCATGAGCGAACCCTACGAGTTTTTCAGAGCTTTAAACTATGTTACAAAATTCACGATCTCTCCTATAGTTATAATGAAACATGAAGAAGTAATTTGTGTCGTAGATAAACCGTGCGTTCGTATTAAAGATAAGGTTAATGTAATAAGGAACAAACATAAGTAAATTAAGCGCTTCAAATCATGAGGTAACTGCGTAATTTTACAGCTTTTTAATATTTCGTGTAATTTTAAGCTCCGAATAGAAAATTCGATGTTTTAATCAATTACTGGGTCAGCCCTAATTATAAACTAAATTTTTAATAATAAAACTTACTATTTTTATTACTTTACTATTATTTTATATTTATTATTATTTTTTTTTAATTCTCTATACGAGGACTGCAAGTCTACGGCACCTATTGCAAACATAATTCAACCAAAAAAATCATTAGATTAATTCATAATTACAGAAATTCTCCAACACCCCTTATACCACTCTCAACCGCACTTGCCACGCCAGAGAGCTTTACACACTGCGCAGGCTGCCCGCGCGACTCAGCGCTCGCTCTCCCTATATACCTTCCTCGCTAATTACTCCTTTCGTCTCTCTTACTCTCCCAGCCTCCCCCATCTGTCTGCCCCTCTCGTTCATTCCCGTCTTTCACTAACGAACTTCCAGCTCCACATACATCCTAATCGCCTGCTCAAGCGGCACACTGTTCTCGTCATTTGCGCGTTGTTGCTCTCTCGCATATACGCGAACGGACTCTCTCTCTCTCACTCTCTCGTTACCGCGCGGCCGGCGCGCGAGGCGTTAATTAGTAGCCCTCGCTGATTAACGCTTAGACAATGGAAACGCTCGGCTAAGCGAGCGTTCAGCCACGGCTACCATCTCGTCTCAGGAGCTCGCAGAATTTACTCTCGTTTTTCCGACGACGTTTCTCTCACTCGCCATTTCCGTCTTTCTCTCTTACTCGAGTGTGCACTATAGATATATATATATAGGTATGTTCCCCTCTTTTGTTTCCGGTCTTTGTGTAATTTACAGTGAGAAAGAGTGTACGGAGGCAAGCTGAAAGGCAGCGAGGGTGCGAACCCCTTTCGCGTGGGAGCGAGTTGCGCGCGGGCGCGTTTAGCCCCTGGTTTGCGATACACGGAGCACAGAATCGTTGGGCGAGTGTAGAAGTTCGTTGAAGGGAGAAAGAGAGAGAGAGAATGTGGTTGCTCCTCGAGGTTTAATTAGTAAGAGCGCGGATGGTTATCAGGCGGTAAGGCGATCTCCGGTAGCGCAAGTGAGCGTTAATTGCTTCGAGAAGATCGCGTGCGAAGGTTGGGGAAGTGGTGCAGCTGAGGTTCTTTTCTCTCGGTCTCTGGTTTTTGTTGGTTCGTTTAATTCGATGTCTGATTAGAATGCTAATTTGGTATAAAATCATTATATGAATAATTCACGATATTAAAAGAAGGATTATTTTTTCCTGCGTCAAAGATAAAATGACGCAAAGGATTTATTTGAAATTCATCATAAAAATCTCCTGAAATAATTTTGTTTAACACATCTACTAAAAGGAATTCAAATACTTATATACTTCACAATATCCAAAAATTATTGCTATTTCATGAATCATAATTGAATGTCATTTATGTAATGAAGATTCTTAAATCACACATGAGTAGAAAAGCTTGGTGCAGACACCAGTTTACCATACCTTATTTTATTTATATATTAATTTTATTTATTATATTTATAATTCTTCTATCTCATGTATAATTGAATTATACTAATTATTAATTTTTTTTCTATGCTTTAGGTTCCAGAAAGCCTGCCTGAAATACGGCGTTCCCGACGTCGATCTCTTCCAGGCTGTTGACTTGATGGAGCGCAAAAACATCGCTCAGGTCACGAACACGATCTTCGCCATTGGTCGCACGGTAATTCTTTTTTTTTTTAATTTCCTTCTTATATATAATACACCATAACTGTTACCATTATAATAAAGAAAAACTATTCACCATTCCTATACATCATGATTCAAATAAAAAGAATTATCAAAGATATACAACCGATCTAACATTTTCCAGACGTACAAACATCCCGAGTGGCGCGGTCCCTGGCTCGGTCCCAAACCCGCTGAAGAGCACAAGAGGAACTTCACAGAGGAGCAACTCAGGGCGGGCGAAGGTGTCATTGGTCTACAAGCCGGTACCAACAAAGGTGCCACTCAGTCCGGTCAGAACTTCGGTGCATCGCGCAAGATCCTCCTTGGAAAGTAATCACCTCCCGCGGTCTGCGCGCGTCGTCTCTATTTTTTTCTGTTTATATATATAACTTAATCCGTAACTTCGTTTGTATCATACACACACGTAATGTTTATTTATTCGTATAGTTTTCCCTGTGTAGTTTAGTCCGAAATGGAGGTGAATACTATTATATAGTTTCCTCGTGAAATCTGGTTCGTAGGTTACTAACCACCGTTCCTGTATAGGCACTCACACGTATATTTTTTTTCGTAAATTAACGATAGAGGTGATTTTTTTTTACATAACAATGTGTACTTTATTTATTGTAATAGTAGCAGTGTTGTGAATCTTGTCAAGCGAATAAATTGACATACTTACATGTTAAGTTATATGGTTTTTATTGGTTTCTTTTATCCTATCATGTTATTATTTATGTATATTTTCCTGAAATAAATGTACCTATATCGATGTATATTTATTCATTTTCAACTTCTTTGTAATGGATTACTTCATTAACTCGAAAAACGTCGAAAATGTAGACAAAGCTATTAATTACCTTTTAAAAAATGAAAAAAAAAATGGAATTTCACCCCGTGAGCTTAGCAGACGCTGTGGTAACGTCACAGCTCGACTATAACCGATCGCACCATGTAGACTTGCTGGAAGAGGAGAAAGTGGATTTGCAACCCAAGTATAAGCGACCTTACTTGCTACCGACTGCTGCTAATTTTCCCACTGACCTAACAGTTAATTACCGGTTACAAAAAATTTGCTTTTCATACCCTCCGAAGTATTTTATTGCGCTCCGAAATTTCAAATAAAACCTAACCGCATGAGGTCACAAAAGTTAAAACTCGTCACCCAATAGGCCAAGGAAATGTCTATATCTTTTCCGATGACCCATTAGCTTATTCTTGTTTAAAAGTGAATTGTATAATAGTAAGAGATGTTATAATCAATATTTGTTTCACTTGGATAGCTTCTAAACATCTGAGAATCATAAATATCTTACAGTACTGTAAGAATTAATTATTTTCGAGAATTGCTACTATAGAATACTGAAAAACAGTTTAAGAAGTAAAGTTGAAATAATAAATTCTCTAAAACAACACTTATACAATATAATACTTGACAAGAAAAGAAACTTTCTTTTATAAAAAATTTTATAGTAAACAGTACCAGATAACAACCCATTCACAATATTCACAAACCTACATGAGCAACAAATAAATCAACTCCTTACGCACCTGAACCCTCGGCAACACTCCATACACGTATAGCCAGCTGTCTCTCACTCGCTTACTCTGTATACTTCTCTCTATACACACGATCCCTCTCTCTCCCTCTCCGTTTATACACTTCGTCTCTGCGTATATACGTACGCTTTCTCATGCGCACCTAGACTGTGTGCGATACCACACATCGCTATGTTTGCATGTGCTTGTACAGTACTTACGTACTCGCAACACGTACTGCACGAATGTGTAGACACGTCGGTGATACCAAAAGCATCGTGAGCGTGACGTGTACGTACACGCATTACACGCATTCCTCGGCCGGTTTCTACACCGCCAAGCTCCCCGAGGATCAGGCGAACAGAGTTATCCAAGCGGTTTCACGGGTATATGTGCAGCATACGCGCGTAGAAGGAGTGTGTGTAGAGAGAGAGAGGCTGTGTGGTATAAGATGAGAATGTGTGATGGTATGGAGGTGTATGTAGGTGGTGAGGATTTTATATGGTAAGATGGTGATGCGGGATAGGTATGGGTTCTTTTTTGTGTGAAGGGTATAACCGAGTTGTGATGGTTTCAGAGTGAATTGTTTTGTTTTAATGGTTGTTATAGATAATGTAATTGCTATCAATTTTTTATTAAAGTGTTTAGTAGTCGTGAGGTTATTTAATTTTGTCTTGTTACTCTTGTTCGTTTTGCGAAAGATTATTTAATTTACAGAGGAAAACTTTAATAAATTACATTAATTGGACAAACAATAAAACATTAACCGTTACAAACTTAAACAATTAAAAATCACAATTGATTAATTATTTTCTTTATTTATATCCTCAAAAAGCAGAATTACTATGTCGACCAAATTATAACTTTCCCTCTCTTCCCTCCAAAAAAAAGACCTCACTGCAAGCTGAACATATAAGCATACAAACTCCCAAAAAGGTCAAGTTCAAGATTCACGTCCACCCCTCCTCACCAATCGACCTCGCATGTACATATATGCATTCGTGTGCACCCGGCAGCCAGCAACAGTATATAGCACTCACCAGCCATCCACATGCACAAACTACTCGTCTCTCTCTCTCTCTCTCTCTCCATCTATATACATACATATATATATACAGCAACTTCTCCAGTCTGATGACGTAGTCGTCGTTTCTACTACGTCGCGTTCTCCCCCGCTCGCGCATATACGTCACACAATATATTCATTCTATATATACACACACTCGCACGCGCGTCGGCACGGGTCAACCCGCGCGTGAAGCCGAGGGCTATAGGTAAGGGCATGCACCGCGCGTTCGTGACGTGTGCCACGTGGGGCAGGCCAGTTCTGGGGGACCCCCTGTATCAGGCAAGCAGAATTATCGAGTTGGTTGTATAGAGCTATAGGTATAAAGAAGCGGGGAAGAGAGTAGTGGGAGTAAGTTTATGTGTGTATGTATGTGTATAGAGAGAACGCGGGAAAAGAAAGCGCGCATAAGAGAGAGAGAAGGGATTTAAGTTAGTGCCTCCTCGTGGTTCTGCGATCCTCGTGAAAGGGGAGCGTCGCGGAGTGGCCGCTCCGCGCATCAGTGCGCCCCACTATTTCTCGTCTTCGACGCGCGCTCGCGCAGTGCCGCAAGCGACAGACGCATTATATACCTCATGCGAATATGGCGCGGGATGTATATGCGACTTTTGTAGAGTGTGCTTGCACAAGTGTATTTGTTGTTGTAGGCGCCAGGTGCAAGTGGAGTGTTTGGATTTTTTATGAGCTTTTCTGGAAGCTTGCGGGGTCACGGAGCAGGTGTGATGCATATTTGTGATGGGATGTGGTTGTAGTCATGGTAATTAAGGACTTTCAGGATGACAATTTGAAGGAAATTAAGTAGTAAGAGACGTTGATTTCTGTGCTGAAATTCTATTTGATACGATGGGAATACTTGTTTCTTATACGCTCAAATCGATTTTGCAATGTAATGACGGAATTTATAAGATAATTCGAGGGAAAATTGGAAAATCATTAAAACACGTTTATTAATTAAAATGTATAAATTCACGCTTTTGCGGTATGCTAACAGCAATTTGCACACACAGAGGTGGAATGCGATTATATATTTTCGTGCATTATCATGTTACACTTGGCATAAGGTACTAGATAATCTTGCAGCATATTACACGCTTATAATTGGATGAATACCATCTTAATAAATCATTTGAAGATTTAATTAATTGCACATCAGTAAAAAGACATTGGACATTGTCCCAAAATATTACGAAGATCTTAAAGAAATAGGACGTGAACATTCATTCATTTTGATAAATGTGCATAGAAAAGATTATACGTTGCTTTACACGATTAACAGCTCATATATATTTATAACAACATAATCCTTCGAATAAACAGAATAATTGTGTTAACTACTGTTTAATTTCAAAGAAATAATAATATGGACATTTGTACTGTTGTGAACAATACACGGATATTATGTTCGTACCAGGAACTTTAATTCCAATTGAACATTTGAATTTGCTAACATTTTAAATTGAGATGAAGAAATATTTTGAAAATCCAAACTTGTATCGTGTATCATCTATCAATTAAATAAAAAGTTCATATCATAGGTCAAACTTTTTTCTATTTATTTTTTACAGTAAAATATTTTAGTTTTTGAACTCTTCTTTAACGTTACCGACGGCTAACGACGTGGACGTACATTACTCCTATTTTTACACGTATATGTAATTACCTATAAGTGCGAATATAAATTCAGTAAATTAATTAGACATACATTTTTACAGAAAAAAATTATTTTTCTTCAGAACTAACACATTGATTTATTATTATACAAACACAACCACCCTTTATTCCACAGCATTTGACAATCGAATAAAACATACATCAATTCGAAAATATTCCCAAAACTTATATCACCAATCGCCCCACCATAATACGCAAACGTTTCATCTACAGCAAGCATAAACAAACGTTCCAGCTCGCCTACCTACCACCTACGTTCGTTTCCCCCACAATCCACGTCTCCCAAAAGTCACTCGGATTAACATATTTTATATATATACATATATATCTCAAGGCACTCTCAAATACACGCGCACTCATATAGATATATACACACATTCAAGCGCACTCTTCGGGCGCGCGTGCACCCACCCGAGACTAACTACATATCCCCAGGGGTCTCATGAAAGCCTATTCTCTCGCCGTCGGCCGGTACGTTTCCACAGCTGCAACGCAACGCTCTTAGTACTTGAGCACCGAGAGTACAAGAGCGAGACCAGCTATATATATATATATTGCCCACCACCATATATCTCTTTCTCGCGTACTGCACTGCGTGTTCGATTGCCATACAAGCCCCCTTTTGCGCTTCTCTCTCTCTCTCTCTCACTCTCTCACTCTCGAGATATAATATATGTATATAGTTAAAGCTTGCTGTTGCCTTCTACTCTCTTGGTAGTTCGCCGACTCTATTCGATCGACAAAAGTGTTTTGCAACAAACGGTTAGTAAAGCGACGAGCCGGCTGAAAAGACGCGTCGCGAGAATAGGCGAGCCTCATAAAGCTATATATATATATATATATACCTACGCGCCGCGCATCCGTTGAAAAGAAAGACGCAGAGACAAAAGCGTGCGACGGTGCAAAGAGGAACGCGAGTATGTCTAGGAGACTGTCTCCAACGTAGGAGTACATATATGTATATATAGATATATAGATACGTTATGGATAGACGAAAGCAAGAGAGAGAGAGAGAGACCGGCAAAGAAGTTATGATGGCCTGGTATGTAGGTCTCGTGCTTTCGGGCTCCAAACTCGATTATTCTCGCCCGCGCGAGAAACAAGAAGGAGACCCCGAGAACGACGATAGCCGACTGTACATCCGTACGCGAGTGAACGGATCGTATATGCGCGGTTATACGCTCGATACGACTATGTACGTTCGAGAGCGGAGTTTGTCCGATATTCCGATGATCGGCATATGTAGTAGTTGAGACTTTCGATTGGCGCGACTTTTTATCGCGCTCTTCTGTGCGGATATATTGCGATATTGCATGATTCTTTGTATAATTGTTATGAAAAGAAATTTGTATATATACGAATGTAAAAGTCATTTTCATTTGTAGATTATAAGGCGAAAAGTTTTAATAAAGCGTATGTGTATATATAAGAATTCGTGACATTGTAAGATTTTTAATAAAGAAATTTCATTAGGAAATAGTTATAATCAATTTCAGTTATTTGCACATCACGCAAAGCCGCCTGCCTATTTTTGTAACAACCTTGAATATTCATTTAATTACAAGACTGCATTGTAAATGGGATGAAGGTGAATTAGTTTTTTATTATTATAAGATTAGTTGTGATAAACGTGACGTAGAAAAAAAGCTGCACAATCAATGTACGTAACCGTAATATATGTATGATGATCTAGTATTTATTTAAAATATTCTCAGTTATTATAATTATATAGTAACAATAGCTTTTTATTTTAGAAAAACATTATTCTCTCTAGATCTTGAAGTAAAATTACTTAATTTAATTATAAATATAATTTAATTTCGCTAATAGAAAAAATATGTAATATTCTTTTATTTTAAATATGCAATTACTATTTCACAAAATGATTTATAGTATTCAACAAGAATATGCAAAATTGTACACTAGTATATAAGTAGTAATAGCTGATTCATAACGGACAGCCGGACAAGTCACGCGAACTTTACTCATATCCATTATTTGAAAAATTAAAAACCGCTAAATTACAATTACAAAAACTTGTTGTCAAGTCTGAAAGTCAATTCTGTTAACATGTATAGTAATAATTTATAATGTTTTAACAAAGTATTTTAGCTATAAAACTTTAATATTTCCTCGAAAACTTTTCTTAACAAACGATTATTGCTGATTCAGAAGAGACAACTTGTATGACCATATTTAAATTATATTTAAAAGTTCATATATTATTAATATATTAAAATATTTAATTTAAAACAATTATTTATATGATAAAAAATATACGTCTGTTGTATAAGTTTTGATACGTTTTTAATGTTTAATTAGTATTATATCTTCCGGTTATCGAAACCACTTTAGCACTTTCATTAAATTAATTACAACAAATATTTTCTCTGCAAATTTAAACATCTGGCAACTTATATATATTATAAGTATATTATATACACAGAAAGCAAACAACACTTGATAATATCACTTTAAATTTCCTTCATTTTCCTTGATAACGAACTCACGTATATATTAAGTCACGCTTTTTCACTTTCACACTTTTATATTCCAATTGTCGCACTTGCAATCAATATTTTACTAGGTATATACGAATTTACACGTTTCATTGCGAATAAAAGAAAAATAATAATTTTATTAGCGCATTATCGACCGAGCGAAAGATTTCACTGACATCTGCGTCACAATAGTCAAACTGGCTTTTATAGCGAAGAGTCTCGACTGCGGGCGGCTCAGACTCGACATATACGCATATGTATATGTATGCTGTATATATAATAGAACGAACGTAGGTGTACGGGCGCACACAGTGCTTCCGAGAAAATGGTCGAAGTTTTCCTCGATCTCTGCTATATAAGGTAATTTTTTAACTTTTTTTTCAAGAATCGAATGATCGTATCTTTGGTACAGCCGTGGAATATCTGAAAAAAATGCAAAATCGTTTGATTAGTATAAAATGAGTATTTTGGTTAAATTGAGATAAACTTGATGATAGGCCTGAGGTTGGAATGTGAACCTGTAACATTTTTTAATAAAGAGAGAATTAGAAATGTAACCAAATTGTTATGTCGGTGTACATTTGTGTAAATATATACGGTATTAAATGTTTATTCAATGCAAGTGCTGTGTTACCATTTGGATTTGTACAAAGCCCAGCTTGCAATTGTCAGTTTTGTTTAGAGGCCAGAGAGTGTCAAAAGAGAAACAAAAATAAAACAATAAAGTCGTGCTAATACGATTCATTGCTTGTACTTGAGAAGTAATTTTGACCATTTTTTTTAATTTACAGGCAGAAGTATGTTCCCAGTGAATAAACAAAGTGCCTTCACAGTCTAAAGGCTAAATCTAACCTAACTATGTTTTAATACTTTTTGTATGAGTCTGTAAAGCAATAACAAATCAAAATGCCTTCCACATGTAGTGACGTTACAGAAGCTACTGGTAAGTGGCCAATTCATTAGCATTATCTAGATTGATAGTCAAATCTTTTTTAATTGTGTCTATTTCTATTGTGTAGCATTGCTTGGACAAGCAGCAGTAGATGTACCTTCCGGAACTGATAGTATTGGGACGCACAGTGATCTTTCTGGTAATACTACTATATTAACAAAGCCCAGGATGGAGATCGCGTGTGTACTAGATCTTCAGCAAACAGAAAATTTGGCTCAAAGGAAAAAAGCATTCGAGGAAGTCAAGCAAGCTTGCAATTTAGTGAACGGCAAGCTACATCACATTCAGTTTGAGAAACTGGACTTTGGAGAGACAAATGTGCTGGATACATTTTACAATGCAGATGTTGCAGTCATCGATTTAAGCATACAACTGCAACAATCCGCTCTTTTTTATCATTTAGGAGTGCGCGAAAGCTTTGGAATGAAAGAAAATATTCTTTTAGTTAACAGTATAGATTCAGAAGCAACAATCAGGTTAAAGGTAAGGTATATTACTTTTTAAACAATAAAAATAGAATTTCAATTGTAAGAATAGTTATGTTTATATATTTAACAATTATTCTATAAATAACCATGATTAAAAATAGAAAAATGTGAATCACAAATAGTTTATATTCTATAGCATAGCCAAAAATTGATTCACAGATCCTGATATAGTGTTCAATATTTAGATTATCAGCTAAAATAACTATGGTATTTTTAAATTAAAATTAAATAAAATTAAACTATTTTTATTATTTAGATTATTTTCTTTTAAAGGAAGTTGATTAATTTTTCTATAAATTTTTACTTACATTTAGAAACTTGATTAAAATTACTTAATTTTATAAATTTCTAAGATTTTACTTCTGACTGATACAGCTACTGTGCTACTTACATTCAAACTTAGTGATAAATGGCACTGTATGCCTGCTATCTCAAGAATCAACTACATTTGATAAACTCACCATCTGTAATGCTTTCAAAAATATGAGCTCATGTTCTTAATATAGAAGTTAAAGTACATTTTACATGTAACAAAGCTGCTCTATAGATGTCACTTCTATAGACTCTTCATGAGCAGAATTTAAAATGTAAATAATAATTGTACTATAAATAATTTTATGATTTATAACTTTTAATAAAATATTTTAAATACAACTACCATTTAAAATATTTTATAGATTATTTTACAATAATATTAATTAAATGTAGTTCAGAATTTATTTTGATTAATTTTAATAATAATGATTACTCATAAACTTAAAGTTAAATTTATTGTAATGAATACTTTTTTACAGCTATCTTGCGGAAGTTACACTTTAGTGCCATACAAATTTGTAGATTGCGAGAATGGTGTATCTCCTAAAGTTCCTGGAGATGAAATTGCAGACCTTACACAAAGGCTGAAAAAGCTTTATGAGGAAGTAGAAATACAATCAAAGTAAATAACACATTTAGATATTGTTTTAATGTATTTGAAAAAAAAAGAATGACACATTTTAAAAAATTCTATTAATTTTTAGAGCCCATATGAAAGAAAAATTCTTAGCTGACTTGCGTAAAACACGTGAAACCCTTACTGGTGATGAACTTGCAAAAGCTGTGACAAATATGCGAAAGAGATTAGATGATCCTAATGTTTTATCAGGAGAAGTTGTTTTAAACGTTCTGATTTCTTTTAGAGATATACAGGTATTCATTTAGTTTCAATATCGATACTATAACTTTATACATGTAAAATGAACTAATAGAAAATTTTTTAAAGGACTATGATGCAATGGTTCAATTAGTTGACGACCTACGCACTGTGCCAAACCATAAAAATGCAATAAATACACCAGCTATAAGATTTCTTTATGCTTTTGCTTTGAATCGTAGACAAAAAGAAGGTGATCGAGAAAGAGCTTTGAAAGTTATTGAAGAAGCACTGAAAAAGAAAGAAAATTATGTTCCTGACATGGTTTGTTTATGCGGAAGAATATACAAGGATATTTTTGTTGAAAGTAGACACATGGATCAAGTTAGTTTGAAAAATGCCATTTATTGGTATAGAAAAGGTTTTGAGGTAAAATTGATATTATATTCATATTATTACTATAATAAAATACACAGATGCAAAATCTTATAGGGTAATTTTTATTTCAGGTACAACCTAACGAATATGCTGGAATAAATTTAGCTACATTGTTAGTCATTGCGGGCAATGAATTCTCAAAAAGTGAAGAACTCCAACATATTGCAATGGTACTCAATAATTTAATTGGTAAAAAAGGAAGTTTACCAAGCTTAAAAGATTATTGGGATGTGGCAACATTTTTTGAAATTAGCGTTCTTGCTGAAGATTATTCAAAAGCTATAAAAGCTGCGGAATGTATGTTCAAATTAAAACCTCCTAATTGGTATCTGAAGTCTACAATAGGAAATATCACCCTTATTGACAGATTTAGAAAAAAGAGCGACGAAACAGACGTATCTCCGGAAGAGCAGGTTTTTGCATTTTGGACAGATTTTTTTTCTGATGCAACAAATGCCGATGTTGGTGATAGTATTAGATTCCCAGTAAGTATAACTTTTAGTTATAAGTGTGGGGATGTCTAAAATATTCTGATTACATTAATTTTATTATCAGGTTTTGGTATTGGAACCAACGAAAATTTTAATGCCAAGCTATGTCATAGTGAATCTCGGTGCCGATGAAAAATCCATTCAAATTACAAATTTGTGCTTAGACAGCATGAAAAATAATTGCAAACAGGTTCACGATTGGCTATTTACTGCCAGCATGATACGTAGCGTTAGTTTGTACAAGAGGGACGAGCGATGTTTATTTTTGTACGTTCACGAAAATTCTGACGATTTTCAAATTTTCTTGCCGTCGGTACAATGTAGACAAAGGTTCTACGATCTTGTTTTGGAAATGACTGCAGATCAAGAGGGTATGGTTACCGATATGGACGCTTATATGGCAGATGACGCTTCGAAAGTTAAGGTACTTCGAAACTTCATAAGTTATTCGTAAATGTTATTACAGTACAGTATATTAATTGGTTCTTCGTTTTAGTTTGAATATGAATTAGATGAAAACAACAAGCGAATCATTCTCGGTAAAGGAACTTACGGAGTTGTTTTTGCTGCGCGAGATTTGAATACGCAAGTGAGGATTGCCGTGAAGGAAATTCCAGAAAAGAATCTTGGCGATGTGCAACCACTGCACGAAGAAATTAAGCTACACAGTCAACTTCGACACAGAAACATCGTCCAGTATCTTGGCTCGGTGAGCGAAGATGGATACTTTAAAATTTTCATGGAACAAGTGCCTGGAGGAAGTTTGTCAGCGTTGTTACGTTCCAAGTGGGGCCCATTGAAACAGAATGAGTCGACGATTTCCTTCTATACAAAGCAAATATTAGAGGGATTAAAATATTTGCACGATCAGAAAATTGTACATAGAGATATAAAAGGTATTTATAAAATTATTTTACTTTTTGAACTTTAATTAATGACTTACTTTTTTATATTTAGGCGATAACGTTTTGGTAAACACATACAGTGGCGTCGTTAAAATCTCGGACTTTGGTATGTCTAAAAGGCTGGCTGCACTATGCCCGAGTACAGAAACATTTGCGGGAACTTTGCAGTACATGGCTCCCGAAGTTATCGACAAGGGTCAACGCGGATATGGGGCACCGGTACGTTAAATTCAATAGTTAATTATTAAAGAATCATTATTAAATCTAGAAAAGTTGATTAACTTTTAAACTTAATAGGCTGATATTTGGTCCCTTGGTTGTACGATCGTTGAAATGGCAACGGGAAAACCTCCATTTATCGAGTTAGGATCGCCGCAAGCAGCAGTTTTTAAAGTAAAATATTAAACAATTCTCTTTAATTTTTTTTAAGATTATTTGAATCATAATAATGTTTTATTTCGATTTATCAGGTTGGATATTATAAACAACACCCAGAAATACCATCAGAACTATCAGAAAGGGCCAAAAACTTTATTTTACGTTGTTTCGAAGCGAACCCTGATGTAAGAGCCGCAGCTGCTGAATTATTAGAAGATCCTTTCCTGTCAGAGTATGTAAAAATTTATAAAATTTAGATGTATATTACCGAAATGCTATTAAGTACAACATTAATATTTATATTATAGAAAGAAAAAGAGTTCGCGATTCGTTGCACCACCGGACTTTAGTCGCAGCATATCTGTACCCGGTGAAAAACTCGTCAAAAACGACCGCACCAACAACAACCACATCGTCACTCCGCCTCCTATGCAGGCCTCGCAATCGGACGACAGGTAGTACTTCTCTCCCTGCATCTTCTTTCTTTTTGCTCGACGAATGGATATAATAATGTATCATGCAAGTCGCACCCACATGCGCGTTGTTGTTTTTTTTTCTTTTCATTTTAATTTCGAAGCTTTTCATGTTATTCTGGTCTAATTTTATCACACAGAGAATGCTTGTTTAACAGTTTAGTTTAATGCTACGCACTGTTTACGTTTTTTTTGATTTTATGGTATATTTTTTTGCAATTGCTTTTTTGGATCTGAAGCGTCGCGCATAACGGAGGACAGGCGAAATCACGTCGCCTGAGAGAACGCAGTCCAGCATATTTGTTGTCGCCTATCACGATGCCGACTGTCAACCATTCCTTTAACAGGTATGATCAAGATATTGTCAAGGCTAAGTAATATACAGTTATTACGAAATTCCAAAGACGCTGGTGGTGCATATACTCACAGAGCTTCACGTTTGTTTTTGCTTGTTTTGGCTTTTGTGTTGCAAGTAGTGTTGAGATGCCTGGAGTTTGTGTAATGAATTTTGGTAACTATTAATCATCAAGCTAAATGACTGTGCATGTTTCAAAATAATTTTGTTCTTTCTATAATTTTAATAAGAAGAACAATCAAAATTTATATAATCAACAGATGTATTTATACAAATTTTGAAAACTTGCCGTCATTTATCAAACCAAATTGAACCGATCAAAGACTCTGAGAGAACTCATCTGACATTTAAAATACTTCAAAGTTTCTTTTTTCTTTTAAACTTCAATATAATATTTCTACTAGTAATTAAATCGTAATGTCAGCTGAGTTTCACGCAACGCGGTAACAAACAGTTAAACATCTCACCTCGCGCGTTACGTCACAACCTACCTAACGCGCGCGCGTACAAAGCGTACCGCTGCATCTCGTTTATACAACACCTCCTCTATATCTCATGCGATTCTACTACAATACACTCGAGGCTTTTCTCTCTGTGAAGGAAATAAAATGAAAAAAAAGAAACGAGTATGTAACGGTCAAGGTACTGCGCGCGCCAAGTTCTGTCGAAACGCGCTAACGTGTGCGCGCGCGCGCGAACTCGTGAGTTCGACAGTAGAGAAACAAACAAACAACATAGCTACTGTCGCGTATATACGATAGAGAGAGAGAGAAAGAGAACGAAAGAAATCATTGCCTGCTTTTGTGCGTAGCTGCAGCACGATAGGCACGACACCCTCGATAGAGACGAGCGAACACGAAGCAGCAGCGAACTCGATGACGAGGCGCAGTTCCTCGGGCGGACTCCTGTCGCCGGAAGTCGAACTCTCAGGTACGTTGAAGGAAGATGTGAGAGAGCTATATTGCTGATGTCAGATCGAGAACGCGCGCAGGAAACTTGCTTTGTTGATTGTGTTTGAGTAGACGTTAGATCGAAGTTTTCGCACTGTTTATCGTTTAAATTATTGAATTGTTTGTAACGTTGTAATTTGTAGATATTGGAGTAAAGATAATTTATTACTGTCGACAATTTGTTACTTTATTGACTTCAGTGTTTGATGAGTTTTAATAAATTGGTATACAAGAATTGATTGATAATGAAACGACATTTGTAGAAGGTCAACTGGCAAAAAAAACTGGCGAGGAACAAGAGGAGCAAGGCTTCTACTTGTTGAAGAAGGATAGCCAGCGACGAATGACCCTTACGAAGGTTCTAAGTCAAGATGAGGCGAAAATCTGTAGACTTTGGATGTGCAGCATTCAAAACGATTTGGGACAGCATGCTGTACTACAAATAGTAAGTTTTCAATTGTAATCGGTAAAAGTAATTTTTTACGATAAAATCATTACTCATTGAAATTCGTGTTTCACAGCATCACTTAGAATCTCTCATGAGAGGATTAAGGGACTATATCACCGAGCAGAATCAAGAAGTTGTAACGGTAGCCATTAGTAAACTAAAAGAAGAGCTGGACTTTGATTCAACGGCTATTAACCAGCTGCAGCTAGCCATTTATCTATTTCAAAACGCTGTCAATGAAGTTCTAAGGATGCACAGTATAAAGCCTCACTGGATGTTCGCGTTGGACAATCTCGTGAGGAACGCTGTCCAAGCTGCTATCACGGTTTTATCGCCTGGTAATATATGATTATTTTTATAAATAAAACTTACTTAGAAGAAAAAAATACAAATTTTTTCAATATTTGCCATTTTTGTGAAGAATTGGGAGCCAATTTACTTGGCCAAGAACGCGCACAATCAGCTGCTGAAGGCGTCGAAGAAGGATCTACCTCAGGTGTATCTACTGTCAATTCCATAAAGTCGCAGAAAACTTGCGGATCCGTTGATAACAAGTACTGGCGAGAATATCGCGAGCAAATGGGATCTATTAAAGTCGAAAACATGAAGTTATTACATGAACTACTGGAAAGTCAGAAAACATTTCAGAGTATGCTTTGTAATGCTTTGGATGAGCAGAGAGCACAAATTGGAGCATTGACCGAGTTGTGTGAAAGTATCAGCAGAAAATTAACAAAGAAAAATATGGGGTAAGATTTTATTATTCTATATAATTCTAAAATTATTTAGAAAACAACATTGATAATAATTATATTTTTTTTAGTGTTCCTCGCATAAGTATTACGGATCGTGACAACGACACAACTGCAGATTCCCAATTGATAAATTGGTTACAAAATCTGAATATTGATACCGATACTATAGAAAGGGTAATTCGATAAAAATTATATAAATACTTTCATTGTCATTTTTACGACATTTTATTTATTTTTAAAAAAAATATTGTATCTAATCAATAATTTTATTTTTACAGTTTACTCTTGAGGAGTACACTTTAGAAGATATTTTAGTCCATGTTACTAGAGATGATTTACGCAGACTCAATTTGAAGTAGGTTTTCATATTTAGCCCTTTATACTGATTGAATTATCTGTATAAATCTTTCTAAATGTACTTTGTTTTGCAGAGGTGGTATCGAACTTAGGATATGGAGAGCCATACTCGCGCACAGAAGTAATGCTCCGCAGCATTGAAGAAAATAATTCTCAACAGTGTAGCTATAACAGCTACGGAAGATGTTCTAAAGATCGACGCACTAATTTATCGTACTGACGTACTAATTTATACAGTGATTACGCAAAAGGATTTAATACGATCGGCTATCAAATACGCACAATCAAAAAAGAAATATGAGCCTAATCGTTTCATTTTGCATAAAAGTGCCTTATACCAGTGAACAATAGTCGTCCATAATGTTTTGATGGCAGCTATTGAATGAGAAATTCGTGTATAATAGTCATGGCAATCCTAGTGAGCCACTTTATTTTTTATACAAAACTATATATACCGTCAGAGTTCAAAGTACGTCTTCCAGTGGTTATGAAAAGTCGTATATTGAATTGATTGAATGTTCATATTGATATAATTAATAATTTAATTATGTACATAGAGAGTTGTTGATAGGAGCTGATGAAGTAACATTGTCTTTATTTGAGTTTGTACAGTATTGCGAATTGCTGTTGTCGCATTAATTGTTAATTTATAATCTCGTGGAGCGAAAGAATTATTTAAATAATGTTTTTAACATCCGGGAAGAGTTTTCAAGTTCGATACGAGTTTTTATATCAACGTAATGTCCATATATACACCAAATAATCCGTCATTAATTTTTTAATGAAAAAAATTTTAACCAATTTCCAAGGCAACTTTGATAATATTTTAACATAGCATAATATTTTCATATGAACGTAAAAAACTCAATCCCACCGTCCTTAACAACTTTACATAATAATAAGAGTTAAGTTATTAATATACTTATTGTTAGAGACTGACCAAATAGCAATGTTTCACTAAAAAAAAAAAAAAAAATTTATATGCACGTTTAGATAAAGGTCTGAGACCTCTAAAGATGAAAACTTAATTCATGTTAACAAATTCGTATTTAAAAGTTTAGCTTTCGAATTAATCGTATTTTAACAAAATTGTTACAGTCGTATATATTTTTTTATTCTCTGTTATAAAAGTTCTGTTTACTCGAAATTAAACCTCAACGAATCTGCGTTTTATCTCAAATGTATTTAAAAAATATATGAAAGCGGCAGTATCCCTGCCGGGCAATAAAAAAAAAACGAATATTCGACTAAACATTTGCATATTTATTATTTCTGTCTCCGCCCCTGTTCCGATACACCGTTATCTCTCCTTCCCCGAAATGTATGTATGCGAAATTCTCATCGGAAATTTTTAAGTTCCGCCTGCCCACGTTTCCGGCGAAAATTGCTTCAACGATAATAATAAAAAAAAAGGAGTGAGAGAGTGGAAACTCCACTGAGAGGAATCAACTTCTGTATAATTATTCGCGCATAATAACGAGTTAGAGCGAGAGAGAGAGAGAGAAAGGGGACGCGAGAAGCTTAATTGAAGTGCTGGGCGCGTAGTCGCTTCATTTTGTCGCTTAATTCCTCTCCCGTTCTCTCTCTCTCTTCTCTAATTTCGCTTCTCGACGATCGATACAATCGTTACGTGTATGTATATATATATGTACACGCAAAAGGCAGCAAGTTATACCTATTCGCTTCGTATCGCTTGTTTGATACTTAACAGGGATGTGTCTGCGTGCGCAAGCTCACTCCTGCCCGGCAGTTGTTATTGCAGCCGCATCTCTCGTCGCTCCCTCATTAGCGATCCGAGCGAGAAGTCTCTGTTTTGCTTTCCGGGAAGTCTCTTCCACTCTATTTGCGGCGGCAAAGACGCAGCTTATTGCGCGAATCTAAACATTAATTATTATTCCGTCCGTCAGGCAGTATATCTTGACAGGGCGATTTAATTTTAGCGCGACGTTTACGTGACGTGCGAAAATTTCCTTGCTAGTCGTCTCTCTCTGTACTTATAGATATACGTACTTCTCTCTAGTAACCCTTCAAGTCTTATGATTAATGAAAAGTTCGCCTTTAATCAAGCTAATCTCGTTTGTATAATTTTGCAAAATTTTGCGTCCAAAGCATTTTGTTGAAATTTCTTTCAAAGTTCGAATTAAGGAATATATATGTATATGCTTCTTCGCGCGGGTACATTTTAATGACGTTAACGTATCAAGGTGAAAGAAAGTTTTCGCTAAGAGCTTTAGAATTAAAAGGGGCCTCTCAACAAAGTCGGCTATACAAAGAGCTGAATTAATATTCGAGCAAAGCCGGGTATACCTACCTACCGCTTTCTCTTCTGCCGAATTTTTTTTTCTTTTTTCTTTTAATAAAGATGCGACGAAATCGAAAGTCAACCCCTTAAAAGCTCGCGGAATACTAATGGAAGCAAAATACGTTGCTGGTAAGGGTTAGGAGTCGCCCTCGTCTAAACGACGAATACCACCCCTTTGAGGCAGCCTCTCTCTTCAGCCATCCGTGCAACGTTCAATTAAATAACCGTATTTCAAGCTCGACCAGAGGTACGTTGTTTTGTCCCTTTCTGAGTTTCGTTTTATAGGAGAGAAAAACGTCGTTTGGTAATTATTAATTTTGAATTCGTACGAGGTGTATACATCATGTTGGTAATCACGGTATACGTTGACGTAGAGCTTGGCTTAAGATTTTAAGCGAATCGATCTAGCTCGGAATACATAGCTAATTGCTAGCATGTTGTATATATACGGAATAGACATAGCAATATATTTATAAATTATTTCACTGAGAATACGCATTTTTTTACAAATGCAATGTACTACTTAACTTATACGTTAATTTAAAATTAGCCAGAAAAAGAAAGGTTCAATTATAAAATGACCATTGCTTTATTTTTGTTTTTTTGTTATCGACACTTAAGTCAAATACGTTTTCAGAGACCTGCCGTTGGAAAATTTAAATAAATCAACATTAATCGAATAGTTGTGTACCATTTAGTTATGAATGAGTATACTTTTGAACAACAAAACTTGTTAAATAAATAGACATATTCTTACACATCCCATCTATTCATATCACCTTATCGATCGTCCAAATTTATTACCAGCAAATCGCCTGCAACACGCGACACATTTCTCCGCTCAGTCAACTTCTCCCCAAAAATGCAAAAAAAAAGAATCGGACATTAAATCTGCCAATGGATCCTGGCAAAGCTCGTAAAATATCACCGACTATACGCGACTGCGACTAATTTGGAAATTCGTCTTTACTGCCATTGCCGGCGGTGCGAAATTCCCAAGACTCGGTTAATTCCGCAACAAATTGTACCAGCGATCGCACAGAGATTTAAGATTTCGGGATAAAAGTGTCCGGGACAGACACTCGTGCCTCAGGGCAACTTAATTTCGCGTTCACGCGCTGCGAGACTTTAATTAAAGATGGTCCTGAGAAAATGTGTTTTAAAGCGCAGTTCAGCGATAAATCAGCTCTGGGATCTCGCTTTCCTGGATTAATACGTCGAAAAACAATAATTAAATGGCCATTACAGGAGAACGAATAAGTACGCGTATCTTGCTTATAGCGTGATTATAATTTATTCGGGTATCTCGGCTTTTTGCACGTCTCTGATGGGTAATGATATAATGCGAGCGTGTATGAAAGTTTGTGAGATATGGTATTTTTCAAGAGTAATTATTATTTTGATTCAATTTTAAGGAGTTCTACAACCTGTATATCAGATAACGTCACCGATTAATATCTGAAAGTGGGTTTAATTGATATTTAACTATATAATATAAGCATCAGCGTAATTATACAAGCACACAAAATAAAAAAAAATGGTTTGCGTAATGAATTATACTAAAAATTTTGAGATATTTTCATAACAAGGTACAAGAAAAATTTTCAACAATTTCGTTTGTCGATTTATCGAGTACTATAATTATATCTTACAGAATTGTTTCTCTTGGAGAAACATTAAATTAAAAATTATATCTCAACGAAAGAAAAGTCTCATTGAAATGATCCAAAACGAATTCTAAGGAATATCTTTCAATACTGTAATGCAGTACGAAAACTGAATTAACGTTAATTTCATCATCAACCCCATCTATAAGTTCCTTCCATCGCATCTATCGAATTCGTAAACCCCGCGGCACAACCACGTGGTCGCGAATCATTAGCCACCTCGTAGAACACAAGGCACATACTATATACACATATAAGCACCTGAGCTCTCTCACGCGTAGTAACACATATAGCAGTAGTACACGCACAGTATCGTGCTACCGTACGCTCAAAAATCACTCCCCCCAACTATCTACTCTCTCTCTTTTTCTCCCTTCTAAACCTTTGTCTTTCCTTCTCTCTCTCTCTCTCTTCAGGCACGACAGCCCGATATCCATAAATTGCTTACGCGTGGAAATCGCTCTCGTGCTTTATGGGACGTAAACAGCAGCGGCGGCGGCGTAGGCGGCGAAGGCGCGCCAACGTAGCTACGGGAATTCTTCGTAGATTCTCCGGCCGACGAGGAAGCGGATCTCTCGGCACCCTTGTATCAATCTCGTGGATAGGATGTGGATGGGCATACCGTTGCGATCATGGCTCGAACACCCTGGAAGGACATCAAGTTTGTGGGGATATCTAGGTATATATGTATATATTGCCTTTACGGTTATTAAATATCTCGCGAGTTTCAGGATGTCAAGTTTGAACGACGAAGGTGGATGAGGGGTGGTGCGTTCGATTGTGGTACGGTTTTTGGGTGTGCATATAGTGGTCATTGAAAAATTTATATGAACGATTCAAAAATTGGTACCAATAAGAGGGAAATAATTCAATTTCGCATCAATTCAAAGAACATTTAATACTTTATAATTTAACCTCCGAATAATTTCTCTTTTTTTTCATCCTCTACGGAGAGAAATTCGATAACGCCCTTAGAGCGTTTTCAAGGCAACCGTTGCTAGGAACGCTAACGCAATGTAGAGAGAGTTGCGCGAACGCGCGACTTCCGAACGCGCATCGTGTGCGCGCTTTAGCATCTCATGATCTTCTGACATTATGAAAGGGGAATGGAAATAAAAGCGAATCGCGCTCGGTGCGTCTCTAGAGATAATTCGAATAAATCATGGTTGACTTATTGCGTTTATTACAGAGAGAGAGAGAGAGAGGACTGTCTTGTATATAGTTCTTCGTATATACAAAAATCTCATTTTGTCGGAGGGACGAGAAAATGAGAACCGGAGGTTGATTTGTTTGGAAATGTATAATATGGTTCTTTAATATATTACGCACAAAGTATAAATATATACGAAATTAAAATTAGCTTCTTAAAAGAATTACACCATGCTTTTAAAAAACAATAGCTATGTCCACTTACATTATCAACGGAAATCTAGAAAATGCTGGGACAACTCGTATACAACACGTGAGATTTCACCCGTTGTCCCTCGAAAAAAGAGTTATATAGACATCGCGGCTTTATTCTCTTTACCGCACACGCACCTGAAAGTGCCGGGAGCATCGTGTGTGTCGCGACGCGAAAATGGAAAGCTGCGCTCGTAACTGAAAGAAAAGCTCTTTCCTCTCTCTCGCTCTCTCTCTCTCTCTTTTTATCTCCCTTTCTCTCAGAGTCCCTTGGGGGGTACGCACAGTCTGTGTCTGGGAAACAAAAGCGAAAGGGCGCGGCGTCAGCTCCTTTCCTGCGGCGCTTTTCGCGCGCGCGACGTCGAGACTGAGAGAGAGAGAGCGAGAGATAGTGAAGAGTATAGAATCGAATAGGAAAAAGAGAGAAAGGATGACAGGGTGGGACGACCCATGTCGGATAATATTCGGATATCGAGGCACTAAGCGACGACTGTCGCGGCCGTAAAGCACGGGGACATGAATGCAGATGGCTCAATTTCGGGGAACGCGAAGCGGGACAACGCGAGAAGTTCGACAGTGTGCTTTCTTTGTTTTCGAGAGACGAGGGGTAGAGGGAAGGGGTCGAGGAATGAGCAGTAGAGAGAGAGAGAGAGAAACGTATTTGGATTAGCATATTTTTATTGCACGAATGCGAGCTTGAGAAGAGGGTTGATGTTATATATATTACGCGCAAGGCAGTTGGCAAGTTTTTAGATGGATGAAATTAAGTTGGAGCTGTAGAGGCTGATGGAAGTGTATATGGAGTTTGATTTTGTTATGCGTTATTTCGTTTGCAATGCCTTTTGCGCTCGTTTTCTGAGTGCTGTCGTAACCCAATAACTTGGGGTTACGAAGAGAGATGAGTTTTTGTTTCTTTTTCGTATACTTCTTTTTCAAAATGAGATTACATAATTTAATATGAGTTTGTATAAATGGAAAAAAATGATAAGAGGTTTTCAAGAAAATGGATACAATAATACGTCTGATAAGTTAGCGGACCGGAAAATTAAAAAATTTGCCGTTCACATTTTTTTTTTAAATGGGGGACCACTAACTTGTTAATTAATATTTTTTAATTTTGTTTGTGGGATATTGAACGGCTAATTAAATGGCAATTATTGGTCAGTTTAGTTTTGCTATTTTACATATTTTTAACGATTTTTTGGAGGTGTCCCGTTAACTTGCATTTCAAATTAGCGATCCCCCCATTTAAAAATAAAAATGCGAACGGCAAATTTTTAAATTTTACGGCTTACTTACGGCTAATTTATAGCAATTAATGCAATAGTAAAATCTTCTATTTATCAAAATGGTTCCACTAACTTATCAGACGTCCCAATAATCTACCTCATCCTTTCAATACCTCAAAATTCTCAAATTCCAGGTACCACTTTGACACCGGACCGACAATCAGCCGGCGGCGGAACCACCCAGGTCCGCCGCCTATGCCAGTACCTCGTCTCTTACATCCACCTCCACGTTCTACCAACAAAATGTCAGATTCCGAGAGCAGCGGTGACACAGCAGGCAACAGCGGTGGCACAAGTAACGGTGATGCCATCGCTAAAGCTCCATTGCCAGCATCGTTGGTCCCTCGTACAGGCGACAGCGACAAGCTTGAGGAATTTCAGAAGCTACTGAGATCGATGATAGACTCACGTGGTGGGTCCCTCGATGAGGATGAGCAGGATCCTGATGAGATGAACAACATACTCAGGGTACCGACAGGTGGGTTGAGGAAAGATATAATAATATATGCATTGTATATATCGATTATTGGATGATGAAACACGGATAATTATATCGTCGTAATGCGTATATATATATATGGTTGAGGAAGGAAGGAAGCAAGTGAAGTTCAGTGTAGGAATGATGGTATATATGTAGATGTATTGAAGTTCGTGGTATGCTGCGAGGGATATTATGGATAGGGAGCAATAGCGCATAGTTGGCTATTAAATTCCGTACAGGAGGGTCACTGTAGGCGTGTTTAATGAGGGGTTGCGCAAGATGCCTAGGAATGGTTTTTGGAGGTCGGAGGAGAGAAAGGGTTTAAAGATGGCGATTAAAGCATTAATGATGATTATGGTAAGTTGAATGTGGTATAGTTTGTCCTCGTAAATTTAGAGAATATATGTACACTGAGATAAAGGATTCGTTACATTAAAGGAATGTCATTAACTATTAAAGAATCGACGCTATTCGATTGTAATAGTTCAAGAACTCCATTAACAGTTAAGAAATCATTAGTTTGAGATGTTTTTTTTATATTGAATGGTTCTTTAAATATCAAGACACATTCATTAGCAAAAGAAAAGTATTATATCAATATAAGTGAATGTATATTTTTAAAAAATGCAATGAACTTAGAACAAACAACACAACTCATCTATAACACTATGTGAGCAAAAGCTAAAAATAAAAAACATCTAGTACAACAGAACACATACAGACAGCGAGGATAGTATTTTGTTCCCTAATATATCGATTATCCAACTAAATTATATTTACAATAGTTTACACAGCAGCATCCATTCCCGCAGTAGCAGCGATGGCACCGCGTCTCTCCATTACCGATTATTCCAAAATGCCATAACTAGAATTCCAAAAGCTCGTGTATAGCAGCAGCCAGCATAGATATATAACAAGCCAAACGAATGAACTTTTCCTTGTTAGCTTACTTATCATCGGGCTCGACTTATTCCCATATATATATATACACACACAATATACTCGCGTATACATCATGTACATTCGTTTTTTTCTCTGCCTCCTCTTCCTCCTTCTCATCTCGTCAGTCGACCAAATATATATTTCCGAAAAGAGTACATACTCCGCGCTGTAGAGCCGAATGAAAAGAGCAACGAGTTCCATATACTATATATATATACATATATAGCACTTTTCTCTCGTCGTCGTCGTCGCGCCACGCCTGCGTAATACGTATATATGCGCGTACAATGAAAAAGAAAAGTTGAAATTGAAGGCTGCGAGTTGAGTAAAAAAAAAGAAAAAAAAATAACACGAAAGAGAGTACGAGCTAACCTGTTGAGAGCTTTTGGGTACAAGGATGAGACATATATGAAGTAAAATGGAAAGAGAAACAGAGAGAGAGAGAGAGAGAGAGAGAGAGAGAGAGTGAGTTTTCCATGCGTATATATATATAGTCTTGAAATATTTTCCAGACACCATTCGCTCGTGTCGTTAGGTACAAGAATGGAAGAAAAGCGAGAGGAAAATATTCCGAGGAGGATTAACTTTGTCT
>JAWWEQ010000055.1:5255793-5279932 GCA_035583055.1 Torymus tubicola | reverse complement strand
GCATAGCGCAGAACGATGAGGAAGTTGTACGCGCAAGGACGGAAGGCTATCAAGTGAAATTTCGAAATTACGTTTTTAATACATCTCATTAAGATGCGACGCGAGGAAGTAAGCTCGCCCGATCTTCGTGTAGAAGAGTCGCGTATATAACGCGCGCGCGCGCTTACGAGCGGAAATTAAGTTTTCAGTTGTAATGAAACGCGAATGTAAATTTTATATATATATGTGTGCTTGCGTTATAGTTGAACAACCTTTCTATTACAAACCTCGTACAAACGAATAAATATAATCGCGATTGAATGAACGAAAAAGAGAGTTTTTGCAAATATTTATTTATTTATACTAACCGTATCCCATATAACATTATTTTCAACATACAGAACCCCCAACCTTCCAATTACAAGCCCGCAGTCCTGCTTACACTCTCTTGCCGCAGTTATTGCATTTTTCCCAATACCCATGAGCCGTCATTCTCGAATAGCCGCACGATATAATCTTCCTCTCACTGTCGAGTCAATATTCCCGGAGGGCTTGAGAATTTCTGCAGACGCAGCAACACTACCTATACACACGCGCGCAGGGGATTAACTTTATTAGCTGCGGCACGCCGACCGCGAATTACGCTGGTTTCCGGGATGCGCGTCGACATCCGAAATCGTTAATCAAAAAGCCGCGTGTCTGTGAAATATTAATTGCAACGTGTAGTATTGGAGAGGGAAAGCAGAAGAAGAGAGAGAGAGAGGTAAGATTCTGCGTTGTCTCGAGCTACTGCTGCTGCTTATCGATTATTGAAGCCGCGTAATTACCTCGTCCTGGATATATAAACGTAATTCGAATGAATGGCGTAGTGGTAATGTGCGGTGCCGATGACGTTTAGCATCATTATTGATATATATTAGTCGTGGAATCGATGTACCGAATAATTATGAGTTTGCGGTTATATATAAATTATTTGAAAATAAAGTGAAAAGAAATTTGGTTTTCAACGTAAATAGAATAAATTATTTTTATATGGTTATGGAAGTGTATAACACTCAACAAAATTTCAACCCTGCATCAGCAATTTTCGCCTTGAAAACTTTTCCAACAGCCATTTCCAAACACACATACTCATAGATAACCCCCCGCAGCAGCAGCAGCAACAACGCGCTATCCAAATTAGTCCCACACACGTACGAAACGTTGCAGTTCTCGGCGCACTTATACGCATTCAGCAGATAAACTTTTCCGATGCTCGCGCGTGAACGACGCGTTTGCGGCACATATACACACACACATATAGAGTTCGGTGTAGCCACAAATGAGAAATTTTACGCAGCCGCGTACGTAACTATTCAGCTGGAATAAACTTTAGGAAATAATAGCACACGACCGTGCGAATGCTAAGTGTCTCTCGGATTTCTGGAATATTCAGATAGTTGTCGCTCCTTTCTCTTTCTCTCTCTGTCTCTCCACGAGTCCCCGGGTGTGCGTTTCTAAATTAAACTCATAAAACGTCTGGGCTAGGGCTATTTGGCCCTGGTGTGCATTTGGCATCCAGCCGCCCTCGCTGCCTGTATAAGCGGTGTGCGCGTTAGAAGCATATATGTGTGTGTCTGTGGGAGACTGGAGATAAACGTGATTTGTATTATAAGCTTGATAAATAATTGAAATAATAAATTGCGGTGTAGATGGGGGTAAACAGTGAGGTGATTTTGAGGGCACGTGGAATGGTATGGTGCGTGGCTGAGATTTTCGTGCGTTGTAAACGATGTAGTAATTAGATTATTATCAAGTCTATATATACCGTAGAGATATAGTTTTTCATAAATAAACTTCTACAAATATGTGATAACTTTACTATTTATTTGAATACAAACTTACCCATTCACTTTAAAAACATATATATCACTCATATATTATTTTGTTTTTCATTTTTCCGACTTTTTGCATGTTATAGCGGATATATTGTACACTTGGTATATCTGTACAATAATACAGCTAGAAGTTCTAGGAACCAGAGTTATCCTATATACTATACAATCTACCCGCTAGAGCTCCAATCTCTTACTAACTTTTTGCCAACCAAAATGAACAGCTTATACCAACCGTCTAGTATATACATACAATCTCGTTAATATTCTTCCGTCTTCGCAACACAAAGCCGCACACCAGCAATTACCATGTAAATTCGCGCAGCTCTCTTCGATTTCTCCAATCCACTATATTATACCACACCCAAATGTTATACAATCCACACGCACCTTTACCTCGAGAACAAACAACAATCAAAATTTTATCATCCCCCACAACAAATAAACCACTATAGTGATTCTTATACATTCTATATCCTCAGCAAAGAGATTACACGAAGGTAGAAGGATCGAAAGGTAACTGAATGCCGTCCTCACGGTGCAAGCGCTTCGCGTCCCGATCGCGTGCTTGCAGTCTACCGTCGTTTGGCACAAGTTCGCTTTACTATACGAATATACATTCCGTGTGTGTCTCTGTCGTGACAATACACCAGCAGGGCACGCGCACCGAGGCAATTTTCCCTCGACAGTGAGAGAAAGAGAAAGACATAGAGAGAGAGAGAGTGGATAGGTATAAGACTGACTGACGTTATTCGCTTGCCTGTGAAGCCGAGGCCTTTTAGTTAGCTTCGTGGGCTCTCTGACTCCGCAGTTATTATTTTAGCCGGTCGAGCCAAGTATATGCCGTGGCTGCGGCTACGGCTGCGGCTACTGCATTTTTAACGATTCGTTTGCGTTTGTTATATTGCTGGAGAAAAAAGAAGGTTAATCTGGTACTGTCGAGAAACCGTGCTTAGTCTGTATTTTTTGTTTTTTTTTTCCTTTTTTTTTCTTTTGCTTTTTTTCGGGTCGGGTTGAGGTACAAGTTGTAACAGGGTTGTCTCATGGTTTTTTTGGCTTTAAGGAAGAAACCATAGTCAGTTATCTTTATTATTCTTTACGTTGTAGATAGTTCAATTATATCAATAAAATATTGCTTAATTACATAGGTGAAGCGGCAGATATGGAACCTTCGGGCGACTACCGATTGGAGCATATCGGTTTGATTGTTCAGAAATCGCTAAAGCTTAAACCGGAGAAATGGGGAAGACTACTATTGACCGAGGATTATCGGAACGCAGTTCTGGATTTCTTGGACAATCCATTACCTGCCGCGCTTTTTGTTGTACTGACACCGAACGCACAACTCATACCTTCGTGCGGCTTTCCAATACCATGTCAAAGGACAAAAGGTATAATTCGCCCGCTCATGTCTTCATTTGCGTGCTATGTAATTTTATAATTCGAAGCTATGCTTGCGTCAATATATTTTAAATACATGTATAGACGCAGGTACTAAAAAAAACTACTATGTTTATATATAATATCTAGTTGAAACGTTCCTGAATTCATATAATGTGTTTACTACTTTTGTCCAAATTAATTTTATCAACTATAAAATTAGAAAAATTTTCTTAAAAGTTCTCTAAACAAACCAAAAATATTATATATACGATTAAAATAAAAATACCCTCCCAAACCAACTGCACGGGATGCACTTTTAATAGCCCCCCAAATTCTACCAATGCAAAGAAAACCCTACTTACCCAAGCAACCATAACGAATTAAATAAAGAATCGGGCCAAGCGTGTATTTCACACTTCCGCTCGTCCATCAACACGCACGATCTTTCCGCGTGTGCTTAATAATACAACAACACATTTACTTTCTCTCTCTTACCCTTTGCTCACGCGGCCCCACACACAGGCGTGTACGCCATAAAGATGCGCGTACTGGCGGTACCAAAAGAGAAGGAACCATGCGCAGCGATGCTCATAACCGGCGACCTTTCTCACCGCGTCGTCGACGAGTTGGCCACCATCGTCGACAATATCTTTGCACCGCTACTCTGCAAACCAGAAAATCATCGTGAACTTCCTGCAGTCGCTGTCCAAGATATATCACGCCACGTGCATTCCTTACGTGGTACTCTTTATCAGGTATACCATATATAAATATGTATATATAATGCATAATATAATAGAATTAAATAAAGAGGAAATGGGATATATAGGTCAAGGGCCAGGTGAACGGTAGGACAGTCCTACCGATGCCAGCAGGCCTCGAGAAAGTCGGGGAAGTCGAGCGGCTCGTGTCGGTAGAAGGGCCACAGGCTGTCGATCTCTATCTCAAGAGCGCGATCGAGGGCGTCGTCATCAAGTGGGCGTACCTCGTCAACGACGTCGTCACGCACGAGTCCAGCGCGGCTTTTGATAACGGACAGAACCCTACGCCCTATGTCGAGCTCGAGTACTGGTCGACAAGACTCGCTAATTTGAGGTCTGTTTAAAGGCCGTTTATATCATGCGACATCATGCTGCGACTTACATTAGTGTCGCTTGACGTTTCCTATATGGGTTTATTCATTGCGCGATGATTGCTGATCTCGCCGGTTGATGTATTACTTATATTAAGCTTATAATTGAATGAAGCATTGCTTCTATATTTGTATTGAATAATATGTATTGCGTTTATAATTATAATTTACCATTGATCTCGAGCTAAAATGGCAATGAAAATGAATTAATTAAAGCTTTGATAAGAATGCGTATACGTGTGTAAAATGTGAAAAATTTGTAAAGCTTCTTTTGAATTATTTTATTTTTATCTTACACTTTCTCATATTAAAATATTTTCTTCCATATATTCTTACAAACCCTAAATAACCGCATTGATACTGTAAATTTATTTACATTTCTGTACTCAATACTCATCCGTGGCCATCTTTCATTAATTATATAAAACATCATTATAAAACATCCTACAAATACATTACAAAAGAATAAAATCGTAACCAATACTTTCACAACCACCCTTATAGATACATCTTCGATCAGCTACGTGAAGACAGAGTACGAAAGATGGCCGTGATTCTGGAGAAGACAGACAGCGCGTATTATCCCTGTTTTCGTACACTATTCTCTAACGTTGTCTCGGCCTTGGCAGAGGCTAAGGAGATATCACTATACCTCACACCTCTTGGGAAATGCTTCAAGGCTGTGGAAGAGATAGACTTTGCTGAAGCTAAGCCCGTGATGGCCACACTTCTGCATTCGGTCGGCCTCGTTTGGGCCAATTCTCGATACTATCAGAGCTCCTCTAAGCTCATCATAATGTTACGGCAAATTTGCAATTTGCTCATACAAGAGGCAAGAAGGTTTCTAGATCCCACTCTTATATTCCAGAGCGATGTGGACGAGGCTCTGCAGCGCGTGCAGATATCCAAGGGTGAGCGATTTTAATATGTTCCTGTGTGCTTAGATATATATAAATTAAAAAATGTTATATTCTATAAGATACTTGAAAATCATAACTACTTTTAATTATAATTTAATTTATAATCATAATTTTTTAATGTAATTGCTCAATACTGTCGTATATATAAAATGCGACCTTTTTCTCCCTGCTACACTCAGACGTACTGGAAGAATTCAAGCGACAATTCGAGCTCCAAAAGAACATGCCAGCCCTTAAAAAAGACGCACCACCCTGGACCTTTAACCCCAGCGCCGTCTTCGGTCGCCTCAACGCTTTCTTAAAGCGTTTATCTGACATTGAATGGCTCTTCGATACTGTACTGGAATTTTCAAAATTGGAAAAAATCGAGGTCGGTGGTATCATGGGCAGGTCGCTAAGCTCGCGGATCGTCGCCGTATACAAAGAATTCCAATCGCTTTTTCAAGCCTTCTCCACTCGTGCCAGCGATGTCCTCGAACCGGATGACGAGTCGTTCGTGCAGGACTGCGAGAAATTCGGCGAAGCTATCGTCGACCTCGATAGTAAACTTGCTGCCATCCTCTGCCAAGGTTTCGACGACTGCGGAAACTTAGAAAGCACCTTTAAGGTTTGAAGAAAAAACAATAATAAAATAATTATTCACACGACACTGATAATAATAATATTTACCCTATTTAACCCTTTTAAACTATATTTTTAACAAAAATAAAGCATCACTCCTGCTACAGAATAAATCCCCAAATAATTAAACTCCCCCTCTGTGTCTCTGTTAATCCCTCCGGCGGCAGTTGATCAACATAGCGGGCAGCGTGCTGGAGCGTCCGGTGATCCGACAGCAATTCACAAACCGCTACTCTCGCATCCTCGAGTTGCTGAGCCACGAGCTGACGGTGGTCGAGGCACTGTTCAATCGCGGTGCGCGCGGCGCTATGGGTAACCTGCCTCCCCTCGCCGGTGCTCTGCAATTTACGAGCATGCTGCAGCAGCGGATCGATCTGCCGGTGCAAGCTTTCAAGTCCCTCCAGCATCCGTGAGTCGTTGACGAGGCGAGGCGCGCTGCAGGCCAAAAAAAAAAAACGAAAGGAGAAAGAAAGAGGAGAATGGAAACAATGACGCTTGATTTTTCACATTGCAGAATCGTGGAGAGCGAGGAGGCCAAGAGCATTTTGGCGAGGCATGCGAGACTAGTAGAGACGTTCAATGAGAAGCAGAGGGTGCTTTTCCTCGAGTGGGCAAAAAATGTGCCTGAGCTGGTGAAGGTCGGCTTGAATAAGTCGCTCATTAAGAGGGATCAGGTGTCCATGCTGATATTAAATTTTGATCCTGAACTGTTCGCTGTGCTCAAGGAAGTGAATTACCTCAAGCAGATGGATTATGAGGATATACCGAGAGAAGCTCTCGAAGTATGTTGCTCATTCGCATGACTTTAATATACCGTAAAAGAACGAGCTTTTTATATACGCACGCTGTTTGCAGGTTGCTGAAGTATCGGAGACTTTCCGGACCTTCCGGACGCTGCTAACGGGTACAGTAAACTTCTACAACGAGATTCGACGCACCTGTCGCAAAGTTGAGTTTAATCTCATCGAGCTGGATATAGCTCGCATCGACTCCCTGATTCAGCGTGGTCAAGACGAATTGAAATGGGACTCGGAATGTCTACTAGACTACATGACAGAACTGGGCAGTTTGGTGGAGGACCTCTACAAGCGCGTCAAAGTGACGCAAGCAAACGTGGAGAAAATACGTAGCATCATCGAACCTTGGACGCGCATGCCGCTTATCGAGCGTAAGGATCGTCGTAAAGATACCCTATTGTCGTTGGAGGAACGTGGCGAGCGTGTCGCTAAACGTTATGGAGACATACAAAAGGGGGCCGAGCATATCGAGCAATTGCTGGCGGAGAACAAGAAACTCTTTGAGATTGCAGACGAGACGAGTGATGTATGGCGGGCATACGTTACCTATGCCGACAAGATCATATTGGAATCGCTACGCAAGGCGGTTGGCTGTTCACTGAGCTACCTGTCCGAGAACATGGATGCGACAAGTCCGAACGAGCCGCTTCTCGAGGCACGTCTTGAGCTGAGAGAACCGGATCTTTATTACGTCCCATCACTCGAGCCTGACGATCCAAACGGGCTCGATCAGCTGGTGGCAGGGTTGCTGAACGATGTCATTGGTATGGCAAAACTCGTGCCAAGGCTGAAAGCCGATTGCGAAGGCTATGCGGAAGAACTCGAGAAGGATGAGGATATATGTGCCATGAAGAATGAGATACTGTCCGGCGTGACGAAGGCTGTCGAGGAAGCTACTGATTTCTGTGGAATATTTGAGGGTGAGATTGTATTTTAATTTTAATTAAGGTAAAAATATTTTGGAATAATATAGTATAGTGCTGACGTGTTTCGTTATGTGTTATGTAGGTTATGCTTATCTCTGGTTAGAAGATAGGGAAGTTGTTATGCAGCAATTTTTAGACTTTAGCAGGCAACTAACTTTGGAGGAGATGGATATGATAGCTGCGCAGGATCCTAAATCACCGAAAAAATGTCCTCCGAAAATGGAACAATTCCGCGAGCAGATTGATCTTTATGAAAGTTTATATAACGAGGTGGAAGAAATGAGCCCTTCAAAGATATTTTGTATTTGGTTTAGAGTGGATTTGAGGCCATTCCGGCAATCGCTTTTAAACACAATATGCAAATGGTCGAGCATGTTCAAGAAACATTTGGTTGAACGAGTAACTACTAGTTTATCTGATCTTGGCGCATTTATACGGTATACTTATATTACTTTCCAAAAAGCTTATTCAATTTCATTCAATTTTATGTATGATCGTATAAGGTAAGAATATAAAAACATACGATAAATTTTGCAGACTGGCCGATGAGGGTTTACTCCAACAAGTGCAGCCGGGTGATTATACAGGCCTCGTTAGCGTCATGGGCTTTTTGATGCAAGTCAAAGAAAGGCAACCAATTACAGATGAAATGTTTCAGCCGTTGCAAGAAACTATCGAACTCTTAAAATTTTACGACCAAGACATTCCCGAGGAGGTGAACGTTCTTCTGCAAGAGCTTCCCGATCAGTGGGCGAATACGAAAAAACTCGCCATGACTGTGAAACAGCAGGTAGCCCCACTTCAAGCAGGTACAGTTATATTAATTGTATAAAAATGTTATAAACGAATTCTGAGACTTTTTTATATTAACCAAAAAAAAATTTATTTAAATTTTATATTTTAGGCGAAGTATCAAGAATACGAGGACGTATATCAGCATTTGATACAACGATAGTTCAATACCGAGAAGCATTTCGGCGTTATGAATTTTTCAAATTTGATTGTAAAAATCCATACACACAATTAGACGAAGCCCATAAAGAAATTTCAATGTTAGAACGACAAATGAATGATATACAAGAATCCGCATCACTCTTCGAAGTGCTTGTTCCAGAATTTAAGCAGCTTAAACAGTGTAGAAAAGAATTGAAAATGTTAAAGCAATTATGGGATTATGTAAATATTGTGAGAAGTAGTATAGAAGGATGGAAAACAACGCCTTGGCGAAAGATCGATGTTGAAAATATGGATATAGAGTGTAAAAAATTTGCCAAAGAAATAAGGGGTATTATTTTTATTTAATATTTTTTTTTATTTAAAGATTTTTTAGTAACACAAGAATTGAAAACACCTATCATATTTAACAGGGCTTGACAAAGAGATGCGACCTTGGAATACTTATGTATCCCTCGAAGCGACTGTCAAAAATATGCTGACTTCCCTGCGGGCTGTAGCTGAACTTCAAAATCCTGCTATACGCGAGCGACATTGGCTGCAATTGATGAAAAGCACGAAGGTATCTTCAAAATTGTCAATGACAAGAAGACTCTTGTAAATAATAATTAACTGATGATATTTCTGCTTATTTCGAAGATTATTTTTATTTAAAAGATTGTAAAGGGATAAACTATTGTAAGCAATGTTTGTCATTCTGTACATACTGGGGTTTTCAATCGTTGGGTAGACGGTATTTTAATTTTGTACATATTAGAAATAGTCGCACTTGCTGTATATACGCTGTCAATGTTACAGAAATTGGGGAACATGACTCCAGAAATGACCGTAAGTCCACTGTAAATACAAAGCACTTAATTTACAAATTTCAACTAGCATAAAACTACATATTAGATTTTTGATAACTTTTCTTACTTAAATAATTTATTCTACTATTATTATAAAATTCGTAATTACACATAGTTCCATAGTCAAATATAATATCTTAGTAACACTTTACTCTTAAATATTCTCACCCATCCAATCCCACATAGGTATGTGAAGCTTTCAAATATTTACGCGACTTTTATATACATATTTAGAAATTTAGAGTCCTCCATATCATTCTTTATGACATTCATTTATCAAATATATGTTTTGCAATTATTGGTAGGCTTTTTACTGAACATATATATATATCTTAGTGCACTTATTTTTATGTTATTAGAATTTTTTGTAACTGTAAATTTTTTAGGTGTAAAGTGTAGATTTTTATAAGGTAATATAATAAAAGCATGTCATCAAAACAGATATTGTTCAGTTTTTCAACAATTTATATTTTGGCACTTACTGTTTTTCATAAAACTTTCATGACAACATTGTATTTCGCAATTCATGTAATGCAACGAAGCAATATACAAATAAAGATTATTGTTAAAATCATAGTAGAATTTCATTTTGACCACCATTTCATCCTCATTATCATTATAGATTGTTACAACCGTAAATGAATAATATCTTGACGCACTTACTCTTTGAATAGTTCACTTTCATATTTTATCTTTTAAATGTTACAATTCAAAATACTAGAGAAATTCGTACAATAAATAGGTTCGCTTCGTAATGAATGATTCGACTACTTTGGCCGACTTGTTAGAACTAAATTTACATGATTGCGAAGAAGAAGTAAAAAATATAGTTGACAAAGCCGTCAAGGAAATGTCAATGGAAAAATATCTCCGTGAATTAAATGTCACGTGGTCCAGCATGGAATTCGAAAAAGAGGAGCATCCGCGGACGGGAGCAGTACTGTTAAGAGCAAGTGAGGAGTTAATAGAAACATTAGAAGAAAATCAGGTTTTGCACTTTTTTACATTGCCGTAGAACAAGATGAATATGAATAGATAATTAAAAAAAATTTCTTACTTAGGTTCAATTGCAAAATTTGATTACTTCAAAGTTTATAGCACACTTTTTAGGAGAAGTGTCTTGCTGGCAAAAAAAATTAAGTATAGCTGATCAAGTAACCACTTTATGGTTTGAAGTACAAAGAACTTGGATGCATCTTGAAAGTATTTTCATGTCATCAGAAGATATAAGAAAGCAATTACCAGTAGATGCTGAGCGATTTAATCGTATTGATCATCAATTCAAAGAAATGACTCATGAAATGGCAAAGACGCCAAATGTTGTAGAAGCAACAAATAGAGATGGTTTAGTAAGTACATTAGATATTTTGCAAAAAGAACTGGTCTTATGTGAAAAAGCTCTAGCAGAATATTTAGAAACGAAACGATTAGCATTCCCAAGATTTTATTTTGTATCATCAAGTGATTTACTAGATGTACTGTCGAACGGTAACCAACCAGAAGTAGTAGCTAAACATTTAATTAAATTATTTGATTCGATGGCCAGATTGAAATTTGATGAAAAACATAAGGATGTTAAACCTGAACGAATATCTGGTAAGAATTAAAAAAACAAAACATTTGTAGATACATATAACAAGATTATTTTATTTTAGGTATGTATGCAAAAGATGGTGAATATGTTGAATTTGTAAATTGTGAGATGATTTGCGAAGGAGCTGTAGAAGTTTGGCTTAATAGATTACAAAGAGCAATGCGCGTTTCGATTCGACATTATTTTAGTGATGCTGTTGTTGCGTATGAAGAAAAACCACGGGAACAATGGTTATTTGATTATCCAGCACAAGTATCCTTGTGCGGTACGCAAATTTGGTGGACCACTGAAGTTAACCTTGCATTTGCAAGACTAGAAGAAGGTTATGACAATGCCTTAAAAGATTATTTAAAGAAACAAATTTCTCAATTGAGTACGTTGATTTCATTGTTACTTGGAGAACTTAGCAAGCAAGATCGTCAAAAAATTATGACAATATGTACTATAGATGTCCATTCGAGAGACGTTGTAGCAAAACTTGTACAAGCAAAGGTAGAAACTGCTCAAGCTTTTCAATGGCAAAGTCAATTAAGACATAGATGGGATGAAAAAGAGAAAGATTGTTTTGCAAATATTTGTGATGCTCAGTTTAGGTACTCTTACGAATATTTAGGAAATACACCTAGGTAAAATAAAGCTCATAATAACAACTTCTTTGTATTATATTAAATATTATTCTTAATGTAATCATTTTCAACTTTTAGATTAGTTATTACACCATTAACGGATAGATGCTACATAACATTAACTCAATCTCTTCATCTTGTAATGGGTGGTGGTCCTGCTGGTCCTGCAGGAACAGGAAAGACAGAAACTACTAAAGATCTTGGACGTGCTCTTGGCATCATGGTTTATGTATTTAATTGTTCTGAACAGATGGATTATAAATCTTGTGGTAATATTTACAAAGGTCTTGCGCAAACTGGAGCATGGGGATGTTTTGATGAATTCAACAGAATCTCAGTTGAAGTACTTTCTGTAGTTGCAGTACAAGTTAAGTCTGTTCAAGATGCTATAAAAGACAAAAAAGATATTTTCAATTTTATGGGCGAAATGATTGCATTAGTACCATCAGTTGGTATTTTTATTACGATGAATCCCGGTTACGCTGGTCGAACTGAACTTCCAGAGAATTTGAAAGCTTTGTTTAGACCTTGTGCTATGGTTGTTCCTGATTTTGAATTAATTTGCGAGATTATGTTAGTAGCAGAAGGATTTCAAGAAGCTCGTATTCTTGCACGGAAATTTATTACTTTATACACCCTTTGTAAAGAATTGTTATCTAAACAAGATCATTATGATTGGGGATTAAGAGCTATAAAGTCTGTATTGGTAGTTGCTGGAAGTTTAAAGCGTGGTGACCCTGGTAGGCCAGAAGAAGAAGTTCTTATGAGAGCTTTGCGTGATTTTAACATTCCTAAAGTAGTATCTGATGATCTACCGGTATTCATGGGTTTAATCGCTGACCTATTCCCGGCACTTGATGTTCCTCGAAAAAGAGATGTTGAGTTTGAAAAAACGGTAAAAACAGCCGCTACAGATCTCAAACTTCAACCAGAAGACGGCTTTATTCTTAAAGTTGTTCAACTTGAAGAGTTACTTGAAGTACGTCATTCAGTTTTTATTGTTGGTATTGCTGGTTCAGGAAAAACTCAAGTGTGGAAAACTCTTTTTAGAACATATCAAAATATAAAACGAAAACCAATTTTTAATGATCTTAATCCTAAAGCTGTAACAAATGATGAACTCTTTGGGATAATAAATCCAGCAACTCGCGAATGGAAAGATGGCTTATTTTCAGTCATTATGAGAGAACAAGCTAACCTTGGTGGCGAAAATCCAAAATGGATTATTTTAGATGGCGACATTGATCCTATGTGGATTGAATCCTTAAATACTGTAATGGACGATAATAAAGTTTTAACATTAGCCAGCAACGAAAGAATAGCCTTAACACCCTCTATGAGATTACTTTTTGAGATTTCAAATTTACGTACAGCAACTCCAGCAACAGTATCTAGAGCTGGTATTTTATATATTAATCCTCAAGATCTAGGGTGGAATCCTTATGTCACAAGTTGGATCGAAACCAGAAGCTCGCAGTCTGAAAAGTCAAATTTAGTTATTCTTTTTGACAAGTATATTCCAGCTTGTTTAGAAACTTTACGTTCGAGATTTAAGAAAATTACGCCTATTGCGGACATGGCTCACGTCGAAATGTTATGTCATCTTTTAAGTTGTCTATTGACTACAGAATTAACATCAAACGATTTTTCAAAAGATCATTATGAGCTTTACTTCGTTTTTGCTGCTGTTTGGGCTTTCGGCTCTGCCATGTTTCAAGATCAAACGCTGGATTATCGTGTTGAATTTAGTAAATGGTGGGTTAATGAATTCAAACAAATTAAGTTCCCCGCGCAAGGAACAGTGTTTGATTATTATATTGACCCCGAAACAAAGAATTTCGTCCCTTGGACTCAGCGGTTACCGAAGTTTGAACTTGATCCTGATTTACCTTTACAAGCTGTATTAGTTTATACGGCGGAGTCTATTCGGATACGCTATTTTCTAGATCTTTTTATGGAGCAAAAACATCCCGTAATGTTGGTTGGACCAGCAGGATGTGGAAAAACTGTTTTAGTTGCTGAAAAACTTTTACAACTCTCAGAAAATTATGCGGTTACAAATGTTCCATTTAACTTTTATACTACATCAGAGATGTTGCAGAAAATTCTAGAAAAGCCATTGGAGAAAAAAGCTGGAAGAAATTATGGCCCTCCGGGAAATAAAACATTAGTTTACTTCATAGATGATATGAATATGCCTGAAGTGGATACTTACGGGACTGTTCAACCTCATACACTTATAAGACAGCATTTAGATTACAATCACTGGTACGATAGGACAAAGTTATCGCTTAAAGATATTCATAATTGTCAGTATGTGAGTTGCATGAATCCAACGGCAGGTTCTTTCACGATAAATCCAAGACTTCAAAGACATTTTGCTGTATTTGCTGTCAGTTTTCCAAATGCAGAGTCTCTTACTACTATTTATGCTTCAATTTTATCTCAGCATCTAGCAAATATTGAACATAGGTAAATCAGTTATAAATTTTTATAATTTAATTATACGTAATAGTATTAAATAAAGGTATTTTTATATTCCATTAGGTTTCCATTGTCAGTTTCGGATCTTTGCAACAATATAGTGCAAGCTTCTTTACAATTGCATCACCGATGCGCTCAAGTTTTTCTTCCAACTGCTACGAAATTTCATTATATTTTCAATCTACGAGATTTATCTAATTGTTTTCAAGGTCTTCTTTTTAGTGGGAATGATTGTCTTCAATGTCCAACAGATTTTGTTAGGCTTTGGATGCATGAAACTCAACGAGTTTATGGAGACAAACTTACTGATGATAAAGATATAGAAAGTTTTAATAAACTTCAAATAGATATTCTAAAAAAGAACGTCGAAGAAATAGACGAAGGTGCTATTTTTGAAAAACCAAATATTTATTGTCATTTTGCAGGTCAACATTTAACTATTAATATTCGATAATAATAACGTTTCTTGTAACTGCTATTATCAAAATGAATTTTCAGGTGGTGTTGGAGAGCCAAAATATATGCCTGTGCTAGATTGGAGTAGTTTACATCGTCTTTTAACAGAGGCTCTCGTCAGTTACAATGATTTAGTTTCAGCAATGAATCTTGTACTTTTTGAAGATGCAATGATGCATGTTTGCAGAATAAATCGAATTCTAGAATCTCCGCGTGGTAGCGCGCTACTTGTAGGGGTGGGAGGTTCTGGAAAACAAAGCCTTTCTCGTTTAGCAGCTTTTATAAGTTCATTAGAAGTTTTTCAAGTTCAATTACGTAAAGGCTACGGTGTAGCTGATCTTAAACTAGAGCTTGCCTCTTTATATTCAAAATCAGGACTCAAAAATATAGGAATAATGTTTTTAATGACAGATGCACAAGTACCAAATGAACAATTTTTAGTTTTGATTAATGATATGTTAGCTTCTGGGGAAATCCCAGATTTATTTCCAGAAGATGAAGTTGAAAATATTATTGCTGGTCCGTGATTAAACATTTACAAATAATTGCTGTATAAATTTATTTTGACAGTTTCATGCATTTATTATTATTATTTTTATTTGCAGGTGTACGTAATGAAGTGAAAGGTGCAGGAATTTTAGACACTCGAGAAAATTGTTGGAAATTTTTCATTGACAGAGTACGTCGGCAACTCAGAGTAGTTCTTTGCTTTTCTCCTGTGGGATCTACATTAAGGGTTAGATCAAGAAAGTTTCCTGCGATAATTAATTGCACAGCTATAAACTGGTTTCACGAGTGGCCGCAAGAAGCTTTGATGTCAGTTTCAAAGCGTTTTCTGCAAGAATTAGATGAATTGCCTGAAAGTTACCTGTAATTATTAATTTAAGTTTAGTTATTTTAAATTATTTATAATATCTTAAGATTTTTATTAACAAAATGTTTATTTTAATAGTGAATCGGTAGCCAAGTTTATGGCTCACGCTCATACAACTGTAAATGTTGCTAGTAAACAATATTTAGCAAGTGAACGTCGCTACAATTATACTACTCCTAAATCTTTCCTCGAACAAATAAGTTTGTATGTAAAACTTTTAAAAAATAAAGCACACCAGTTAAAAGCCCGAGTAGAAAGACTAGAGAACGGTTTGGATAAACTAAAGTCGACTGCAGTTCAAGTTGATGAATTAAAAAAGAAACTAGCTGTTCAAGAAATTGAATTACAACAAAAGAATGAAGCTGCGGATGCACTCATAGCAATTGTAGGAATAGAAACTGAAAAAGTACAAAAGGAAAAAGCTCTAGCGGACGAGGAGGAATCCAAAGTAGCAATTATTGCTGAAGAGGTTTTGAAAAAACAAAAAGATTGTGAAGCTGATTTACTTAAAGCAGAGCCTGCGTTATTGGCGGCTCAAGAAGCTTTGAACACGTTAAACAAAGCAAATCTAACAGAATTAAAATCTTTCGGTTCTCCACCAGGTGCTGTCACAAACGTAACTTCTGCTGTAATGGTTCTTCTGGCACCGAATGGGAAAATTGCTAAAGATAGAAGTTGGAAAGCAGCAAAAGTATGTAATACTCATACAATTTACATAATCATTAATTATTATTCATGTACTAACACCTTATTGTAGATAATGATGGCAAAAGTTGATGCTTTCTTGGATGCTTTAATTAATTATGATAAAGAAAACATTCATCCTGAAATTATCAAAGCTATACAACCTTATTTAAAAGATTCTGAGTTTGAGCCAGAGTTTATTCGATCGAAGTCGGCAGCCGCAGCTGGTCTGTGTGCGTGGGTCATTAATATTATCAAATTTTATGAAGTTTTCTGCGATGTTGAACCAAAACGTAAAGCATTAGCCCAAGCAAATGCTGAATTAGCTGCTGCACAGGATAAATTAAGTGTAATTAAACGTAAAGTTGCTGTAAGTGTTATTATTTATGCGAAATCAATAATAAAAAAATATCTTTTAAATACATAAATCTAACATTTAATAAATATTGACAGTCATTAGAAGAACAATTAGCAAAATTAACTGCTGATTTTGAGCAAGCTACAGCTGAAAAGTTAAAATGCCAACAAGAAGCTGATGCAACAAATGCAACAATAGCATTGGCTAATCGATTAGTTGGCGGTTTAGCCTCCGAAAATGTCCGATGGGCTGACTCGGTTGCAAAGTACAATATATTTTTTAAAACATGAACTTATAAAAATGCAATTTATTAAAATAATTCTTTTATTTTTAGCCTTATGCAACAGGCATCAACATTACCAGGAGACGTTTTGTTAGTTACTGCTTTTATCTCGTACGTAGGTTGTTTCACTAAACAGTTTCGATTAGATCTTTTAAACAAACAATGGCTGCCGTTCCTACGTAGCATCGAACCTGCAGTACCAATAACTGATGGACTTGATCCGTTAACTTTGCTCACCGATGATACTCAAATAGCTAAATGGAATAACGAGGGTTTGCCAAATGACAGGATGTCAACAGAAAATGCAACGATATTATCGAACTCTGATCGGTGGCCTCTTATGATAGATCCACAGGTATTTTACCAATTAAACATTTCTTTTATATCATAAACATAAATCATAATATTAGAAAATATTTTGTTATTTCCTTATTAAAATCTATGAAAAAACATATTATAATTATTAGAAAATACATATATTGTTGCATAAGTATTTATTGTTTATTTCTATACCAGCTCCAAGGCATCAAATGGATAAAACAGAAATATGGTGAAAATTTACGGGTTATCCGGTTGGGACAACGAGGTTATTTGGATGTAATTGAACAATCATTAGCAGCGGGTGCGACTGTTCTCGTCGAGAACATCGGCGAAACTGTCGATCCTGTGCTCGACTCTCTACTCGGGCGTAATCTGATAAAAAAAGGTCGCGCCTTGAAGATCGGCGACAAAGAAGTCGAGTACAATCCAAGTTTCCGTTTGCTCCTGCACACGAAGCTTGCGAACCCTCATTACAAGCCTGAAATGCAAGCCCAGACAACTCTGATTAATTTTACCGTGACTAGAGACGGCTTAGAGGACCAACTTCTCGCAGAAGTAGTTAAAGCTGAACGGCCGGATCTCGAGGAATTAAAGGCGGATTTAACGAGACAGCAAAACGACTTCAAAATTACATTGAATAGCCTTGAAGATTCGCTTCTTTCAAAGTTTGTACAAAAATTCCTTATTTCCTCTTAATCAGTTAAATCCTACAAGACCTCTTAATAAAACTAAGTCGTATAATGTAAGGGTATAAATTGAAGGAGATTATACAAAGTGAATATAAGTTTAAAACAAAAGTAATCAAAGAACGTTCATTTTGAGTAAATTATTGTCTCTTGTTAATTATATTATATAAACTTTTACATTTAACTAGTGAACTAAAAATTAAAAAAAATGAATTACGGTACACTATATAACGAAACAACAATTTTCCAGACTTTCATCAGCCGGTAGCAACGTTTTAGGCGACACAGCTCTCGTAGAAAACCTCGAAACAACGAAACGCACAGCAGCCGAAGTCGAGCGCAAAGTAACAGAAGCTCGCGGCACGTCTAAGGAAATAGATGCAGCTCGTGAGCTATATCGTGCAGCCGCAGCTCGGGCATCTCTGCTCTACTTCATCCTGAACGATCTAAACACGATCAACCCCATCTACCAATTCTCTCTGAAAGCTTTTAGCGTCGTCTTCCAGAAAGCTGTACTTAAGGCCGATCCAGCGCCTGACGTCTCGTCGCGTGTCACTAGTCTCATCGAGTGCATCACTTATTCTGTCTTCATGTATACGACGCGTGGCTTGTTTGAGTGTGACAAGCTCATCTTCACGTCGCAGATGGCCTTTCAGATTTTGCTGGCGCGCGAGGAGATCAGCTCAGCTGAACTTGATTTTCTCCTGCGTTTTCCGATCACGCCCCATGTCACGTCGCCCGTTGATTTTCTCACCAATGCGAGCTGGGGCGGTATTCGCAGTCTTGCCTCACGGGACGAGTTTCGGTGAGAAACTTTTCGGAGCTCGCGCGATCTCGCTCGTGCTTTGTAAATTCGATTCGATATATTCTTTCCACCGGAGGAGTCTATATTCTGTTTAAGCTTGAATCAGCGAGAATTGCGTTACCTCAATCAGTATATACAACTGACGTTTTGTAGCGTAAAAAAATTTCACATATTTTTTCATTATATTTTTTTTATCGTTTGAAAAAAGTAAGAACTTTTTTTATTAGTTTCCTAATATTTTAAAAGTGTAGCTAAAGAATATATCTTTTCTTTTTTTTTTTAAATACTAAATTTAATTTTAAATTATTTACATATGCGTTGCTTGAAATTTCAGAAACTTGGATCGAGATATAGAAAGCTCTCCAAAACGCTGGAAGAAATTGGTAGAATGCGAATGCCCGGAGCGTGAAAAGTTTCCGCAAGAATGGAAGAATAAAACGGCACTCCAACGACTGTGTATGCTGAGAGCTTTGCGTCCCGATCGAATGACTTATGCGATTGCTGCTTTCATAGAAGAAAAGCTAGGACCTCGATACGTGGAAGGAAGAACTGTCGAATTTTCAAAATCGTTCGAAGAAACCAGTCCATCAACGCCTATATTCTTTATTTTATCTCCCGGTGTCAATCCTCTAAAGGTTATAAAATTCCTCAATCAGAATGCACAAAGATTAATTTTATAATAAAAATTATAATATATATTCTAAAATATAGTTTTACGCACTTGTTGTATAATATACGATTGTTAAATGTTTACTTATACAAAATACTTTCCCATAGGACGTGGAGGATTTAGGAAGGCGTTTGGGCTTCACATCGGACGCGCAGAACTTTCACAACGTGTCCCTCGGCCAGGGTCAGGAGAGCGTGGCCGAGTTAGCCATGGACGAAGCTTCGAAGCAGGGCCACTGGGTGATACTCCAGAACATCCATTTGGTTAAGAAGTGGCTACCGTTATTGGAAAAGAAGCTGGAAGTGGCGGCTGAGGGCTCCCACGGGGACTATCGAGTTTTTATGAGCGCCGAGCCGGCGAGTACTCCAGCTGGCCACATTATACCACAGGTTATACTCTCCCCCTTTTCCCTTTCTCCACCTATACTACGCTTGAAATAAATATTTAATGCACCAGAGGCAAGTGTTAACTTGGGAGTTATGTTTTATGCGCGCTTGTAGGGAATTTTGGAGTCGTCGATTAAGATTACAAACGAGCCACCGACAGGTATGCAAGCAAACTTGCACAAAGCCCTTGACAACTTTACGCAAGAGACGCTAGAAATGTGCAGCAAGGAAGCGGAATTTAAGGTCATTCTCTTCGCTCTATGTTACTTCCACGCTGTTGTAGCGGAACGTCGTAAGTTTGGCCCACAAGGATGGAACAAAATCTATCCGTTCAACGTAGGCGACTTGAATATCAGTGTAAGCGTGCTGCATAACTATCTCGAAGCAAGCCCGAAAATTCCTTGGGAGGATCTAAGATATTTATTCGGTGAAATAATGTACGGCGGTCATATAACCGACGACTGGGATAGACGACTTTGCGTGTCTTATTTGGAAGAGCTAATGCAGCCTGATCTCGTAGACGGCGAGCTTCAACTAGCGCCAGGTATTTTACATGCAAATACGTGGTGGGTATTGATTTTCGATTGAGACATTTCCGCTTGTTTCTTAAAGGTTTCGCAGCACCGCCGAACACTGATTTGCAAGGTTTTCACGCTTACATCGACGAAGTTTTACCACCGGAATCGCCTTATTTGTACGGTCTGCATCCTAACGCGGAAATGGGATTCTTGACAACTACTTCGGAAAATTTGTTCAGAACTGTCTTTGAGATGCAACCTCGTGATGCTGGAAGTTCTGGTGGACAGACTGTTACTAGAGAAGATAAGGTAAAAAAAAGTCTGCTAAAAAAATGTTAAAGCTTTATATCGACGAAAGTTTTTATAAAACTTTGGGTAAATTTGTAAGGTGAAACAAGTACTAGACGAGATATTGGAAAAGCTACCGGAGGAGTTCAACATGGCGGAGATAATGGGTAAAGTCGAGGAGCGTACACCCTACGTGATCGTCGCTTTTCAAGAATGCGAGCGCATGAACTACCTTACAGGTGAAATCAAACGATCCCTTCGCGAATTGGATCTCGGGTTGAAGGGTGAGCTCACTATTACATCGGATATGGAAGACCTCGAAACTGCACTCTTCCTAGATCAAGTGCCACAAACGTGGACGCTCAGAGCTTATCCATCGCTACTCGGATTAACTGCTTGGTTCGTCGATCTCTTACTTAGGATACGTGAGCTCGAAACTTGGTCAACTGATTTTGTGGTAAAAATTATTTTTATAACTTTGTTAATTGTCGTAATGTTATTGCAACCCATACGAACGATTAAATGTTTTTTACAGCTACCTGCGTCTGTTTGGCTTGCCGGTTTCTTTAATCCGCAATCTCTGTTGACGGCGATTATGCAATCGACAGCGCGGCGACACGAACTTCCGCTAGATAAAATGTGTTTACAGTGCGACGTCACGAAGAAGAACAAAGAGGAATTCACGTGAGTTTATCGATCCTAATAAACCCTCTGCTTTAACTATGTAACTAGTTTAATTCCGAGTTATGAAAATTTATAACAACTTGGTGAAAGCTCATTCGGCAAATCCACTCTCATATAACTCTCTCTATATATATACATCTCACCGTAAACTGTCTACTTATCCCTTTACCGTTCCGGCCAACTCTCGTCTATCGTCCTTAATAAAATCGAATGGGATTTTCAGCACGGCGCCGCGAGATGGAGCCTACGTTCATGGAATTTTCATGGAAGGTGCGCGTTGGGACGTGCAAGCTGGTATAATCGTTGATTCGCGACCGAAGGAACTGTTTCCTGCTATGCCTGTAATCAACGTACGTGCCATCACCCAGGACAAACAGGATCTTAGAAATATGTATGAATGCCCGGTTTATAAAACCAGGACACGAGGTCCGACCTACGTCTGGACTTTTAATCTCAAGACCAAGGATAAACCGGCTAAGTGGACACTCGCCGGTGTAGCGCTGTTACTGCAGACGTGAATCATGTATGAATGTGATGGGGCGGTTGCAATGGAAATAGATATTTTATTATTGAATGAAAACACATCAGATGTATATTTTATTTCGATACCTGCCATCGTTTTTAGTTTGGATTAAATTCATCGTGATTGACGTTTAATCTCATCGCTGAATTTTATTAAATTTATTTTATATATATATATATACTTTTATAATTAAAATTATGATTTCTCGCGTGTATATATACATTCTGCTGCTGTCTACATACGCATACATTACTTGATTTCTTTTCATTTTGCATTTCATTCGTCACGGTTCAGCCGATACCAGGCAGAGAGAGAGAGAGCTCCAAAAATATCGACGTAATACCCCCTCAATGTCATAACACCAATGTCAATACCGTCGCGAATTCACAGCCGAGTGCCTATCTGCGAAATTAATAATCGAGCGGCGGCGGCGGCGGTAGCAGCAGCGCGGGGCAGACAAAAGTCGCGAATGTCAAAGGATCCGGTAGCAGCCACACCGCAATGCGGATATCACGGATAGGAAGAGAGAGAGAGAGAGAGAGAGAGAGGAAAACGCCAAAGGCGGATGGGCGACGCGCGCGTGCGGGTTGAAGGTAATCGATACAATGCAAGCAACGGCGGTATATAGTTGGAGCTTTCAATGGCACGCACACCCACGCGAGCGTTACACATCGATTCGCGCGTGTAGGAATAATTGACGGTGTGGTTATATAGTGAAAAAAAAATATTTTATACCCACGCACACGCGATTCTGAATTATTATATTATATATCAGGTGGATCCCCGAAATATTTAACGTAGATACGAGGTCTTTATCTACGAGGGTTGTACTTTTTCTTGATGAGACACGATTTCTTTTTTTTTTTTGCTTCCAAACAAAACCCGGTGCGCTTAGTCATATCCTGCGACGAGGAATTAATCGACACTCGCGTGTGTGGAATTGTTATTGAGGAGAGATATAGAGGTAGAGAGAAAAAAAAGAGAGCAGTCAAACGCGTGTGAGTGGTATGAGAATATATATATCTGTTTTGTTTAGTCGAGCGATCTATTTTGAAGCGCTTGCTGTGTGGTGTTGAAATGACTTATGGGCTCGTTAAAAGTTGCCGCTTCCGTTTACTTTGCTGATGAAGCAATTCAAATGGCGTGTATAGTGTATATATTTGTTTCCTGGAAAGCATCAAAGGTTAATCATATCATTTTCATTTCTACTTTACAGATAAAATATGATCAACAACAGTCTTTTCTTACACAAACTATATATATTTCCTTTTATACTCAAAACAATTTATCACTGAATAAAGGTTACAAAAGAGACACCAGCAGAACTATATACAAAAAGAACTGCGGAAACAAAAACCACTCTAGTCCATAATACCATGAAAAAAACGAGAGTCCACCTTCGCAAGCCGAAAAAGCTCTTTACTCTTCGTATAATACCAACGAACCAAAGACTATATATATATACATACAGGACGCCATAGTGCGGCGTGAGGACCATCCGGACGATAATTGGATTAGGAGAAAAAAAATCCTCTCTCTTCGCTAGCCTCCCTCGACGTTCTCGAATGGCTGCCGCTGTGATTAGAGTCGAAACAGCCCCTCCGATCGATTCTCCAAGCCTGCCGTCGGGGAAGCTCAATCACGGTTTTCATTAACCCGAGTGCCCAGCCCCGCACAAATGGATCGGATATACTACCGCGCGCGTCGATCGGCCGTGAAGAAAGAAAAGCTCTTGCGGACGCGTATTCTATACGGTTGGAAAGACTATGCTGGATGCTTCTTTATTTTCGCGAGGAACGCTTTGGTGCCTGAGGAAGGGAGAGTTCGCGATGATTTAAGCGGATTGAGAGATGTTGAAGTTTTATTGAATATCTTAATATATTATGCGAGGTCGTGATATTTGTTTTATTTCGTAAAAATGATTTATTTTATTGTTTTTTTTTTCATGTTATAATAATTTTTAAAAGGTTTTTATTACGTATATGGCAGTTAAATTCAGTATATTTCTAACCGAAAACAAAATATTTAAACAAAACTTAATAAAACGCCAAACTTTTTGATTCTATATAATCATTTGTAATGTAGTATAAAAATCTACAAGTAAGCTATACTTTATATACAACGCTTATCCAATGTCACATTTTTTCACAACTTATCAGATTCAACATATTAAATTTTTCAACGCAGAAATTTTAAGCTATCCACCGTCTAACTAAAGTATTTACTCAACTTTGCGTCTTTTAACTTTCCATGTTTCCGATAAACTCCATGGAAAATTTCATCCTCTTTACCTCCAAAGTTTCCGAACTGCTCAAACCTCGTGCGTGTCGCGGCACAATGTCAATGAAACTTTGCAGAGAAAGTGTGCAGCGAACACGAGAGATAAAGAGACGCGATCATCTTGAGAACTAATGGACGCGCGCCGTGTTTTCTCTCTGACAAATCGCTTGTCAACTATATATATA
>JAWWEQ010000055.1:5194147-5255693 GCA_035583055.1 Torymus tubicola | reverse complement strand
AAAAACCAATTTCCAAACACCACCTAAATCATTCCGCTTTCTTATCGGCAAAGTCTGTCTCCTTCTCTCTCTCTCTCTCCTACAAAAAAAACTCTGCAAACCCGTTGCCCAGAGAGTAAGAGAAGAAAAAACTCCTGACGCGCGCTCGCGCTCGGTCGACCGACGAAATCCGCGAGCCTTTTCACTCTCCGTCTTCGATAAGACCAAGAATTCTCTCTCTCTCTCTTTCCCTTTAGACCCGAAGGCCGATAAATCCAGAGAGAGAGAGAAAACTCGTCCTCTTGATCTCCGCGTCGCGATAGCCCTTGTTCGGCCAAGCTGAGCGTCGCCTAATCGGAGATATTCCGTCTCTCCGTTTTTCTTTTCTCTCTCTTTCCCTTCCTCCTCTTGTCATTCCCTTCGTTCCCTGCTCTGGCATTTTTTAATTTTAATATCGCGGCGTTATCTGCTTGCACGGCCGACAGCGTACCGGTTCACTGGGCTGTGATAAGGGAAATCTCAGGGAGAACGGTCGCATGCGACTATACGAGAATGTCTTGATACGAAAGGGAAGGTTAGGGAGAGAGATAGGTTGGGTTGGGTATATATATAGGACAATGGGAGACGAAATTGTTGTTGCTATTATACGTGAATTTGTTAAGCAATTAAAACTCAGATATGATTAACATATTCAATATAAAAAGCTCTCTACTACGACCGCACGATTAAAAATCACTTTAACCACCATCTCGCAAACTTCCTCCTTTATACCTCTCAGCGCCGTACGCTTCGAAATTTACGCCGCTCCTTATATACGCGCGCTCGCACCCCTATAATATAAACGTCGGCGCACACTGCGACGCGTTTTTTTATGCGTTTCCAATCCTCCGCTCGCTTATATACTCGTCGCGCATCCCTTTTTACGATATATATATTTATATATTGAACAGTGCGCCGCCCAGCGTGGTATATTTCAGTGGGCTGCGTTTCGTTTAATGGAATTTGATTCGGCAGCTGGCGTAGTTCTCTGGAGTACACCTTAAGGGGACGAAGAGAATAGGTAAAATACGTGTGACACGCGGTGTAACGAGAGGGTATATATATACGATGCTAAAGTTTATACTTGGGGTGTGTGTATATATAAGAAAGCGCGTGGCGCAACGTGTACCATGATTTTCGTAAGATTCTTTCGTCATGTATATATACTGCGTTGTTCTTGTTCAATTTCACGATGTAAAAGTTAATCGATAAATAAACTGGTTATCATCGTGATACATATCTAGATATAAAAAAATATCAGCGACTTGTTGATCTTTTACGGTACGCTCCTTATTTCTCTAAAATACACCCGAAACTGCTTAATCTCATTCTTTTTCTTCACAATCTCGGAGACTGCTGGTCATACGACAAAAGAACGCGTTTTTCGCGCATATATATACGCCGAAATAAGCGCACACTGGCGACGGCAAACCCTTCCTTCATTCTATTTTTTTGTTTGCTCCGTCGCGGAAGGTCGCCCCCTGCTACTGTCGTCTCACTCTCTCTGTCTTTCTTCCTTCTCCTCGTCTACGAGCTGAAACACACTTCTTATTGCAGCCTGAAGCTGTTTAATTTTGGCTAATATCCGCTGCGTGCTCTCTTCTCTCTCTCTATCTCTTTCTTTCTTCTCTCCCGCAGCCTATTACGGCTTGCTCCGTCAATATTTGTACACAGCCCGTAGGTCTCCTTATACTCTGCGACGTTGCTCCTTTTTTTTCTGCAGTCGTCTCCTCGTTTCTTACTATATATATAATACTATACGACGAAGGCTATATAAGCTACTTTTTTCGTCAAATTAAAAATTTCTTCGCGTACATATCGCTCGTAAAGCGCACGCAATGCGCGTTATAATTCTTCATTTTCGTACCCTTTAAAGGGTGCTCGCATGCAAGCACACCTCGTAAAAGCAGCGCGTGATATACGTTTACGACGTAAGAACGAAAAGGAGAGTGAGAGAAAAGTAGAAAAGAAAGAGAGAGAGAGAGAGAGAGAGAGAGAGAAAGAAATCGCGGAGGAAAAGCGTCGTAGAGAGAAGGAACCGCCAGGAAAAGTATAAAAGGCAGGCACGTTATATGAGTGCAGCGTGCGAGTGTGCGATATTAAATTGGGAAGCCGCACGTATGCGAACGCTGAATGGGATGATTTTCGCGAGTGTTGTGCGTATGTGTGTATATATATGTGAGAATGGCGTACGCATGCCCCAGGTGTGGAGTTGAGGATTTTACGGGAGGTTATAAATTTCTTTTTTTCAGAAAGAGAGAGAGAGAGAGAGAAAGACGGAGCTCGAAACATTAATCATCATTTTTCTTTTATGACCTTCCCCTCTCTTTTCTTTTGTATATCTTTTACACGAGTATATATACCTTCGCCGTATCGTTATTTAAAAATTCAGCATAGGTTATTCCTAAAATTGTAAAAGAAAAAAAAAAGAAGCCATCTCAAGATATTTTAATTCAGCTCCATTGTTTCGTTTAACCTCCAGCTGCTGCTGCTGTGTACAATCGCTCATTTTAAACCTCCGCAATACACACAGCCATTTAGCTTCTCTTAAAATACGCAATTCCCGGTCTCTCCCTCTGCTCACCGAGTATTCCCGCAAAAACAACGCCAGCACACCCGCGCGTCTCTCTCTCTGCCTCTTCCCGTGAGACTTAATCAGCCCTCCCCAAAACAACCTCTCGTCTCCTGTCCCCCTCATACCTTCTATACCATCAACAGCACTTTCCTTTCTCTCTCTCTTTCTCTCTTTCCTGTACATTATATATATATATTTCGCACTCGGAAAATTTCCAAAATTACACGAGAGAGCACAGCGTGGTTCACGGACAGACCATTTTAGAACTCGGATCTTATACGAGCGGGATAGGAGGGTTGCCTTATTTACGGGCGCGTATAAACGTCCGCTACCAGAGCAGCAGCACTGTTATGTACCAACGTGCGGCGTTTAACAGCGCAGCAGCAGCAGCAGCAGTAGCTCAGGGTATGCGGATATATATCCTGCACGCGGTCACGTCCTTTCGACGATTTAACAAGGGCGCCGACCGTTATATATCCGGATATACTCTCTGCTTTTGTTGACATCGCGGTTGTGGTAGTGAGTGGATGTGTATATGTAGGTGTGGGTGGAGAGATGCGAGTAGTAGCGTGGGTTTCGGATTATTATGCGACGTGGATGCGTCCGAATTGTTGTGGGATGGGAAAGAGGAGGGTTAACCTGTACGGGATCTGGCTATTTCGGCTTTGAGGATTCGGTTACTTAATGCAGTGATATCGGAGTTATTAGTGGAAAGTCGATAGAGGTAGAGATTTATTTTAAAAGGTTTATCTTTAATTATGAAAAATAATGAATTTTATCTGTATATATTTAATGGTAATCAAAAGTTTCTATACATTTATTTTCCACAGACAATATTTATACAATAAATCTTAATATCGAATCATTCGTCTATTATATACCCAAAAATACGAATTATTCCCTTACCCTACAACTACTGTTATCTCACCAACCATTTTGTACACTGACCCAACCCTAATTGCGCAACAGCATCTCCAAATAGCAAATTCTCCATATACCCGAACCACATGTACATACCAGGGTATTTATTAATCAACGACCATTTTCTTTCTTGTTACAGATGGAGGACGAAGGCAACCACGGCAACGACGACACTCGTTGTTTCATCCTGTCTACCCTGGCGGCGCTCCAATGGTCACGGGTCTCCTGCGTTCTTTGCCGTGCGGCGATGCTAGTCTTTGATCGGTATCCACTCGTCGACGGCACGTTCTTCCTGTCGCCACGACAGCATTCCGCCTCTTGCGCCGAGGTAAGCACATTAACCGAATTCCACTATAGCTTTTGTTACTGATCGTTAAGTCGACGATGATGGTAGAATTGTGGTGTGGCGTAATTTCATGTGTACATATTATGAAATAGTTGTTGCAGTTTCCGAGGGATTTTTCTTTTTTTTAAAATAGTTTAGCATAAGTCGATAAGTAGATACAAGGTTAATTAGAAATAATCTAGTAAAGCCATTGACCTTTCCTTCGCATAGATATATACAAGGTGAATGCTGTTAGGCAATAATTTCTTAATTAACCGAGATTACATTTGACATCGCGAAATAATCATGGCTAATTTCATAAAAATTTGTTTACGCTTACTTCAACGATCTCGCGTAAGTCTTCGTTCGTTTTCATCACCCTACCTTTTACTTCACCCTACTTTCGATCCTCGTGAAAGCATTTCCGCGCGGTACTACAGTTACCATCAGCTCTCTGTAATAAAACTATCAGGTTTAGCTGTGCGCGGTTATATTTCCCGTGTAATCAAACTAAAATACCGTCCAATTCATATATTAATATATACAAATACGTCCTCGTAGCATTATACACCGTGAACTTTATATCGAATAGAAAATATAACTTTCTCCCACTTATAACATATCGTTATACTTCAAATCCTGGTCACCCTCTCGTCGCCTTGTAACCGCGAAAATCCCGTTCCTGTGGTATATATATATATATACAAGCACTTCAACGCATATAAAAAACGCGAGAAATCCAAAAAGCACAGCCGCCTGTAAAAAATCAGGCCAAAGTGACGCAACATATAACCGAAATTACCCATACAAACATAATGTAACATATATATATGTAGAAAATAAAAACTGAGGGCGGACACGTATGTGTTTTCTTTTTCTGCATTACAGGTGAAGGTCGAAGGTCGCACGCAGTTCTTATCGGCAGTATGTATGGGTTGTTTGGAGGGCAGTGGCGGTGCCCCAGCACGTTGCCGTTCATGCACTCAACCCTGGGACGGTTCCAGCCTCGTACTCGGCACGATGTACAGCTACGATATATTTGCCGCAATGCCCTGCTGTACTGAACGACTCAAGGTGAGCCAGTACTTTCACACGATCGCGCGCACGGTGTTAATCTTAATTGACTGCAGTATATATATATGCACTGCGTTGCATCAAGGTCGCAGCTGGCCTTGAAAATATATATCACATTTCTTTTTATTTCTATTTCGCGGTTCGCCATATATATGTACACTTTTGTTGGCTTATTTTTCACGCCTGACGAGGTAAATATTGAGTTTATATTATGTGGAAGCACGTGGAATAATTGCATTTGTATGTCAATGTCAGATGTGGGTACATATACGTGTTCGGCTTTTTTTTGTCGTATGGGGTATATCAAGTGCTGTTTCTTTGTTCGAAGGAGAGAGAATGTGTGTAACGTATTATGGACCGTTATACATACTATGTGGAAGTAAAGCATCGTTAGCGGTGCTGTATATACGTTATAGCGCGAGGAGGGCGAATTATCGCGTCTTATTAGCTAAATTAACGACGCGCTAATAATGTGCCAAGCCGTGAGAATCGAATTGTGAGCCTCGGGCTGTGTAAAATTTATTTGCTACACTGTTCCCCGAGTTCGTTGCATAATTCCACGCTATTTCACTTTTGCGCGAAAATCTTGTTCGCATAGTTTGTAAGGGGGAGAATCAAATCGGTTCTTCTATCTGAACTTGTCGGTTATTATCGTTTTGTAGCATCGAATATACAAAGTTACGCGGGAAAATGAGTTAACATTTCTATAGGGAAATTATATAATGCGAAGTAAATTTATTATATTATTATAATGTGGGGATATATTAATCATATTAATGATAATTGGTCCGTTTAATATTTAAAGCTGAACTCCACATACTGCCTCAAATCTTTATAATATCATGCGCTTGTAATAAAACATCCGCCCGTTCTTATTCTCTGTTCACAGTGCAACAGCTGCCACAAACCTCTGATCTACCCGCACCAGCGGCTCAACTTCTATTCTGACTACAGTCGAGTATTCGCCTGTCCGCATTGCCGCTCGGTTGACGCTCACTTCGTCAAGCCGTTGTCCCAGTGCTACACTCGCGAACACTTCCAGCTGTATAGTCCGTGGCCCTAACAACTAGGGAAACTGGCTGCCGCTTCGAGCATCACCCCAACAGCGAGTAATCGCAGCTCAACTGTAGACGCATTACTTGTCAGTTCAGTCTCACTAAGACGGGAAGCTACAACAGCATCAGCAGGAGCAGCAGCAGCAGCAGGAGCAGCAGCGACGACAACGACAACGGCAGCCAATTTCTCCTCAAGTCCATTGATGGCTCTATTACGGGCTACCTTGCTTTAGGCCGTTGGACGACGACGGCGGCAACGACGATGATGATGATTATTATTATTCCTCGCTCCGCCTGAATGAAAAAAAAGAAGAAAATAGACAGACAGAGAAAGAGAGAGAGTGTTAAAAGAGTGCGAAGAGACGCGCCATGATCATCTACGGAAGATATACAGAAAGATAAAGAGAGCAAGCATATGTGTGTACTATACTATATATGTGTGAGAGTTATATAGTTGTGCGAATGAGTGGGAGAGTAAGAGAGAGCGAGAGATATAGAGAGAGCGCCTATATAACGACGGCCTATAACTACCGTGCACGCGCCGCCGGAATTTCGGTAGAGATGGGAGTATATATATGAGCCAGGGATCGCACGCTATTGCTGATAATGAAGAATATCATTAATGCACTTGGAAGTCGACGACGCATCAATTCGTTTGTTAAACTTCACTTTATTATATAGCCAATGACAAAGCCCGCGTGGATCCGCGACAATTGAAGCGCTTAGGTACGCGCGTACACGCGTTCACGCCACGTCGTCCCCCATTCGTTTTTTTAATTTTTTTCGCTAACCGTTCGACCGCCTTGACTTGGTGGGAGATGGTTTTCCGAGAGGAATAATATATATATATATATGTGTGTATTGTATATGATTCCGCGTACGCAAAGCGCGTACACAACTCTTGTAATATAGATAGGTAATTTTAAGTTGCGCGAGAAATTATATATATATGTGAGCGTGTATAGGGCAAATTAGTTGAATTTTTTCTTATATTTTTTTTTCTTTACACACACATACAGAGATAAATGTGTATCGGAAAAAAATCATTAAAACGATCTCTCCGGATGCTGCTTTGACGATAGCGCGAGAGCGCGTGTATGCGCGTGCTAGCTAACCTCGCGGATCTACACGGGCTCTTTTGATAATATTATATAACACAGAGAGAAAACGTTTTGGACAAGAAATAATAATAATAATAATTGTACAACATCGTAAATGTAATGAAAAGCCAAAGATACCGAATCGCGTATATATATGATGATGATTAAATAAGGCGAATGGTGAATTACCGTCGACTTCGCAAGTGTGTTGATGTTAATATAGCATGCGTGGGGTTCCCTGGTCGCCAGCGTACAAATAAATAATTAAATAAACTTACAAAGGCAAATTATGTAGAGAGAGAGATTGAGAGAGAGAGAAAAGGATGTGTCAGAGAGCTCGATAAGTCGTGCGCATAAAGAGGATAAAAGGAAGTGAAGAAATCCACCTTTGAATTTAGGATGAGGTAATAAGAAAAAAAAAATAAGATGAAGAGTACTATTGTTTGTTACTTAGATAATCGAGATAACGTTGTTTTTTTTACATTTTATTAGTTTATACGTTTAGGCGGCCATGTTGTTTTGTTTAAGGATCTGCGACCCGCGATATGATTAAATAAGTTTTTCACGTTAAAGGTTTTGCCGTTTTTTCTTTGACTATCTGCCCTCGGTCAAGTTCTGCTCTCCGCTACGCTTCTTGTGACGGTCTACCTCTAATTATATTATCTATCGCGTTCACATGTGCGCGAGAATAAAAAAAAAAAAGAAAGAAGAAAATTTTAAAAAGGTGAGAAATAAAATACATGGAATATCTGAATTACCGGTCGTTTTTCCACGTTGACCAAGTTGAAATATTTAGCAAAAGTTTTTCTGAAGAAAATTTTTGAGGAGCGCGGATTGCGAGAGCCGAGCTACGAGGGACTTGATATGGAAAATACCTGAGGCAAGCAAATTTTAAAAGAGAAAAGATTAAACGAAGTAAGGCGGAAAACAAAAGAATAATAACGAAATAAAATAAAGTAATGATTAAAGAAAGAAGAAAAAAAAAATGAAATAATAATCTCTCTTGGCGATGCTGGTCGTTGCTATCCAACCATAGCGGCCGTCCCACTAGCACCAAGATCACCCATATATTGATCGTGGTAGTCGAGCGCGTACCTTCTTACGTTATTTCACTTCGCTTTATATACCTTTTGAGAGGGAGAGAATGATGCGCGAAAGATAGATAAGAGTATACGTGACGAGAGTATAGAAACAAGCGAGATAGAGGAAGCGCTAGCGTCTCTGTCGAGAGAGTTTTTGCAGTTTTCCGCGTGCGCGCAACGAGAGTAGAGGTTTATTATATACACTTAGATATATTATATAGCTCGCGAAACTGCAATGAATCTGAGAGGAGAGTGAGCAAAAGTAGCTTGAAAAGTGGCAATGCGCAACGTCCCTTAATAAGATAAAAAAAAAACAGAACCATAAAGAAACAGAATTTTATATCTCTACAGTGAACGATAACGATTGAGGTTGCATTTCTCAGAGTGCCAAACGCGATCTTCCGCAAATTTTCTTCTGCGGCTTTCGAACACAGAGCAAAGAAAAAAATAAAAGAAATAGATTTCTCTCATTCGGTAAACGAGTGAGCCGGCTTTTTCACCAGAGAACTTCGTGAAGATAAATTGTCCCTGAAGATTGACCTATTCAGTTTCGTTTCGAGAACGGAGAATAACAATAATTTACCTCCGTCGTTTCGACGGTACTACATCTCGAATTCCCATCACGGAAGATGAAACTTTTATATAATATTATATATGCAAAAAAAAACGAAGAAACATATTAAAATAGTGCAGACGCTGCTTTTAAACGAATAATATAAACAAAGTGATAAGTGTTGGTGAAATGAAACTGATTTCGTCGATTCGTCGAGAATCGTGATGGCGAAGAAATAACAAAAACATTTATATATGAAATAAAAAAAAAGAAATAAACTGCATTCAGCACTCTCGAGTTTAATCTATCTCGGTGTCATCGATTTCTTGGCGGAGGGAGGAAAGGGCAAAGGTAAACGATACTCTGACATAGAAAACGGGATTGTAAGAGAAAGATGAGAGAAAAAAAAATGAAATAAAGCGCGTTGATAGGTTTATGTAGCGGAGGAAAGAAGAGAGAGAGACAAAGTTAAGTTAAGAATGAAAGCAATTTTAAGGATCTATAAGCGAGGCAAGCGTATATAAGAGACGTATAAGTGTGTTAAGGTTTTTGCGCGAGCGCGGCTCGATATATCTGGTATATAGAGTCGGTAACGCTCGAGTTTCCTTTTTTATGTCTTGAAGTATATAAGAGAAGTAACGGTAAGTCTCCGATTTTCTATTTCGAGTGTAATTTAAATAAAAAAAGAAAATGAAAGAGAGAGAAATAGAGAGTAACGAAATGTTTGAATCGATGTGCTGTAATAAGGGTTTTTCGCGATTTTCTCAAATAAGTAGATAGGTTATACGATCATTTTTTCTTTTCTTTTTTGTAATTCCGACGAATACCAATTTATCGTGCGTACGATGGTTTTTTCTATATATAAACGTGTCTCTCGTCACCCAGCTTTCGGGCAGCTCGCATCTCGTCGCGCGGTATCGTCACACGCGCGTGTGACACGCGACAATCGAATCTGTCGACGCGGGGGCTGTGTGTGTATACGGGAGGCATGAAATTTTGTATTGACGTTTTTTGAAGAGATTTATATATGGCTATATAATAGAGAACGTGGACAGGTGGGAGAAAATACTTTAACACCGCGCGGAACCGACGACGAGCGATCGGTGTATAACGGTCGTTGACGTTCATTTTTATATATGAATAGAGTAAAAGGAAAAAAAATAACCAAGTTTTTGGCCAGTGACCAAAGTGAGAGAGGAGAGAGACGCGCGATACGAGCTATATATCGAAAAAAAAAAGTATAAAGATACCCTTTAGTGAGAAATTTTTTAACGAAATTTGTACGTAGTTTAATAGAAATTCAAAAAAAGAAAAAGCGTTTTTCATTATTGATATAAAACGGCCGATCGCTCACGAGAATCCGCGTTGGGTTTTACGATAAAGAAAGAGAGAAAGAGTTATATATGCCGTGTAGCTTGATCTTTCGGGTATATTGTAGAGGCAAAGGCGTTGTGTAAGTTGGTATTTAAAGGACGAAGAGACGAGAGATAATAGGATCGTGGATAAGAGTTTTTGTGGTTGAACTATATGGATATAGTTTAGAATAGCGATTTTTTATCATTGAACTTAAGAGAGATGATCGAGATGGAGTGGAAAAGCTCAAGGGATTAACAAAAAATAAAAAAAAAAGAAAAAAAAAATAATGATAATAATAGAAAACACAGAGAGAAATACAAAGATTTTTGGGATTACCGCTTAAATTATTTGAATAGTGCGACGTTGAACGTTGAAGGGTACGAGAAGCCGTGGTAAAGACAAAAAAAAACCTTTTAGGGTGGGAAAATGAAATGAGCGAAAGATACGACAAAAAAGGTGTAGGCTACCCCGTGTCATATAGCAAAAAGAAAACAAAAACTGGTGTAAATGCGCATATAGACGAGTTTTTCTTCTTCTACAAGATATATATATTATATATATATATACACACACACATTATATAGGGACGTGCTCAGCCGTGCGAGTACTCGGCAAAACGCGACGCGATCAGAGTTAATTAATCGATTTCTACGACAGACAAAATAAAAATATGAATATGAAAAAAAAGGTGAAGAACCGTTTTATTATCAATGTGTAATTTAGAAGTATATATATATATATATAGAAGTGTATATCGTAGGTGTTAAGGTTTTTTCAGCTGTGGTAGACAACTATAGGTATATTTACGTACGTGGACACCGCGACTCGTCAGCGCAGCCGTGACGCGTGTATTACGCTTTCCTCGCTCACTCTTTAATATACGTCATTATAATGCGTGTCTCACGCGTTTGCAAGTCAGCCCCCCCAAGCAGAGCAGCCTTCGAATTGCTTCTTCTCAGAGTCTAAGCATATGTACTTCTCTCTCACACTGATTTTTACCTCATCACACAGCTTTATATAACGAGCATAATGATATTAATATTAATAATAAATAATTATAATAATGATAATGATAATAAATAACGATATAAGGATGATGATATATTGAATTCTCGTCAGTGGCGTTGACTCGCCCTCTTGTTTCTTTTTATCACGCGGTTCGAAGGCAGCGCATTGTGCACGTGCGGCTGGCTGCAACGTATATAGAGAGAATGAGAAAAAGAGGTAAAGCCGGCATGCCGCGGCGTCGAGGCGGTCGTCTTCTTGATTATTACGTGTACGACGTGTATATTAAGTACGATTAAAGGTATAGAGAGAGAGAGAGCGAGAATCTGGAACGAGAGGACACACATAGCGTGCGCGCGCGAGTTAGCCACCGGTTGGCAGGTATATATATATATAATATGAAACTCGCGCGGACGCGGATACGTGCGTTGCGCATGTATATATTATTATATACATGTATATACATGTGGTAATAGTACAATCGGTCGCGAGGTAACGGAAATACGTGGGTGGGGGGGAATTGTCGCGACGAGCATCGAACGATTATAACGCCGTTTTTATCATAATTATTATCGCGAGTTGAGTTTATTATATTAAAACGATGTACACTTCTTAAGGAGAGGCAAAGAGAAAGAAAAAAGAAACACAGAAAAACTATAGGAGAAAGAAAGAAAAATGAGAAACGACGCTTATTATTATTTCTCTCGCGCATATATAGTTGCAGTGCAGTGTTGACTTTGTTTGTTTGGAGTATCGAAATAGCCGATATATATGATAAATATATATATATACATACACACATACGTGTATTACCGCGAGACGCGCCAGCGACGCGTTAATCTCTTTTACACTTATTATTATTATTATATATATACTATATATAACTAGGCAGGTTGCTGTAAAATAACGGTGATATTCTGTGATCGCGCCGAGACTTCCCCTCCATTTCCGGTCTCATCTACCGTATATGTACGCAGGACCGAGGAGAGAAACAAAAGGAAAATAATAAGAAATCCATATGCGTGCGTAATATGAACACGTCCGAGCGAGCGAGTAAGATGGGCTATACGAGCGCGCGCGCGCGAGAGAGAGAGAAAGAGAGAGAGAAAAAGATTATGCGGATGAACGAAAGAAACGGACGATTACGACGAATGCAGAGCGAGTCGAGGAAATTTCTCTGCTGCGCGATATATATATATATTATTATTATTATATATTATAAATGTAATAGACACTGGTTTTTCGTTGTTTTTTAGTCAAATTGCCTGTTTTACTTATCCCCGTTATCGCATTTTTATAACGTTACGGAGTTAACGGAACTAACGGAAAGGAAGATGAGAAAAAAATGATAAAAAAAAATGAAAGAATAATAATAATAATAATAAAGTAATAGATAAATAGAATAATAGGTAATATGTGACAGACAGACGATGAAGATGAAAGAAAGAGAGAGAGAAAGAGAGATAACCGACTTGAGCGATCAGGCGAGTATGTCGTGACGAGTCATATTGATATAAGAAAGGAATAATTATCATTAACGAAACAAAAAAAAATCGATACAATTACAAAATAATCCTCCGCTGTTTTATTGCATTAAGTAGGAATATATATTATTAAACAAATTCTACCTGCACGGCTCTTCCCCGAGTGGTGTTTGTGACGTTGTATACATATGTACATTGACCGTTGTTATGTGACGTGATTTTTTAGAAAGAATGACGAGAAAATTGAAAATAATAATAATAATTGGGCGACAAAAAAACTAGGGAGAGAAGCAAAAATAAAAGGAAATTTTATTATCGAAAAAAATAAAAATAGAAAATTTGCTGCGCTACTGGAGAGCGATGTTTTTTTTTTCCACTTTTCGTTTCGTTTTCGCTATGCACGCGCGCGACCCTCGACGGGCTCGACATTAATTTTGTAACGTCAATTCTGCGTATTTTTTAGCGGCGATTATGGCAGTGCAACTCGTCTTATGACAGCCGTGGTACATATACGCGTATACACGTCTTAATTATACCAGTTTTGGCGACGTAAAAAAAATTAATTTTCAATGTAAATTCCAATCGACGAAAGTCGACGTGTGACGCAACGTGTAACACGTTGTTTCCAATAACTATCTCTAAAGACAAAGCAACGAGTGCCGTTGGGAGATAAATAAAAAAAAAAAGAATATTCTACCTTCGGCGTAAACACATACAAAATTTATTTACTCACGCCGGTCATAATTGAGTTGCATTACCATATATCCTCTCGTATACGAGCGAAGCGAAAAAAAAGCGAGAGAAGTCGGGCGCGTCGATGGTCTCGTGTTGTCGCAGGCGATGCGAGTATAACACATACACATACATGTACACACGTAATTGCACATACATACACATACATATACATGCATACATACAAACACACACCGGCTGTCTTTCACACTCTGCGGTTGAAGGAGTCGAGTTCCCAGTCGGCAATATATGTGCACATACACGAAATACAGCAAGTCATTATTGTTTTATTTATGCGAAGACTGGCCCTCGGTGATATGTACATAAATAGCCGAGAGGCACGCGCGACGCGAAGGGAGGAGGACAAGTGAGAGAATGACTGTTTTTAGGTTTTTCTTTTTTTTCTTTAACTTTTCTCATATCCTCTTTTAATCTATTATATATATACATAATTCATTCTACCACTTCTTCTACTTTTTCCTTTTTTTTTTCTTTTTTAATGTTTAGTATTTGCGTAGCATCCATACTCTTAACCGATTTATAGTTTGTCCATTTAATTATGCACGCGCTGTGTTTTATGCGATATCAGCCTTTTTTCTATATAATTATTTCAACGCTCGCGCCGTTTTACTTTTGTTCGATTAATTATTATGATTATTAATTATAAAATGAATACGATCAACAAAAGACGAAAGCAAGAAGACAAGAAAAACAAATATATGAGATCGAAAAAGAAAAGTATGGAAATACACATACACAGCTATACCCCCCACTTCCTCCACCTTTTCTCTTTTTTTTTAAGTTACTCATAATATTTTATTAACTGCAATTTTCAATAAAGTGAACAACTTGAATGAATTGTTTGTGTTATGTTCTTTTCTTTATTCCCCGTTTATTGTATAATTTATATAAGTTTTAGCTTTTAATTTTAATTATTATTATTATTATTATTATATGTGTTTCTTACTTTATATGTATAATTTTATTTTCTCTCTGGGAGCTCGACCGTTTTATATATCGAAAAACGAAAACGCGTTGGCTAAGGTACAAATGTACATAAGAGTAAAAAAAGAAATAATGAAGAAGAAACATAAAATAGCGCTGTTATAATATACACTACATAATTTTCAGGTATAATATTGTCTTTACAAAAGAAGTCGACTCTCCAAGCGAAGGTTTCGACGTATACTCTCGCAGAACCACTCATGCTCTTCGATTATGAAAAATATATCGCAATATTATATAGAAATGAAAAAAAAACCGTCACCGTTATATATTACGAGAATCTTCTCGATAAGGTTTCTTCGTGTCTGCGAGTAGATTTATTTAGAAAACTTTCTGAAATGGATTTCAAAGTTCAAACCAGTCGCGAGTATAGTAGGTTAAGATCCACTTCCCAAGTGAAGGAAAAGAAAAGAAAAGAAAGAAAAAAAAAGAAAAGGTATCGGGAGCAGTGGCCAACGAGACGTATAAGTGACGTCGAAACTCTCGCATGCGACGTGCAAGCAGGTCGTCCACGCGTGTGCTATAAGAGTCCACTTCTCGGGCTCTCCGTATTACCTCGATTTCCCGAGTTGTGTGAGCTACTATATATACACGCGCGCATGAGAGTATAAGAGAGCGAAAAAAGGAACAAAAAAATGAATGCCACGCGTAATCTATAATGTACGGGAGGATATTACCGCACGGTTGAATTGCTCTGATTAATCTCGTGAATAATATGCACTCGACGATATAATGCGTATATAACCCTTCCTCGCGGATGTGGTATATATACATGTATTTTGCTGGCACACGTGTATAATTACCTCGTATATAGGCGTGTCGTTGGTAATAAGCGCTAATCGAGGGGCACGATGATTGTTTTCTTTTTTTTTTCTTTTCTTTTCGACGCTATTATGTGTGTACAACACAGACACATACACACGTACTATACTAACTACTCACAGATCCACACGTCACGTATGTAATCGCCGCGTTTATAGTCGATTATTAGCACCGTAACGCTAGATGTATATCATGTATATGGCATAACGACGGATTTTTTCTTCCCCCCAATTTTTAACCTATATATATATATAAATATAAATATATATATATATATATATATACACTGGTATACGTGTGTGTCACACACATCGCGCGCAAGTTTCATCGTTGTTTTCGCAAAGGCATATAAGGTCCGTTTATTTACCGTAAATTTCACATCCGCATTAGTATATATGTGCACACATACCTACACACCACTCATCGTATGAATGCATCGCGCGAATGTGTACCGCTATAATGTAGAGGAAGAGAAGTGAAATTTTTCGCGTTAATATATATTATAGTATAGGGACGATTCGTATAGACGACGACTATCTATGTGTGTGTATACACGGATAAAAATATATATGAATATAGATAGATAGATTATATGGTACGTGTTCTGCTTTTGATTTTTTCTATTATATATAAAATATTAAATATATATGTATATCTTCGTTACGAGTTTTTCCAAAAAGTTTTGGTGTTAGTTCGTGTAGTAACCGTGTGTATAAGTGTATATGCGCGCCAGGGACGCGTTCGGAGACTTTGCCGGTACATATGGAAACGTGTAGGAGAACGCAATGATAATAATGATAACACTTTTTACCTATATGTAGTATGAGAGAGCGAGAGAGAGAGAGAAGAGTTTGTGAAACTCAACGTGTGACGAGAGTCGATAGTTGGACTTTCTTTCCTATATATAATGTTTCTAGTAGTTTCACATCTTTTTGTATAACGATAATATTAAAAGTAATAATACGTGAACAGTGCGCTGAAACGGTAAAGTTGCCCGGGAGTAGAATACTCGGCGGCTTTTGTGTAAAAAAAAATAAGAAAAAAAAACGAGTAATAAATTCGAGAGTCCCGAGTGACTATAACAATCGGTATTAAAACGCGCTAAACGGCGCTCAAAATTTCGAGAAAGCGTGCAGCTGAGCTTACGAGTCAAGCAATTTTCGAGTAATTAAGGAAACGTATGGTCGGAATAGTGGAAGCCACAACAAATATTATAAGCAAAAAAATTGAAACGGTGTAGCTTTAAAAATAAACAAAATGAATTTCGTATGATAATTTATTATTAATATTATTGGCTCGCGTGTAATTTCGGGGCATTTTTAGTCGGCTGTGTTTTTTAAGCAAAAGAAACGGGATACTCGATAAGCCAAGAAAATTCGTAGTTTGGGAGGGGAAAATAATAAGAGAAGTTAATCGTGGAAGACAAAAAAAAGAGCAACATTGAAAAATCGTGTAGGATCGGTAAGAAAATTCACGCGTCAGAGTAGAAAGAAAAAAAATCATATATAATTTTGTACCCTATTTTTTTAAGAATTGGTGTCGTGTCTAAATTCTCTAGTTATTAATTAGGAACAAAATAAAAAACGAATTGGTATTAGGTGAAGGAAAAAAGAAATAAAATTGATATTAAAATCGTTTCGGAGAAGCATTTCGACGCGACGTCGTCGGTAAAAAACGAGGAATTAAAGGACGAAAAAAAGAAAAAAAATTCGCAAAATTTAATTGAGAGATTGGTCTCGGATCGGAAAAGGGGTACTGCAAAAAAAAAAATAAAAGAAACAGAGAAAAACTTGACCGGAGCGCTCACGCGATCGGTAAAACTTGGAAGAAATAAGATGTAATAACTCGCGTACGAGGCACCGTTACCGTGGCAATGTTGTGTCGTGTCATTAATCCCATCGATGTTCCCAACCACACACTCACATATATACACTGACACTTGCCTGCATGTTATATATTACGCTCTCGTGCATTTCTCTTTTAGGCGTTCCATACACATGCTCGTGTATAGTCATAGATCGCGTATATTGTATAACAACAGCTGTACAATCATTATGTATACAGACACGCGTACGCACGCACGCATACACACAAAAACCCCCCGACACTCCAATTTCGAGTTTAATCTTTAACGAAAGGTAATAAAGTAATAATAAAAAAAAAAGAAACGCGAGTGATCGTGAAATCGCGTAAATTTAAACATAGTTTAAAACGACGTTATAGGCCTAGGTACGCTACTTAAAACGTAGGTGATATCGACTTAAGTGTTTTTTACAATATTATAAACGAATAAGGAGGAAACCGATCGGACGGCAGGCATGGAAGCGATCCAAACGAGTATGAGGATGAGAGTCGAGCGAGCGAGAGATGGAGAGAGGAGAGTGAAAAGGAGAGAAATGGATATGCGGAGGTGACAAAATAAAGTAACAAACACGTAAACTTTGCGACGCAAAGAGCGTAAGAACTCATGCTGGTAGTGCGGACCAAACGGGACAACCTGACGGACGAGAGAGCGAGCGAGTTGAGAGAGAGCGAGAGAGGGATGTTGCGAGAAAGAGAAAGAGAGAAAAGAGCATGGGAGTGCCGTTCCATCGGGAAACGAAGTACGAGATGCGCGTTAAAAGAGAGAGAGAAAGAGAGAGAGAGAGAGAACCAGAAAAGAACGAGTGTATAACGTGCGATGCGTCGAAAAAGGGAAATGCGTCGGGGTGCGTATGTCGGACGGGAAATCGGTTGTGTGCATACGTAAAGAGGGAGTGAGAACGTAAATGACGAGATTACGATGACGATGATATGATGAAAAATCCATGATTGGCTACGTGGTATTCGAAAGCGATACGTTAACGTTTAAGGCATCGCGTATAACTCGAGTCCTCGAAGTAAGAGGCGCGCGAGGTGCGTGTTTATTCGGAAGCAATTTTTCTACGACGAAATTTTTTATACGATTTTTTACTACATTATTATAGAGCGAGAAAGTGATGATGACGATAAGAGGGTATAGGTAAGCGAGATCTTTTCTCATATAATAGACGCAGGGCGGTATGCCGTGGTTCGAAGAACAATATACGTTTTTTATAATATATCAGACGTCGTGTATCATGATTATAACATTTTTCCTTCTAACGTAAGCTTTTTTAAATTCATTCACATCACTTGGTGAATTTGGCAGTTTTTTCTATGATACGACTTTTCGCTAATAATGTATATTATGATGTGCATCGAAATTGAACGCGTAAAGTTATTTTTGGAACGACCTTTGGAAACCGGTGGAATATAGGAATAATATAACGTGCGCGACAAGGGAGATGAGAAATAACGTGCGAACGCGAGGGAAACGTTTCAATATTGAAGCGTTGAGATAAGGACGAGCGGAAACCGAAAGATAAGGGAAGTGAGAAAGAGAAAGAATGAGAGAGCGAGAAAGAGAGAGAGAGAGAGAAAATTGTGATAGCAATTCCATGTCTTACTGCCCTGCTCTGTGCACTCTTTCGCGACAAGTTTGCATTTTCTCGGGTCGACGGTATATAATAAAGAAAACGCTTCCCCGATTTTCTCGGTACGATCGCGTCTTTCATTAAAATCCTTCGTGCATATACATATATACTTTCAATGTACAATATCCATGAAAAAAAAAAAAAATATCTGCCGTACACGTATAACGACTGACTTCGAGACTGAAATTCGAAAAAGATTCACCTACATAACGCCGAGAGAATGGTTGAGGGAGCGTTTTCCCCGATAAAACGCGCGGAGAGTAGTAGACTGCGCGTGTGCTGAAAGAGTTAAGAAAAAAAAAAAAATTAATGATAATAAAAAAACGCAGCATACAGCGCCCCCCCAGAGGTAAGCGTTTCTTTTTTCTCGAAAGTTATATATTTACATAGAAACTTAAAGAAAAGAAAAAAATAAAACAAATCAATATGATCTTGATGTGTATGTATAACTTTAAGACGACGACAATTGTCCTCCTCAAAGCGATCGGACGACGACTACTACGCAGTGAGTAGTTTTGCTCGAAGTAGTGAGGGTACAAGATACAAAAAGAAAAAAATAATAGAAGCAAACTGTACTCCCTCTTGTATATCGTATAGATTGTAATCCACTTAATGGTAATTATAGCTTATGATAGCCGAACGAAAAAGCAATGAGAGTCGCGAATAGAGAGACGCCCTGACGCGCGTAACGATTAAAACTCCTATATAGTAGACCGAATACCCCGTTATACTATATACATAAACAGCTGCTAGCAGTAATTTTTCCGTAGTACATACATATATTATTATTATTAGCTATCACCAAAAAAAAGAGAAAAATAATCGCACGCATCAACGAAACGTAACTTTTAAAACTGGAACGAATTCGATTGAAAAGAGAGAGAGAGAGAAAGAGAGAGAGCCATACCGCAGGCATGAGAAATCAAAATTATATACGGATGAACAAAATTTCTTCGCTCGGCATATATAAGATTATTATTGTGTATAATAATAGCAGTGGATATTAAACGTCGATTTAATCGAATCGGTAAATCGATTGGTAGGTTCTTACAAGAAATCAACATAAGTAGACTGATCGTTCGATATATATATATATAAATTGGATTAATACAGCGGTGGCGATTCGTGGTCTATTATACGCGCGTTTTAAAAATCAAAACGAGGTATAATTTGTGCGCGATAATATAGTGAGGGAAATTTATCCTACGTACGCGATTGATCGAGTCGCCAGTCGCGCAATAAACTCAGTATGCGTATATATATATATTTATTAATAAAAAAAAACATTTTTACATATGGTAAAATTAATGAGTGTTTCACCTAATCGTCAAACATTAACGAAAAAAGCGGGTCGTTAGAAGGGAGGAGAATAATAATTAAAAAGAAAATGGTAAAAAAAAAAGAAAAGAAACAAAAAAACGTAGTGGCACGCTTGTGTATACACGTCTGTCTGTAACGAATGGTTGAAACAGTACCTACATATGTGTGACCGCGGCGTTGCAGGAGTAACCTTTCGTTATTTTCTCCCATTATACTTATTTATTTATGTTAATTAACTCACATTTTAACTATCATATTTCATTTAAAATAGCATACAAATATTTACTACTAAATCTTATAATATTTTCTCATCGATATCCTTATACAATAAGGAAGCTTACGTATATTTTTTCTCTCTTTAAAAAATTGAAAACATATAATAATATAACGAACGGTTTCTCATCTGCAAAAGTCCGGTACACGTGATGCGCTTTCTCCACTTCTCGATTAATTATAATTGTCTCCCGTTCCTGTAGCCCCCCCCTCGTACCGCATATATACGAGCCTCGCGCTCTGGTAACCGCTTCTTTTACATAACTGCGTGTATAATATTATTATATATATATACCCACCATGTGATGATGATAATGATGATCAAGCGAAGAAAAGTCCCCTTGATATTTATAACCATAAAGAATAAACCGCCTCTTTTTTCGCAAAGTCTCGTACGTAATATTTATAATAAGATTCGTTAATTTCGGTTCGGTTGCGTTATCATATATATATAAATATATAAAAAGAATACCCGTCTTCTCGGACAAATAGTGACACACAGATACGCACGAACTCACACACGTATATATGTATCGGTTTTAAAGTATGTTAAAAAGTGTATAGGAACATGATAAAAAGGAAAGAAGAAGAAGAAGAAAAATAATAAAGAAAGAAATATCGACTCACGTTTCTTCACGAAAAACGCGCGCTACGAGCGTCCGCGAGGCTGGAACCGAATTGTAAGAGTATATCACTATGCGAGGGTTATATTAAGAAAACGAAGTGTTTGAAAGGAAAGAACCGAAAGTCTTCGTCGTCGTCGTCGTTGAGGCGACTCCCTTTTTCCGCGTGCCTATATATATATATACGAAACATCCTTGAAAAGCTTGCGAATGTATCCTTTTTTAAACTTCCTTCTTCCCTCGAACCACTCGACTCCAAGAGCGTAATCTCCTTTTTGCGCGTAATTGCCGTTTCTTTGAGGTCGAGGCCAAGAGCTATTCGATTATAAGACGCGCGAGGGGGTCGATCCCTTTTCTTTTTTTTTTGCAACTCGCGTCGTCTTCTCCTAATTTAATTGGCAGATGTCTCAAGTGCTCGGCAAACACAAAGTCGCAGGTTTTGGGAAGTCGCAACAACGACGACGACGACGATAACGACTGTATAAGAGATTTTTCTTATATATGTATACATGGGAAAAGAAAGCTAAGGAATTGCGGAGATGATGAGTATATAATGTGTATGATCGTGGCGATTCTACGCGCGCGTTTCGATTGAGACCTGGCTGCAAAGCGCTCCAAGTATCTAAGGCCAATTATCGGTGGGATATAAAAAGTAAACTTTTTCTCTCTTCGTGCGGTTTATATATACGATGCTACTTTTGGGTATATGTTATATATCTATATACAGGATAGAGAGAAAGAGAAAAGGGAAATTTGGGATTGTTTGGAAGGAGGATTATGTATTAAGGGGGATGAGATATAGGCCCGATGTGCGAGGAGTTGCGACGAGGTAGCCGAGTCTTCCAATACCTCCCCTATAAAAGTACAAATTTTAAGATAAATATTATATCGAAGGATGATTAATATAGTAAGAGCAGATATGATATGTGGCAGAGAAAAGGTGGCTGAGAGAGAGAGAGAGAGAGAGAAATGATAAAAGCGCTATGAGTAATAAAACTAAATGAGAAAAAGAAATTGCTAATTATTATTGAAGATTTAATATGCGAGGAAAAGTGAGCGGGAAAGTAGAAGAAGAAAGAGAGAGAGAGGAAGAGAGAAAGAAAAAGAAAGAGAGAGATAGTAATATGAGATACAATGATGAATACTATTTAACGATGTTTTTTCTGGTATATAAGAATTATTGTCATTATTATTGCTATATTGCCATTATTGTCATTATTATGATTATAATTATTATGATTATTAATTATGATATACTTATTATTATTACTATTATTAACGTGGAACTGTTTTATACGAAATATTGAAGTGAGGAAAAGATAACTTACAGATTATTGAGAATATTATACGCGCATATATACCTACATAAAGATTAATAATAATAATAATAATGATAAACGGGGAAGAGAGAAAGAGAGACATTAAAGTAAGAAATGAATTACATCACGATACGAATGATAAGATGTTTCACAGTACATATATATATATATGAGAACATTATATATATAAACATATATTTATGGTGATTCGCCTAAAAAATTCAGGTAAAAACAAAACAAAACTATCAATAATATATTATATATCTATAGGCCGGAGCTGACGCGCAAAATAGTCATTATCAACGTCCGTCGCAAAATTCATGGGCAAAGTTGAAGCTTTAACGAAACAGATAATATATAATGCTCTATGCCAAACTCTGACTGCAGTAAATGAAAAAAAAAAAAAAAAATCACGGTGCGCGTGCTATTCGCGTACTATATATATCTATTAAATGCAGCAAGTGATACGAGAGTTCAAAGGTATTTTTCAAATTTTTTGAATTTCGCGCGTAAAACACGACTGGATTATTGCGACGGACTCCTCAAACATATTATTATATATTATATAAATATATAACGACGAGTAAACTCCGTGCGTCATGCGGTTACACCAACCCTCATTGAATTATAATTCGCATAGCTCGTGTGTACTAGTGTCAGGAAGAAATAATAATAATAATAAAAGTAAAAAACAAATGAAAAATTATATAAACACAAAGCATTTACGCTTTAGGGAAATAAGCCGTACATGTAAATATATATAACGAAAACGATATGAGAAACGAATGCCCGTTTTGATGATCCTAATATATATTATATATCGATTGAACGTTCCCAGAATTAAACTTCACGTTATACAATACAATTTTAAGAGGGGGTTGAGAGACAACGTGTGGCGGTAACAATAAAATACAAAGAAAAATAATAACAAAATAATGAATGAAGCCTCATAGGAGCCGAATGAAAGCTAGTAACAAATAAACATAAACCGTGCCGTTTTCCGTGTTTAAAAAATCCGACACGGAATAGCAAACAATAGACTGCCGTAAATAAGACTTTGAAAACATAAATGAACCCATTTTACCGGTTATAAAAAAAATAATTAAAAAAAAAACACCGACACTTTTTATAGTGAAAATCGAAAAAATAATAATTAATTTACTTCGAGATGCATTTACAATTTTTGAGCAATTTTTCTATAGAAAAACCATTGACTGATCTTGACAGAGATTCATACATACATACATACAGATACATATTAGAGCACAGATGATCTCGAACGCACACCAACGCCGTCTAATCTAAATTAGAAAAGTTTTCCGGGATTGCGGAAACGAATATAATGAAAGCAGTATAGAATTGAACGACTTTTCCCGGTCTTACGCGTTTCTCGTATGTAGCATATACGATAGTGAGTCTCATCCGGCAATCGGGATCGAACTTACTTGATAAGGAAAATTTCGAAATTCTCGATATTTGCGATGTTCCATACTCGAACCTTCAAGAATTGCTTGATCATTCGAGTATCCGTGTTGAGAAACGAGCATCGTATGAATCGTCAATTCGATAAAGATGATGAAAAATTTATATATATATAATATATTTACGTAGTGATGTAAGGCATATTTAACCGACTGATATTTAACTGAGAGAAAATTTATATTTTTAATGAAAATTGCCAGAAAATGAAGGATTAAAAAAAATACAAATTCGAAATTTATATATAATCTATAAACGATGTCTCTTTTAGACTGAATAATGAATTTCCGTTGGCGGATGAGACTCCCGACGAATGGCTCAATATAAAAAAAAAAAAAAAACGAGACACGCGACCCCCGAGGGAAAGAGAGAGAAACGTTCAATTTTTACAGCGACACTTTCGGCGATTTTTTATACCGACGACGGTTTTGGCCGCTGCGTATCAGAGAGAAACTGTGTTTTTTTTCACCGAAGTCCGATATATTTCCACATTCGAAAGCTCGCCAATTTTTCCCGCCGTTCCTATTGGTAGTCGCGCATGCAAACCGAGAGTAGACAAATATCATTCATCATAGTATGATAAAAGCGGGAGTTGACAAAAAAAACAAAAAAAAGAACACGAGTTAACAAGCAAACGAGCGACTAGACCAAATTAACAATTGTAATTGGAACGAACAAAGGGGAACCAATACACAATAGTTTGACGAGCGTTGCTACATACCGAACGGAACGGGATATGCGGAAAAATCGGTGAGATGGCGAAAAAAAATAAAACTAAAAAAAGAAAGCTTCAATCAATCAGCGAGCACTGTTTATCTGATATATCATGCCGTAGGATTTATATATAAATATATGCGTAACGAACAAAGTTTTCTACGTACAACTTTATACACACGTGCACACATTATAGACACACGCAATTGAGACATAAAGAGAGAAAGAAAGAGATGAGCTATACAAGTAAACATATATATAACAATATCGAGGGTAAGCGTGGAAGTGGCAAACTACGTTGGATAATGAAACGTATATATATATCATATATTATACGTGTGGGATTGGAAAATGTAGGGTGGGTCAAAAAAAAAAGAAAGGGACGCGGGGGGGTTTACACACACTACGTACTAATTACTTATTACTGCTAATTCTAACGATCGCTATAATTAATAACTACGATTATTACCTATTCGCTATGATACCTATCTCGTTAGTAGCTAAGAGTTGATGTTTACAATTTGACAGTTCGTCTCGTGTAATCGTAATTGCACTATATCTGTTTGGTTGGCTTGGAGATGGGCGAGAGTCTAATTCGGGTTATTAGATACTACGCTGTACCTTTTGCTGGCGGGGCTGGATTTACGGTTAACGATGGCTCTATATTATCCATGATAAATATATATAGATAAACGTGAAACATGTTGTTTATCGAAAATATAATGATTCTGTAAAGGCTGTAGGGAAACTATTAAAGAATAAATCAAAATAATTTGACGATTCAATTATATGATATAGATTTGGGTATACGTCTCGTTGTTTGCTTTGAATTTAGCTGCGGTTTTGACAAAAATTTTGATTTTTTCTTTTTCACCTTGATCTGCGTTATATATGAGAAAGAGAGAGAGAGTACAAAATGATGTAATAATCGAAATCTGTTGATTTGTCTATGAAAAAGAAAAAATTGCTATGAAAGTCGTGAATAAAAAAAAAGAGAACCTGTATACCCAGTCGTAGAATAATCTTTATAGTCGATACAGAATCGTTCGAAGGAATTAGCCATGGGTTTAGCGTTAAATTTTCCCGCCAGCGGCTTGGATGAAGGAAAGACGGGGAAAGAGATAAACAACGCGCTAGCGCGTAAGACAGCAGATAAGATGATGATGATGATGATCTGTGGGGGGGATTTAGCGGAAAAAAGGTTTACGATCTTTATTACACCAATTTTTGTTTTTCTATTTTCGTTTTTCATTTTTAAAACCTTCTCCTTCTCCTTTAACGGCGAGTCGATTGACGCGAACTACGCCAAGCTCGTATATATATATATATACCTATATTATAGGCGTATAAGATTAATAGCGATTTATATATTTATTGTAATGTTGACATGAATTCGAATAATACTACTGTCCTATTAAGCGGGTAACTCGTTCCTCGTCTCTAGTCAGTTTTTGCTACTTTATTATAGGACAAAATGAATGGATCATTTACAAATTGAATTGTGTCTCGAAAGGAAAGAACTTACTTAGACGATGAACGGGTCACCTGTTGAGTGACGCGTTTGCGAGCTGCATTATCTGCAGATACACAGCGAATTACCATTTATTATGTAACGATATACGAGGCGTAGACTCGTTTTTTTTCCAACCGAAGTGAAAAGGAAGCGAGCGATTTTTTTTACATTGTGTATATGATTTACATCGTTGTGTTACTACTCTTGTTAGACTTTTTTTTTTCTTTGTCAATTTGTATATGTAATCGATTAAGTTGTTGATCGATTGGTTGAAAGTCGATCGACTCATACACGTACACTCAACACACACACACACACACATACACATACGCTCTATAATATCTCACATGCCTGAGTTTTGTGTCACCACAGTAAAACGCGGTGTATGCGAGGAAGAATCGAGCTTTATACCGCTTTTGTATGTTTAGTATGGATAACAAAAAGTACATACACATACACATAGACAGACAGATACACACTCTACATTATAGAGATATAAAAAAAAAGAAATAACAAAAAGAAAAAAAAAATTTACAAATCTACGCAAACTACCGTGTAATAACTATATATTATAAATACGAAATACAAGAATACAAATATAGATGAATGACGATTAATGATTGATGATTCATATATATTGCGCTATAATGAAGAATTACCGAGTATGACGACGATGACGACGATGATTTTAAGGAAAGTATACATATTAATATGAACATTTTTTAAAATGCCGTTTATCGTATTGTGATAACACACGGCGCCACGTGAAGCGAAACGATGAAGTAAAGTATACTGAAAATTAATTGCCTTCTGTGTTCTCATTCACCCTCTTCTTTATAACCTCATCCTTGTACTATCCATCACGTAATGCACAATCTTCGATATATGAAACAATAATAAAAAAAAAGAATATAAGCGAGGAGAAAGCTCTCTTGCGCGCGGTTTATACAAATCGACCGCAGTAGGCCAAGACGAGCTGTTATGTATATATGTATATACCGCGATAACTATCACTTTTTATTATTTATTTCATTCCGAGGTACGAGTGAGAGAAGCCACGATTCTTTATCTCCTCGATGTGGTGTTTGGTTCGCTTCTGTCGATGGTAAAAATTACAGGATGATGATGGTTATCGCGGATAATACGTGCCGCGATTTTTCCTACTTAGCGAGCGAAAGGTTCGCTATTCTATAAAATCTTATAACAGTTTTAATGATATTATTACTGTAAGACTTTATTGTTTACTTTTATTTCATCTCTCGGATTATTCGTGTAGCTATTATTTTTTTAATTTTACGCGTTCATTTATAGTTTTAATTGAGAAATTCAATGTAAGAGAAATTACTTCCACGCTGAGAGCATGGAAATTAACCAAGAAAGATCATCGTTCCAGGACAAAGGTATAGAAGAACGTGCACACGTGTCAGGTCGACACGCGCCATTCGTCATAGATATATATAATATCCCCACAGACGGCTTTCCGAGATTCCATGGACCGAAGCTAATCTCTTTCCTGCCGAGCGTCGAAGCTGCTTCCTGGGTTATGTCTCTCGCTGGTACTCGATTTTTCATTACACTCGCTTTGAAGTCCTCGGTTCATTGATTCCGAATATGTTCGAGTTGGCTGCTCTTCTGTATATACGAGGGCATTAGTTTTGTGTGCTAGTACATATATATATATAGAATTGCTCTTTTTATTCCAGAGTCTATAACGTATATACGATCCTATATATTGCACGTGACTTCTATTAGCTTTCGTTTGAAATTAAATCAAATAAATTATTATCATTTTTATTTACCTATAACATTCACTTAATATATATCTTTTTTTTCAAAAGTATATACCTACCCCGCTATAAAAAGAGAATAATTTAATTTTCAACCTCCACCTCGACGTGTTTCACTCGCGCTATAAAAATATGAATACAGCGTACACATATCTCTCTTTTGGGGCAAGTTTATTATTTCAGGTCACATTGCAACTAACAGCGCTAAGAGTTTTTCCCGACATTTCCATTTACATATCCTCGGTCCCGTCCACGTAAGCTTTTCGGCCGCTCGTAAAACGTTGCCCTCCCGTCTGACCGAACGAGGGTCAACGCATGTATACTCGCGCTCGCTCTTTGATGGGAGAGGGAAAAACTGTAACCCACGCGGGTTGTGATTTCAGTTGTGAAAAGTCGCGTAATAAAAAAAAGCAACCCTTTGCCCAGACAACCGGACGAATGGTTGGCTTTATTTTGAAGGCTGAGTATAAACACAAAAAGAGGGAAAGAAGCTCGAGTATAATATATTTGGAATTACAAATTAAAACTTATATATAGTACCGAGTGCTTTATCCACATCGTACTTAATATTTCACGAGGATTTTTATCTTTTTCCATTCCGTCTACACTCACTCTCGACGTTAACTCGATCATCTTCGCAATATGAGTAAAAGTCGCTGAAAGCAGCAGCAGCAGCAGCACGTAACATCCGCGGAACCATTTTGGCGAGGCGGCGCGCGCACGTATAAAGTCCTTTGTTTCCCTCACCCACGTGACATTTCACCGGCTGTCTGAAGGACCACTCGTTCCATCAAGCGCAACGAAATTTTCGTCCTCTTCTCTCGTCGCAGCGAGGCGTATACGAAATTCCACGCCTAATGGACACTCACACTCGACTCTTTGACGCATCAAATTGCCTATCGCAAGCTTCGAATTCTCCCTTATACGTTGTAAACTTTTAACGTATATATATATACAAGAAAGATTTTTACTTTTATACATCACACCGTGTTCTATTATAAGCGCGTCTAAATAATGCTATATACGACGAGATCGCATCTTTAATGATTCAACCGTAAAGATCGTGTTCCCCTCAAGTACATACATACCAAGGAGCAGCTCAACTCCCTATAGGCGAGTTCTCGGTTTCTCCCTTCGACTTATATAAACTTCATTCATGAATAATACAAGGATAGTCGATGTTGCTCTGCCGAACATCGGCGTTGCAATTTTCATGCTTCGCCCTCGGTCTATATATATACCGTCGATATAAAATACGTCTGGTATATATAGGGAGATATATCCCTTCGTGCAAAAGGGTTTCGCGAATTTTCGCGTACCTATAGACATATAAAAAGTAATTATACGGGTATTAAAAATTCACGAACGAAGGGAGGTATACACGAGAGACTATGTTATCTTGCTGTTAAAATATATAAGGTTATATACGCAATCAGAACGGAACAGAGAGGGAGAGTTTTAGTATATTTAGTTGGTATATATATATTGTATATCGATCGGCGTGCAGTCGCATACGCTTTCCACGACAGATTCGCAATTAGTTTATTCTGGGGGCTATAATGGTATGAGCGCGTGTGAGCTTTTCAGTCGACAAAGCGGTTCCATTCGATTAACGTTTTAATTAGATTTTCGTAAACTCGTTCGGGTACTTTGTTCCGCGCGTTTAATAGATTGCGTTGATTGGCCTATCTATACCCACTCTGATACTACTTTCAACGTCACTGTTGCGGATAAAATTGTCAATGATATATTTATGCATAAATTTAGTATTAACGATTGTATTTATATCATAGTATTGATGATAGTTATACATATTTGTTTTATACAAATCATTTAAAATGTATATATAACATTTATTAACTATCCAAACACCAAAGCAAGCAAAAAAAACAATCAAACATAATATTTTCAAAAGAACGTCGTTCACAATAGCATTGGTTACGTGATAAATAGAAACCCTCGTTCTTGCAAAAAAAAAATTATAATCGTTCCCTTATGTCCAATCAATCTGGCAGCAGCTCAGACGGACGTCGGAAAAACGATATCCACAAGACACTCTCTCTCTCACTTCTATAATACCACACGTCGACTCGAAGAAATGAAAGCGATCAGGAGCTCGCTTTGTTCCATACACACGCTGTCGTTCTTCATCTTGCTTCTATATAAGACTCCTACAACTGAACCCCATCGAGGTTTCGCTCTTTGTTCCAGCTGTAGGGGAGGCTGCCGGCGTTCTCGAGAGGCAGTGTGCCGACTCGTATTATAATCATATAGAGATATATAAGCAGCACTGATTATAAGAAGTATTCATTTTCTGTAAGCTCCGCGATTTGGCTGGTAATCCACAGGATTTTGAAATTTCGATAAATGAATGTTACTTTGCTATTAATTCATGTGTTCGTCACTGTACACATAATAGTATGAGACGAGAGAAGAGCTTTTTTTCGTGGGTTCAATTTGGTTCTTCGGCATGTTGGTTACGAATAATAATGGGTATATAGCTGAAAAGTTGAAGGTGAATATATATTTTTTTTATTTTCATAAGGTTCAGCGGATATATAGGACTGAAAAAGCTGAAATCATACAGAATTAAAGCGCAATCGTCGTCATAGTACCTAAATACAATAAATCTTTCACTTTGTTATCGCAGAACCCAGCATAGTCGTAAATTTACATATAGCTATATTATTACGACGAGTATAATCCTTTCAACCAGCGAGCCACAAAACAACACGTCAGACTCTAAATAATCCCAATGTCATGCACGAAACTGTATTTCTACTCTCTCTCTCTCCTACTTCCTTGGCAACAAAGTCGATAAAGTTACGGGTATATATAGTCGTAGAAATCGCGGTAGCAACTCGCGAGACGCAGGAAGGAAGGTGCGTTATATACTTTGTCTTCCCGTTGAGGCTGCGCATCCACAGCCACGCGGGATTTTGCTTGACAACTTTGCGAACGAACAAGAAGACTCGCTCGAGCGCTATGAGATGTGCATAGACTTCAAGAGATCTCCGAGACAACGAAGCGGTAAGTTTCCTTAGAGAGAAAGAGAAAGAGAGAGGAAGAGGAAGTGAGAGAGACGTGAAGTTGAGAGAGAGTTGATGGATAATAGCTGGTGAAGTGAATACGCTGGTTGTGGGGTTTGAAGATATTTGAGGAGATATTGTACTTATTACTGAACATTGAATTTATTTATTGTGAAAATGATGAGAAGTACACTGAGAAAAACTATGTTGGTGGAGGAGTTATTGTATAGTATAATTGAATCATCTTTTTCGGCAGAAAAAACTATCTATCAAATATATCTATTTTATTTTCAAAACAAAACTAGGAAATATGTTTTTGTTTCTTTTTTACTTGCCCATCACACAACTTCGATTTATTTTTACGTTTGATTTGCAGCAACTTCGCTGCATTTGAAAAAAAAAATGTTTTTTAAATAGGCCCTTTTGTGTAATTTTGTATAGAATTCCTCGCGTATAAATATTAATAAAGGTAACGAATTTACAGAACATTTTAAATACGTCAATTTAACCCGTCAATTTAGACCACAATAAAATTCATTCCGCCTGCACATCTCAATTAACTCTATAAAATCCGTATATATATAGCATTCAATTAACTACGTCTATCTTTCTCTCTCTCTCTCCCGAAATATGACTGGCAGTTAGCATATATACTTTTAAGCGAATGGTGCTCGGAAAAATCTATTTTACTAGACGTCAATTAAACATATATATATATATATATATATTCCATGGTCGGGCAATTGGATTAAACGAACTGCTCTTCTCTCTCTCTCTCTCTTCTCCCCTTGGCTGCCACTATACGGCACGAGACCGATACAACGTTCGGATCGAATGTCACACGTCGGAAATTAAGCCAGCGAGGAAGTGCATGCTGCCGGGCTATGTGTGTGTGTGTATGTATGTGGATGTGCTCGAGGGAAAATCGGATTAGCGTCGAGTTGTGGCACGGCGCGTTAAGGGCTGTTCTGCAGTAATGGCGCCGGTGAATCTGCACTTGGCTTATGGATCTTGAGCGAAATGGCTAGTGGAAATTGGTTGATTTAGCGTTATATATATCTATCGATTAATTTCGGTTCAAACTTGCCATTGGATTATTTTTGTTTGAGGGTCTTTGTTTATGCTATTTTCCTCGTTTCTATAATATATATACTGCATATGTAGTAATAGAGATAAATTTATTCCCATAGCTGCGTATTATTGTATAATATACCAGTTTTTTTATATATCGAGACTACCTTTTTATATGGACAACCTTTACTCAACCACGCAACTACCCATAAATTCAACAATCAAATGTCGAAACAGAGCTTTCAGATCAGCAACCACACTTCTATAATCCTCGAATTGAAGCTCGGTCGAGAGAGCTACATTACACAGCAATCCAAGCCTGATCACCTCGCACACGCATATAGATACCCTGACGACGTCGCGGTGTGATATCGCTATATATATATATATACACCACTACACGACGTACATTGAACACAGTCTCGTGTCCAGTTAAAGGGAGGGAGAGGAGGCAAGGGATATTCGCAGCCGTCGTTGCTGTACCGGCGCGCAAATCCACAAAGCCTCGGTTCGCGCAGGTGGAGCTAATGGCGTTTGGCCTGACCCTTGTCCGAGTGTCAATGCACGACGACGACGTTGGCGTTTGCTGTTCCTGCGACGCGACAATCGAATCAGATGGCTGGGACGTTGACTCTCTCTCTCGCTCTCTTTTACGTTGTACGCAAGCCTGCGGAGGAAATGCGAGTAAAACTTTTGCACTCTGTCCGATTGACGTGTAGCGGAGGTATAGGGTGAAGTTTTTTCAAGCTGATTTGAGGTGGGTTTGATGGAAGGACCACGTAAAATCGTTAGAGTTTCTTTTTCTCTTTGTTAGAATACACGAGGTTTTCTTTGTTTTCAGTATCAGAAGGGTCAGTGGATATATATAAAGTCTGATAGGATGATTCATATATAAGGTGTGGAAACGGCGATTATACGTGGATTATGGTTTAATCGTAGAGCTGATTGACCGTTTTCATTCTAATTGGCCAACAGTTGTAACAATTTTATATTACCTATTAAAATAACTTTTATTAACCTCGTTATACTTGGTGACCGTATACCTATCACGCATATAAAATCGCAGATTTATAACCGCCCCGTGTACCTCATTACCCCCAAAAACCACCCAAAAAAATAACATTCACGCAGCAGTGTACCGTTATTCGTAGCTCACGCGATAGAATCTCCGACTAATGGTCGAGTATATATACTTATTCTCCCGCCCTAATGGTGCGCGTGCGGCCTAGCGTCCGTTTAATAGCATTAGGCTGAAATTTGTCTTGAACGGAGGGCGGTAGTATGCGATTATAACTGTATATATATATATATACGTGGGGATAGTCGAGGTTGGGCAGTGGTCCATTGGGGAAAGACGATGGATTCGAGCATAGCTATTAATATTAGCGCGTCTGCATCGTGCGACGTCAGGTTGGACTGAACAAAGGATGGAAGAAGACGAATGACGGGGTCGTGTCGCTGTGGTGTTACGCGTATATATACACACATATTCGTGCGTTTTCTCTCTTCGTCATATGCTCTCGGGAGCAAAGTGTGTTTGGTTTCGACTTGGTGTACTGTATGTGGCTGGGTGCTTTCGTTCTTTCTGTTGTCCGTGAAAAGAATATGATGGAGAAAAAGTTGGAGCTTGTTGTTGTTGTTGTTACTGTTGCGGGGTAGACGCTGTGTGAAATTGATTTAGTGCTGATAAAAAGTGAAAAGTGGGTGTAGTATTAATAATAATGATTTTCAAAATTAGATAAGGTACCAAAATTATACAATTTTATAAAAAGCTGAGTCAACTGGATTATCGTCGTGGACATGCCTCTAAAATCTTATGTACGGGCTCGGGAATAATAAGAAATTATAGGTAAAAAAAAATAGAAAAAAGGACTTTTTAAATCCATACCAACTATTATGTAAGCAGATGTAAAATGTATATTAAAGACATTATCAGAATAAAAAACGTTAAATAATTCTCTCTATTTCTTACACTCCTTACATCAAAATCAGTCGTGTAAAAAAATGTACTCCGCTTCCAATTGCACGTGCAGTCTCACAAGGCGTAAACCTTCTTTCATACAATTTAACGAAAGTGCACATCATCCCGACGTAACAAGATAAAAGCTCTCGTCGCAAGCAAAGAGCAAAAGAGTATATACCGGACGTTTTATACCCGAGGCGAGCTTACAGTTGGAGCAAAAAAAAAAGAAGAAGAAGCCGGCGAGCGCTTAGTTGCCGGGATTATCTCGGCAAGTTGTAGTAACGGCCGTCTCAGGACTCGCTAATATGTAGTAAGTGCCGAGACGACGACGACGACGACGATGGAAACGGCGAGGACGAGCCACTTACATAAACGTAACTGCACTTGTCTGCCACTGGCTACTTACCTATCTACCGTTTTTATTTGGTATCTTCCTCGTGCTGAGCTTGACTGTATGCTTTGTCTTTGCCTTCCCTTTCGGATTCTGTTAAACGGTATAAGATATAAGTGCAACGTTGTAGTATCTGTAGTTTGTTTCTGATTATTTGGTTATATGGTGGGGTACAATATTTAGTTTTATTAACAAAAAAATATCTGAATTTTTTGATAATTTTTTGAATCAATTGATAATTTTCGTTTTCTATGGTAGATTCATTGACCTATGTATAATGAACTTGTTATCGTTGAACTTTCAACTAAAAATGGCCATCTAAAATAATTAGATGAAAACATAAATTATTATAAAAAAATAAAGATCTTCTAAGACTGTAGAAATGCCAATCTTTCATTTCCTGCCAGAATTAAAAAAATGACCTCTAATAATATATGTACTAAACAAATTTTCCCTTTCAATACATTTCCTCAAAATAAAAATCATCAATGAAAAATAACCCGCATAAAACATCTTCATCTTCCCACCTCATTTATATAAACGCATAGCAAAGAGTATACTGAAATAGCACGACTCTCCTAAAATACACTTGACTACAAGGCTGTATACTGTAGTAGCGTACACACTTCGTATTCCTCCTGTTTTCCTATATATATATATTTTTCCCTCGTCCTCTCAACCAGTCGCTTAGGAATCTCGCGAAACACACAGCTTTCTCTCCCTCTTCGTGTATAGCAACAGCAGCAGCAGAAGCAGCAACGACGCACACAGAGTGACTTCGTTGTTTGCCGGACAAATTTATGGTCGTTAAGCAGAAGCGAGTGAGCGCAAGCAAGCAAGCAACTCTACGGTAGAGTAAGAAGAAGAAGAAGAGGACGAGGAAGACGAAGAAGAAGAAGAAGAAGCAGCCGGAGAGAAAGAGAGTAGGTAGTCTCTGTGACGGTTTATGTCCCCCTCTCTCTCTCTTTGGAGATCTTTAGCCCTCGCGTTGCAGACGACGACGACGACGGATACCTTGATGAATAAATATTTTTCAGGTCGTTACACGGCTGGCGAATTAAAACGGCACACGCGCCGTTCATACGGCCGCGCGCGTGCTAGTGAGCAAGCGAGCTTTCCACAGGGAGTTACGATATATATACATATATAGTCAGGGTGAAATTGCGCTTCGCTTGGTTTTGCTTTCACGCGTTTGACAAGTTTCCGGAAGATCAGGATACTCGTAATTTTTGCTTAGAGGTGTGTATACTATCATCAAAGGGATTCATTAATGTTGAAAAATAAATTTGTTCAGTCATGCAAGGTGTTGACTGTAATCCTCCTGAATAAGAAAGTATTTTTAATGTCAAACTTTCACTCGTCTATATGCTAAGATATACAATAATATACGACTTTAAAATATTAAACTTCAGAATACGCAAATTCTATCAAATAAACTGCGAGCGCGTTCGCCAACATCTTCTATATACGTTACCACTATACAGTACGTGCTAGCTAAACCGAGAATTCACGCAGCGCCGCTTGTAGCTCTGCATATATCCAGGCGCCTTGCATCGTATCCAATAGACACACGTGTGATTCTTATATAGCATCCACATCACGTGTCTGCCCTTGAATCATATACCCTCGATGTGTATATATATATGTATATATCGTGCGTTATTTCACCGTTATGTTTAATAATTCGCACTGCCAATTCGAAACAAGTGCCGTATGTGTATATATGCCAGTTCTTGTATATTATACGTGATCGCAGGGGGGACGCGGTCTTTCTTTTTTCGCGTACGTATAGAGAGAGAGAGAGGTATATACACGTATATAACGGTGGTTTCGTCGCGCGCAACAGCGGTTAATGGGTCGTGGCAGAGAACCGTGAACGCAGCTATATAGTTCGAGTGGTTTTTCAACGGAAGTCGAAGAAGATCGCGCGGCGAGATGCAGTTTCTTGATGAGAATCGTGTGAATTGCGTCCGAGATATTCCACGGAGATATTATTTAAGTGATTATTATAGAATGCGGATGAGGTGTATTATATAGCTGCAGGGCGAGAGTTTTGAATTAAAAATTCGAGATGATTATATAGATGGTTGGGTGTTTTTTGTTTCGTTGACTAACGTTGGTTAAGAAAGAAGTATATCTGTATATATATATATGTAATATAGTGTGAAAAGATTAAAGTATAGTACTATAAAATGGCACTACAATTTCTCCATTATATGTCTCATTTAACTTCAAAATTTCGTGTAACGCGAAAAGTTTCTAAGTAGATTAAAGTGGCTATGGTAAACCGTATATATTATTATATACGATGTAAAAGCCAAAATGGATTATACTTTTCTAGTTATCATACTAAGCGAATAAATTTCTCAATTTTACGTTTATTATTTGCAAATTATTATTTATGTATACCACTATATATTGCAGAAACCAATTTAGTTATAACGAAACGCCGATAATCTTATACGACAATCTATTTGGCTAGGCAGCAGTCAGCGTCGTTTGGAGTATAGTGAAACACAACACGTTTCGGAGTTATCTTCTATATGAATATTAAATAGATTACGGATATAGAGCTCGACAATTTTAGGAGCGCACACGTGTGTATATAGCGCAGCGTGTGCTATTGCTACCTATAAATTTTGTCGATTGGTGAATCATTTTCTTATACGTATATATGTACGTCTTATTACTTTTATATTTCACTGAAGTAAATATTTTCCTTATATCGACGTTTTTTTATTTCGCAAAGAAATAAGGGAATATTTCGGAAATAACTTTATCAACATATTCTTAAAATCGCAACACCTCGTTCGTTTTTCGTAATTCGAGCCTGCAAACGTGTTCTCTCGGACCAGTTCTCTGCTAATTAGCTAAATTATAATTATATACATTGCCATTATTTATATCGCTACTTATAGCACTTTTTCTTTATTTACTTTTTCGCAAACCAACCAAATAACCCTAAAACTCGACATCCTCGTGCTCATTTAATGGTCCTCATCGAAAGGAACGACACGTATTACAAAACTTCTCTCGGTCTATTCATACAGTTAGCCTATAAATTTACGTTTCTTTTTTTGGTCGCGTCGTATGTGCAAGAGACACGATGGTGTACACACAAACAGATACGTTCGTTGAGAAGTACCGTGATTTTTCAAACATGATGACGCTCTATTTTATCGCACGCGCGCGAATTTCTCTGCCACGGATACACACAAAGAAACTCGTACACAAGGGGAGCGACCGAAGGGTGTCTTGTATATATATATATAGACGTGTATACTGCTGAGCGAAGCTTCTTTGTTCTCTTGCCGTTGATGTTTGAATATAAAAAGTGGTATTAAAACTATATATAAATTGGTTTTGTAGGTGACGTATCGATAGTAGGGTTGGTTATAAAAGTGTTTATAACTTTAGCAATTGGCCGTTGAAAGTGAAATTTTTTAGATGTTTCCTGGTAATTTTAATATGTTCAAACATATTTTATTATAATTTTCTCTTCCTCTGAGCTATCAATAGTTTGTTCAGTGAATATTGTAAGCAAACAAGAAAGTGAATGATTCATTTTCCACTAAACAGAGTTTTAACAATAATTTATGCATTAATTCAAGTCACTGCATAATTGAAAATCCATAATAGGTGTGCCGGCGCCGCATGCGCGCAATACGTGCGTATGCATTATATTTGGTCGTAAATAGCAAGAGAAAATCCGGAATTAGTTTTAATTCGACAAAACGCAGCGAAAAGCTATGTTATTTTATATAAAAACGTGATTTATCTCGTGAAAGTGCAAAGATATACGTGCTTTATAAATTATAAATTAATATCGTACACGCATACGTATATATATAATAAAGAATATTTTATTATACAATGACCATCAATTTTTACGACAACAACAAAAAAAAGAATCGAAAAGAACGCGGCGATAACCAAGTTAACGATAATCGACGCAATCCACTCCAACACACACCACTGCAACCTATATCCCTCGATGATATCGGACAACGACATCCTCTCGCTCTAGCCTTGCCAAGCACAGTAATACCCTAGCAAAGTCCTCGTTGCGCTCTGGATTGCGCGCGTTCTCGACATAAGTTTTCATTCTCGCGTACGTAGTCGGCGCACAAGTCCGAGAGACGATAAATTCGATGGTACTGTAATCCTCCGTTGCCGTAGTAGCTAAGCCTGCATGGCATTCGTATATATACGCGAGGCGCGAGTCTCTAAAGCCACTCTTGCAGCGATATAGAAATTAAAGATGATATCGTCATCGTTGCTGCTATTATTCGATGTTATATATAGAGTTTTTATTTTATTTACACGCAGACGTGCGCGACGACAAGTTGAGGTGGATTAGAATGTGCGATGTCAAGTCAATGGATATATAGATATATATATATGATAACGTCGAGATAACAATTGTCGTACCGTGTTTGTTCTCTAAATCCCAACACTTTCTTGATAACACATACATATATACTACTCTTTCTCTCTGTGATCTTCAAAAGCATCGCGATTAAATATTGATATACCGACAATACTTTAAAATTCTTATATGTATTATACAACCATCGTAAAATCAGTACACAGCAACGAACAATTTCCTCCTGACCGCAAGGAAAATCATCTCGGGTATAATGTATAGCCTACCGACCGCCTAATTATGCGCACGGTCGTGTGCGCGTGAACGTGCGTATAATAAACGGCAGCATGCGGCACATTGTACCTTCTATACTATAGGTATATATACGAGAGCTACAACACAACGCCGTTGTCGCGGCAAACGGTATATAGCCAAAGGACTCGCGATGGGGTGGAGGCGAGTATAGTGTCGGGATGTTAATGGGATGGCTAGACGTGAAATGCGCGTCTGCTGCAGGAGCTTTTGAGATAGAAAGAGGAGGCTCTCGTTGTGTGAATTTGACACGTTTGAAATCGGGCTGTTGTAGTATATAGTGCACGCATATAGGTTCCTTGCGTAAAGTACGATGATTTATTTGTTTAATCTTGGATATTGAGTTATCGAGCAATTTGTTAACCGAGATATATAAATAACGGCATGTGAATTGGAACCTTGCTTCGTATATGCAATTTACAACAACCAATAATTTTTGTTTGCGAAAATCATGTTTTTAAAACGCATTCGACTCGTTAAATTAAGGTTGATTTCTTAATTTTTACATTGCGTAATTTGTTTGTCTTGTTTTTAAGGAAGTGAATAACAGTAGTAAGTTGTACAATTGACACTACTGACGTCAATCCCATATAATATAACGTTGTGAGGTTTGTGATGTAAGTTTTGTTCTTGTTTCGAACGTATACTATACGGACCTTTTGAATGTTGAAATATTGAACCATTCTTAAGTTAACATATACAGTTTCAAAAAGACCTTGATGTAAAACCTTAATTGACAACAACTTCAGCCACGTTCTATACTGTCCCTCTCAACGTATTTTTGTTGCACTGCGTACTCCACACTTTTACACAATTATTACGCGCACCCAAAAAAAAGCCGTCACGCGTGACGTCGGGCTGTCAAATTTAAAACGCGTAAAGCACCATTAAAAATTAAAATACCCCCAAATTACCCAAAATAAAAACACTATATATCCCTCAGTATATACCACGCGAAAGTAACCCGCACCACATCAACATTCTTAATTCTCTTCGTTACAAGCGCGAATCGTATACAAGACGAAATTTGCATGGTTTTTCCCGCGGAAGAATATATATATATATAAAGTGCGGTATATCCGTAAGGAAGCGCGTCTCATCATTTATGATAATGCGCGCAAGCCGAAAAGTAACGCGTGCGTTAACCTCGCAAAAATTGCACCCGTCCTGCAACTTTCACCGTCGCGCGTAAGTTTATTGCTGCGTGGTTCCCTTGATACGATCGTCTCTCTTTCTCTTCTTTTTGCCCACGGATGCACCAAATTTGATCGCGCGCACGCGCAGGTTATACACACATACACACACCTGTCCCAAAAGTGCACATGGTCCTATGTGGCATGAGTACACTTTCTTTCTTTCTCTTTTTTTTTTAATTAGTTCGCGTATAATTTTTATCGTTATTGCGAGGCCAATGTGTGGAATTCCTTTCTTACGTGGTGAAATTAAGCTTGCAGCTATATATAGGTATATTCGTATAGTATAATGTGAGGACTGATGCAAAATATTTAATAACTTGATAATGCAGAAGTGCGAAATATTATGTATATCTATAAGGATCGACATGTATTGCGGAATTTGACGATGCAATTTTCTCTTATTAGCATATTGATGAGTTATTTATTACGTATATTGAGGCGATTATAAGTGTATACTTGCTTCGTATCGTATATCGTCGATTATAATATTCAATAAACAAGTCAGAAGGTGAGTTTTATAATAAACCATAAATTTAGCAAAGAATACAAGCGTGAAGTAAATTATATGAGTATAAAAGAAAATATTTATTTGACGTATAAAAAATCATCTACAATCAAAATAAAAAAATTATCAAGACTATGCATTTTTTGCATACTTTAAATTTCCCTTTCACTATGTAACATCGATATCTCTATATACATACACGTAAAACAAAAAAAAACATCAGCGACCATCCTCTCTGCAAACATTACTACACAACGGCTGCGTGTATAGTTACGTAATACCGGCGCCTATCTACTCCCATCCCCTGCGCGGTGCTCTTCCGCCTGTGACCTCGTGACTTTGGCACATCCACGTCGCATATATATAGAAAAGCTGTCGCGACACGAACCATCGCGCGCCCGCAGCATCAGCACGCCTGACAAAACAAGCGTACGAGCGTCAATCTCTGTCCGCTCGAGCTTTCGAGAGTTCGCGGCAGATGCGACGCGACGCACGGCTGACTTGCTGTTTTGAAGTCTAGTGTATAAAGGGTCTGCCAGAGGGGTTGTTGCTTTATTAGGACTGAGCGATTGTCTGTAATTTTTGTAAAAATAGTAGATGTCCGTGTTAAAAAGATCTGGTGGAAGTCTAACAAAAGTTTGGCAAAAGTCTGATGAAAGTCTGGTTCAATTTTGTTTTTGTTTTAATGAGTTGACAAAAGGTAAGTCAGAAAAATTACCTATACGAATTAGAAATAGGTAATAGTAACTGAAGTGATTGCGAATAATAGTTTTTTTTAGCACTTGAAATGAAATCAAGATTCAATAAACTGATATTACTGGTGTTTCATAATCTCTCATTTCCCCACGCAATTTAAACGCGCAGCAATTAGTGGTCGATATACATGATTACAATTTAATTGAAATTCTTAGAATTGAACAATAATTAAATTAATTCTGATTGGAAATATTCGCACACATAAATATTTGGTTACATTATGTTGCAAATTAATTGTAGTTGATTTTCCTTTGATAAAGTTACATTATTCATATATCAAGTAGATCCATAGCGCTTCGAAGGTAAGTATATGACCAATAATATAAGAATCGATCGTGCTAATTATATATGGGTGTATAAACTCGTGTAAATTGTACTTCTGTACACCATACCTACCAGCATCCTTGTTTGTCAATCAAAAAAAAAAAAAAAAAAATTTAGAACCGCCATCACTAAAAGTACCATGCCAACCTATCGTTGGCGAAATTGAACGTCACACTGCGAAATTCGTGCAGTAAGCGTCGGATGTTACGCGGCTCCGTGCACCTTATCGCCGTGGCTCATCGGGGAATATATCCGGCGACGCAAGCCGATAGCTCGTCGCCCATTACTCACCCCTCCCCCCTTCCCCTATACGCACACATACACCTAGCTTGTTATCTCAGCTTCATGCGCCACCATGCTACGTTGCTATATAGCTTTTCACTTTCCGCGATGAATTTTCCCTTTCACGGATAGAACCAGAATTGAGAGAAAGGATAGCTTTGTTTTGACGCGTATATTTGCTGCGGTAAAAAAAAATATGCTGAGTTCTGCGGATGTTCAGTCGCGACGAGAGAAATGTTTGAAAAGATGGAGACAGGAACAAATAGGAATGCCAGCGCGGTTGTACTTTCACGGTGTTATTTTGTTTCATAATATCGATACCTATTGGTGTTTGTGAATATGTGGCTTATCACTCACCTAATTTTTTAATAATCGATAACATTGCTCGAAGTTTTTCTTTACTCTGATTGCCTTATCACCTTATGACATTTATCACGTGTCTGTGTAAGCCTTTTATATTTCTCGAGTTTAATTATATTTGTTAGGAAATTGAATGAATTTGGAGAACTCGTCGATACGATCGATTTTCAAGTTCGGATACGTGAACGATTAACATTTTGACCTTATCAGCTAATGGAATGCATTACAAAATCTATTTTGCACCTTTTTGGCAAATTGTCTTCTCAAGATTCTATTCTGACCTTTTAGTAATACAATGAAGCTAGGCTTCAACATTGTAACACATGCCAAGAGATCTTTGCGGAAAATAGAAAAGCTTAAGTTATAAAGATCGCGATAGCAGGCCGTGGATTCCTTTTAGATTATCGATTATGTGAAGTAACTGATAACCTAGCCGTACTCGCGAGCGCATACTGGCAGATAACCGCGCCAGGCATGAAAAGAGACACTCGTGGACAATGACGGGAGATCGTGATTGAGCCACTGGACATTCGCCGCGAGTGATTCAATCTGTCGCAACTAGTACGATGTGGCGACGCGTGTTGCTGCTCCTTTGCGTCTCGGTGCTGTTCGTGAAGGCTAGTGAAGGTTAGTGAAATTTTGGGAAAATCGGTGGTTAAGATGTGCGAATTGAAGTTGTGGGGTGTTTGGTTAGTGAGTCATTGTACACTGAATGACGACGGATGTTATGTGGAATTTGATCAATAGTTTGTACAGCATAGGAATTAGGACTTTGCTTTGATAGCAAAAACTTTTATTAAAGAATTGTTTATATAACTATGTAGATGTGAAACACGATTTTCTATTGCAGTATTAAATTTTAGGTGTAAATCCCACGCTTCTTACTGATGAAATTGAAGAATTGACCCAAATTGTGCCATTTCATATTGAGTTTAATTCCTCTGTTCCTTTTAAATTGAACAATGAAGTAACAAAGGAAAAACCTGTTCAAGTTCAGGAAAACGTCTTTAGTCCGAAGATCAAGAAGGATGAAGTGCTGCTTAAGAAACCTATAAAGGTTGAACAAAATGTCACTGCCGCAACCAATTCTACAAATGAAGTATTAAATAAAGGTTTAGTTCCTTCTTCTTGGGAAGCGAAAAAAGTGCCTGGAAGAATAGTAAACGGGACAAAAGCTATCAGAGGGCAGTTTCCGCAACAGGTGAGAAATAATTAGGAAATAAGTAATTACATATTTCTTTAATATCCCATAATTTGTATAATTTAATCTGATGTTTGATTCTGATATTTAGGTGTCTTTGAGAAGAAGATACTCCCAAACTCATTTTTGTGGTGGCAGTATTTTGACACCTGAGTGGATTCTAACAGCTGGTCACTGCATGTTCGAGTAAGTTATTCATATAAATTTTCGAATTAATCAAAGTGAAAAGCTCTTTTTAAATAAGTAAACTGTATTCGGAACCTTTTTATTAGCAAATACGGGGAAGTATTAGAACCATACACAATTATAGTAATTGCTGGCGAAATTGTTTTAAAGAACACCAACGCTGCTCACCAGTGGAGCTACGTAAAAAACCTCTTTGTACATCCTAGATTTAATCTTCAGACTCTCGAGAATGATGTCGCTCTTATGAAAGTACGTAACAAGATCTATTTATTTTTCTCTCTTCATTCTTGCTAAGAAGAAATCATTAATAATGACTGGCTCGCAATTTTTTCAGCTAAAAACGTCCTTCAAGTTCGACCCATATGTAAAGCCAGTAAGCGTTACTCCAAGAAACTTCCCACCATGGACGACAGTATGCCAAGTTTCTGGTTGGGGATATAAAATAGCCGTAAGTATTAACATTTCATGTAAACCAAATATTTTGATGTTAGACTAAATCTAAAATACATGTTTTTTCATATTTCAGGGCGGACCTGAGGTCAGCAGTACTCTAATGTACGTTGATCTTCCACTACTACCAATTTCTCTGTGCCGAGAACTTATGCAGAATTACACGAACGTACCAGATGGCATGTTCTGTGCTGGATACCTTGAGGGTGGTAAAGACGCATGTCAGGTATCAGATACCTTTTCTGTTCCAATATCATCTCCTTTTATTATCAATGTATTATAATAACTAAAACAACAATTACTTTCATTCGATAGGGTGACTCTGGCGGTGGTATGCTCTGCAACGGTTACCTGACAGGTGTTGTATCCGGTGGTGAAGGTTGCGCCTGGCCCAAGCTTCCTGGTCTTTATGCCGACGTCAAGTACTACGTGCCCTGGATCAAGCTCTACGTCAAGGATCTCAACAAAAACTTCACCATCAGCAACAAGTCTATCACATTCTCGAAGTCTAGTTCCACAATCCCGAATTGGTCATTAGCCGCTCTGCTAGCTATGATTTGGAAATTTTGTTAATTCGTATTAAGAATTTATATGAACTTTTGAATGTGTTCGATAAAGGTACTTTGGTTTAACCACGTGTGTGTTGAAAGTTTACAGATCTTGTGAAAGTGTGAAGGTATTGTTTCTCAGATAATAATTCTCAGATTTTTTGGAAGGATGTTTAATTGGTTCTACTTTTAAACATACAATTGTTTGTTATCTATTTATTGTTCAAATTTAATATATTAAATATGAAATACTTTACGTAACCCGACTCCATTTATTTTAAAAGATATGACTGAGTCATATTCTTGCCATTTCTACTACGCTCTTTCAACATTGACATTTTATTGCATTCTGAACTGACTAATTATTAAAACAAAACGTGTCGTCCTTCTCCCACAATCTTCAAAGCCTCGCCGCATTTTATTGTTACTCTTCGTACGACGCAGAAAGGGTCGCCTATCTGTAATTGTCATATCGCTAAAAGATCAACTTATCATTTCCAATAAACTGATAAGCATTTAAGCCAATGACAAAGGAAAAGAAAACTACGCATGCGTGGAAAATATCGCGAAGTCCATTAATATTTCCCGAATAGCTGCTTTCGACACTCAGTTGTAGCATACGTTGCGCGAGCCTCGCTGACAGACTAGAGTTGAATTGGAAATCGAAAGGTCCTTTGATCTTACCAAAGAGCTTTTTGATCATGCGTGTCTCTGGAATTTCAATATAAAATCATCACATTAGGGAACCTAGCCTGGTGAGCATTTATAATGTCATAAATTGATAGTGTATAGGAGTGTGCAATATAATGTGCAATGAAATATATTTTATTTGAAAAACGTGAATGTGCTGCTTTGTTTAATTACAACGCGTACCCTTTTGTAGATAAAATGTTAAAAATATGAAAATAAATTATCAATCCATCTTAAATAACGCAGTACATAATACTACAAATCAATCGCAACAAGCACTGATGCTAATCACATTTAAAAATAGCAATTACGAGAAATTTAATTTATCTTGAACTCTGCATTAAATAGTATTCGACCAATTTCAGCTATCAATATTCTCCTGGATTCCCTTACGTAACGTGTAAAGAAATTGATAACTGAAACTTTTCAGTAACAAACTTTTACCTTCAATTTGCCAAAACTTTATTAATAAAAAGAATAACGCCATTAGCCGTAATTACAATCTCACTCTCGGAAATAAGGTTTGCGCGGGGCGCACTCGCGCAATTTTCTAATTTCCTTCCTTAATTTGCCTGTGCCGTAACCCTCGCGTCCACCCCCTATTGACTTTCATAAGTTACTTCGGCCACACGGGGAAACTTTGCAAAAGCGTTCGCGCACTGAAGACACGTCGACGTCGACCAGCTAATTAATTAAATGTAAACCTACTCGCGGGCGTTTCAAGTCCAGCAAAGTAACTATGACGACGACGACGACGACTTTACCGATTTCCCGATTTATTTATGAACAACTGGTCGACCCCTTGTGCACGCGCTGTTCTGGCAGACTATGTCCTCTTCTCGCGTTGGTATCTAGACGTCGGGCGTTCAAGAGAGTCATTAGCAGGGAACTTTGGCCCCTCGACGTCGTTCGACTATTACGCGACGACGGCGACGCGCTGGAGCGCGGGCAGCGATCGACTACTCGCTATCGGCTACTCGTTCGCCCTCCGTCTGCTGCTAATGGACCTCCCGGCCACCCCTGACTTTATCGACTTTGCCTTTTTTTTTTACAAAACTCGACCGCTCTTATACTCGCTCGTGTCTTTTATTCAAGCTAATTTTTGCATTTTTATCGTATAGAAAAGGCGTTGAAGTTTTTATTTGTGTGAATTACTCAGAGATCGATTTTAAGTTTTAATCAACAACGTTGCTTTTTCTTCTTCATATTCTTCAATCTATATATCTTATATAACGAAAAGCATAGACTATTAGAAAATCATACAGCTAAATATTTTGAAACGCATACTGCAATCAAACTCAGGCATTCCCGTAAAAACTATTTTATTACACCGATGACAGAATACATCAACCGCATGATTATCGCGATAACATCGGAATCACCGCGATAACGTGGAAAGCCATTGCACAACGCGTTATACCGGCGCGTAGCTTCTATTAATAATGAACTCGATAAGGAATCTGCGCCGTTACCATTTTTCCTTTCTTTCTCTTTCTCTCTCTCTCACTTGTTCACTTTTAACTTTTCCTCGGCTATACGCCGTCGGCATGGGATCCAATTACTTACGGTAAGCGAGGGACATTACACCCTTGCCCGTATAATACGCGTGAGCGCAAGCGTCGACCGATGAAAAATGCAAGCTCCCGGTCGTACGTCGGCAGCTGTGTCGTTTAAATCCCAACCATTTGTCAGTCGACGTTATAAGCGAGAAAGAGAGAGAGAGAGCGAGAGCAAGAGTTTGCACAGGTACATATTATGTATGTGTGCATGCGTGCACGTCGAATGGTTTTTTATGTGTTCAAGGCGTGCTATACGAAGTTTTTTCGTTTAGCTTATATATGCGTAAAGAGTTTCGGGAAAGAGTATAACTATGAGTAAGTAGTTACGGAAGCCTTAAAAATGGTCGGTTTCTCTTTACGGCGACTGGTTAAAAGTAAAAAGTTTTCGAACACTTTAAAATTATTAATAAACGATGTTAAAACGCTATTGAACAAAATTAAATCTAAATATTACTGATTTAACTAATTTTTGTTTAAAGCTATTAAAATTCAAATTGGAGTGCGTGAAATATATAATTCACTCAAATCTGACTACATCTGTAATCCTTGTCTCTTTGCACTACAATCCTTCATCATCCGATGAAAATTTCTTCATATTAAATAACAATACTGCCCCCATCACAGTATATTCAATTACGAAACTCCCTATACCTCTTCATTCATTCCCTATATATACCAATGCAAATGAATTCACTGACTAAACGAAACGCACGTATATATCCCATACCATAAATTTCTTCCTCGAATTCTTGCTAAATTACGATTCTACCGCAATCATATTTCGGCTACACAATTGCAGCGCCGCGTGCCGTAGTACACGAGAATACCTCCGAAATTTTCTAACGCTGCGAGCAAATTCGATTTGGCAGGCCCGGAACTACGTCTATATATATATTAGCCAACACGAGAACAACGAAATTAAAGCGGTTATACCTATACTCTAGCTGCGCGTGCTAAAATTCTAACTTCGTTTTATCCAGACGCTATGCTATATACAGATATAGCTACTTTTTGTTACGGTACGTGAGCGCCTGTAGAGAGCGTCGCACGCCCAGCTGCATCGATCGACGGTACGTCTGATTTCAGGGGCGCGCCGCGAGTGCCGAGCGTTCACTTTCGTTCTCTCACTCTCTTCCTCTTTCTCTCTACCTCTTCTTCTTCTTCGCTCCTTCGTTTTCAAAGCAGCCTTATACGTCGCGTACGCGAAGTTACCGTCTCGTCTTTATATGTATGAATAGCAAGCTTCCTCTTTGAGGTACGCTTACACTTTAAGGAAACCTCGAGTCGGAGTCTCTCGTATAGACGGCAATGCAATCACGCGCTAACTCGATTCCACTATCGAGGTGATTAGCGCGAAAACAGTCACTTTGTCGCTTGCCTTTCATCGCTGCTTCTTCGAAGTCTGTATGACCAAGTCTCTATATCAAATCGATAAGTTAAAAAATAAATTTTCTTGAAACTCTCAGAAAATATTTTGCTATACTTATTCCGGATACCCATGAATTTTTCCAGATTTTTTCGACCTATACCTTTCTATATATATCTGATAGGTTAAGAATTAAACTTAAAAATAATTTTCTCAGTTTTTCAATAAAAATACTTTTAAAGTCGTATACGCATATGCGTTTTTACTTGCATATATGCCAATGTAAAGTGATAGCAAATAATTCCAGCAATCTTCTCAACACTTTTTATTCTTGTTCATGAGAGATACGAGCGCGATATTCGCACAGCTGCACTTTTTATTCGGTGACGCTGACAAACCCGGCCGGTGGCTGCGTATGCGATAAAGAAGAGAGAGAGAGGAATATTTCATAAAAAAATAAAGATACCCTTTTATATTTTAATCCAATATTTTATATTTTACAAACAAAACAAAAATTACAAAGCTTGCTTGATAGGAAAGCAATTTTAATATTTTATGATTGATACATATGTTTTCTGCTACATTGAAAGTGTTGGATGATTTTTAGAAAAACATACTGAACAAAATTACTTGGAGACGTTGATCAACACATTTGTAAGGAATGTGATTGTTTTAAATGCAGAATACACAATACAGATTGTTTTATATTCAGATCTAATATTTGTAATTTTTATCTTACACTCATTTTTCAAATTCATTTTCCGCTTAATTTTGCAAATTACGACATGGAAACTTTTAGTCACTAAATAATACGTAAATAACTGATTTTTATTAACATTTAATAGTTATAATAAACAAATTACGAGATAAAATAAATATCATGAGTATCAATGAAGATAAGTTACTTAACTGATATTAGATCACTTCTTTCACATGTCAGTACAGTATTACATCAAGCTATCGGTCTTACTTTAATACACGTGTTGACTAATTTACCATTGTCTTACTCTTCAGCTGTACAAATATGCGAACTGACATCATATAATTGCTGTTTATGCAAGTCATCAAATGTTTCTGATTATGATACATTTTTATGAAAGTCCTTATAAACTGCTAAGTGTTACAAATTTTATAGAAATTTGTATTGACATAGTATAAAAATCTATAATGTTGCAACAAATGTAATACAGACTAAAAAATAAAAAAATAATTTTTGTATACTTAGAATATCAGTTACTGAGGGACACATAACAAACTTATGCATTACAATAACAATTACTTTTATATTGTATTTCGAGATTCGGATTGAGAATTCTCATGTAGTACTTTACAACTCCAATAATTTATATGTTTCTCTAAATACAATAATACTGTATACTAAAAATTTGAGTAATGTATTATTTTATACATATATATAATAAGCACGTATACTTAATATAAATATACAATTATACAGCAGTATATTTACAATCATTTTTAAATGATATCTACTTTGTATGGATTTCGCAAGATGTATTTGAGCTAAACTAGAAACAATATTGAATTAGTTTTTACCAACAAATTGTGTATACATTTTTCTAGCCCACTATCTACGACGTACGACTCAAGTTTGAACCGTATGTATTGAACTCACATGAATGTCCTGATCTGTTAGCAGGATTAGATGAGTGCATTAAATTAGTAGTTTCATTTTGAGGTGGATGTCATTTTGTAATAAGTTCATTTTGTATTTGCTGCAAACTTTTACCTTTCGTTTCTGGCATTATGAAAATAACATATGGAATCACAATAACTGAGCATAATGCGTAAATCATAAACACATACTTTTGACCCAGTATATCAACCAGAGGCTGATAGGATTTAGTCGATATGAATGCCATAGTTGCGCCTGTTAATCCAGAAATGCAAGCGGCTATGCATTTGATGTTAGCAGGAAAAATTTCACTTAAAACGGTACTAGGTACAGGCATCATGCCTATACAAAACGCAATAATAAATAAGAACATTGCACTTATTGGCAACCATTGTAGATTTGATGTGTCTAAACCCTTATCTATAATCCAAAAATGTATCATCAAGCTAACCATAGATATGGTTACGCCCGTGCTTGAAATTAGCAGTAAAAACCTTCGTCCACATCGATCAATCAGAAATATGGAGATTGCAGCAGCTATCGTTCCAAGTACGTTATCATAAATTACAACTTCAGATGGACTAATAATAGTCGAGTTAGCACGTTTTAATATAATTTCCATGTAGAAGATGACACTATTTAATCCACAAATTTGCATAAAAGTAAATAGAGCTATTATTTGAAAAATGGCTTTTTTAATTGGCCACCTTTGGAATTCCTTCAATTTATCGGTAAAACTTTGAGTATTATTTGAGACCACAAACTTCTCCACTGCATCCAGTTCTGTATCTACTCCAATTCCAGCTCTGTACCATTCGATAGACTTCCTTGCACCTTCGCGATCTCCTATTTTAACTAAGTGGTGAGGTGATTCTGGTAACCATAAGAATACACCCATTAGCAGGATACACAAACCAGAGTAAATAAATGATGCTGCACTAATGCTGATGTAAGATCCACAAATACTTGCGATAATTTGTCCAAAAGGTCCTCCACAAGTAGCTAAAGATATTAATGCACCTCGTATTTCGGGCATTGATACTTCGCCGATATAGAGTGGAAATGTGCTGAAGGCCATTCCGAGTCCGAGACCGCTGAATAGCCGCGCAATGTATAACCACAGCACGGAATTTGCTAAAGCGATTATTAACCATCCAATAGCTATTGGGAACAATGTAATAAAAATTGAACGTTTAGTGCCAAACAAACTTGTTGTAATGGCGCCAAGAATAGCGCCAAAAAATCGCCCAAGATTTACAAGGGCTGCCACCCATGAAGCTTGTTCCGGGTCTAATGGAATTTCTGAATCAGGTGACGTAAGTCGGGCCAATGCTGGGGATGTCCATCCGCTCATGAAGCCCAATTGAATTATCATTAAAGTTACTGAAATTATAAATTGAAAATTTCAAATATCTCAAATATAATTAAATTTATTTTATTCTTTTTGTAGTGAAAAATATAGTACATATTAAAAAAAATTAAATCATATATTTTTTAAAATTTGTTATGAAAGTATAATAAAGGTAGACTTCAAAATAGGTTAATTCTTATATGCATTATAAATTTTAAATATATTTACTTTTTAGGTATTAATGTTTTTAGTAATAAAGAACTGATATAGTTTAATTTTATGACTACTCTTTTTTACTTTTAATATGAAAAAATAAATTGTAAAAAATTATAAAATATATTATACCTCCAATTCCTGCAAACCATTGTGGTAGTATGATGTTAGATGTTGCTAGCAGTGTCATAACGAGTATAACTGAGAACTTGAATTAAACGAAGAGATGAACGGCTACTGGCATATTACAATGTTATAGTCGTAAAATACAAGCGCATTTTGTAGATAAGATATGAATTTTATCGCATTAGTAAAAAACTTGATCTTTAGAAAGGTCAATAACAATTGAAAAATCATACAGCATACATAACTGTCAGTGATACATTGAGTTATCAATTCAACAGTTTATGAATACTCATCGATGCGTGAGGAGGTTCGTATTAACAAATGTTTGTTCATTATAATAAGTAGAAGAAGCTGGGATAAAATCGAATTTCTTAATTTCTCGATTACTACTAGAGTAATCTATATAATAGCTGTGTTCTCTCTTTCACAATGCGTCTGCATGTAAAAAATATCCTTGTGTGGGTTTTAGAAGTGGTCAAAGATTTTCGAGCTTGCAAAAGTAACTTTCCTTTAACTTTGAAGAAACTTTACGTTATTATTTATGATAAATAATAGGTAGAAGTAATGAAGTTTTATAATTTTACTTATTTATATAACTGCAAAAAAATTGAGAATTACTTTTTGTCGTACTTTAAGAAAGGGATAAAATAGTACTCCTTACTTTTTCTTTTATTTTAATATAATGCTGAAATAAAATATTAATGATCATGTATGTTAGTATTCATGCATTATACACATCAAATTAAAAATTTTCCTTTGCTTATAAAGTATTATTTGATTTCTGTAAAACATTTCTTTAAGACATAACATTCTTACATTATTATATTTATTTTGTGACGGAGATACGATACGTCTCTGCACACACACGCGCAAGTACACCTGTACATACGCGCATCAAAATATCAAATACCGCTTAAAATTGATTTTGAAAAAAATAATTAATGCATAGTTATCTGAACGTAATTTAAAATTAGTCCATGTACATTATTGTTATTTATTTATCTATTTATAACGAACGATTTTTTAAATATTTTTGGTTTTAGCTCAGTTTTCTGTATTATAGCACACTTATTATAAGAACCAGACATTGATAACGTGGACACACAGAATACTAATTAATATAATGAATATCAAGTACCTCATTAACAGATTTCTGTAAATATGTAATTAGGTGAATTTAAAATGTGAACATTATTTAAAGGAATTGATCTAAAAGTAGACGGTTTAAAGATAAATAGGAGCATTTGCAAGAAACGGGCCTGCTGGCACGTGCGACGTCTTTTTCATTGAATCTTTCGAAAAAAAAATAAAATGCATATAAAGATAGATTTTTTTCTCTTTTTGTAATAGTGCTATGGTTTTTTTTCAAAATTTTTGGGGTCAAAAACCTTTTTTTTAATGAATTTTTTTTATAAATAATAAAATTAAAAAGATAGCTGCGACTAACCGGATGTGCTCTTTGTATAAATGAAATATTCCATTATTAAATAATATGTACTTTAACAATTACTATACTAACTACTAATAGGAAAATTAATTCGCTGTTTACTATAAATACTGATAGTCACTTTATCATTTTTTTGTAACTTACATTATACCGATATATTTTTAGTTCTCAAGATTAGTGTATAGTAAATTTAAATTGAAAATAAATTTTACAAATGGAAAAAACGCAGAGACCTAGAGATTTGAACACAAGTCTGTAGAACCGGAAGCCACACTCTTAGGCGCTATGCCACGCCGTACTTTATCGGAAGTATACTTTGTCGTCTCTATATGACGATGTCACATATGAAGCAATGATATTTGAAATAATGAATTATTGATCATTTATTTGTTAATTTATTTAATCGATTAGGGGGTCTACTATAAGATAATGAGTCTTAAAATGTCTTTTTTCAAATCAGTACCTGAGCTACGGAATGTGGTCAGCTGACAGTCTCGTAATTTTTAGGCATAAAGCTATTAAGCCCTATATATGTTTTCCCATTGTGAAAAATGTATCACCTTAAAAACCAAAATTTTTCGCACCAAAATGTGTTTTAGACTGTCAAAAACTTAGTAAAAGCATTTTTGATGATGTACGTATGTATAGGCGTATACATGTAATCAAGTTCCACTGATAACTCAAAGAAATTTTGTATAATCGATCTCAAATTTGCAGAGATCGTTTTTTTATGTTATCAAAGGATCTGGTTCAACATGGAGGTACATCCATTACACATTGCAAAAGTAGAAGAAAATGCTGATATTATTAATAGTGGTAAATATAATTGAAACACATGTTTATTATACTATCCGACTTTGATATCGTATACGAGAGGAGGTTGTACTTTGATAGCTGTTAGGGATTATTTAACCGGCATCAAAATTTCAGTTCAATAGTAAGTAATTTCAGTATCCTCTTTCGCTACGTTTCACCTAAAGCCTCATCTCATTTAGATCTTACTTGACGTCATTCAGTCATCTGTTTCTCCAAAGGCTACACATTAAACTTATTTTTGACCACATCCGCTCAGCCACCGGACATCTATCTTATCGAAGATTGGTATCCATTATCATTCGCCGACCTTTCAAGAATGATTGCTATCATGAATCTGAACTCTAACTGACATTAGTCTACCTAGACTTCAGACATGTCGTAAGCATTGAAATGAAGTGTGCTTCAATGCGAAACTTTAGACGACGATGACATTGTGCATCCGCTAAGAAACTTAAAAATTTGTTAACATCCCTATACGTTTAGTGCGAAGCGTGAAGTAGCCTTACCTGCAGTGCTTGTGGACTGTTTCAGGAGTTATTACTGATGATCGACGGCCTTTTATTGTACGTTTTTTTTATTAATCTACACGTTCCCCAATTGGAAGTGTCCCGCCCGCGTCTCGGTCTCACTGGTGGTTATCTGGCAGGCGAATGTCGACTGTAAGTCGCGAGACGTTCGTTAGCTGTTTGGGCTTTCATGGTGCTCGATCGCCATCCTCCGTCCAACACTAATATTAAAATTTGCCAGACATTGTTGTACTTCATTTGCTGAATTTCTCATTTGCTTAGGTATATTTGTATTAAATATTTTCAAAATATATAGGTATAATAATTAGCTAAAGCTGATATGTAATGAATATTTCTACTACTACGAAAATATCATATTTACTTAAACAATCACATCAGAGCTGCCCAAATCAATAGTTTTAGTATAAAAATAACTATAGCTATCCTTATAATTAGCATTATCCAAAGCATGATAATTATTATTCATTTCTTATACTTTACTTCATAAAAAATGCTTGTGATGGTTGAAAAATAAATTACCTGCAGTGGGCGATTCGATTTGTCTAATCGTTTTCCAGAAAATCAGATTTAGAACATTTTAAAAAATTTCACCTAAAATGAACAGCTTTCATTAGTCAACAAAAGAGGCTTATTAAATTCGTACTCTTTTTTTAATAATTTTTTTCTATTTAACAAATCGGTATAAACTCTTGAAATTTTTAGAAAAAGTACTTTTTATACTTTATAACTGGCAATTTGGCGTAAAAATATTGAATAGTTTCTGAGATGCATCTTAAAGAAGAAAATAGCACTTTAACTTAATCACAAATGAAGGACGACGATAGATTTTTAAACATTTAAAAAAGAAAATGTAGGTAATTTAATTTCTTTTCAAATGCACTTTAAAAAATTGAAAAAATTTACCTTATCACAAAAAAAAGACACACGCACACACACAGACAGGAAAAAAATTTTTATGCCATTAATCTTAAAACATGTTTTTAATACTTTTTTATCCAAAAAATTTTTTCGCCGTTACAAAGATTCCTCTTAGAGGAGGAGTCAAAAATTTTTGATTAACAAGTATTTATTTGTAAATACATTTCAGAAATTTACCCTCAAATTATAAATTATGTATAAATTAAAACTAAAAACTATAGAAGATACAAAGAATTTTACATGTACTATATACACAGCTTACATATAGTTTTAGTAAGTATAAAATAAAGTTCTATATACACCAATAGATCCATGTGAATGCTATTAAGAACCCAAGTAATTTTTTCATAAACATAATATAGTTTCTAATATAAGTTACTGATGATAAATTGAAAAAATTACATGATTTCCATTTTTTTTATAATAATACAAACTCATTTTTTCATAAATTCGTCTTGAATTTGTTGCAAACTTTTACCCTTGGTTTCTGGCATTATAAATAAAACATAAGGTATTACTATTGCCGAACATGATGCGTAAAATAAGAATACATATGTTTCGCCTATTATATCGACCATAGGCTGATAAGTCTTTGATGATGCAAAAGCTACTGCCGCTCCCGTTAAACTGGCTATGCATGCTGCTATGCATTTGATACTAGCAGGAAACGTTTCGCTTAATACCGTGCTTGGTACTGGCATTAAACCGAAGAAAAAGAAAAGTATAAAACCAAACATCGAAATCATGGGAAGCCATTGAAAATTCGTCACATCTATGTTCATGTCTATCAATAAAAAGTGTGTCATTAAACCAATCATAGACGTGCTTACGCCAATACTAGAGATTAATAGTAAAAATCTTCTTCCAAATCTATCGATGAGGCTCATTGACATAGCTGATGCGAATATACCACATACGTTGACGTAAATAACCAATTCACCTGCACTTATGAGAGTGAAATGTCCACGTCCCAAAATTGTCTCCATGTAAAATATTATACTGTTCAAACCGCAGATTTGCATGAAAGTATATAAAGCCATTATCTGGAATGTTGCTCTTCTTATAGGTGGAGTACCGAATTCTTTGAATTTATCAGAAAATGTCTGTACACTGTTAGATTCAACGAACTTTTCCACTGCCGCCAATTCGTTATCAACGTCTATACCAGATCTGTACCAATTTATAGCTTTTCTAGCAGCTTCACGTTGTTTAATTTTCATCAGATGATGTGGCGATTCGGGAAGGCACACGAACATGACTATAAGTGCAACACACATTGCAAGATAGATGGATGCAGCGGTATCGATTGACAAGTACATTCCGCAAACACTAGCCAGCACTTGTCCGAACGGCGCGCCACAAGAAGCAAGTGACACGAGAGCACCTCGGATTTCAGTCATCGCCACTTCACCAACGTACAGTGGAAATATACAATATCCCATTCCAAGACCAACGCCAGTACATAATCGTGAGATATAGAGCCAATTTACGTCTTTGGCCAAAATGATTAATAGCCATCCACCAGCTATGGGAAACAGTGTCATTGTGATAGTCCTTTTACTACCTAAAAAATATGCAGCAAGCGCAGCGATAATAGCACCGCAGAATCGGCCGACATTCACTAGAGATGCAACCCAAGAAGCTTCTCCTGGAGTTATAGTAAATGGGGCATCAGCTCTTAGAAGTTTCGCCAGAGTTGGTGAAGACCAGCCGCCCATGATACCGATCTGAATGATCAGCATCGTGACTAAAAATGTTACACGCACTTAGTGTCAATTGTTAAATAACAAAATGATATTGTTATTATGATAATGCATTAATATTATCTCAAAATTATAAGATATAGAATAAATTACAGTAATAAATAAGTTTAGAACTTAATTTAAATGAACTTTTTTATATCTCAATAAATGAAGAATAAGTACCAAGGAAACAATGTTTTTTTGAGTTACAATTCAATAAGCACGTTAAGTATTTAATTACAATATTAATTTGTTCTGTAATCTCTTAAAATTTACCTCCAATTCCAGCAATCCATTGTGGAAGGACGAAGCTAGAGCCCGTTTGCAACTTCATACTTGTCACAATCGAAAGTGAGAACTATATGTATCGCTACAAAACTTCGTATCCTCCAAATTAAAAATTGTATTTCACTCATATTTTAGTGATAAGATAACAGTTTCTGGTGATCGTTGATAAATTATGATCATTAATGCTAACATCAATATTTTCCATAAAAATGCTATTATCTTTTCGTAAGGTGTCATATAAAAGTTGAATCAAGTCATGAATGAATCGTATGTTATTGTAAGTAGTATAATTTTTAGTGAGTGCACATAGCTGTATAATGACAACATTACTGTAATCAGCTGGAGGAAAATATCCATAATGTTGAGTTATAATAAAAGTTTCATACGCAATCTACGAAACATATAATGTCATATAAAGTAAGAACAAATATTCAATTAAAAATAATTTTACGAAGGCGAAACAGATTCTTAAGTTTAACTATCTCGTTCAAAACTAGGTTCTCCTAATTTATCATTCTTTTCTATTTTAGTAACTTCTTCTTTACTTAAATATTTCACAGTTAATTAACTCTAACCATCTGTACAAATAATAATACAAAAATCTTACTGCCTAGTTTACTTTAACATTGTTGAAAAATTAAAAATTTACTTGTCATTAATTTTAATGCAAATATCTATATAAATGATGAAACTCGAATTACTTCATCATTAATTCATCCTGTATTTGTTGTAAGGTTTTTCCCTTCGTTTCTGGCATAATAAACAACACGTAAGGTATCACAATAGCCGACAAGATTGCATAAACCATAAATACGTATCCATCGCCCATCGCATCGACCATGGGTTGATATGTCTTAGCGGAAACAAACGACATTGCAGCACCAGTTACGATAGCAATACAAGCAGCTATACATTTCGTATTCGCGGGAAAGGTTTCACTAAGAAGCGTACTCGGAACCGGGAACAGGCCTATGAAAAACGATATCATGAAGATAAACATAGAAGCCATTGGTAGCCACTGAAGTTTCGTAACATCCGAATTTTTTTCCATGAGCATGAAGAAAATCATTAATCCTACCATAGCAATAGTCGTTCCTATGCTAGATATTAATAAGAGAAATCTTCGACCGCATCTGTCAATTAAGAAAATTGAGGTGGCTGCGGCAAAAGTGCTGCAAATATTGACGTAGATGACGACAAGCGCCGGGCTGATAAGAGTAAAATTGGCTTTTATCAAAATCGGCTCCATGAAAAACATGATGACGTTGAGGCCACAGATTTGCATGAATGTAAAAACAGCTATAATCTGAAATGTCGCTTTCCTTATAGGCCGAGTTTTGAATTGTTTTAATATATCAACGAAACTCGTGGTTCCATCTGAAGCTACAAATTTTTCAACCGCTTCTAATTCTTTGTCCACGTCTCTACCAGCTCTATACCAATCGATGGACTTTCTAGCCTTCTCGCGTTTTTCCATCTTAATTAAATAATGTGGTGATTCTGGTAGCCACATAAATAGTCCCATGAGAATTACAGCAAGGGCAAAATATATTGAAGCTGCTGCACTCATAGAAATATACGAGCCGCATACACTTGCTATTACTTGACCAGCAGTCGTTCCAACAGTTGCTAATGAAACCAATGCTCCACGTATTTCAGGCATTGACACTTCGCCTATGTAAAGTGGAAATATGCTAAAGGTCATACCGAGGCCAACGCCGGAGAATAATCTCCCGGCGTATAGCCATTCAACGCTGTTGGCAAGGACGATGAGAAGCCAGCCTATAGCTATGGGTACCAACGTAATCAGGATGGATCGCTTGCTGCCCAAGTAGGTTGTACAGATGGGGCCAGTGACGGCGCCGAAGAAACGGCTGAAGTTCAAAAGCGAAGCCACCCAGGATGCTTCTTCTGGTGTCAACGAGATGGTCGAGTCCGGGGCGGCGAGTCGTGCCAAGGTTGGTGAGGCCCAGCCACCCATCAGACCCAAATGGATTAGGAGCAGCGTTACTGGAAGGTGAAGGTAATTTTAATGGAGATGTATAGGTAAAATAAGGCACTTGTGTACAAATTGTCAATAGTGTATATGTAGATGGTAATTAAGAAGTTGCTCGACATTGATTATATTTGCCTCAGTTTCTCAAGCGTGTATGTAAATTGCGGAAGTTGTTATTAAGTAGATGCAAATTATGAAAGCAGACAAGATTTGAGTCGATAATGATTTGTCGAGCTTGACTTGACAAGATGCAATGTTCTGTTTCTAAGTAGTATTTTTATTTTTTTTTACTAAACTACTTTTTTTACTTAACTATTATTTCTTATTTTATAAATTTTAGTGAAGTACCTCCAATTCCTGTAAACCATTGCGGGAAGATGATATTTTTTGTAAATTGAAGAAACATTGTGGTAGAAGGTATTCAGCTATGGAAAAGAAAAATTAATTTCATCATCTCGGTTTATATTAAAATTTTCATAAATAAGTCATTACTTTATGGTAAAATAAGTAAAAAAAAAAATTTTTTAAACTATTTAAATTTCAATTGACACAATTTGAGAATAATTTCTGAAATTTGTAAGGATGTAATTAAAATTAGTCAATATGTGTAAAGTATTAATATTTACTGTATGTAAAGTGAAATAACTCACATATTGACATAGTGATACATACATTTTGATTCATGTAAAATTTTGAACCAAGCGTCTACAAGGTTATTCTCATCTTCCAAAGAGAAAAACCTGACAAATTTTTTAATAGAAATTATTTTACACAATAAAAAGTGATGCAAGAAAATTAATAAATTTGCTAATTTTATTCCCCAGCTGTCTTTACAATTAGATCATCCACAATTCCCGAGCACTTCTCTCACAATAACCGCATTGTCACTCTTCATACATGCAGCATGATGAAACTGACCTATGGATTTTCGTTATTCTCCTTGCCATCGTCCGTGGACTCAGATTAAATCACTTTTCCACACTTAGAACGCACGTCTTTGTCGTTTCGCGTTAGAAACAAGACTGCACCTGAGCGTGATCTTAGATTAAATATACATTCGCCGCTCGTGCGCATAATAATATTATTACCGGCTCATAATGGGCTTCCTATGAATATCTGACGTCCAGTCTCTATACACTTCTCTTACTAAAGATATCAAGGTTAGCTACATCTCTCTGCATAATATCTAGCATTCCTTATCCCCCCTCATTGTAGCTCTAAGGCATTTTATAGGTCGACTGGATTAAATTGTATAATTTGCGTGAAATGCGCAATATTGCTAGGATTTGCATTTACAAGTAAATTTGTCGAGAACCGTTACTTCCTTATCTTGCATCGTTCTATACACGACAGATTCATTTTTACGTCATTTGTTAACACGGATGACTGATTAACGTTTACGCGAGGCTTTCGGAGCTTTTTTTCTGCTTCGATTCGGAAGATAATTTATGACAAATACAAGAGAGAACGCAAAGCTTTGGGAGCTTTCGCGTTTATATTGTATACACGAGATATACGCAGCTGAGGGAAAGTTTATGAGTATGTTTATCGTCGCGAGTGACTAATCGTAAAAGCGAGCGTAATGAATCTCGGAATAGCGTGAAAGTGCTCGTTTAGAAATGTCATTCGTGTATGCATTATAGCTTCCCATTAATGCATAGTATGATGCAATAACATTATAACCAGGGATAATTTTAATGGTAGTATTAGGATATAAATGTGAATAAATAAGAAGATTGATAGGAATTTTATTGTAAATGAAGGGCAAAATCTTAATTATGTAGAAATTATAGAAAAATTATCAAAGTTATAGCAGTTTTCATACAATATATATTGTGAATGTATTCATCAGTATGGTAACGGTACATTATATAGACGTGAGTCACCTTATAAGGAAAAAGTAACAATATTAAATAAAGCGTAGAATAAAAGCAACCATAAACCTAAGACACTACCACCTAATAAAACAATAAACCAATCATAAAGCTAACAAAAAACAAAAGAATGTCCAAGATAAAAGGCGCCGACGATTGTCGGACAACCCAGCTTCTACCTACACGTCTACCTTATATAGTACACATGCGTGCGTAGAAGCACTTGCATAAAGAAGATAACGAACCTTAGCGAGAGACAATTTCGCACGTATGCTATTTTTATCTGTTTGCGCGACATTTCGGCAGCTAACTTCGTTACGCGCTGCTGCCGTTCGAGCAAATATCCTTTCCCCCTCTTACTTCCTTACTACGCACTTATATTTATATATATATATATATATATATATATATATATATATATATATATAAAT
>JAWWEQ010000055.1:5092191-5193504 GCA_035583055.1 Torymus tubicola | reverse complement strand
TATATATATATATATATATATATATATATATATATATATTTCATTCTCGAATGCTACACAGCAGCAACAGCAATACCGCTCGCCATAAAGTACGCTCTGATTCATTTGATTGTTTCGCGCTCGTATAATTCCTCAACGGCGGCGTGTGCAGTACCGTTCACCGTATATACGCGTTCAATCTTATATATATACGAGAAAAGTACGTGTATACGCGTATACGCATATGCGTCAATGAACGAGAAGACGAATAAAAAGAGGAATAGGATGACGATTAATTAGAGGGTAAGAAAGGATCGTCAAGAGAGCCGAGTGACGCAAGTATAGAGCACATGCGGACTAGTTTGTTTCGACGGTGCGAGGGGGGGAGATGTTTATGTCCTTCGTTAATTTGATTGCCAAAGAGTCGCGCTCTGCGTGCTGTGATTGTCTTTGCAAACTTGCGACTTGCTATATATACATAGTTTTATATGTACAAGTTATTAAAAGAGCGGTTTACAACAGCGTTGCGCTAATTGAAGGGTTCATTAGCGAAGGATATCGCGTTCGTATATATTATCTGCTTTATAGGCATAATTAGTTAATCATAACTTATATCAATGTATACGACTATATGGGTAGAGCTTTGGATATTTCTCATACCTCTCGATCGTTTACACTATATAATACGCACGCGGTCGGGAATAATATATATAAATCTTACACTTCTTTTCTACGCGAACGACTGCGTGCGTATATATATACGTACAACGAAACGTTACCGTAACCGTGAACTTAATTAACATTCGCTAGAGAGATGAATACGAGTGTAACGAGCTAACTAACACCGTACGTCTATATACATGATAATCCATGATCACCTCAAGTCGCGACGCATGTATAAATAAATCAAAGCTTTGAAAGTCGTGTAAATATATATTGTATTTGTGTGTGTGAAAACTACTCTCTTCGAACCCACAACGACGTCTTTTTTTTTTTAAACGGAAACCGCGTGAGTTTCACGCGAGAGAGAATTGAAAATGATGAGAAAGTTCTTCCGTGCGGTAAAGGACCAAAATTGCGCGCGTGTATACACGTCATGCAGATTTCAACTTTGACGTAACGTATATATATATATATGTACTCGAGGACCGTGAATTTCAGGGACTGAATGCCGACTAATTTGCTCGTATATACCTCGTTATACACTTCCCGCGTATACGCAGCGAAGAACACCACATCCACGTGTCGCAATACCGGCGCACGCTCGTGATCTAATTGTGTATACCCGTGAAACGTCTTGTACGCACGCTGTCAAGCCTATAATAATAATAATAATAATAATAATAACCGCGTACATCCAACACCGCCAACGCAGATATAAAAAGGACAGCGCAGCAGTGTTCCTTCTTTTCCTCCTCCTCCTACTCCCGCCTTTTAACGCTTAATAGCCAGCAATTACGACGCCGTTAATGCAGCTCCCAACGCGTGAAAGTCCCCCCTTGAACGAATCGCAATTAAGATAAGAAAGAAAGAGAGAAAAAAATATCAGAGATCGAGAAACGGATGCGCGCAGGTTGCGGCATGTATATGTCTGTACGAACGGTTACAGTGCGTATTTCTTTTTTTTTTCTTTCTTTCTTTTTTTTTCGAAATCGGAAGACGCGCGCAAAAGATCGCGTATTATACTTGCGGTTGTACGTATGTATATACGTATTCGATTTAACGAGCCCGCGCGCTGCTCGCCGCTGCCGCTTTTATCACACTTTCGCCCGACATGTGCTGTGTATATACGCGCTGCGCTGCACCACTTTCATCCGCTGCTGCTACTGCTACTGCTACTGCTGCTGAGTTCCGTGGTTCTCTCATGCTGCGTTGTTGTTGTTGTTGTTTTTTTTCTTTTTTTAGCGTAGCAGCAGTAGTAGTAGTAGTAGTAGTAGGAACAGTGATGGCAGTGGTGGTGGTAGTGGTATAGAAGTCTTTTTAGCAGCGCGCGCGAGGTTACGCGAGAGAGGCGGGAAAGCGTAATAATAAAATTGAAAATTAAATGGGTATATATATATATATGTATATATACGTGGGCATGCGTGAACGAACGGGTTGGAGGTTCCGAGAAGCGCGCTAACAGTGGTTAATGTTATATACGAGTGTATATAAATTGTATTATGCACGCGTGCGCTAAGTGAAAAGTGTTGAAGGTGGTGTTGGACAGCTACATATATAGTGAGTATAACGCGATGATTGTGTCTGGCGTATATAACGTGCGTATAGCTTGTTGACGCGGCCCATGACTGGAATGCCGCGAGATTGCGTTTTGTAACGCGGGGGTCTATATGCGCGGGTGTATATATATATATATATATATATATATATATATAACAAGAAGGGAAAACTGCGTGCGAAATATTTTCACGAAATATGGTGTGGGAATGTGAAGTGTATATATATATATATATATAGGGTGAAGGATTAACGCGAAATTTTTTTTTTGTTTTTTGATGGTTTTTTTATTATTGGGTAATTATATAGGGCGAGAATGATAAAGAATCTGATGGTTAAAGGTAAAAGAAAAATTTTCTTTATACGTGCGTGATTTGGTTTAATTTGGTTCGAATTGATTATAATTAACAAGGTTAACTTTTTTATTTCACCGACGTTAAATTAACATAAATTATTGGTATCATAAACGTTAGATATCAGTCCGCGATTTCTTATTCTATACTCTATATGCACGTTTTGTTTTTTTTTTCTTTTTGTTCGAGTAAAAAATGTTTAGAATTTACAACGTAAGTGCCAAAGTAAAAAAAAAAAAATCTTAAGCAAACAGCTGGTACAAATAATAACTTTGAAACTTTAATGTTTACTCTGCTTTAAGAGCCTCGTTATAACTTCGCGATAATTAAAAGATCATTCGTCGGAGTTATTTAAATGTAAAACAAGGCGAAACGCATCGCTAAACTCAACGCGTTCGAGTTTAACCTTTTCTCGGTCTATTTTCTCTCTCAGTGCAAACGCGCGTAGCACGCGCGCGCGCGCGCGTGCATACTACAACACTATGATGATTTGAACAAATTTGAATAAGCAAATGTATAACCGTGAATCGCGTAAAGAAACTTTCGATTATTCACCTATTTAATCAAATGTTTTAAACCGTTCAATTACTTTCGTTAACATGCGAATCCGCGTGTACAAGTATTTTCACGGATGGCGTAGTTTATACTATTGCAGTATATTATATATAGGCTCGCTATGAAATCTCTATAATGTTTAGTTCTTTTTAAACATGTTTTTGTGTTGTTCTTTTCCTTTCTCAATTGAAATATAGTATACCGTACAATTAATTTATTAAAAACAGAGAAATTTTATCGTAGCGCAAGAACTTTAGTTTTCATGTTAAACTTTAAAAAAAAAACAACAGCACGAAAAAAAAGAAAATTGGAAATACCTCGAAAACACTGAATCACTTTATAGACAAACTCTTCCCGAACCCTTCCCGAAAATAATTCCAAAAAAGGTACTTACGAATCTCATCTTGCTATCCTCTTCTGCACCTCACAGGCGAACAATAATAATAACTACAATAAAGAATAAACAACACGCAACTGCACACTCTCTTGTTCTCTCTCTCTCTATATGACCACACACGTTACAATGTGTGCGCGTCCGCGTTATTTGAAAAGACTGCAGGAACAACGGAGCTCGCAACGTTTCTCTATATATAAAATTGTATAAACCGCTGCGCTATCCGTTTAGCGCAGTACTGGTCGGTGTTGTGCCTCTCGAGAGTCTTTGGCGCTGTGGCGCTACACTAGCCAACTCTCACTCCTCTGTACTCCTCGTGGGTAGGGGGTTGTCGACAACAGCAACGCCGTGGCAAGCTCGAGCACAGAGAGCAGATGCTGCGGTAGTAGCTGCGTGTGTGCGATTGATACCGGGTGGGGGCTTACTCCGAGACTTATATATGCGAGCTGACGGAGGTCGACATTAACCGAGAGAGGACCCCTCCAAGTCCGATTACAAGAGAGCGAGAGAGCGTGCTGAGAGAACACGTGGTGTGTGTGTGTGTATGCGTTTGGTAGTGTATAGGCAGGTAGGGGCGTATCGTTATGTGTTGGATTATATGGTTGAGGGTCAAGGTCGTCGTTTGTAAGAGAGTGAGTGATTTTTAGTGTTACTAAGTGACGAACCGCGGGGATGGAGAAGGAGGTGAGGTATACTTGAGATGATAGATCCGGGAAATCGAAGGATGATGGGTATTGGAGTAGGAGAGATATGATGGCTTTGACTTTGGTTATGCAAGGGTCTGGATTTGTTTAGGATTAGAAGTGGGGATTAGTAGCTATCGTGAGTTTGTGAGATGCGCAGGTGCAGCAGCGACGTGCGTGTGAAAATAGGCCGAGGTTGAAAAAGTATAAAGTAAGAGACAGACCCTTTCCCTTGATGTGCGTGTGTGTGTGGAAGAATTAAGTTGAAATTACGAAGTATACGTTGTTGTTGCTGTTACACTGTTGCGGTTTCGATTTCGGCAATTTTGGATTTTAATCGGGATTTGCATGTATACCCTTTTTTTTAGGATTATGACGGGTCTTGCTTAATATGGCCTTTTATCATAATTTGAAAGTTACGTTTTATAGTGCAACTAATGTTATCCTTTTGAAAGTTTTTTCATTATTTTACGCATACCGAATTATCCAGTCATTCTAGCGGCTCTTACTTTTTTTCGTGTTACACCGCGCGAGCAATGTACTTGTATCATTAGTATAACGCTTTTATCAGTTTAAATCGCACTTTTCAGTCTTGTTTCCTTTTTTTTAAAATAATATTAACTTAAAGTAGTGAAAGAAACTAACGTTTAGCTGAAAAGGGAAATTCATCACTTGTAAATTCCGTAAAATAAGTGAAAAAGTTATTTTTGATCGAAATTTTGATAAAATTGTTGTGGAATACTTGAAATTCTAAACCTTTTATTGCGATTCTTTATCTTAATGTGTATCGTGCTCTCTAGTATTTAAAATAGTTCTAATTATATCTGTGGCTCCGAGGCATAACGACATAAGTCCATTTTTTTGAAAATCGCTAAAACTTTGGATTTTGTATCTTTAAATGGGTTTTTTTCATTTGCCACTATCAATAGTAGCTAAAATATTCCCCTAAAGCAACGATATACCAAAAACGTAACGATATAAGTCCATTTTTCTATTCTAATTGAATATAAACATGATTTCATATAAAGTATGCACAATAACTAGATTAAATTTCGAGAATTTTCAAAATTCTAGTATATATCACTTCTTTTCCAAATCGGCTGCGTTGTTTAAGATATGCAGTATGCCAAATGGTCTTACTTAATATAAATGTTACGAAAATAGAAATATTCTTGTTTAAGTAATAAAAATTCGTTAAATAATTGCTAATTTTATAATTTATTAGTTAAAATGAAAGAATATACTCGAAATCGAACGAAAATAGCACTATTAGATAAGTCCAGAGTTCCCAGCATAACGACATAAGTCCATACTTTTTCAGTTCTTACTCGTTTCTAATGCAACAGAAAATGTATAACCTACTCATACCACTGTGTAAATATATGTTTTGAATGTGTCAATTGACTAGTACAATATCGCGCTCTATTTTCTTTCTTCCGATCTTACATATAAATTTGAACATTAAAACCCGTTTTTCTCGGAAACTTGAAAAGTGGACTTGTGTCGTTATGCCTTGGAGTCACAGATATATTTCATTTTGGTGAATATTAATTTATGGAAAGGTTTTCCAGTATCGGCCACAATCCAATCATCACCACCAAGTGTTTTTTATTTCTAAAACATCTGCTGTTAGGTGTAAACCCACCACTATATAAAATATATTTGATAATCTTCATTTTAAATAGAGTTTTTATAAAGTTACATTAGAAATTTAATATTTCAGAATAACAATCTTAGTGTTGAAGGTTATTTTTGTCATCCTCTCTTTTTCTCTTCAGTTGAACTAATGGTTTTCAAATGATTTCTACATCTTCTTTCAAAACTGTTGAATAAATCAAAGTGAATCCAGGCTGATAAAATTCTTGTCAGCGTAATATGATTTAAAATGAAATGACATCTTCTTGGCTGCATATTGACCACTTCATTAGTCCTTAGTGTCGACAGCGGATTACATGTAGGGCTCTGAATCAGTATGTAGGTCAATAAAAATAAATATTCTTCTTTCTTCTTTCTAAATATCAAAGAATGACGGTCAAGCCTCAATAAATAATAATTAGCTGATAATGCACTTGACATAGGACTTCATATTTAATCTACATCAAAAACTAGACAAAAGTCATATATTACTATAATTACTATGTATAGCAAATAAAACACTGCAACTAAAATAATTTTAGTAATTTTAACTTTTTCTCAAATAAGAATATTAAAAAACTCTGTAATAATTAATTTAAATGTTTTCGTATGTTTTTAGAACATTTCCACAATTACTGCTAGGTATTAAGTATCGTTGAATCTAGAAATTTTGTGAAATATTAGGATGGCCAATACTTAACAACACTTTTTAAAAATAACTAATCATTACTATTATTTAACATCTTTATAGAAGAATGAAGAGGAGACATTTTAAACATTAATGTCCACCCATAGGAACAAAATTTATAGCTGGATTTACCATGGAATCCGGTACTGTACAATTTTCCATAAATTAGATTTAATAAATTATAAATGAAATTTTCAATCATAATAAATTTTCTAAATTTAATATTCACAAAAGTTTATAGCTTAACGTTTTAATCCTGAAAAGAGCAATCACCTCTCGGTAAACGTACTCGTGAAAAAAAGACCATCACAACAGCCTCATCCAGGATCCAAGTATCTCAACAAAACAACCAAATCCATCACATGTCATTGCCAAATTCACGATAAATCGCGTTCATTATCCTCTCGGTGTTCCGGTCCGGAACTCTTATACTCCCCTCTCTTCACGGCAAAAGTAAAAGGGTATCCCAATGTTCAATATCCAATAAACGCGCCTTAGAAAGTAAAAGGGCGGTAAAGTTCCGGCCACTTGCTCGGTTCATTCTACGCTCTTTATTTTTAGATCCCTATAGAGTGTACATGTATATATGTATACAGCCACATATTGTGCAGCCTTCTTCCGGCCTTCCGCTCTTTTTTTTCTCTCTCTCTCTCTCGAATCGAAGAAAAGAGCGCCGCTGCGAAGGCTGCGCCAATTTTGCCGGCGTCTTGTTGGAGTCAAAAAACTTAGTCAATGCCGCGGGCGCCAACCTGATCGAAGTTAATAGAGCGGCGTTTACGTCGGTATATATAATGGCTTGGCCATCGGTTGCCGCACGCAAAAATCGAATTTTTCGATGGTTGGAAGGGTATTTTTCCGTAGATATTTTTATTCCAGTTTTGCACGCGCGCGTTCAATGTTACCGCAGAATGTGTCTAATAATCATCGGGCAAAGAGAAACTTTGATTTATGTAATTTTACGGTTCAGCAATATTATTATAAACGTTACATTACCAAGCTTTATTGACCATCAATATCAAATCGCATATATCTTTAATTTCAATTACAATAGCTAATTCGCCGCGTGTTTTATTCAAACAAGCCGGACTTGCATCAGCCGACTCGAAAACATTATACAATTGTAAAAATATAATAAAACCTAGTAAAAACGCTTTGACGATCATTATTCATCTATACGTATATACCTCTCCCATCCAAACAAAAAATTTCATCATCTCTCATATGCTCGCCACACGTTGCAATACGATTCTCCACACTTGTAACTAATACACTTCAGTTGAAATAACACAAAAAATGCGTATAGAGTCTTACATCCGCGAGTATAACGCGTGCAAAGACGGAACTCATATTAATAAAAGCCATACGCATCTACTATGATAATTCATCTTTTCCGCGAGGTCGACTTCCCCGTATCTATACGTTGACATCGTTCAAAAGAATTCCTCTTTTTTATAACGTCTTTGTTTTACAATTTTTGCGCACGCTCGTGCGCGTGGTGCATAGAAATATATATTTATATATATACATATAAACCCATTTCATAAGTTATTCAAGAACGAACAGCGGCCGCTACTCGCGTTTCGGAAAAGGAAGTCTTCGAGCGAGACCTTGAGACTCGATACAGCGGCTCGCGAAACATTGCGTTTCACGTCTCTCTGTTTTTCCTCTATTTTTACGAGAAACACGTATATATTATACACACTTAGCTTTAACCCTTAAAGTGGCCACGACATTGTTTATTCTTGTACACGAAGGCGCGCATTGTATAATATAATGGTTTAAAAGAGGATCTGGAGTTATGCTTCGTAGCACCCTGAAACTAAATTGTATATAATAATGGGTAGAAAGTCTCGCGCGCGCGTGCGCGTTAAAACTTTGCCTCGTATAATTGACTACTGGTAAAGGTCAAGTTTTTTCAAAAGCTATACGGTTATTTTCAGTCTTGATGTCAGCTGTTGTTAGTAGTGTGTGTGTGTGTGTATATATATATATGAGAACAGGAGAAGATGAAATCGTACGTGTTCTTATAGGATTAAATATTACAATATATTATCATAAATATTAATTCCGATCGAACGTATATAGTATACATATCCTCCTTGATTAGTATGACGGAATTGTGTAAAAAGTGTAATGCGCTGCGGCATCGCCGCGCATTCGAAAAATGCGCATAAACTGCCTTTGTGATTATACGCGAATAAAAGCATCTAATGTACGCGCGCGCGCGTTTATATATTTATGTTAATATATACATAATTCTAATGCATTATATTCTAATTAATTCTGTCGTAATCGCGCGCGTCTCGTGTAATAAAATACACCGCGAGCTGATTTACAATATTCACGGTTAATTGCATCTAACCGGAGGACATTACGCTGCAGGATATACGTTAGGATGTGCTCTATACGTATTATATTAAGAGGAGGAGACGAAAGACCCCAAAAGGAGATATTCATCATAATTTTATACGTGACGCACTTTCGTTGGAGGCTGTAAAAATCGAGGATATTAAAAAAGATTTACGGGGTGATGCGCTATACTATGGTATAGCGGTATATACCTGGAGTGAAAGCGAAGAAATGCACAGTAAAAAGTTGAATGAATAGTGCGTATATATATACTCGAACGAGAACGCATCAGTAGTAACAGCTGACACCACTCAGCCAACTGTGTGTATGTAGGTAGAAGGGTTACTGACGGCTGTTTTCAAAATAAAGTTATTGAGGTGATTGCTTTGATTGATGGTATGTTTTAACAAATAAATTTTGAAAATGACAACGTTTTTGATATATGGTCAAAATTTGTATAGCAGCGGTTTGTGGAAATATGTACAATGAATTTTGTTACAGGAGAAAGGAGAATGACCATAACGTCTTTATTTAATTTGAAAAGTGTAACGTATAAAACCTGTCCTGTTATTTGAAGTATATACAAGAATATGACATTTAAAAAAAAAATTTTTGACCTTACTAAATGGGACAGTTATTTGGATGATTAATTTAAGTTTCATCCTATGGTAAATATATACAAGTTGTGCAAGTCACTTTTTGAAATACTTTGGTACTCAATCGCAACGTTCGTATAAGTTTTCCATTTGGTAATCTGATGAACTTGTTTTTCAAATTTCCTAGTTTGTTTTTTTCTAAGTAATAATATCGATTTAACAAGTCGCATTTTTAAAAATAATTGTCGCACATCGCGATGCAATCCCAGATTTCATAACAAATTATATTATTGTAAACAATTACACATATACTCTTAACATCGCATAAATCGTTTTTCCTTCATGCGTATATTTACTTATGTCACTGCTATTTACGATTCATCACTTTTGATAACAGGCCATAATCTTAACGAAAGGCGGGATAAAGTGGCAGGTGTTTTTGAGCCAAATTACAGTTCTCTCTGCGTATACTGCTCTCAACCTCACAGAGTAAAAAAAGAAAAGAAAACGCAAACCGCGCATAAATTATATTTGAGCAATTCGCGACAATTAAGAATATATTATTATTAAAAGGTGTCGATTTGAATATCACTCGTGCGCATAAATTACGTTAAATTACAACGAAACGCGTAAAACCATCGCTACATACACTCATACTCTCTTATATTACGACAGAAAAGACAACGCCATAACGTGTCATTTACTTGATTTTGATCACTACTGCTGCTGCTCGTAACGGGCAAAATTTTTCACTGGCAATTTTATTGCACTCACACGCTCTATAATTGCCAATCAAAATTCACCCAACTCCCTGTATTTTACCCCGAATCCGTTTTCCCTTCGCATTTCGTGCCATTTGCAAAATGAACAAGCTTTATGTATACATGCACACAACCCGGAATAAAAATCTTATACGCTAAGGATATCAAATGATTATACCGCTATGATAGCTACTGGTTCTATATACGCGAAATTTTCGTAAAAACGGGTTCCCCCCGCGCGTAATTGCAGGAACACAATTGTTACAACACACGTGCATTACCTCTACGCGCGCGCACATATAGAGAGCTTTGGAAATTCGATATATATATACTAATGCGCCCGCAGGAGCTGTTCACAGCGATGACGCCACCTTTTCGCACTTATACCATGCGACCCCTTCGAGCAACATAATTGTGCTTTGGTCGATTAAGACTTCGAAATTAATCGTAGCGATTGTTCTATAAGATTGACGTAATGAAAGAACGACAGGATCGATGATCGCACCTTTGCCTGATGTATATAAGAGTATATTATACGCACGCAATTACGTTTATTACACTCGCAGGCTGTCGCATGTACGCGCAAGTGCACCCATTATGCGATTATTGCGCGAGGCTCTATGCGGAATTTTCTCAATGCCGAGTGGATCTTATGGATAGATTTGTCATGTGTATAAGGCGCGTGTGTTTGTAAGCGTATATAAGTTTCAAAGCACATTCCGAGGGTTATGCGATTAGACAGATCTGTTGAATTTTGTTTTTTTCTTTTATTACAAGTAAAGCGGAATTGTGTAATTAATTGATGTACGATTGGTACAGAATATACTGGAATTGTTGTTGTTTCAAGTGTGTATTTTTTATAATAAATAATATGTTTATCTTACAGATTATCGATTTTATCTATATAATTATTATTTATTCCAATTAAACAACCGATAATTACAAATTCGCTGAAAGGATCAAGTACTTTATGATAATGCTGTCTACGTAAGTAGTAACGTTCAAGCTCAATTTAGACGGGCGGAGTTAATACAATCGATTATATAGTCTATTGAACTAATATACGCTTTACTTTACCCGCTTGTCTAAAACGCTTATTTAAAAGTGAACCTGCTGTCCAATTACGATAATAATAAGCGCAGCTTTTGTATTATAAAATTCATCTAATAATTAAATGTTATTTATAAAATGAGCTCTTCTATTATAATTTTGGTTTATTACTCACTTCATTGTTAAAGATATACATCTACTGAACGTTTATCGATAAAGTATAATATTCGGTCATTAGGTAGCATTGACCTATCGATTAAGGTAACGATATATAGTTGGGTAACCGCAGGAACGAACGGGTCATCGGTTCAAGTTCGACCTCAGACTATTTTTTTTTTGTCTTCTTGGTTGTATAGGTATATTGATTTCATTTGAATTATATACTACCAACTTTCACGATATACCCAAAAAATCGAAATCCAAAAATGCACTGGAATTTATTGACATACATTCGTAAAATATTTTGTTTATTATAAGATATGCAAAAGTGGCATTGAATTCTGAAACGTAGCACCAGCACCTGTTGTAAATTTAGTTATCAACGTCCAGTGTATAGATTTGCATGAATTTAAATAATGTTTCAAGATATTCACTGTTGCAAAGTCAAAAAAATATACTTAAGGAAATGCATATTTCTGCAATTTATAAGTTCCGTATTCGAGGTTTAAAATGTTGGTATAGATTATCCTTTTTGAATATCAGTGAAGTTTGTTTCAACGTATACGAAAAAAAATTGGTGAAATTATTTACGTTTATTTGGCAATGTGAATCTCTAATTCTACCGTTAGTCACTTTACTCTGAAATAGTAATCAATCTTTTATAATTCTAAGTAAAAGTTACAACACTGCAATTATTTTCTATTTCAAATCCAGATAACCAGAGACACACGATTTGCATTTTTGAAATTTCACACTTATGATATATCTAAATCAAGCTCTCGTCGATTCAATTCAAATACTGGTATAATTACAAGCGAGTAACCTTCGGTCATATAGACCTTATTTGAACGCGTATAGCTTTCGATTTTCAAGACATGAGTCGGTATGTAATTTATAATGCGGTGCAACCTTAAATCTCTAAAAAATTAAACAATAAAATCAGTCAAGAATATCAAAAGGCATATTTCAATGTAAATGTCGTTTTACTTTCAACGTGTGTGTGTTTTGCTCTCTATTAATCATTATTTTTTTTTCCAACCAACAACACCTTTAGATTCAAGACTTCTGATACAAAATTCTCAATTACATTTCGAATTCACTGCGTCTCAGAATTTATAAAATATACAGCACAGAGATCATTATAGACAATAATGCAATCTTGTTTTCATAAAAAAAATTTACGCATCACAGAGAACCAGACCCATTAAAAATTCAATCTTTAATCATCCTCTCAATCCAGATTTTAAATCAACGACCTATTTTCATAAACACGTTTGTTTATCATTAGATATATCTCGCGCTGAAAGTGAAAGCCCCTTGCATATATATTTATATACATGTACCATCCGTATATATCATCATTAATAGATGTCAATGTCGCGCCATTGAACCTAATGCAGTTTTGAAACCTGCGATGCATTCGCAATCACTCGAAACCATACATACATATATTCTAAAACCTTCGTCCATACAATTTTCAATGTCATCATCAAAAATTACCAGTTCATCCTAGACCGTGAAGAAAGTTTCTATATATATATATATATATATAATTACCCTCATATACATCTTTTGCGGTCGAAGAAGAATCGCACACGAGCTTTTTCTCATTCGAATCCCAACCAATTTAACGCACATTAATCGTCCATAATAACACTCCCACAATTATATACGTTCTCTCTCTCGCTCTTAACCGCGCGCGATTTTCCCTACGCGTTTACGTCTGTCGTCGCCTCGCGACATTTAAATTTCTAATCCAAATCGAGATACACACGTATATATATTTACGTACTCCGGTGAGTACATACTAAACCTCCGCGTGTAGCTTTTACACACGCGTATTTCTTTCCGGCAGCTCACACGCATCTATATAGGTATATATATATTTATATACACATGTCCGTGAAAAACATCACGTGCACTCGCCCGTGAAACTATACTGGACTTCTCTTTCTTGCCGTATACGGTACTGGATGCTGTGCGCGTATAAGTATAGAAGCAGCATTCCTCGTCTGCTATAACCACCGCGTAATCGTCGTTGCGCAACATACGTGTGGACACATCCGTTACTTTGATATTGACTATGTATTAAATCCCGTCAGGATCGTATATATATATAATGTTGATGTATCTATCATCACATCACATCCTTTTATACAGATACGGTCTTTGAGAATAGCCAAACACATGTTTTTTTTTTCTGTTCGCGTGAAAATTAGTGATTCATTGTTGTCGCGGTAAATAAGTGCGTGTAGTAAGTACGTGCGTTATACTGCACGCGCTCGTGACATTGCGTTATCGGCTTTTCCTTTTTTTTTTACGACTGCTGTGGAGACCCTTGAGAGATTGTATGAGTTTGGCTCGAGGAGAATTTACATACATGTCTATCTTTTAGGCTTGTTTACGCGTGAAAATAAAATTTATAGCAAGGTGAAATAATATAAAGACGACGCAGTATAGCTATACATATATATATATATATATATATTGATATCACGCGAAATCTAGTTTAAGTATAATTTGCACTTAACAACCGCGACTAATTAGTTGATTTATTTTTTTATAATGTTACGTATACGTTTATTTACGCTCATTAATCATGTTATTAATAAAAATACACCGCGAGAACGTTTTTCACACTGCTTGATATGATAATAGAACGTGCGCGCGAATGAATGAGAAGATTGCAATAAAGATCGCGTTCATATTTAAATTGAGAAATTGACGGTGTGCCATTTTTTTGCCTTGATGAAGATATTTAAACAAATGAGGTAACGGTTCTTCGTCTTCGCTGTAAATCTCTTTAGCGAAAATTAATGTCTCATTATAGTAATAGCTCACGCGTATATATATGTACGTGCCTTGACTGTATATACACGCGATGACATTGTACTATCGGTTTTCCTTTTTTTTTTAACGTCAGCGTTGACCCTTGAGGTTGGAGTATTTACTCCAATTTAATTTACGTTCTGCACAAGGATCGGCTAGCAATAAGCGTTCTGCCTAAGTATCAATAAAAGTATAGCAATATGAAAACAAAAATACCTTGTCCTTCTATTTGAAAAAATATGAATATAGAAAATTTAACGAGTTGCGCGTTGTACGGCATTTAGTGTAATTTTCACATCAAAATGTAACAAGTAGTTTCGGGAAATCGGTAATTTGACGAAGTAGAAAAAAATAAATTTCAAATCTAGATTTTCATGCATTTTAATGAGCAATTTGACAATTATCTTGGTAGTAGATCGTAGCTACTGCGATCTCGTAAGAAAAAATATTCAAAACTATATAATAATGATCTTTATCTCGTGAACCCTTGCGTACGTGTGTGTCTCTGAGTCTGAAATGAACATTTAATCGCGTACTTGATACGCGCGCCACGCGCCGCTTTACAAACGGGTTCACTTTATAATATACCAACGGTTTATACATACTTTTCCTTTCATCCATATAATGCCGCGCGCGCATGGCAAACTTCCGCTTGCAGAAAATTAACGTTAACTCCATTATTTTAATAACCGCCTCACTCGTCGACATTGAACCATCCACTCGTATATCATGTATAACCATCAATATAACTATACGATTCTTCCAAAGTTTCTCATAATTTTGCGAGCGACATTCTCACATGGGATCCTTGATTACGGCATGCGTATATATATATATACAAACACGCAACGCGCGTGTTAACCTTATACCGTCGCCACCTATATAATTGCACCGACGAGGCATGAGGGTTTTTCCTAAGAGGCAATGAACGTTTTCCAATAGCAATGCGCCGCAGTAGCAGATGAGAAGGTTATATAAACGTGCGCCGGCGTAAAAGACGAATTAGCCTTAATATCCTAAATTCAGAAGGAAGGACGTAGACAAGCGCACGCGCGGCTAAAGGCCGAATCTCTCTTGAGATACGGCCGACAGATTTTCCCACGACCTTTGCTGTGTATACTGTTGTCTATAGGCTTCGATTTTTTTTTCTTGTACGCGTGTTGGAGTTTGCGGTGGTAGTGGTGTAGGTTGCTGTGGAGAGGATAATTTTTACGTTTGCAGGACCAAGAGGAAAGATTTTGTGGTTAAGTGGATTTGGGAGTATATACAGCGGGAGAGTAGTTTGACAGGTAAGGTAGTAGTAGTAGTAGGATATAGCGAGTGCGACTAGTACACGGCAAGTGTTGAAAGAGTTGTTTATTAAACTTGTTTCTGTATATAGATGCTTGCTGAGTGCAATGTCGATTTGATTGGTTTATAGGTTGGCGAGGCGAAATGTTTAAATGCGGAGAATGGTGGAAAAAATTTAATTTGTGTATACATTGTGCGTTGGAGACATAGCGCGTTATGTCTTTTGTTTAATGTGAAAGAAATTAATGTTGAAGGATTTTTCTGATGAAGATTGACGTGAAGATCCTCGATAAATTTTTATGCTTTTGCTAACAATGATTTGTGAAAGCGCATGAGATTTTGCAATAAAAAATGTCATAATGACTTTATTGTTTGTTCTTGATGCTTCAAAAATATATATATATATGTTTATAATGAATATAATGACGGTGTGAGTATGTTGTATTGATAATATTTGTGTAAATAATTATATTTCTTATCTTTAATTGTTACTTATCAGGATATATTATTTCTTTTGTTAAAAAAAAGAAAAATAATGTTTATAGGTTCTGGCTAAAAAACCGCAATGTACGTTATGATTTTTCAAAGTATGAGGAAGTCTACGAATGAGTCAATTTGTTAACTAGAATAAGATAAATTGTGTATAGAAAAACTTGTTTAATTAAACATAACATGAATTCATTAATAAATAAAGACTTATTCCCATATATCAATGAATGTTTATAAATCATAGATATGGTAACTTTTAATTCTCAAAGTATTAATTTTTTATAAAGCATATTAATATTCATAATGTGAAATAATATCAATATAATATGTTTACATTTACAATACAAGACATGCAATAATTTCCACGTTTCTTTATACATCTTTTAATCAAGAAAACTATTAAATTATAATTTTACACAATTTTATGCTATAATAACAATTTGTTGTCTATTTTATTGTATACTCAGAACGTGTTAAATTTTTTTTTTTCATGTACCTTACCTGTTTTATAATTAATTTAACATTTATAGTACTTTATAACACGTAGTTTCAGTGATCAACTTTTTTACATAGAACCTCATTAATTTGCAAAATAATTTATTATTTGTTTCTTTCCTCATAATTAACATTTTATTGATTAGCTATTGATTTAATAAGTCACCGCTGCTATAAATCACTCAATAATACACTTCGAAAGCCATCAATAAACTCTCCTTTATTGATTTTGATTAGAAAAAAAAAATAAAATAAAACGTTTTGAGCGAATAATCGAGTATTCAAATTAAGACGTTATAAGCTGCCCTATAGCTGTAACCGATCAGCACAGCGTGCTATTATTTTTTGCCGCGAGCAAATTTTTTACAACTTTATTAAACCACGCCAATGAATATATAAGTGTCTAAAAACGCGTGCGGTTCAACATCACTCGTTACAAAATTTCCTCTATTGTAAGAAATTCTCAGAGAGAGAACACGTGCGCGTAACGAAGCCATCGTAAACTATTCGCTTCTATATAACCTATACACACACGCACACACATACAGACAAGAGAGAGACCTTAGCAATCGTATGGTTCGCACATACATTAACGCGCTACAGATATATACAATACACAAGCAGCTCGGCTACTTAGGCTAATAAGAACATGAGCGCTCTCGAGATCTCTAATCTTTTTCGGTTTCGATATAAAAATAGTCCCGCGAGAGTCAATCAGTATATATGTATATACATAGAGCTCACACGGTGAACTTGAAAATTTATGCTATATCTACTACTGATTTACCGTACGTATACATATATATATATAACGCGTATACGTGAGTCTGGAGATTGAATGAAACGCGATCTTGAACTATACTATTGAGAGAGAGAGAATGAATCATTAGCGCGCATACGGTTGTAAAGTGTATATAAACTCTCAGCCGCTAATTGATAATGCATAATCTCGAGTGACTGATAAATTGCGTCGATGTGTATACCACTGTAAATCCCTTCGCTCGCGCGTTCGCGTACTTACTACCACGCTTGTTATATGCCGATTCTCAGACTACTACGCGCGAATTGACCTGTCAAATGTGAATTCTGTGCATATTTGTATAGGTTGTATATAGCGATCGTATACGTATATGTACTCCGTACTGACTTGAAACGAATAGATCTCGACGTATCTATGGTTTACTCGCGAGTAATCACTCAATGTTAAGAAATCTATCTGGCGAGATAATCAATGTATATATTGATTGTTGGAAATTCGCTAAAGTATTCGCCGTACCGCCGCGGTGTGCTGCAAGTATAGTTGTCATTGATGGTTGTTGTAATACGACTGATTGGTGTGTTTGAAACTTTTGTCTGTATATAGTATTGAAACATAAATTTTTGGTAACTTTTTTGAACATAAATTTTATTTTCTCTTAATGTAAAACTATACCTTTATCTGATTTTAAAAACTGTAAATAAACGCATTTATACCGTGATGAAATCATTTTATAGACAATTACACATCCCTCGTTCTTTTACAAATCGCATACTCCCATGTACGTATATAATTTTCCATATCTCAAAAGATTAAGCAGGCACATCACTATAACCACTTTGCCAAACATACAATTACACATCTTACATAGCAATTTGAACGCTAACAGCTCTCCCACCACCTTAATTTAACATTCCGCGTGTCGCAGTTTCGATCAATTTCCCAGGAGAGAAAGAGAGAGAGAGAGAGAGAGGGAAGATCACGTATACACGTTGCATCTATATAGTAAGACACAGCGAAGGCAAGTGAATAGCCTCGTAGTTGACGCTAATTGAACCTAAGCGCGCACGGCTGCCATCGCCGCCTTCCGTAATAAACCGGCAATTAGTAACGATGCGTCACCCACGTGCGCGCGCGCGCGAGGTTTACGACCGTGAGCTGAATCCAAAGCGGAAGCCGGTAAAATGTCCACTTCCGATTATCTCTCTCCCTCACTCTCCCTTTCTCGTCGTCTCTGTCTATAGTTCGTTTTGCATTCGCTGTGGTAATTATAAACAGCGTGAATTTAGTTGCAGTGTACGTATATATGTGTAATGGTGGTGTGCATGTATGTTGCTGATGGAGTTTTCGTGATGTATCTCACGTAATAGGTGAACGAAGATTGATGATGACGCGGGATTCTCTCTCTCTCTCTTTATGGCCGTTAGCCGATGCCTATCGGCGTTTCATTGTTCGGGATGATGGTGCCGAGGGGTTTTACACGATTTTTCCTTATAGTATGTAGAATTGTAATTATAAGCTCGCTCCTTAATTTTCATTCAATTTTTTCTTTAATTAGGGTCTCTTGAAGAGAAACTTCTCGCTCACAATGCAAATAGCCTGATTATTATTTTAATTGGGTCATGGTTATACATGGCTACCGAACGATGAGGAATTTTGAAATTCTCGTATATATATATATATATATATGTTTGGTTGTATATATATGGCCTAATCGTTGAATTTAATAATCTCAACGAAAGTGATGTACATTTAATAAAAATATATATACATATAAATGTTTCTTTCTTTCATTTATTTTTAATAAGCGAGATTTCCGAATTTTTCCTTTTTAATTGAAATTAAAAGTGAAATTTTTCAGCGCAAAAGTGAAACGTTATATACGTTTCAATACTTAACGTATATATATTTATATATATCTTCGAATCTCGATTAATAATTGGGAATAACAGCTGTTATAAAGTAAGTAGTAAAAACATTAGTGAGAAAATTAATACATAATAGACGGTGTGTTACGTAAAACGTGCGAAAGAGAACAAAAAAAAAACCCCGGTAAAATCTATCCGGGCGAGCCTAAACGCCTTAACGTCGGTCACTTAGCTACGCTTCAAACGTTTTCGATCCGCGCGGCAAGCACATGCGCGCGTTCGTTCGGGAATAGGTTTTACCTCCGGCAGCCATAATTATAAAGCAATAAAATAACTCGTTAGTTCGCGAAAAATTGACTATCTAAACCGAACGTACGCGCACGCGCGCGCTAAAGAGAGAGAGAGAGAGAGAGAGAGAAAGACGGTCAGGCGTCTGGAGCAAAGTGAATGTCAGGTACCGCCGACGGTCGTATAAGGCGTTTCGACGAAACTGCTTAGGCGAGAGCCGGGTTTCCTTGTCAAGTATACCACCACCTCGACATGTCTGACCTAACTTTTCGACAAAAATTATATATGCAAACGATTCGTTTAAACATTCGGGGTTTTCGCGAGATATATATAATTCGTCGATTTTATTATCGAAGGAAATATATATATATATGGCACACAGTAGCACGGAAGTTATCATTTGAGTTAATGGAATTTTAAAAATGAAGTATACTTGCAGTTTAATAGTTTTTAGCGTACAAGACAATCGATAAGTATTTAATTATTATAAGATAGAATAATCTTAAATTTTATTGATTGCTCTTTTTCGGAGAAAGTTTTGAGATATATAGTAGTCTTCTATTTTGATGTAATATGATAGAAGAACGTAAAGAATTTACTTTCCATGTCAAATGTTTATGTAAATATCTAATAGAGAGACAGGCAATAAAAATGATAATAAAGTCGATGCACTTATCCAATCTACTTAAGACATAATATTTTTCCTCGCATTTCACAAGCGTCCACGTGAAACCGATAAATCTCATAAAACTCCCATCGCCGTCACGTTTGCAAAACATTCCATTATTAATTAAGAAACGCGTTCTCCTGTTTTCTCGGAATATCCGTCAATTTCCAACGCGAGATACTCTCTCGGCAGCTATGAGTTTCCTCGAGAAAAACCTTATATTAGTAAACACACAGCTCGAGCTATAGACTATAGAGTATAAAGAATGAGAGAGAGAGAGAGAGAGAGAAAGAGGCTATGCATAACAATGTAATTATCCACTTTTCAAACCGAGAAAAACCAATAATGCGCTCGCTATAATAAAACCAAACGGTTGTAACGACTGCACTGCTCTTGCCGCAGCCGTTAAGATCGTGCCGGCGGTGACGTCACACGCGCTCACGAATCAGCTGATCTCTCATCGGAAATGTGTATATACGTATATATATATATTAGTTGCCGCGGGCGGTGACACCGTGACAACCTAATTTCACCGATGCACTTTTTTTGCGGAAGCCGCAACCCATGCGCGTTTACTTGCGCTGTTATTATGTCATTCATTAGGCGGCTATGCAAATAAGTAAGGAAAATCTTGGTCGAGTAAATTCGATTGTGTTAAGGTGTAGATAAGAAGTTAAACAATAGATCAATGCTTTTTTTAGTTTAGGAGGGAAAAATGGTTAGTTTCTAATGTTTTGTTACGATGTTCTTGTATACTGTGGATATACAGGTGCGATAAGTTGATTGAAGGTATATACGGTTCGACGCTCGATTAAGTCGGGAATCGGATGCGTTTTTTTTTAAAATGCAGCCAATGACACCGTTGTCGTGGGAACATTCTAGAAGTTATTTATTTATATAATTTCGTAAGTTTTAAAATATTTTCAGAAAAATTAACGTATTCTGTATTATCTTGTCATGTGTATGTATACACTTTACAATAATGTATAACATTGAAGGAGTATAGACTATTTTTTGCTTAATCTTTGAAAACGCAATTTCTAAATTTTTTACTCTCCCCTTTCAAGGTTGAGTGCAATATGTTTAAAATATAAATACATTAATTTTTAACCTTTCAAAACAGACTAATAAAGAAGACGTCATTAAGATGATTTACGGCTTTGTCAAGGAAAATTTCTTAGAATCTATATATTTTATTTAATCTCTAATCTAATAATAACATATTATCCTTACTATTTTTATGAGTCATTATAAACCTATGCTAAAATTAAAAAAAAAGAAAAAAACAACAACAACAACAACCGTCTGATCTATATAATTTATGTCTACGAAAATTACTCATGCAGAGAAAACTTCGAACCAGGCTTTTCTCTTTTCGAATTCTCCTTCTCCTAAAAAGAAAAAGAAACAGCAACAAAACCTAGCATAATCCTTATCAGCCGCGTACCTCAGATTTTCACTTTATCAACAGCCTCGAAGATAGGCGGTTCGATTAAACACAGAGAACCATATGATACATACATATACATATATATACATATATCGATTATTACAAGGAAATATGAATTGTTTGACTTCCTCTGTAGATATATTATACGAGCGAATTCATATAGTATATATAGTATCTCACCCAACCGCACACGGGTACACAGATTTTTCTTATATATATACTTACTCGGACGCGATCCTATCGCGAGATCTGAAAGTCTGCGCGCGCGCGCGCTCACCCCATGCCGATCTTATCGCGTTAAAACTATATGGAACGCAAAAGGAGCCGAAGAGAACGCGCGAGTTTGCAATTTCGCGGAGTTACGTATATGAACATGTATATATATAGTATTGGATTTCTACGGTACACAGGGGGTTCTTTATTGGGGTGAGAAATTTGATGACTGATTCGAGATTCGCACGCGAGATTAGATGGTATGTAGTGTAGATAAAGTTGAATGTGTAGTGCTGGTATATACGCACAATGGGTAAAAGAGCGAGGTTCGGTAGTAGCGAATTCTGTTGGTGAGGAAGTGAAGTATATGTAGTGAAAGGATTGGAGCTACGGAGCGACGGAGGTATACTGAACAGCTAAGCAGATTATGGGAGATTGAGAGGTTTACCGTCTGTTCAACAGCATACTGACGGTTGTGAAACTATGTTACCATATGATAGTATTGCAGTGGAACTCAAAGCTTTTTAAGTCCTGTTTACGTACAGTTACCGTTTGAGCTAGAGAAGTCGGTACATCAGACAGACTGCACCTCTAAAATAAATTAAAGAAACAGAATGATTTTTAATATAGCTAATCATATAATATATTAAATCAACTTCTAAGTCAGTTTAAATTAGATTCATTGCGTTAATTAGCTGCATGGATTATGAAAACAGAAAAATTATAATACTGATGGTTAATTAAAATCACTCCAGTAGTTCGGACGCTATACATTATTTCACAATTTTTATTTTGAATTTTTACTCATAAGTACGCAGTACTTATTGTAGTTAGAGTATTTAATACGTTAGCTCGTAGATACAATATATATGTCAGAATCATGGTTAAAACAAAACTACAATGTATTTCGTAAATCTTTATTCACCACAAAATTATTATAGCATACCTATATACAACCACTTTTAAACAAATTTATCATTATTATTATCCACTATTATTGACAAGACACCTTTGTTTCTGCATACCGTAAATACCATTACCATCTATTTATAAATCTCCAACAATAATTTACACCAAACCAATTTTTACGATACCGCATAACTCGAGGAAACGAACAAAACAATAGGCTCGCTCAACATCCTCGAAAACGATTTCCCGGATGCAAGTTCAATATAATGGATAGAGAACGCGAAATTACAGCATCACGCATATATATTCTATTTCCGTTAAAAAATCTATTGCTATATGTATACATTATTATAGCAAAAAAAAAAAATAAAAGATTGCACTAAATCGGAAGGCCGTGTATACTTTCGCACACGTATTTAATAATATTTTCATCGCGAGGTTGTCCTGCAATGTGCGTATATTGTTTTCCGACTGCGTTTATACGCATTATTCCTCGAAAATGCTATACTTTTATTTTATTATCTACATCACGCTTTATTATTATCCGAGAAATTTTTTGTACTACATATATACGTAATGTGTACGTGCATGGGTCACGTATATACAGGGCTCTATATACATATACAAGGATATATTTATTTTCGGTATAGGTCCGAGCCAATCGATGAGGCATGCACGTTTAGATTTGTCTGTCGATCCTGACCTCTGAGCCCGAATCACTGCGTGTATATATATGAGACCGCGGCATTTCTTCTACGAGAAACTCGAGCTATTAGGATCGGGCTCAAGGTTTGTACGCTGATTTTCTCAGCACTTCTTTTCCTATATATATATGCGGAAAAAATTGTAGCGATCTACTTGTATGTATGTGTGTTGGCAGTAAACAACTTTTTTTTTCGACTAATTAGCTAAAACTTACTACAATAATGCGTTAGTTTATATGTAGTATTAACTGTTTAGTATAATAATTATGTATATACACTGAAAACAATTGAAATTTATTTTCTGGTTTCTTTCGATCCTATATGATCTCATATACCGCGAATTTGTCATAACGCGCGTGTAAGAGGCAGTGATTAACATTCAACTAACTCTATATAATTATTTGCTATATAACATACCGCGCGGTCATATCTAATTTTTCACAATTTTGATATGCTTTTCATTACCGGATATACATTCGAAAAAAAAAAATGAAACGTATAATACCGAATTAATCATGCGCGTGACTCAACCGACTCATCAGCAAAATTCCTGTACAATCCATATACATCGCTGTAACATTCTTACTTTATACAACCGCGTTTATTTTATTTTTACACTAGTCGAAATGTTATCCAGCCGCGCACACCGCAAAACCATTACTCAATCGTCGCGATTCAGATGGTCGCACGAGCCCGTAATTATTACAGCCACGTAGTCGGTAATAAACGAACAAAACTGTCTCTCTCTCTCTCTCTCTGCTATATTTTTCGTTGCAATGCCGCGCGAGAGAGGCGTTAGCTCATTTCCGGTCTACGAGAGCGCAATTAATGTATATATACTATATACTACGTGCGCACGCGCGCGCGCGTTTTGCGAGAAAGATAGAAGAGTGGGGGATCGTAAAACGTTTATTGTCAGCTCGACGTGTTGTGAGCGTTTTCTCCCTTGTTGCAGAATTTCCCTCTCCTTTAATGAAAAGCAGATTGGATTCGAGTGCAATATTGAAATCGTTACGGTTATCGTAAGTAAGATGGATTTAATTTCAATGTTTGGGTGGGCCGCCCCGTGTTCCTTTCTTAAAAAAGAGATACGAGAAAAGTGAAGCCGACGAAAACGTGTTCTGATTGGTTGATCTTTAAAAATGCGAGATATTTTGAATTAAATCTTAAATTTTGAAAGTTTTGAATGATAATAAATATTTATAAATTAAAATAATATTGTCATTAAGTTTTGTTATATTTATTATGAATATTTTACTATAACATGATTATATGTATTAAGAACTAATGTGCATTCACTCAATGTTTTAAATGTAAAATAATATTTATAATATTTTTATTGCCGATATTGATATTGCCCGCGCGTAGCGCGCTTAAGTAAATCTAGTAATATATAAAAATGGTTATTGTAAAAATTACGGTGTCGTGACGATTGGTCTACTCATTTAATATTAAATGGTACGATTAACAAATGATGGCTAATCGATAATTATAAAAATTTGATGAATCGAACCTAAAACTTTAGAAAAAAATATGGTAATATTTTCATTTGTACTTTAATTTTACGCCAAATTAATTATCTTTCATCGCGTGAAAATTAACATACAGTTACACGATGAAATGGCTACACGAAGTTTAAATTAAATTATATTCATGCAGACGTCAAACAATTAAATAAACAAATGTTTTATGCTAATAAACATTATGCTATCCCGAAGCGAATCCACTCCAGCACCCAATTTGATTTACAACTCCACAAACCCAACTCCAACACCCACTCTCGTATCTATATATAGAAACAATTCGAATCACGTATCCCCATAAACCATACACACATATACCACAAACCAGCAATTTTTCCACCCATTACCATATTAATTTCAACCGCACATCTCTCGTATTAATAATACACACACACACATAACGCGCTCGCATTCCGCAACCATTTCCCCGCCATTTCTCCTGTACGCCAGTAATTACGTTGTTTTTCAACGCTCACGCGCGGTCCTCCAATCTTTCTCTATATATATATATATATATAAAGTCGATAACCGCGCGATCATCGGTCTATAACCGAGCGCGCGTATATGCACATACACGCATAGGAGGAGAGATCGAGCAAGCCTCGCTCCTTATTCACGCACGAGTTGTCTAGGTATGTATATATACGTTCGCGCGTCGCGAGCGCGATAATTATTCAGTATAAGTGGATATATAATGCGCCGAAGGAAAGCCGGTATAAGGACGTTAGCTGAGCGTGTGTATGTGCTGTAAGGTGTATATGGTATATATATGTATAAGTAATGGGTAAGAATACATATATGCGCAGTCAATGGAGAGACGGCGATTTTTTTTTTCTTTCAAGCGCGAGCAGGTGAGCTGATGTTTTGCGCGTTGCAGTCGCGTTTACTGGCGTTTAAAGAGCCTTTAAGGCGACGGGGAAATATTGTCATCAGTGACTGCTTGGTTGTTGTGTGTGTACCCTTGCGTTTTTTTTATATGGTGTTAAGTATAGACGTGTATACTGTGCTTTAGTATATATTAGGTATTGATATGTTTATATGCAGATAGTATATTTCGCGTTACTTCTCGGAAATTTAATATAATTGTTAAAAGAGCTGTTTGCGTAACGCCGTATTTAAGCTTAAATATAATATATTTTATATATGAAATAATGTTGTTTACCAGACATTATTTCACATTGACTTAATAATGATTTCGTGTATGTGTGTATATTATTTATCAACGGCAAATAACGCGTATTTATAAATCACAACGGAAACATATTTGCTAAAACTTCGTCGTGAAAAACAAATAAATTGGTAAATATCGTCGATATACGTTAAATTCTACAGAATTCAATTCTGGTAAAATATATAACCACGAATAATGATAACACTTTTATAAACACGAGCAAAATACTATACGACGCAACAACGTATTTATACCTCAAGAGAGAGAGAGAGAGAGACGCGCGAATCAGAATCAATTAAATCGGCTATATAGAGACGTTGTATAGCGCGCAAGCGCTACTCGTTCGATTGACGCATCGCTCAAGCATCATGGTTACCGCAATGCAATCTTCTGTCTCTCCCTAGCACCTCACACGCGAGATAAACAGAGCGAGTATAGAGGCACTCGATCGATCGATCGACCGCCACGCGTGCGTTTGCATGTATAATTGCAGCGGATGGTCGAACGTTTTCTCACGCTGTTATAAGATGGCGTATACATGCAAGAGAGAGAGAGGGAGTATATACGAAACGTAAAAAAAAAATGAGGAAAATGAAGAAAGGAGCGGGGGAAGAAGCGTGACGCGTCGTGATCCCACGCAACGAGTCTCTATAATTCTATTATTCTGGCTGGAGGAATTTCCGAGGTACGTACGATAGGAGAGAGAGAGAGAGAATCAGGAATAAGGACGGACGTCGGATGATTGTGCGGGTGGAGGAAGAGTAAATCAAAGATTAAGATTGATTGTCTGGAGTTGATATAAGGGTGGTATTTAAAATTTCTTGCATATATACTAAATGTATTGAAATAGCATAAGGTAGAAGTAAATGTGGAAAATGTTTATTAAGTGTTTAATGAAGAAATTAATTGATGATATGGTATATGTTACGTTTGATGTAAAAAAAATATATACAAACAAAATATATTAAACTAGCGGATACTTTACACAAACCCATTGCACACGATCTTTCGCTCGAATTCAGAGAGCTGACATTTCACAAGTTCTTTCGACACGTAGATAATATACTAGGAACACACACGCCCGCAGTAGCCTATATTTATCTCTGTAATTCATGTGTTTACTAGATTCTCGTCTCTCTTTCGCTTTTTCTCTGCTCCCCTTTTCTCTCTCTCTCCACATCTCGTTAATAAAATCATTTCGTTTGAAATCGTCGCCTATATTACGTATGTATATATAAGGTACTATAAACACGTTGAACTTGAAAAAGGTTTCCGAGCGTTCACACGGTAGCAATTATAGATGATTCCTCGCCGTTCGCGGTAAAAGAAAATCGACGATTGTATAACACAACGTGTATAAGAGGAATTATGAAAAAACCAGTTCAACAGTGTAAAGAAAAGTACATATATATATACTTATAAATACATTACATTCACTTATAAGTAGAATAAAAAAGAAGAAAATTTGCATATTGCACACCTGATGGTCGATCTTGACTTTGAAAAGCGGCACGCTATCCGTCAGAAAAATAGGTATCGATTCTCGTTCGTCAATATTATATACAAATGCATATCTTACACACACATACATGTAAGTCAAGTCTTGCAGTATACTATATAAAATGCGTTTGTAGGACGCATACACGCACGTTTTATCTCTAACGAGAGATTATTCGAGCATTGTCTATATAGGCTCGTATACGCTTTACCTCGGACATGATATTACACAGGTATATACACATACGTGCCTCTATATAAACTCACACGTATATACCTTGCACTGCGTAACATACCCACACGAGCGACAAGTTTGGCGATTGTGGATGCGAAAGCGTAAGTATATATAAGTTTGTAGAATCAGAACGTGAAAATGAGGAAACTGCACGGCGGATGTGCAATGGTGGATATTAGGGTTGCTTCGTAGGGATGTCCTTCATTCTGTTTTTTTTGCTTTGGGAATGCGATTGTTGGCGAGTTTGGTATGGTATGAAGGATGAGCGTAGGTAGTAGCATGTAATTGCTGATGAAATATATTTGATTGTTGTAATGTGTTAATTATTAAACGTTAATTGTGTGTGTATTTTTTATTTCAGTGGAAGGTGGGTTTGCTGTGACAACATTTTTATTGAAAATGTCTGTATACATACGGAGATATGGAGTCAAACATTAATCCATTTTCATGATTTAATAAATTAGTATTCGAATCTTTATTTGGGCAAATATTATTTATATAACCTTAAAAAATAAAATATTCTTATCTAAATTTGGAAAAAAAGAATGGAAGATTGTTCATCTTTGTTGTTAATGGTACTTTTAACTGTATGTAAATCATTGTATTTTAGTTTGGTATTATAACAGACATAAAACAAACTATTTATCATCATAAGATAAATGCATAGACCTTATACGTCATTATGTATATTTATCCTAATAAAATAATATATATGCTAAGGCAGTTAACAATAACCACGGTATTTTTAAGAAGTAAATATGTTAATACATTACTCTGATATTTAATCATTATTGTCCAATCAGTATTCATACTATGCATGAGTTTCTCACATTTCTCTCTGACACTAATAAAACTCTTGAGCTTACGGTGCACCAAAGAGTGATTTACCACCTAACCAATTGTTTTAGCGACATAAATAAACACTCTCGAGAATATGAAGAACGCACCCATACATCTGCGTATATAATTCATTTGAAAAAAGCCCGTGCCAATGACTCGTAAATTGCGACCGCAAAAAACTGCGCAGCGACGTAGAAAAATAAGCTGTAAAAGACGGATAAATAAAAATGAATTATGAAGAGACCACGAGCTTTTGAGAGAGAGAGAAAAAAAAGGTGACACGCATCTCTGCAGCTTGTTCGCGGTTCTCTTCTTTTTCCATACTTTTACCGCCCAGAGACATACATATAAGCTTGTACTCGTCGTAAATTCATCTCTCTCTCTCTCTCTCCCTGTGGCGGTGACCCAAGCGCGCGCACGCTTACTTAATATTAATTAGCCACGGTGGCAAGTGCTGCAAAACAAAAGGCACATATATATATATACACGCCTGCCCCGGCGGGCATTTACGTGACCAGATGAACGCTAACGCAACTACATGACGATTTGCCAGTTCAGGTACGTATATATACGTACATGGAAAATACGCGCGGTTATTGAAGAATCGAAGAAAAGAAATTATTAAAAGTGTATATAATTATAGGAGATGGTATATATAGTTGAATCATTAAGTGAATTGTGTTTTATACGAGGGGCGTATATGAATTATTTCGATCACGCGGAACGAAAATTAATTAGTCACGAAGGCGATGAATAATGCGGAAGAGGTGCGCAGGAAAAAAAAAATTGTGAATGAAACGAGCTGGTGTTGCGATTATCTAACGAATCTATCGGCGATGGTCATTCATGAAAATGCAGGGATTGTATACATGTATATATAGATAAGCTTGGAGAGGTGTGTTTTTTTTTTAATGAATGAAATGAGGCATTTAAATTGGAGTTGACTGTCATGAATCACAGGGTAATTTATATTTCGCTTATAGAACTAGTATTTTCTGCGAAATGGATATATAGGTATGACGGTATCAGTGCTGTGACAAAAAATAGTGGTGCTTTTTCTTTAGCTCGGTATAGAGGCGGTAAACATCTTGCTTTTGAAAATGTATAGGCTTGACTCATGGGATTGAGATAACAAAAACACCCGCACAATTATATTTATTGTTTACTCTAGTTTACGTCAATTTGTTCTTGGAATTTCTTTTTTTTTATATTTCTATACACAGAGAAAAAGGAATCTTTACATTAAAGAAATGTCATTAACTATTAATAAATTACCATATCTATAGATGTTTTTTTTGGAACCATACATTAAGTTTAAATATCAATATAATCGTTATTGATGCGACAACAAAAAAATAGGGCATAGCACGAGGACATCAAAAGAATGACAAAAAAAATACCTACGGACTACATCATTACTATTCTAGATTTGTAATTTTGATACTGGCATACGAAACAATTTACCATAGTTTGGCCTATTAAGAAATATTTTGGAAGTTTGAGAAGCCTCATCTGTTTAGTATTCGTCGAGCTCATTGTATACTACCGACCATAATCATGAAGTACACGTGTATACTTACACATTTACAAGTAATCAATCATAGATTACTAAAACATGCGTGATTATTAAAAAGTGATTACTATAGAAACATTTGATAAGGTATCCAAAGAAACCCTTTTAGTAGAAAAATTCTGAACCAAGAATTTGGCAATTCGCTGAACGCGTGTGTCTACGTGCGTGCAAATGCCCGACCAGTCACGTCCATTACTACTTATATCATATCGAAGATACAATCGCTCACGCGTATGTCTGCGAGATGTTAATCGGTCATTTCTTTATTTTCACTTTTCCTACTATATTTTCTCCATAACTTTCTACGAGCAAAAAAACAAATTCCGTAATCTAACATACAAAATCATTGAACTTTTACGCAAAACTGTATACATCAACCAAGATTCATCATCATCATCATTCCAGTACCAACAACATAATTACACCTGACCCAAGAAGACCCATACTTCATCCAAGCTCAAGACAATTTCGTCCGTCGTCCCCAAACACACCCACCATCGCGTCACCTACTCGCCCGTCATATACACATACACTATATAGCTCTACATCACCATAAACACAATAGACTACCGCTCGCTTGCTCACCGCGCGCGATGTGTTTTCACATTTTAGCGGTGAATCTCAGCGCATACGTTATATACACATAGATACGTGCGTGTATACGTGTACGTATATACATACGTTCTTAGGACGTCTACAAGCGCGCGTGCGGGGCGGCTGAAGCGCTTGCGCAATAGGCGTGCGCTGCCACGTAAGAGCGTCGTTATATTATAATGGCTCAAGGTCCAATGTGTACACATACACACATACGTATATATAGTATATATATGTGAGACGCAGTCATATAGCAAAAGCCCGTTCCAGATCATCGTGGGACTATCCTCGCTATATACGCGATGCGATGTGTGTCCTTTATGTATAGGCGCGCCAAGTGTTATAACCACCGCCATGTGCGATACACATTTCTCGCGATGATTCCGCGTACGAGAGCCTGCGCTCATTGATGTATATATATGTGTATGTGTGTTGTGGTTGGAGAAGGAGGGGAAAATTTATAGACGTGACATTGGCGCATTATGGTGCGATCTTTTAGCTTTTTTTGTGGATTATGTGTGGGAATGGGTTTTTTGTTGGTTTAGGAGCTGTAGAGTTGAATTACTTAATTGAGAGATAAGTGAAGGTTCAAAGATAAATTGGGACCCGTGGGGATGTCCTTTGGGATAAATGGTTTAATAGTCCTTAAATGTGGGAAACAGTTTAAATCGGTTATGTTTTAAGGTTCTTTTCGAAGGATATTCTCTTTTATTAATTTTCTTTTAAAACAAACCAATCGTACAGAAATTAACAAAAGTAAAATTCCAACATTTTATATATTAAAAAAAACGAAGCAATGATATTTTTCAATACAAACAAACAACCCGGACGTACACGTATATACCTCTAAAAAAAGTATATACACCCACACATGTGTTTCGGTAATGAAAAAAGTCTCCATTGACTGTCTCTTCACACTTTGTCCCTAAGAGATAAGCCGTGTGACTGCGGATCAACATGAAAGGGAAGAAAAAGTAGAAGAAGAAAAAAAAAATAATGCTCGTCAGCGGTGACACGCAAGGCAGACTTACGTGCTCATGCAAAGCATCGACAAGTAAAATAACCGGAAGGAGATTGTTATGTGAATGAAAGAAGTTTACCTGCGTCATATTTTGTTATCCTTTTTTTTATAATAAAGCTTCGCGTGATTCTCGAATGGATGTATATATACATCTATTTCCTCTTTTATAGATATAAGTATAATAAACGACTAATATTCGGTTATAAATAGAATATTTGCTTTTTAACGTTCTGTGTACGTAATATTATCGTAAGAATATCTGATTTATGTTTTTATATACGAACAATTGAACGAGTTATTTTAAAATATATTACAGAAATGACGCTATATAAATAGCACGCGATATTGAAATCTATATCATAACACTTCAACTTTACTATATTATACTACACGCACATTCAACGATTTCCACTTACTTCGCCCTGTCACCCAAACAATTGAAGCGTCAAAGTTTCACGAATTTCGAGATACCATACATATATATACACATCACCAACTATAATACGCTACGAACGAAAGAATAAGGGAAAAAAAGTCGCGTCGACGTATACTGGTGACACAAACAATGGGCCAGAGAGCTGCAGCAAAGTGTCAATCGTCGCATTAAGCGTTGCAGTCGTCCCCATTCCTATGTGAATTTCGCAAGCGAGTGCGCTCTCTCTCTCTCTCTCTCTCTTGCTAATGCAAAATATTGCAACGAAGAGGCGCCCGTCGTATACCATGTAGCGAGTAAACGAAACTATAATGTAATGTATCTGCGTGGGACCGCGTTGGTATAAAAGGACGCAATTAGATATAATTATTATTCGGAAGGCGCCAGTGAATATATATACATGTTTGCCCGTCTGTCGAATCGCGCGCGCATTGACCGAAAGTTTATTGACTCGAGAACGAGGGGATTAACCCCCGCACTTGCTGTGTGTAGTTCACTGCCCCGTTGTTGTATACGCCGGGGGTGAAGGAACGACCGGAAAATCGATTTATAGTTATATTTATAAAAGACTCGCGTAACTATACTTGGTTGTGGGCGAATAAACGTGTGGGTGTATGCGTTAATTTTTTTACTCCTATAGATATGGTATGGGATGAGACGTAATGAAGACGATTGGGTCGTTTGTTTATACGATCGATGCGAGGTTTTAATCGGTACTTCGAAGTTGAAATGTGGGAGCTTTTTAGAAAGTTTATGTAATATATGCTTAGGGTTTTCAACTTAAGCTAAGTAGCTTTCTAGATTGTAAAATAGATTTCGTGTATACTCTTACCTTCAGCTTGTAATCTATAGAATGTTCATAGAATCTTATGGGTTACTAAATTTATTTTCCAATTTCTCACACGACTTTCCAACTTCCAAAAAAATTCATCAAAATATTGTATTAACAATTAACACCAACCTTATATACAGTACCTTTATATACACATATCTTACATAAATGCATCTCCGAAACATTCTCAAACACATACAATCACCTCGCACCTCTTTTTCTTTCTCCTATATTTATAAAACCCATTCTGACTGCATCCTAATAACCCAACCGCGCGCGAGTCTACACAATATATACGCTACGCTCATACACATTCAAATTCCCTCTAAATCTCCAATTGAGCAACGTAAAGCCACAGCATATATATACATACACGAAGCGTCCATCATATAGTCCAAAGCAACGCCGCCACCGAAAATCGCCGCTTGCAAATGCGCGGACACGCGCGACCGTAAACATTCATATCAGGTGCAACGAGTGGCGAACTACGCTGCTCAGCACTTAGCTTTAAATGTGGTCTAGTGAGTCAAGGTTGCATATATATACTGGAGAGTGCGTTATACACATAGTTAGATTCTGTGTATGTATATATATGTTGGTACGCACGTGCGCTTTCGTCATATACAGAGGGGGATTATTTTTTTAGGGAGAAACATGCGGGTCAATAGTGTATGGAAATGTCGTGAAATTGCGTGAGTGGGAGATAAAAGCGGTTGCTGGATTATTGTTGAGATTTGATTAATTTATATATACGTATAGAATTGTAGATGAAATCCTTTGTCATTACCGAGACTGCTTATGTATAAAGTAATTTGCCGCGGAGCTTCATTATTTTTTGACGGTCGTGAGTTTGGGAATCGCGAATTTTCTGACGTCAGGCGAAACGATGATGATGATACTAAATTGGGTATTTTTGGGTGACCTTTAACATGAGATTCACGTTCTCAGGATTATAAAGGATGGTGTCAGCACATAATATTGCGATTAAACGTATAGTCATTATCAAGACGTTGCGTCAATTATAAGAAGGAGAGAAGTGGCGTGTTGAACAGGTTTCGCGATTTAAGAGTAACTAATATAACAAAAAGTATACTATTTGTATGCGCGAATATAACTGCAAAATTAAGTCTCATTATTACTAAAGAATCATCAGCTGGTTTTGTTTTGACTGAACTAACAGGTTTAAAGTGTTCGTGCGAGCAATAAAAATTTTACGCTACTTGTAGCTTTGTTACTTTATAATTTGGGGTTTATACGTATAGGGAACCAGTTTCAATATTCGATAAAATCAGAAAAAAAACTTGGATAATTCAGCGTGAAATCATACTTATATAATTATAGTTCTAGGAAAAAGAAGTTACTTTTAATCCACTTCCTGATCAGTTAAGGGTTAGCTTTTTATACTATTTTATTGTTATCATTATTCATGTTATTTCATTCTTCCTTCGATAATTCCATACTTTATTTAAATTTAAAATTGTTATAAAATCTATAACAATATCGACAATTATTATTATTATTATTAACGTTATTATTCTGAGTATCAAAACCCAACCCACTTCCCTTTAAACACTGCCACATTATAGAAAAATTGTAATCTCACTTTAATCTGCACATCCCATTACATGCTACCCTTTATAGATAACATACAAATAACCTCAGTAAAAATCCTAAACCAACCTTCCCACATACCCTAGTTGCATCTTGTCAAAATCCTGACAACCACGAGTGTAAAAAATTCGGTCCGCTTCTTCGGTGGAAGGTTACACTGACATCATGCAAAGCGCAGGTCGCTTCAACACCGACAATAGAGCCGCTGCTACCACGATCTTAGCGCTATAGAGACTCGGAAAGGCCGACGAGTTCCTCTCTGTCAACGTGGGAATGCGGCGCGGGTGTATGTTGCAAGCAAGCAAGCAAACGAGGAGGAGGCCACCTTAGCACTGTTGTGTATATAACGCTGCGCAGGTGCGCGCGCGCGCGCTCTTCTTTTCTTTTTTTTTTGTTGTCCTGGCTTCAATTTCCTTTTTTGTCATGCGCGCGTTCCAACTTTTTCTGCGCCATGCGCGTGTGTTTTTCGGGATTTTTCGGCAGACCTTGGCAAGATGTGTGTGTGTCTGTAAACTGGTTATATTGTTGTCGGGTCATCGCGGATGACTTTTTGCACCTGACGTGTGCGCGTGTGAGGAGTAAAGAGGGAAATGTTTTATACGAGTTTAGTATAAATAAGATTCGTGTTTACGTGATGATGATAATGATGATGATGAATAATGGAGTGTTTTGTTTAGGATACTGCTGTTGGGTGTATATATATGCATGAATTTTTATAAAGCTTTTTGTCTGATTGTTAGCGGAGAGAATAATGCTAAATTAGGCTTGGGAATAATCGTATGGAGATTTGGTTACTGTTATAAAATATTCAATAACGGATGAATAGGTAGCTTGGAAATTAATTAAAATACGTGACCAAATTTTGAATAATATTTATACGCGCATTGTCGTAAATTTTGGTCGTTATACTTTAATAACCAAACTTTTCTATGTTTTAGAAAAGAAACATGTAATTTAATATGACAATGATATACTCAAAACGACATCGTGATAAGAATACATGAATTCGGAAACCGAGGACCATGTCTAAACTTTGAAAACAATTCGTGTGAAAAACTAACGAATTCAGCAATTGCGTCAGGACGTCAGCATATGAGACATTATAACGTTTGATATTTTTTTGAAACATCTGCGCTTAATTGTTTGCCTTCCATTTTGAGAAGACAATGAGTAACACCTATATAATTTTAGTTTGATAATTATGAATTATGCAGTACATTATCATAAATGGCAAAATAATTACCAGAAAAACAATCAAGCGCGAGCATATGATGGGCATAGGAAGTTACCTACGCAGGGAGCGAGCCATTATTTTTCATTACTAAAATAATGGGCTCAACCGTTTGTTGTTGCTGCGCGACCTTATGAAAAATTGACATACGATTAGTTAAATTTATACGTGCATTGTTTAAGCATGCCAACCCTGTTCTGTTTTATTAGTTTAAAGACTTTAATTTTCTTGTATATTTAGAGCCAATAATATGTTTATTTATAGTACGTATACTATGAATGCATATCTTAATGACGGCATTGCAGTATGGGAAGAATGATTTTGATTTTCTTCTTACAAGGTTGACAAAGATGTGGCATGTGAATGACAAACTTATCTCATCTAATCGTATTTGTCGCTTCTATGCATACGAATATGCGTATGAAAATAAATATTCAGAAACGATTTTTATTTTCCTTTTTGATTTTTTTTTTATTCGAATAATTTATAATATCTAATAATATTTTGTTATCAGTAAATTTAATGTTTTTTGAAATGTTAGTTTATATTTAAACAATTCAAAATAATATTCGAATAATAATAATAATAATATTCGAGCATAAATATGATTCATTTACTTATAAGTGATCGTTTAAATATACAAATTATCCTGTATTTATGTTTTGCAGGAATCAATTATTGAACAACTTGACTTCCTAATGAGCTTTTAAAGCTATTTAAAAACTTGTTAAAAGGTTTATTATTTGTAAAATGATCTTGAAATGATAAATAGAATTAATGTTAACGTAAATATTTCAGCATAAATTATCCCACATCCCTGCCTCGTAATATTCTTTAAACAAGATATAACAGCATCAAAATATATTAAAAATGTTAATATTTTTAATTCATTTGAGTTTCAACCGTATTATTTAGATTTGTTAATTTTTAATTATCAACGACGTTACACTAAATCTCCATTACAGCTGTAACAAATCAGAAGTTACGTGCTTACACGCGGTGGTTTTTCGTCAACTTTTTACCGTCGACATTGACCCTGTTTCCGACTTACAGCGTTCATCACTTTTAGTTACATATAGGTTTACTTGTACGATTCGAAAGGTCAATGTTGCACATAAAAAGCATGACAATCTAATGTAGAGCATTTACATTTCGTCTGCCGTGGGAATTCCAATTTTGGGTGGTACCAAAAACAATATCCTTAAAAAAAAATCAATCTCGAAGAGTGAAAATATGACAGAAAAACTTTTCACTCACATTGCATAGTAAACTATTTTCATTTTCTACACTCACTACCACTTTACAATGCAACGCATACAACTCAACTTAAAAACCTTATACATTTATTCGCGAATTTTTATGAAATATCCAAAATACTAGTTTCTCCAAATCTCCTCGACAACCTCCAAAACTTTCCGTTTCCCCCCATAACAAAAAGGTACCAGCAAAAATCTCATTCTTCCCACTCTACCCAAGAAAAACAAAAAATCCCGACCACGAAACACAATCCCTTCCACCCGCACATACACACGCGGTACATACTACAGGTAACCCCGGCGCTCATCATTTAGACGCTTCGTGGGGGAGCCGCTATACTACCGGCGGCGCGATGACAACAGGTGTATATACTTATATACATACATACATACATACCTACATACGGCAAGCGTCGCGTCCCTCCCACTACTACGACGTTCGGGCGTGCGACTCCTATGGATGACCTCCCCGCGTGTCGTCGAGCGCAGGGATAAATGTATACGCGCAGGCCCGGCGAGCTTTTAGTTTACAACTCACTCTACGTTCGAGAGCTCGCGTGTGTCGTCGTACTCGCGAGACGAGTACATATATATATACATTTTTGGTTTAGTTCAGTTGTTGAGTTAACATACATATATATATAAACAGTGTGCGGATGGTGCGGTCGTTCGGTTGAAGCTGGTATTAAGTTGGATTCGAAGATTAGTGGAATTGAAACATTTTCTTCGACATTATTTTTTTTTTCGATACGGTTGGAGGACCAGGAGAGGATTCGATGGAGGTGGTGCACCGGCCGGTCTCGGTGGTCGTCGTTGGCCATCGGAGACTGCACTTTGTAAGTTATATATGGCGTGTGCGCGCGCGCATATAGGCTGGAACTTTACCCGCCAAGTTTTTAAATTTTTAAACTGCTGGGTGGTATAAGGGTGCTTGATAGGTTGGGTAATTTGTTGACATTCAATTGTATAGATGGGGAGTGAAAAATTGTTATTACGTGTGTACTACTTTTTCTCATTAACATAAATTCGAAAAAACTTTCTATACGTTAAGTTTAAAATTTTATCTATGGTAATATGAAATCTTAAAATGCTATTAAATATGTCTATCTTCATAAAAAATTTATTTCTTAGATTCTATTAAATTCGAAATAAATTAATTAATCTTCCTATATTAATTTTCCCTATATATATGTTCTTAAAGATAAATATAAATCTTAGATATTTAGAATAAAAATATTAATTCATATCTACATATTTAATTAATATTGTATCAATGGTGTTGTTAACTAATTGGAGGAGTAATTACTTCAAAACTTTACAGCGTGACCCATTATTACAAACGCCTTGTATACATACGCATGTGTTTACCCCTAATATAAAATCACTGCCCTAAATAAGACAACATTTGTCATTCTTATTTACATGTTTATTTTAGTATCTCACTATCAATTATTGTCCATCATTCATTTCTTTTCAGTATAAAAAGAAAATTAATATTCAACCTTTTTTTCTAAGACCATAAATTACGGTACTATATCCACATAAATGCGACGTTCCCAAGCATATCATTTCTTTTTTTAACGCACGTTAAAACAAATTAAAGATGCAATTCATTTAACTCCTAGAATCAACTAAAAGAAAAAATACGATTTAAAATTTATTTAATTTCCATTAAAACAATAATTTCCCTAGCTCCATCCATATATATCTATAAACAATCACAGTTCTCCTATAACACCTCAGTCACGTTCATTACAATATATATACACACACATCTATCGTAAAAGTCATTCAGAGTAATTTGTCACGGGTAAGGGAAACAGCGTCGTTATTGACTTACATCCCAATCAACATCGCATTATACAATACGATCTGCATTATAAAAGAAGCTGATGGCCGTAACGGGAGGGACAAGTGAAATGCGCTCACGCGGCAACGCGAATATCTCTTCCCTTGACATACCCATGCTTGCATATATATATATATATATCTCGCCGCAATGTTATAGTCGTCCAGTTATATCACCCGCGTGTCGCATTATACATATATAAACATAGAGTAACGCTCTACATTACTTATTAAACGCGTCAGTCTACGCTTATATGTTTTTCTTCTCATGTATAATAATGCGTATGTACAAGAAGGGAGGAGAGACCACGACGATGTGGTATGCGAAACTCTTATATAGTTCTAATATATCTAAATGTACGTAATGCAGTTCGCGTGTATGACCTTGAGGTATATATATGTGCATCTGTTATGAGAATAACTCAAAGGTACAGCGTATATAACGAGCTCTACGGTCAGGATATAATGCACTTGATATATACACACACGCGTGGTCACTGATGCGTTAAGCGCGCACGTTAAAACGCTCGTGTACCGTTTTGATCCTCCTCATCCTTGTGTTTGTGTATATATACATATATACACTTATAGCTACGATTGTCGTGTAATTTTCGTAGCGTCTTCGCGAAAAAAAAGGACAGCTCGACATGCGATGTCAACTGTATATCCATATACACAGACACTTCTTTGCGTTATATTACGAAGACACAATTGTCATCGCTATATATCGTATCTATATATATAAGTATATATAGGCGCGGCGAGTAGTATAGCACTTCCTCGTTATGTATAGCACAGCATTTCGTTTAGACAAGAGAAGAGTTTATCTTGGCCTCGAGGTAAAAAAAAAAAGGAAAACGCGAGGAACGCGATATTATCCGTTGAAAAATTGCTTTTGACTATAAGTTGAATAGGACGAGTTGCGCGTATTATACCCGCGTTGAATCATACTGCGTGCAGCAAGCCTGCGTTGTACACGTTTGTCATGTCGCACGCTTTTCCATGAAATCTTATTACTAATACTGTTTCGTTAATGCGGTGTATAAAGATGCAAAGCAAGCAGGCGTTTTACATTTTATGACTTACTTGGCCATTGATTGCAAAACACTTGCATATGATTATGGAGGTTGATTGTAATGACTTTATTTGAGCGTAAAATGTAATCTTCATTGATTTTGCACTAGCATTAATTTAAATATATTCATTCAGACATATATTTCTTTTTATTGAATAACGTTAGATAACATGTTTTGTTTCTCACGTATATTTTAAAGAATAAAATTACAACATAATCATATAAATTATACCTTCGGATCAGGACAGCGCGTGACCTAAAAAAATAAAAAAAAGTTTTCCCCAATAAATTCATATCTCTATAGTCCCGAAACTCTTTTCATGTCAAGCAACCCCTAACACCTACCGACTTCGATATTTGAGCAATCGTACATACGTTATCATTCGCGTGTATACGCCCGGAAATATGCGTGGATAATGACTGTACACCCTTTCTCCAAATTTACGCAGGCGCCTGTTCTTTTTTTTTTCTTTCCCCATCGATATACACACATACACGTTTTTTCCATGACGTTGAATTTTTATCGTGACGGGCCATCGGTTGTAATTACGCGTAAGAGCGGTGGACTTGCACACGACAATTTCTTGCCGCGCACGCGTGAAATATTAATCGCTGGAGGAGGAGCGCACGAATTTAGGTTAGAAGAATTAAATCGAAAATAATATACCTACGGTGTATGTATAGTGCAGAGAGAGAGAGAGCGCCGGGCGTTACGCTACGATGACGCGTTATGTAGACGAGTGATTATTCAAATTGATGCAAGTCAACAGTGCAGTGGGTGAATCACCGGAAACGTTTTGAGATCAGATAGAAAAAATGATTGCGATCGATTTGTTTTGAGATATTATTACAGCGAAGCATCGATCACGATTGTTTTTGATTGCCAATGTTTTACATGCTAATTTATAATTGTGACTTTAATGGGATTAAATGCAATTCGTTTGTCAGTCTCTATGGTTATCCTATTGAAGTTTTATAAGAGAATATTTATATAATTATCACTGCTCATGAATTCATGACAGTGCATTTTTAAATATATACGCGCGCGCTGAGAGGAAATTTATGGTTTACAACAATAGAATTTCGAATTAGCTCTTTGAACGTGTGACATTTACAAGATCTCCGAGCGCGCGAGGAGGTAATTAATAGCTTTGGTAAGATCGATGGTCGCGTCGTTGTGTAAATATTCTGCCTCTCCGCCTCGGAATAACCAACAAAAGTTAATACGACAATCGGTAATGGCATAAACACTTGAAAAGTGCTTAAAATAGTATACAGATGAATATTTCATATGCGAGTGCACAAAATTACAATAACGTTACAAAAAACAAGAGAATTTGCATAATCTAAATAATATTTTCAATCGTTCACAGGTAACCACTGTTTTGCTTCTACTACTTGCACTCGGTAACGTCTCCTGTCAACTGGATTTACCTCCGTTACGAGACGACAGGTACGACCGTAACGACGGACGTAGGCAGTACCAGGATGTACCACCGTTAAGGGACGACAGATACGATCCGAACTTCAACAGGCGGCCTGATCAACCTCCATTGAGAGACGATAGGTTTGATGATAGACTTCAGGATAATGGAATTGGAAGAAGACCGGGACAAGATATCGACCTGAGGAATCTCCTAGCTAGTCTGGATTTTGTTGGCACGCAGAGATGTAGCAACAATGTGGCGGCGCAATGGAATTATGAGACGAATGTTAATGAGCTCACGCAGCTGCAAGCGGTAAGCTTTTCTTATAAATTAGCTTTATTTTTCTTTAAATTCCTATCTATCTGTTGTTGTTATTCGTTTTACCAAAGGAAAAAAATGCATACAAGTACACATCCGTGCAATAAGACTCGTCACCCTCTTTTCACGAACAAATCAAACATCGTACCATGCGGAATCCACTTGGAAAGCGCACCGAAGTGTGTATACCGAGATCGTACGCTTTGACAACATCGAAGCAAAGGGGGGTTGATTGCTTTTTAATATTTCACCGACGGGCGCGTGAACCACCGATGAATCTCGCTCACTGTGTATATATATACGTGCGTATATAAGTATCGATCGACGCGACGACCTAGTTGCGTTGCCGAAAACGTTTTCGAGAGCTCGTTAACACGTATACCTACGTACGTGCCCGTATATATATGGCTTATCTGCGTTGAGAGAGTACGCGTATGTAGGTGTTGTAATTTTGTAATAATTAGAAGCCGACAATTTTCGTGTATAGTGAAGGTATAGAGAAACACAGTTGTATAATGGTGGTTTGATGTGTGGGCGCCTGGCTTTCTCGCGGATTGGGTTTTAGTTATGTATGGGATCGTATACGTTGGTTTTCCGCTTTTTTTATTCGATACAAGAAAAAATAAAACTATGTTTTTTAATGTTTTTTGTTTGATGGATGGAAAAAGAGGCTAATATTATGCATAATATGCATAGATAGATCCTAAATAAATTATAGTTTCATAGTAAAGTCAACCGAAGATTATCAATGTAAATTGGAAACAATTTTAAACATCAAAAAGTCACATGAATCATCGCGAACAAACGCGATTCCAGTGTATATATATATATATATATACAGAGGTCGCGTGTGTACACATCCTTCCCGTTCTTTCTCTCTTTCTCTCGCGGGAGCGATTATCGAAGCATCCGACATTAATTGTGCGAAAAAGAATACACGGAGGGGAAGTAAAAGAGAAAGAGTTAGAATGGAGGGAGGGAGAAGAAGAAAAAAAAATGAAACCATCTCTAGGAATGGAGAGGAGCCGCGCGCGAGTGCGTAAAGACCTCGACCTGCGTATATATACGAACGCTGCCGCAGCGTCGGGCGAATTTCCCTGACACGAGGAGGGACGAAAGACGTTCCTCTTTTACGGGAAATGTTCCCAGGCGATGGTATTGTTCCTAGCTCCCTACGCGACGACGAGACGATTGGGCAAGCGCGCAGCATTAAGTATCGTCGCGTGGTGTGTATAGCATAAGACGCAGCGACATCGTGTTGTACACGACCGCGGTCAGTATAACTTCTATATGCATATATATACGGTGTTATGGAGAATAATATTGTACATGCGAGTTGGTACATGATGTGTCCCCACGTGTATATACGTTAGGTTTCGCGAGCAAGTGTTTTCCACATTTTTTTTTGTTACTTTTGTCGGTGACTATTTCAATTCGTAGAATATATTATAAACGTTATTCGTAGAATATACGCGTAAAAGTTAAAAAAGTATATATATAGTTACTTTCTTGACTATTTATTGTTTCTTAAAGAGAAAGCGTTATTTTTTTCGTTATTATTCTCACGAACAATTCACAGATATTTTCTGAAACGACAAAAGTTCATTATTCAAAGGCAAAATGAAATGGAAAGGAAACTTTCCCTACGCTATCTTTTGGGAGCAGATGATACAGAACCGCACAAACTGTGTCAAGTTCTTAAGGCGCAATTTTTTTTCTCTTTTTTTTCGTCACTACTCTTAAACAAGCTCAAACTTTTCCCTAAGTATATTCTTAATTATCCTTGAAACTTTTCTCTAAGTCCGCGTTTGTAATATTTTGAAAAGAATTATTAGAAAAGTCGCAGAGAGATATTCTAATAGCTACGAAGACGATCATCGCGGAAACAATAAGTTCTGTCGGCTCGTAGCGGTGGGAAAGTGCACGCCTCGGAGAGCTCGCATTATCTCTAACGGTAAAAAGAAAATCCGTACACAGAGGTTCGCGAAAAGCTATATAGGCGTGCAAAAGGTATGGAGCGAGGAAATGATATGTCACGTGCGACGGACTCTCCATCCCATATAGATATTACTTAATCTCACGCGCGTACGCGTACTCATTGACGCAATGCGCATTTAAAGGAAAAAGTCTATAATTATATATACATGCGCGTCGTGTAGCTATATACGAACTTCTTTTCTTTTGTTGTTTTTATTATTATTGTTATATCATACGATGCGATAATATATGAGAAGAATTTCTAGCTAATAAAGCGCGATTGTGGTTTTAGCTGCAAGCGCAGAGGCTGTACGCTGACTTCCAGTTCCAAGCATGGCAGCAAATTAGCCAAATCGACCCAAACAGCGTGAGGGAACCTGCGGTTAGGAGGCGACTGAGGTATCTGTCGGCGGTTGGACCAGCTGCACTTCCACCCGATCAACTTGACAGGGTACGTTGGCTTTAAGCTCTATGCAACGTGTAACATTTATTATACGTTGTTTACAAAATGAGAAATTTTGGAAATACATAGGTTGATTTGTTTGGGTATTTTTCTTTTTTAGTATAATCGAATTATTAACGATATGCTGTCGATTTACAACAGTGCGACGATTTGCGCGTATAAGGATCCATTGCGTTGCGGGCTACGATTATTCCCAGGTACGAGGCATAATTTTTTTTATCTGTTTGTTTTATTTGTTTTGGTTACTATATGAAATATGATAAAAAATAGTAAATTTATTACGTGAGTTAATGTGAATTCTGAATCTTTTTTTTAGAATTACAAACGATAATGGCTCGTAGTCGTGATTGGGACGAGCTTCAATGGGTGTGGCTCGAATGGAGAAGACGAAGCGGTTCGCAAATGAAGGATCTCTTCCAACAGTTAGTCGATCTCAATAATGAAGCCGCACGAATGAATAGTAAGGATGTGTTCTCTTGTTACCGAAAAGTTTTAGAATGCGTTTTAAATAATTATTACTTTTTGTAGATTTCACGGATGCTGCCGATTACTGGCAGTTCCCATACGAGACTTTCAATTTCGAGCGCGAGATTGACGAGGTTTGGGAAGGAATCAAGCCTCTGTACGAAGAATTGCACGCTTATGTGAGAAGGAAGCTCAGAGATCTTTACGGACCTGAAAAAATCAGCGGACAGGCTCCACTGCCTTCTCATATTCTTGGTAATTAACTAATGAACAGTAGTGTAACCAGAATTAAGTCAGTTATAAACAATATGTTTTTCTTAATTTTTTTTCTGATAATTTTAAACATCATCTTTTTATATGAATATTCAAAATGGGACGTATAAAGGATGTTTGTTTTTTTCAATTTTAAAAATTTTTAACTGTCATATTATTAAGTATTAAAAACGTTTTCTTATATTTCAGGAAATATTTGGGCTCAGTCATGGACGAATATTTTAGACGTAACATTGCCCTACCCAGGCAAGAATTACTTAGATGCAACATTAGAAATGCAATCTCAGGTAAATTAATAATTTATTATGTTAATGTAATCTAATGGCTATAAAAAAATATATATAAACAATTCGTTTTTGTACATTAGGGATATACTCCTATCGATATGTTCCGAGTTGGTGAAGATTTCTTCCTATCTCTAAACTTAACAGCACTGCCACCAGAATTTTGGGCAGGAAGTTTAATCGTTGATCCAGGTGACCGCCCTCTAATTTGTCAAGCCTCTGCTTGGGATTTCTGCAACCGCATCGATTACAGGTAAACTTTTTTCTATAAAACATTTTAGCTGATAAGTTTTTTTGCTTGTTTAGTTTTATTGAAATTAATTAAAAAGCATTTTACTAGAATTTATTAGTTTATACTGAATCTTCTTACTATGGATTCAATATTATTTGCTATCAAAATTTCTAAAATTAATGTAAGAACTTTTAAGAGAAATTTATTGCTAATTGATAAATTTTGATGATAAAAGACTCGTTTTAGATATTGAAAATTCATATATTTATTTATAATTTTCAGAATTAAAATGTGTACAAAAGTTACGATGAAGGATCTAATTACGGTACACCATGAAATGGCTCACATTCAATACTTCTTACGTTACAGTCATCTACCTCGAGAATTTCGCGATGGTGCTAATCCAGGTACGACAGGAATAAAATTTACTTTCGAAGCAACGAATAAAATTTCCCGACTATCCAATGTGCCGTAACAATTGGCACATTAACTTTTAATGTCCGAACTACTTTAGCGCCTTCTTCGACAAAAAACAATGTTCTTGTTCCCTCTTTATTTTGCCCACGGGAAAGAAAGCAATCACTGATTTTAACAGAGTACCGCGTCGGCGTAGTAGGCACTAAGCCATAACTTTTATTATCATTGCTAATCGAGCTTTCTCCACCTCTGGTGATTCGTTTAAGGAATGTTTCACAAAAAAAAAACGTTATTGTGGCCCGATCAAGTAATCATTCAAAGTATTAGAAACTTCTTTTCGTATTATTATATTTTATGTATTTATTAAAAAATTATATAGGTTTAGCGATCTGTTAGTGTTTTAACGGAACTGACACGAGTTAATTATTACATTAATTGTACACCCTAATAAGAAATTTAATTTACAATCATTTTGACATATTTTTTTCTTATAGGTTTCCATGAAGCTGTTGGTGAAGCCGTTGCTTTAAGTGTATTGACACCCAAACATTTGCAAACCTTAGGATTAGCTAACAAATATGTAGATGAAAGAGCTGCTGATATAAATTACCTTTTCGCATTAGCTATGGAAAAACTAGTTCTCCTACCCTACAGCATTGCTCTTGATAAGTGGCGTTGGGATGTGTTTAGAGGAGTAGTTAATAGAGAAGAATATAACTGCCACTGGCATAGACTGAAAGAAATGTACTCTGGTACGAAGCCACCTGTCCTGAGGTCTGAAGATGACTTTGATCCTGGTTCCAAATATCACATTCCAGCAAACATTCCTTACATTAGGTAAGTGTATAACACGTTTATTTTTACACAAATGAATAGATTATTTTAATTTTTTTTTAAAATACTTTATTCTATAAAATTATAAGTTCAAGGTTTTATTTTACATGGTGATGACATTGTTATAAGATATGAATTATAATAAAAAATAAAAATTGAAATTAAAGAACCAATAAATAAAATTATTAAATGTAATTTAAAATAAAAGTATAAAAAAACTTTTGTTATAATATTTTACATATTTATTTAATAATTATTTTATTAGTGGTTCTTTTATATCAACCAGTCAATGCAGCTTTATAGGAGTTATAAACATCCACTTTTACATTAATATTTTATATATTAAAAGCTGTTTTTCTTACTCAGTTTATATGATCATTACTTGCGACTTAAAATTATTTTATATCATAAATAATAAATTAATGATTGATTTCTCCAAGATTTATTTTTAAAAGAAAGAATATTTTTAAATTAATTATGTCGATTTTTGTTGAACTTCTGTATTTGGAGGTTTTGCACTTGTCTTTTTGAAAGGCATTTTAATTACCGACCGGTAAGATCTTTCTAGTGGCGCTTGAAGTTTTACCTCAGAATTATAGAAATCATTTTTTTCAAACTTGTTCGATCTTTTTGATGGTTCTCTAATGATTAACGTTCCTTCTTTATTCATCTTAAAAATAAATAACATTGTCAATAAAAATCATAATTCTCTATTAATTTATATGAAAAGTGACTTACCTCGTCATTAAACTGCTTAGGAGGGACGGTGAGATCAATTTTCTTTGTGTCGTAGTTTTTTTGTTGAAAACCATATGCTGGCACATACGGCACTGGAATTGTAATATATACTTTCATAGGTACTGGAGATCTGTTTTCGTACTGATTAGCTGACACTGGAAGTTTGACTTCCCGTTGTACTAGTTCAAACAACGCTGAAGGTGTTTTGGTATCTAATGATAAGGTAGCATAAGGTCCAGGACTATGATCATTGGTCTCTGTTTCTTTTTCAACCATTCGTTTATGTAGTTTAACCTTCGGTTTAAGTTGATTATTCGGATTTAAACTGCGATTCTGATTTGGATTTGGAGACGGAGTAATATGCTGGTGAGAAGGTGGACTTGTATTATAGCTTAAATGCAAATGTGGGATTATACTACGAGTTGTCTGGGACTGAGTATTAGAGTTTGAATTGGCATAAGGCGTATAGTTTGTAGGAAAATGAGAGCTACGGTTTGGATGCGCATCGTACTTATGATTAGGATGCAGATGTAGATGATGATTTGAAGGTGGCTTGTGGTTGGTATGCGGATGTGAATTATAGTTAGTTTGTGGGTTTGAGCTGTAATTTGTCACCAAAGTTTGGTTGCTGTTGCCGGGGGCTACCTTTTCGCCAGTAGTTTGAGTTTCCCCTGTACTGATGTCCCCGAAATCGTCGAATTCCCGAAAGTTTTGAGTTGGTTTCGGATTTTTGTTGTCGTCCCACAATTGCCGGTGCCTGACCCAACCTTCCTTTTTGGTGCTGGACCAGCCGCCATCCCCAAAATCCGCGGCGTACATTTTGAAAATTTCGGCGTCCTCCTCATCATCAACATCGACTTTCGTTTCGGGAAAATCATCCTGTGTCTTAGAATAAGAACTAGAGAACGTTTTTGTGTCACTCTTTAATCCAAAATTACCCTTGAAGGTCGAATCAGCACTAACATCTAAACCAGAGAAATCAGCACCAAACCCTAATGCTGTTGATGATTCGAAGCTATTTATAGAAGTAGGAATTGAGGTTATCACTGCCACTGATTTATCACTATCATCCTTTGCACTTTCCAAGCTCGCAGTACCTTCAGGCTCAGCAGCCGTTTCAACTGATCGATCAGTTTCTTCTGCCGATGCAACTTCCGCTGATTCAAGATTCTCGACACTTGAATTTAAAGCTTCCTTGGGTATTCCTAATTCTTTAGCTTCCGAAGAGTCATCTACTTTGTATGATCCAGGTGGTGTATAGCCGTATTGCCGATCATAGATTTTGGGGTCATAGGGTCTGGTAGATTCCGAACCAGGTGCTGCTGCTTCCTCTGCAGTCTTCTTGGAGTTAGAGTAGGCTTCTTTAACGGTTACCGTTATTGTTGACGAATTGCCAGAATTAAGAGCTTTTTCAACTGCACGTTCTGCAGCTTTTTCGGCTGCTCTCTCTACTGCAAGTTCAGCTGCTCTTTCCAAATCTGCCTTATTTGTTGACATCGCGGCTGTCGCGAATGACCCATACAGAATCGCTGCAGAAATGACGAGCAATTGCTGTAAAACAAATTATTATATTTCAATGAGTCAAAAAAAAATTATACTGATTTATGAAGTGCCAACTCTGCGAATTTTAATTGAAAATTAGGTATTTACACAGTTAAAAAAAAGAGTTTATTTTTCATCAAAAGGAAATTATCAACCAATCTAAATTCATTAATGCAAAATACGACCCGCTTGCATTTGTGATACCAAGCCATAAATCAAAATCATCCCTCGTGCACTTTAATCGAAATTGATGCTTCACATACAGTTGGCACTTCGCTTGTTAATATGTCGCAAATGAGAATATCAATTACGAACCAAACGTCCCATGACGATGCGCTCGTAGAATCGCTGAGGCGCCAAACTAAACTGCTTGTCGTGACTGCGACTCCGCGCATTATTTATACCGGACGGGTACTTTCTCGCTCAAGCCACTGCAGCGCCTGCCATGCGACACTCTCTAAAGCTATATCTTTACCACTCTCTCATTGTCTAACAATTGGATTAGGTATTATTATCTACGTTGTTCTTTTTTTTTTTTACTAATACTGGATTCTACTGAATTATTCAAATTATTTCTTGTGTTGTGTTAACATTTTTCCAGTCCTTTTTATTTTGGAATGATTATAAGAAATTTTCCAATAAATTGGGTTAACTATTTATATATCCACTCAATAAAAACCGAAGCTGTTTCTTGTAACTTACGTATTATACAATTATACGATAATTATCGTTGAATGAAAAATTAGAAAATAATAAATCAAGACTTTTTTAATTTATTCTATATTACAAAAGAAGAAAAATGCCGTTTATAATATGATGTCAATTTTGCAAAAACGTTATATGTGAAATCAAATTCGCGAAAGATTACGTTGAATACATTGTAATACAAACTTCTTATAGCTTTCAAATCTGTCAACTTTCTATGAAAAGTCGTAAAGTCATTCAATCATATCTATCTAATTGACTTCATTTTCTTGTCTAGTTTCAAACGTTCTAGAAAGAGTCATAGGATAAATTTTACCTGTCCGAAACATTACGACTATATCATAATTCCCTGTTAGGAGTATTTAAAAAAATAAAACATAAATTAAATGAAGTGCGTTATAGTTAAAATAATTAGCAGACTTAATAAGGTACGATTATAAAAAAAATACACTTTACATGCTCTTATAGTGTAAAATGATCGTGATCATCGCAGCATAACAAATGATTTAAAACCACATATGCTCACGCGAACTGCCTGGCTGCATAATTATAGCTTCTTACTTTCATCTCGATTTCTTTCGACAATTTTTCTATTAAATTTTTTTCAATTTTATTAAATTATTAGTAAGTAATTAAAATCGTCTTCAAAGATAAATATCTTTTTAATATAAAAGATGTCATTTACATTATTTTACATTTTTTTAGCTTATGAATATTATGGTAGATAAATATTTATTAATTATAGTAGTTGAAATATTACTCTATACAAACAAAATATATTACTATATTAAAGAACGTCTTTGCTATTTGTATGTCAGATTTATATAAACAAAGTATATACATGTATAATGGAATATAATTTCTGTAGTCAGATCTATAAACAATAAACATCACACCGAGGTGTTTTCGATTTTATACTCTGTGTTAATGTACTATGTTTCTGTCATACAAATAGATCAACAATTAACTAATAAAGTAGTTTTCATTAGAACATGATAACGTACATCTGATATGATAAAATTGTTGTCATTGAAAAATGACATTTTTATTTTATCAATAATAATTTAAATGAAACGATAACTATAAAAATTAATTATTACAAACTAAATAACGAAAAAATGACTTGATTATACGCAGTATTAATACTTATTAAAATCCGACCTGATTTTCATTCGCCTTTTTTTTCCTGTTCTTTTGGAGTTTCCTTTGGCTTTTCAATTGACTTTTCTGTCTTATCTTCGATGATCTTCTCTTCTTCCTTCTCCTCGTGAACTGCAACTGGATACGGTACTTCTTTTTCTACTGGGTAGTATACTTCTTTTTCTACAGGGTAAGGAATTTCTACCGGTACTTCGACTTTTACTGGTACTGGCTTATCGTACGGCACGGGTATTGGATTATCGACTTTCACCCTGACAGGCACATGTACAATTTTTTCCACTGGGAATGGTACATGCTTTACTACAGGGACTGGATATGGTTTAATAATATGTACTGGTACAGGTCTGTCTTCTTCTACCCTTACCGGATAGGGCACAATTTTGTCAACCGGAACGGGTTGTGGAACATGAACAGGTATTTTGATTGGGATAGGTATCTTCTTTTCTACGGGAAAGGGTTCTGGAACTGGTACCTTCACTTCGTAGTAGACCTTCTTTTCTACTGGATATGGATCCGGGATGTAAACTCTGTGAGGTACATACCTGTCCACTGGAACATGGACAGGATAATACGATTCCTTTACCACTGCTATAGGTTTCGGTACCTTGACTGGAACTTTAACTACAACCTTAACAGGATATGGGATTTCTTTTTCTATGGGAAAAGGTTCAGGTACAGGTACTTCGACGGCGTATGGAACTTTCTTTATAATTGGTACATGAACTGTTTTCTCAACTGCATAAGGCTCTGGAACATTTTTAACTATTGTAATTGTTTTAGTTTCATCTCCTGTATGTCCTTCTTCTATATGACCTTCTGAATAATGATCGCTAGAAAATGAATAACTGCCTTCTCCGTCTGAACATAATGAAGATTCCATTGCTTGAGTATCCGAATGTTCATCGACTTTTATTTCACCGTCGTATTCTACATAACGTGAAAAATGCATTTGTTATTTTACATTTTAATTATATATAAGTTCTTAATTTTTATATGTAAATTCTACAAAAACAAAGCAAAATATTCGAAGCATATGAAATCTTACCATGATCTTCATTTACTGTTGTTCTGTCAATTTTGTTGTTTGCGTCCTTCACGCTTATTGTTTCATTCACATTCGTATCTTTGCGATCAATAGGATGCACTTTTGTCACAACATACCCTATTCTACGATTACTTTTTTTATCGATAAGATATTCAACTTTCTTTACTTTCGATTCAACTTCGTTAATTGGCAGAATTACTGCGAGAATGACTAATAGAACTACTGCGTGGCACTATTAAAAGAAAATTTCAATTTGTTGTTAGCATTAAATCTAGTATTATTTTATACATATATATCAAATTATTACGAAACTTGAGAATTAGCTTTAAAACAACAGTGATTATAGTACCATATAATGATAGAAGCAATTAATTTTGAATAATTATAGCACTAAAATTAATCAAATGGAACGCGAGCTCTTATTACCAACTGAAAATTTTCTCATAAAAATTATTATGAACATCTAAAAGACTTCATTACGCTATCTAGTGTCTTAAAACAAAACTGATGTTTAATTTCACGATTTCATTATTTACTATTTTATCATTCGTAACATTCTACTGGCACCTAAAAACTTTCAATAATAACTTTATGAGAAAATCTTCATTCAAATAAAATCACTTTAAAATTCAATAATAAAATACATGCGATCGAAGCACTTTTTTCTATATAAACACTGAAATTTGTCACACTTAATCCCCGAACCACAAACGTACCGCGTGCCCCATGGCGATTACTGGACGCTATAGGCGACCCTCGTAATCTCGTCGCGTTGATGCACCGTTCGGCCAGTGGTTTTCATGCAACTGTACGAGCTCGCATATGTGTTTTCACTCTTTATAAACACGGCTCTGGTCCAGCGCATCTCTGGAAAAGCTCACACCGCGCATCGGTAGGAGGAATTTTCGCTTTCGAACGTATGGACCGTGCGGCGTACATATACACATCATGGCTACATGCTCTCGCTACACCGAAAGTGAAATTTTCTCGTATGCGCGTGCGAGCAACGTCCTTGTTAATAACCTGCCGACACGAGAGAACGTGAAATAGTAAATGTACATCTTTGCGATGCACGCATATGCATCTTAGATTGAGAGCGATATCATGGTTTTTTCTCAATTACATTTCTGAGCCTGACGCAATTATAGTCGTGTTTTTATTTTATTTATAGCGTGTGAGGTATATAAGTGCAATAGCCTGCCCGGAAATATTATCACTATGGATGCTGACTTAATTTTATAAAATTCATCGCTGATGCTAAATGCTAAAACTTTAAGATATAATATCAAGTCTATACATCCTATAGAGAAATCTCAATAAATAAAGATTAATAGCGGTGAATTTATTTTAGTATATAAATAAATAAATAATGTTTCACTTGGTTGGGCAGGAACATATTAACACGTATGTCTTATTTTAGAAAAACCAATCGTAAAGTTTGTCTCATTATAACTTTTTTTTACAAATTCTTGATCAGTATAACTTTTTGTACAATAAGAAACATTCATGTGTAACTTATAATTACATCATAAAGATTTCTCTTCTCGGTGTCATATACCCGTCTTTGACCTTACCTATGCGATTCCAACAACATTTTATATCTTTGTTTTACAAGATATACTCTGTTACAAATAAAATACAACTAAAAGCATCACATTAAAATCAACACAAGCGCAACCTACACACATACATTTTTCGAAATTTCACTCGCAATTAAATCTAAATACCACGCGCATTCTAAACAATCCCGCGTATAGAAACGCGCACGCGTGCTTATTTTTTTTTTTCTTCTTTTTATTACCGATTAATTATCTGCACGATTTGATCAATATTTAAATTGCAAAAGCAACATTTAATTCTAAACGATTGCGCGCGCGTGTGCTTCTGCCCGCTCGCGATAAAATTACAATAGAAAATTGCTCGTTCGCGCGACCGTCACGCGATCGCATCGTAGCAATGTCTCTTTCTCTATCTCTTTTCCTCTTCTGCTCTATGAATCTCAAGTGTTTTTTAGTTGGCTCTCATCACGCCAAGCGTTTAATATAGCACTTGCCGAGAGGCGGCACCCGACTGTATATATCATTATTCACGGCTTCTGAACACACGCCTACAGTGTATATATATATATAAAGTGAACTATCACTATTTATCTCGAGGACTATATAGACGCGGATGTGCGCTGTCTATATGCGTGGGATGATGCCGTAAATAGGGATGAGATGGGCAGAGATTGTAATCTATACACCTTTCTTCGAAAAATTGTTGGGATTAGTAACTTTTTCTTCTTGCATGTGGCAGCGATATTGCATCAGGTAAAAGTGGCATTTGATTAGAAATGTGTATGGTTAAATGTTTAACAGTGTAGGTATAGAAACTCTAAAGCGATTGTATAGAGTGTTGCGTTGATTAAATTAATAGTTTTGTTGGGAAATCATAGCTTTTTCTATGGGCAAATTGAAAACTATCTCGGTCAATTTATTGTTATTGGAAAAAGTATGAGAGAAATTTTTTTTATTGACGAATATTCGTGTTTATAATCGGTTCGATGTGATATTTATAGAAAAATCGATTTCTCGTAACTCTCGTTTATGTAAGCGCAACAGGCTCAAATGAAATAATAAAACTATTTAATCTTTGGGTATATATAAAGTTTGATGATCAAATTTTCGATCCTTGGTCTTTTCTTGTACGAGTAATAGAAAGAAATTTTACGATCATTCGGGGATTACGTGCATTCTCCCAATTAAGATTGATAAGTTTTAAAAGTATTGTCTGAAAATCGTTAAAATGTACAAAGTATTCCCGACGACTGTGTGAATGTAATTAAGAGGCTATTAAAACAATAAAGTACATTAATTGAGTGAATAATCGAGCATTAATTAGTAGAATTAGTGTTTATCATTAAATTTCTCGTGTATAAAATAATAGGATAAGCAACATGCACAATTATTATACGAGCATCGTCGCAATAAAAAATATATAAAAGTGACTTCGACGTTATAAAGTAGTTTTTTTTTCCTCATAAGTAGGATGCATATTAACCTTCAGCGTCATATAACTATATGCATTTGCGAAATATCGTGAGAAAATATGCACTACTTACGCTGTATAAGCATTACTTTTTCAAATGTAGTATTATTATAAAGATATTTATATAACAAGTTGGAAATGAACTAATTGCTATTCCAAAAGTTCTAAACTCTGTTTTGGAGTTTCTTCTCTATATATTTATAACTAAAAATAATCATCATAATTTCAAATGTAAATATTAATTTGAAAGTGCTACTATTTATTCAAAACATATACCTGAAACTTTACTAGATTTAATTAGTTTTACATGCAGCAGATCATTATATGTTTCCTTCATATATAACTTTGATTACGTTTTCCTCAACAAAAAAAAAATTCCACAAATTGAAAAATTAGATATCTTATATACGTGCATACTATTGCAGTATTATATCAAAGCAAATTGAAGTTGAATATATATCGTTTAGATAGTACAGGTCTAATGACAATTGAAAGTGCAGTATTTATTCAAGATTATCCATTTAAGTATCAAGGGTTGTATAACAACTTAATAGCCCTAAGGTTTTGTCATCCTCCATTTTAATATAAAACAATGCCGTTTATCCGTTTCGAATAAACGAAACGTACATATAATTTCTTTCTCTTTTACACGTATATATACCTTCCGTCCTCTTAATGACAGTTTATATCTACTCCTTTCCATCTAAACTTTTCACCAACGACATAGCGCGCATTGTTTACTTTCGTGTCTATATCTCTGTCCCCCTTCTTCACTTCGCCGCTAGCGCGTAATTTAGATTACGAAGTCGATTTTAACTGCGCCCATAAACAGGTTGATAGCGTTTTGCAGGCTCCCACGACCCTACAACGACGTCGATTCGTTTGTTATATACTTCGTATACGAGACATAACAAGAGAGGTAAATTTCAAATATGTCATTGTTATATTTTGCAATCTGTAGCAATGGGGTTCTAGAAGTTTTACTGTGCGCTATTTACATCTAAAATCGTTGCTTTGATTGGTCTCGATTTCAATTGCTAAAACTGTAGGTAAACCATGTGGATGTTTTAAATGACGACATTTTCATTTGAATATATACATAAACGTTATATTTAGGAAATTGAGTCGTTATAGTTATTGAAAGTTTTTTTTATTATTTACAGCAATGGAAAAAACCGTATATCTCGTGCTACCTTCTTTATCAACAGTGGTAGCTTAAAAAACTTCTTAAGCCTACCACACTATACCACAGCGCTAGCGACTGGTATCCTTAGCCATAAGCTCCTCTTCTCATTTATCGCTAAGCGGACTTTCTAATTTTTCTTTTTTTACCTTTCACGATAACTTTGCTTAACTAAAACTGGCTTCTTACGTCATTTATCAGTCATTATAACCATCGTTTTCAGCCATCATCATAATTTAAAAGTAAAAAAAAAAGAAAACCAATGAATCGTTCGAAAAAAAACAGACGAAAAAACAAAAACATCATATAAACACTTCACTCGGCAAATAAAAACCGTTTTACCTCTTACCGATCGACAAGGCAGAGAATCTCTTTGCCTTACGTACGTATATTACTTTACTCAACGGCCTACTTCCACTTTGGTTAGCGTCTCGAGCAGTAGTAAGAGGACTCTCACTTTCCATCTCCGTTGGACTATACTTACGGCTATATGTCGCGTGCGACGGTGCGCTAATATAATGGATTGCGCAACCCCTTCTTCGCGTCTAGCGCGTTCACGCTCGCTCGCGAGAAAGAGATGGAGAACAAACATACATGTATATAAGGTTCGTGAGTCAAGTGCCGTTACTATATACGCTATATAGATATATATGCGACTATATATGCTAAAGCTATTTTGCAATTCAGCGCGCGTTTCACACAGAGGCGACCAAATGTCGACTGAAATTAGCTTGCGATCTCTCGAAGAAAAAAAATGTGTCTCTCACGTTATGCAAATGAGGATGCAAAAGAAGATTATTAAAAAGCTTATGGTATATATAAAATAGTTATTTCTAATTCTTCTTTTTTTTTTCTGTTTAATACGATTGCGAAAAATGCATGATGTATGCATGATAATTTTTGCAGGGAGGTACCGACAGGAAGAGCATCATGTAGCGTTGCAAGAACCGTTGCACAAATGCGTCATTACAAAACACGATTTTGCATCACGAGGATAATTTCTATAGATTTTGCTCAATGCGCGCGGGCGCGCGCTTGTGTATTTAATGCGCATTTGGATCTCCGCGATGTGGGATACGTAAAGAAAAAAAAAAAAAGAGACGAGACACACATTAATTCGTTGAACTGCATTTCTCATTGTTGACTCGTGAAAAATCGTCCGCTACTTGACCGTGTTCCCTTGGCTTAATGATTATTTGTTATCGCGTCAAACGTGCGCCGCGCTTGTATATACTTCAGGCACGCGCAGTCAAAGTGAACGGCTCTTGTATATATATTGTGCGAGAGGCGCGCGCATATATAGGGGAGATTGCGAAACCTATACGGTTCTCGTCTGGATGCAGCAATTGCCGTTTGACTTTAACTAATACGCGCATGCGCGCGCGCGCGTTGGTCTATTATAATTAACGCGGTTGCTTGTATATGAGGTTGTTTTGTGGAACTCGTGAATCAAGTGGGTATATATAGTCGATCGATCGATGGGAAAAATTATGGTCAAAAATTTACTTCACCCACTCTCGAAATTATCCCTTGTTACCACCTGAGAAAAATTATTTACGATTAGAAAAATATCGCTCAAAACTTTCTCTCAACCCTTGCCCAGCCTATATCGTTTACCATCAGTCGCATCCATTAAAAAAAAAATCATCGTTCCGTAGCGAGAAAATTTACCGAACCCGGTAATCAGGAATCTTCGTTCCTCGAATGTCTTTCGTAAGTATACGGCGCGTGTGCGGTCCTGTCAATTTCGTACATACATATATATATATATACATATATATCTTAAGTGGCTATATGGATTGCGATCAACCGGACTTGGTCGAGCGTTAAAGGCACAACCGAATATTCATTTGAAAACGCCGCTCCTCGAACGTGCAATTTATATCGCGAATGCGCGTCGAGCTGCGATTTCCGCGACGTAGCTGTTTTGCGCAAGAGACGCGCCGATTCCACGGATTACTTATACCGATCCCGCAGCTGCTGCGGAGAGCATATAAGTTGTCGGTGCCGGGTATATCGATTTTCATCGGGTTTATATAGGTTGATGCTTCCTTTTTCTAATCCTCGATACAGCGATGACGAAATTCTTAAAAGGGGGGAACTTTTACTATTTGCGATGTTGTATACTACAATCGTTGTCGATTTGGCCAATTTATTGTGATTGTTAGGGTTGAATGGTATTGATCTTATGAATTGGCTTTTGATAGTTCTGAAATTTTAATAAGCTCGTGTATTTCTTTTAAATGGGATTCTTGAATTCGTTTGACTAATTTTTCATAGAGAATTTATAGTTATTTTGTAATTTTTTATATTAATTGTTATAAAAAGTTAAAAATTTTATACAATTTCACCAATTCTTTTTTTTGTAATTGTAATAAACATTTCTTAATGATTTTATATTTTTCTTAATGAAAAATCAATGTTATTATTCATTATAAATTGTTTTTATAGTTATAATTCAATATTTTAATTGTAAAATATTTTGAATAGTTAAATAATTTTTATATTACTAAATAGGTAGAGATGTATATAAGGTATTGTGAAAAAAGAAGTCAAATGTTAATTAATTTTCATTGTTCTTTATGTCTTCTTCGTATAAAAAATACATTAATCTCCTAAGTCGGTACAAAACAATCATACAAAATATTCTACATCGAGGTCCCAAGTCCCTCGTTCTCATTTTTTTTCTCATCATATCGTTTCGCACTCGATTGTTGGCCTCAATCATCATAATCATTCCATGTTTTTTTTTTACAATGTACTTCGACTCACGTGGACCGCGTCGAGTATACACATCTGCCAAAAGACCGATCCGCAAGATCGCGCCTGTTTACAAAGCTCTATTGTTGCACTATATCCGTTCCGAAAGATAAATGCTCATAAATTACAATTTACAAAATGAGGAGTGATACATAGTTGTCGTTGCGTTGAAAAGGGGGGAAACATACTGAGGGCAGAGGGGAGTAGCTATTATTTGTTGTAAGTAGAAACGCTGCTGCCGCGTACTTCTACACTGAGAAGTATATTGTGTGTACTGCTGTGGTTGTATCATTTAGTTGATATCGCTCGTGTATCTTGATGATCAGGATCGCGGATGGTGGCGATGATGAATATACATCAGCTGGATGGCTGTGTGAGTGTGTCTGTGTAGGCGAGTGACTTAGTGACCGTAGTCGTAACCGCCGTTCTGGATGTAGTTGTAAGCAGCGCCGTGAGCGTACTGCTGTTCAGCGTGAGCGGGAGCGGCGTAAGCTTGTTGGTGGTGGACAACTGGGGCAGCAGCGACGACGTGGTGTTCCTTGTGGACGACTGGTACACCGACTGGTACCTTCACTGGGTAGGGCACTGGCTTCTCAACGGGCACGGCAACGGGCCTCTCAACGGCGACGGGGTAGGGCCTGTCGACGGGGACCTTGACGGGGTAAGGTACCTGGTGCTCAACTGGGTAGGGCACTGGCTTCTCAACTGGGTAAGGAGCTGGGACGGGCACCTTCACGGGCACTGGCACGGGCCTGTCGACGGGGACGGGGTAGGGTCTGTCGACTGGGACCTTGACGGGGTAGGGCACTTGCCTCTCAACGGGGTAGGGCACGTGCTTCTCAACCTGGACGGGGTAAGGCCTGTCAACGGGGACGGGGTATGGACGGTCAACAGGGACCTTGACGGGGTAGTGGACAACCTTCTCAACTGGGTAAGGAGCGGGCACATGGACGGGCACCTTCACTGGGTATGGGATGTGCTTCTCAACGGGGTAGGGTTGGGGAACGGGGACCTTCACTGGGTAAGGAACGTGCTTCTCGACGGGGTAGGGTTGGGGCACGTAGACCTTGACGGGGTATGGACGGTCAACTGGGACATGGACGGGCACTGGCACTTTCTTCTCTACTGGGTAGGGTTGAGGTACGTGGACTGGGACCTTGACGTAGACGTTGTATGGGACTGGCACCTGTTTCTCAACGGGGTAGGGTTGTGGCACTGGGACCTGTAAAGAAAAAAATAATTGATTAGCTTGTGCTCGAAAGTGTACTTGATCAATGGCAAGTGACATTATCGAAATTCTCGTTTAGACAAATTATACTAGAATATTAAGACAACATTTGAATTAACTCAAGCTCTGTTAACAATCTCAAGTACTAGGTAACGCGGTAATGAACCACTTCATCGACTTTAGCCATGATACCAATTCCCATGTATATCTCACCTTAACGGGGTAAGGCACGTGCTTCTCTACTGGGTAGGGGATGTGCTTCTCCACGGGTACGGCTACGGGCACGTTCCTGACGACCGTGACGACCTTCTCGTGGTGGGTGGCAGCTACGTGACCGTAGTCAGCAGCGGCGTATCCCAGACCGTGAACGGGGGCGATGTTGAGAGCGGGGGCGGGTACGGCGGCACCGATATCGTAGCCACCATCGTAGGCGTATCCGTAGCCGAGGCCGAGAATACCACGTTTGCCCTGCTTCTTAGCTTCGGGCTGAGCCTCCTTCTCAGCGTCCTTGGCGAACGCCGCTGAGACGACGAGCGCGAAAAGGGCCACGTACAGCTAGAACAGGCAGCGAGGGTTAGAACAGATGATGACGGATGCACAGACGCGCGTGCGCGAAGCATGCCAAGAGAGATCATGAAGAGCAGAGTATGGTGATGAGAGATCTTAGGTAGATCAGTTTCATAGAACCTTACGAGGTAATGTTCTAAGAAACGAGAAAGAAATGTATTGTCGATGACTTAACATTGACGATACGATCTTTAAGTTCAAGACTCCTCTCCATACAATGATCCTCATGATCCTCGTGGTATCCACTGGATAAGCGAACGATCAATGAAGCACTTTATATCTTTAATCGACGTGTTAACGATATTCCCGATAAAAAAAATACACTTGTAGAATATAATTCGAAAAAGCCCGAAATCGACACTGTGAACCGGTGCGTAATAGCAACACTTTGGCACTCGTCGAAGACTTCAGCGCGCACTCTTTGAACTTAAGAGACGATAAAAAGCCCGAAAACGCGAAGATAGCCGATAACTGTCTCGGTATAGAGGAGTAGTAATATATACTACAACAACTATACAACGAGACTGCACCACTCGAGAACGTACCAAGCTCCTCATTTTGGCTTATGCGATGTTCCGGGTGAGTCCAGAAGTGAACTGGATGCTGATTGCCGGGCCCACCGGGCCTTATATACGCCCGCCACTTTCGCCTTCGCCACGCGCGCGCACACGCCGGGGGCCTCGCTCTCGCGCCGGGGACCGTCGTCGTCGTCCCCCTACCCCCACGCCGTCGGACGTGTATCCTTTGTTCGCATACGCGTAAGAGAGTGAGAGCGATAGGTTGAGCGCGCGCGCGCGCGACCACCACTCCCCTGGGAGACACACAACACACGCGAGTATAGAGTAGCAGTAGAGTTTACTCTCTCACTCTCGCTCGCTCGAGGTTTCGATTTCGATTTCCTTTTCCCTCGGCTTTTGCTTTTTCACCGACTGAACGTCGTATAATATACGCTCTATCCCTCTCACTCTCGTTTTGTGTAGTAGTGGTAAAAGACGCTACTCTCCTTCTCGCACGTATACTTACATATATATATATATATATACATTCGCTTACTTGTACTCTTCGTTTTCGAGTTATAGCGCAGCGCGAGCGGTGTGTCCTCTCGCTTTCGTTCTCGCTCTCCTTGCGCACGAACGATATTCTTTTTTTTTCCTCAATTCCCTTTCCGACGCGCAAGTCCGCGACGTGCTTACGCACGGTTGTATTATAATGTATTATACTTACGTGTGTATATTCGCATATACGCAAATCTATAGGGAATACTTGCACCCACATATGTATAGAGGCACACTGACAATCGATTATATGCACGCGGCCCAGTTTCGTATATGCGCTCATGCGCCGCGCCAAGTACAGAGTCTAATTTATTCCTGCCGCAGTATAGTGAGAACAGCGCGCGTCTTCTTGCGTCTTCTTAATTATAGACATATACCGGGGAGATTTCGCGGAAAAAGTACAAAAGACGCGCATTGGGACCTGGACGATTTTTTCCCTAATTGGCAGAGCCCGCAGGTGCGGTGAGGTAATGTAATTGTAATGGCACGGTCTGTGGGTGAGGTGGTACTTTGCTAAGCGTAGGGAAAGAGAGAGAGAGAATACAATAAAATTATGCATACGAACGGGCGTTTGATTTTCCAATACTATAGGTTTCTCGGGTTCTCGCACGCTCGATGTATCTATGTGTGTCTGTGTGAATAGGCTTTTAGTCGGTTGCGATTGCTAATGGATTACGTCAGCCTAACCCTTTTAAGTACGTTTTCGATTGAACTTCATAATTGAGGTCTGATATTATTCATAATATCTTGAGAGTTCCCTGGTATATGGGTAATACAGAGTCTGTTTTGCATTCCATAGTAATTGAATCATGGGTTTGTGCTAAGAAAATGAATAAAAGTACAATTCTTGATTATATATATGCAAATTTAATGTACTACTATAGGTTTATCATATTTCGAGATTCGACATAGTTTGACAAGACTTACTTATAGATATTTCGCTTACATTTCTCGTAATCCAAATTTTATAATTTAATTACTGTTTTATAATCATGCGGACTTATAACTAAGTGAAAAAAAAAATTATGAAATGTATCTCCGTAGTTTGCTACATTTTTTATTGCGGCACTACGCAACTGCAGGCCTACTTTTTCCAAAAGAATGTCATTCAAAATTATATCAACACACCTAGTTCCAGTTGGAATTACATTATTACTCAGTCGTAGTTAATGATTCATGTTTTTGGCACTCATCTACGCAGAAAGTATATATATATGTGTAAAAGTTGCGCATGCGTCATTTTAATTTTGCAATTTCAAATAGGTTGAATGTTAATAAGATGACATGAATTAATTTTGTTTTTTATAATTGTCCTTCTAAGTTATCAATTATAATAATAAACTAGGTAACACTTATTCTAAGAAAGGTTTCGGTATCGAAAGAATAAAGTTAATTTAAAACGGTAAACAATTCTAATTACACTTTATTAATATAATGCTAAGAAATGTTAGAAAAAAATATGTGCTACTTATAAATGAGATTATCTTAATTCAATCTCTTATATTAATCCAGTTTTTAGATCTCTTCTTATTGAGTCAGAGTATAATTAGCAATTTCTGTTTTTTTCCATAGAATTCTTTAACGACATCAACGATCTATCGTTGTAAAGATTTTTATTCAAACTTAGTCATAAAAATACTCTAGTTTTTCAACGTCTTAGATTTTATTACCATTCATTCATATTGACAAAATCTTTCGGACTTCAATACCTACGAGCACCACAAATAAATTTTAAGAAAAATTTATCGTAGTCAGCAAAACCAACGAAACGTCAATCCTTGCACTCAAACTTAAAATCCACATATCTCATATCCCGTCGTATTCACTTGCGAGAATGCAAATTTTCCAGAACCCGATAAAACCTCGAATCTCAGCGCCGAATAAATCTATAGAAAACAAAACCATAACTTTTCGTTAATGTCAAACGGCCAGCCAACCTATATAAAACGAAAATCTCCTTGTACTCGCAACATCGTTACGTCTCAACCAAACAGCATGCAGTTTTTTTAAAGAGGTTTAAGGTGATCCAGTTCCTCTCGTTGCAATTATTATTACCCAGACTCGGTCGACGTATCCGATCAAAATAAACGAAAACTTGTTCTCACCGCACTCTCCTTATCTCATACTCTTTACGCCATCCTCACTTGTGCCCAAAAAACATCTCGCAAGCGGCTTTCAATTACGTATACCGCGACCATAGATACCTGTAGTGCCGAAAAGTCAAGACTCAGACACGCACACTTATCGCTGAAATTATGATTCGCAGCAAGGCTGCGGCATTGTGCCTCTGCTGCGCCTTACTCTTATTTTTTTGCGAAACTGGACCAGCGGTATAGTAGTGCAAGCGAAATTGCAGCTCGCGTCAGACAGTAACCAACGGTTAACGACGACGCGCCGTTATTTATCGCCTGCTTCGCTACAACAGCGGCACAGCAAGCGAATATTAGTCTGCTGCAGCGGCTTGTAAGCACTTTATTTCGGCGAGCGACGCCGAGAAGATTCGGGAAAATTTTTCTTTTTCTTTCCTTATTTTGTTTTTACTCTTCCAACGATGTTTCGTGGCGTTTTCAAGAGGTATTGAAGGCGTGCCGTTGCGGAAGAGTTTGTAATGAACGATGAGCACGGATAGTTGAGAAATTTTTTTCCCGTGTTTTCAAGGAATATGGCAAGCCGATGGTTAATAAATTTTCCTTTTCTCGATAAAGATTATTTGTATATAGACATGTTGATGAAAATGTTACAATATTATAGATAATTCATTTTCTGCGTAAATTTCAATATATCCTATACACAAAAAAAAACAAACGTCATCGATTAACAAACGGGCCAAAAACTCAACGCGAGTTAATAAAAATAACTCACCATTACTCTCATAAACGAGGCCCGACGTGACAAACGACGCGATCCCATAGAAAATTTGCGTCAATTACGCGACAAAAACATCCAATTACCAGCGAAAGCGACGAGCCGGCGAGCGAATCAGCCTTTCAACATATCGCATCGCATCGCATCGCGAAGTAAAAATAAAAAAAAAATCGATCACGGTGAATTAATAATTATCGCGATCGGCATCGCGCATTTTTTAATGTCACGCACATACAACCCACGCTGCTGTATTTTCTCACTTCTATATACTCCACCTTATTAATTGAATAATCGTCCAATTATTTTTCACCACGACAAATGAAATCATAAATAAAGTTAAAAATAAAAAAAAGAAAAAAAAAACAAGGAAGCGGAAAAAGAAACCGCCGCGTGCCATCGCTTTCATCGATCGATCGGTGGCAAGGGTCCCATATATATATATATAATACCAAGCACAAACATCCGCGAATCCACTGGGCGCAATTAGGGCCCACGCTGCATTCCACCATGCATCCTCACAGGCGGTCCACAAAACAAGGTATGCGGTAAATAAGTCTCCCGAAAGTGAACACGCGCGCGCTTCTCTTATACTTTTGCCGATGTACAGCGTCAGTGTATGGAAGAGATATATAGCGTGTACATATACGTATGCGTAAAAGCGAGACGAGGCGGCCGCCGAGCATTACGTAAAGGACGCCTCGTAAACGCTATATACGTACGCGCCGGAGCAATGCAACTGGAAATTTTCAACCGTGTATATGTATATGTATACATGGAATATGCATTACAGAACGCTTATCGATATATAATGTATATACCACATATATATAGGAAGATGAGAGTTAGCGATAAGTATACGTGTATCTAACATCCTGGGCATGGTTTGTATTCTGTTACAGAAACTTCGTCTCGGGAGTGTTGCAGTTTCAGCTGTATCGGGCGCTGTGCCAGGTATCAGGACAACGGATGCCTGATGACCCACGTAGGCCATTGCACAGGTGCGACTTCTACAGGAGCCCCGAGGCCGGCAGGATGTTAGGGTAAGTTTTTAGACTTGGCTTGTACTTTTTTTTCTTGTTTTTACTGGGATGCTATACATCGTATAGACAAAAAAAAACTGGGTGATTTATTTTAATAGAGGGGGAGCATATAGCGCACGTGTAGACGATCTTTTTCCGTTTACGTTGCCTTGAGACGCTTCGTGTTTCTATAAATTTTGGGGATTTTATGGTAGGATACTTATTTTTTTTTTTTTTTTTTGGCACGGGATTCCACGTGGACAGAAGTCTCTGATATATATCTGATGCTGTATTTTTAGGTTTTGTGGTGGAATATTTTTGGTGATAATCGAGGTGGTACGGGATGAAAGGGAAGGTGAAACGTTGGTGTTTAATAATTTTGTGGGTTGAGGTTCTTTTTTTGTAGAGGGTTTGAGTTCAGAGATAATGGAATGTACTTAATAGGAAAAAGAAAGCAAGGATAATACAAATTTTTTGATAATTATAAGCTAAGTAAAAACTGTGCAAACAAAGGGAAAATGTATATATAAAAGTTTCGGAAGTCCTATATGTTATTATACAACAAAAAATTTCTCCATTATCTCAGTTCTTCATTTTTCGCGTTATAGTTTTATCATAAAAATGATAATTGACCCTCCACATATAAAATAAAAAATTAAAAATATAAAGTCGAACCGAGAACGTTCACATTACATTATAGCATCCTTGAAAAATGATTGTAAAATTATTTTCAGATTTAGCAATGTAAAATAAAATCACGACGATATACATATATATTTCATTCGAACGCGAGAAAAAATTATTTATTTTATACGAAAAATCGTCAAGGAATTCTGTATATTTATGGATAAATCTGACAAACCACAGGATATATCGGTCTTGTGCAACAGATGAAGAAAAAAACGGACTAGACCACTTTGCACCGATCGAACTATTTCATTTTTTATTTTTCATCTATTAACATCAGCATCCAACATTATTTTATTCATCGACCAATAACCAAACCCGTGTGCGCATCTCGGATGAGTTGTGCGATGTCACACGTTTTTAGCTTAACCTGCATCTGAATATATTATTATGCTAATAACTTACTATACACAGATAAATGAACTCGAAGCGTTCTCCTCGGCATTATATATGAATTATTAAAATATTGTGACTTTGAAGCCTGGAAATAGATCGTTAATTATTCGCGCGACGTAACTCACACGCTCGCATTTATAGAGAAAGAACGAGAAACAGGATTATGCTGCATTGCTCCTGCGTGTAAATCGAATAAAACATCCGTGATCGCTCGAAATAGCCAAAGAGCGTCGTTGTGGCGAATTGGATGAATCCTCTTTCTCCCACTCTCTCTCTACTATACGCCGGCAATTATTCATGGCAATGAGCCAGTCTCTTGTATCCTACTTAAGGAAACTGCATTTAAGCGTCCAAATTACGATGTCGCGGTTGTTCGGCCCGCACACACGCGTGTACACGAGCTCCGCGCAGCTTGCGCGTCGTTTAAACTTTTCCGCCCTGCTTATTCACCCGAAATTGTAATTTTATACCACCACAACCGTATGTATAATCGGCCTCTGAGTACAAAGTATATATATATATATATACATATAAGCGAGGGAAAATCCGATAAAAATCATTGAAACCTATATAAAAGTCAATGAAGTGTCGTTATAGATTCCGTACGCTCTTATTCTCTCGCGAATTTAATTTTCCGCAACGATCGCAAAATTACAACATATACGAGAGCAAAACATTATAGATCACCGCGAGACGTTATGTATACACCGTGAACGTTTGCGATTATTTTTCTCTCCTTCGCAAAAGGTTATTTTCGCCTTACGCGCGTTCGGCTCGACTTTGTTCGACCGTGCGGAATGACTCTATCGTTTCCAAAGTGAATCGCTCGCACAATGTGTTTGCGTTGCTGTATGTAGAAAAAAAGGAAATGAACCGTTAATGAGTATTTCACAAACGCACTATACGGCTTCGTTTGTATATATACGTGGGAGGATATGGGCAAAAAAAGGCAATCACGCGTCCCGGTGATATAATTCGGGTCTCTATTCTCGCGCGGCGAAAGAGATTTTGACACGAGCACATAGAAGCTATGTGTTGAGGTACACTTACTCGCGTGAGTTTATAATTGGATGTAGGTGTTGTTATATACACGTGGAGACGTGTGGTATTTGTCGAAGATATGTGTGAGTGTGTTTTGTTTTTTAACCTTACGAGATGAATTAATAGATATTTTGAAAAAAGAATTTCGGTTGCCCGCGTGGATTACGTAAAATTATAATGTGTGAAAGGATTCTGAAACGCAGGACAATAAAAAGAAGTAGTTCAAATATTCTCGCATCTTGAATATTTGCATCACTGATGAGGACCACTTCATATAACCGCTTGTTTCTTCCCAAAAGTGCTGATTTTTTATCCGAAATTAACTCGAAATATTTTAATACGAGCAGTAAAAATGTTGGTAGAAAAAAAAATTAAATAGTCGTTTCGAAATGATAATATATATACACCGCGTACAGCTGTATGACATAATATTTCGTTGTTTTTTATCACATCTCATTTATGACTCGAAAATTATTAACTTTTTACAAAATATATACTATACGTGTTGATTTAAATTTTTTGTCGTTACTATAATTAAAATATAATTACGTGTAATTTTCTGTCAACTTTTACTCAATTAACCTCGCTAAAATGAACAAACCTATATACGTATACATACATGTTTCAATAACCACATACGATACTCGCAATATCTACATATACACGCAGAGTCCTACCAATCAATTCAATCAATTAAATTTTATTCCATTCAATCAGCCACTCGCGCATCATATACACCGCGCTCAATAACCAATTGATATGACATTGCCACCCTCACACACACACTCTCTCTCTCTCTCTCTATATCTCACCATATCGCATCCATCAAAACAACAACAACAAACAATATCCTCCGTTCGCGATCACGCACTCCCTCGCAAGCATCTAATAGTTTATCCGCAGACGCATTAACGCTAATTCACTCTCGTTCCGAACCAAAATTTATCACGCGTACGTTCACTCTCGCCCTTCGAGAACTTTACACTACCGCACACGCTCCTCATCTCCATAATCCCACACGCAATTTTCCCTCGGCTAATTATCACCGGTTAAAGCCACCATCACATCGCTATCCGCCTCGAACCGATAAACGTTCGAACAACCATATGTGTGTGTGTGCAGTAGCGACGCTTCCGGTCAACGGCTCGTCGTGCGATATCACTTGTGTGTGTATATATATATATATACATATACGTGGGTTGCGCAATCGATACACATTATCCTACGCGGTATTGCGCAACGAGAGTGCGCGTAGGGAGCTTATAGGCCGCGAATATATATATATATATCCCTACAGCTACTCTTATACTAGAACAGCAGCAGGAGCAGCATGACGCGTATAACCTGTGCGCGCGGAGAGGAAAGTGAAATTTCGTAGGCGGTCCGATTAATTTCACTATACGTGTATATACTGTGTATGTGTGTGAGGTGGAATAGAAGGATTTTTTTTCTGGATGAGGGATACAAATAGGAGAGCAAAGCTAAGAAATGAGGGGAAAAAAATAACGAGTTCGTCGCGGGGAATAATTATATAACGCACGCAGAGGAGATTAAGAAATTTCGGGTTTTTATCTGGTCGAGTAATGAGGATTCTTGTTTTTTTTGGGTTCGGATCGGTCATTTCGTGGTGTATTATGTCTGGGTGTTATACGTGCACGTCCTTGAGACAATAAGTTCACGTTGTTGTTGTCTGCGCGCGGATTCACGCAGTTGGACCCTTTCGGTTGGATTGATTATCGCTCGTATATTTAATATATATTATTTATATGGTATATGAAAACAAACGCGAATTTTGGTAATTAAATTATCAGGAATATATATCGCCGGTGATTAAATTAAATGACCCGCGCGCGCTTAATTAATACGAATAAGTGTGAATTACTCGATGTATATATATATAGAGGAGGTTGGCAAAGTATAACCATAAAAACTGAAATATAGTCGCTTAAACAGTTCTAAAATGATATCGTAGATTATTATTACTATACGAGCTGTGCTGCTGCGGTGTGGCGGCGACGGCGCGCGCGAATGGCATCGCACATAAAACATCCTGCGGTCATAAATAATTATTGCTCATTCCCGCGCTATTTATCTTCATTCGCACTCATCTGTATACGTATACACACATGCGTACGTGTCTGTGTGTGTATACATGTGCACAAGCAATAGCAGCGCAATCTACATAAACTATGATGATGATGGAACCGCGTCGCGGGTATGGTATAGTATAGTTTGGTCCTCCCTATTAGTGACATAATAAAATTACGATTTTTACTTGACATAAAATACTTCTACACCTGTTTGTGCTCACGGTAATGAACATCGTTATACCCACGGTTACGATTTTTCAAATTCTTTAATTAGAAGATTCTCTCAGGTGGCATTTTACACTTGTTTCCATAACACCGAAAAGAAAAAATTTTAATTCCGACCGAATTTATAATTCCTTTTTAAGAATTTCCACATCTACGCAAAATTCCAATTCACCTAATTACATCTGGGAATTCATATCATAGCGGGTCATAAAAATAATTCTTCGTAATATGTGATATCAAATGTTGAACAGTAGACGCATACAGATTAGTAATAAAATACTTACTCGCGAGGATTTTTTTTTCTTTTTTTCATAATTGCGTATATACGATTTAGCAATAGACCTATACGCGTGAATGGGTTAATTCATCGACATCGCACCCACTCGAAACGTATACAGTCGAAGCATTCGAACCGCGCATATATATATATATATATAAACACACATACGCATCATATGCAATCCGCAACTGCGTCGGCGGTATATATATGTGCATCTCATTCGCCACCCGCGTCTGTACATACATATATACAGACACCGCGCGAGCGTGAGTTAACTATCGGATGTTCTGAATTGGCATATTAGCGAACGCTAACTCGACTCTCAGCTTGTTTCACTCTCTCTCTCTCTCTTGCTGATATCCTTTCTCTCTTTCGCTATACATACACACACACATACACACCATGTCCCCCTCCTCATCGGCACGCAGGTCATATACGCATTGTGCAGTAATAAATGTCCGGTCTTTCGCTATCATACATTCTCACAATTATATTGCCGCTACTACTGCGTGCCGGCAGCTTATATAGCAGTAACGACGGCGGGTTTAATAATAAAGTTTAACAGTCGGCTATCCGACGTTCCGTTTGATGAATGCGAAATTAGATAACCCTCCCTTGTGCTTATATATATACTGCTGAAACAAAGATATATATACAGTTGGTGGTGCATAATTTATCTCTTATATCGCATCGCGTATAGTGCGAACTGCAGAGAAAGAGAGAGAGAGAGAGAGGAAAAGAGGGAGAGAGAAGAGGAAGAGCTCTGCCAGTGAACTTTGCGAGGAAAAGAAAAAAAAAAGAAACTGAGATTCCACGCGGCTGTGCGACGTAACTGTTACGAAAAGAGACGCGCGCGCGTATACTGTCCATTGCGCAAGTAACACACACCGCGTGTGTATATATATACAACACTATATAGGCGTACACACTGTGTTATATGGAAGTAAGGCGTAAAGAACAAAAAAGAAGCACAGTATGTGTGTGTGTGATATGTGTTACGGGAACGGCCTTCGCGTTATTGTCTATTAATGGCGTTGGAATGCGGAGTTTTATATATATGCTTGGTTCCAAATACGTGTGTATCAATTCCACATTATATGAGGACGAGTATAAGTAGATGCGACCGCCGCGCGTTATCGTGTTATTAGAAAGTGCGAGTATATGTACCAAGACGGCATGAGTTTACGGGCAATCGAATGGCTTATAAAGTGACTCATCATCGAGTCCTATATGTGCGATGGAGAGAAAACGTAAACAGTGTATATATGCGAGTACGGCGAAGCAGTAGCCTAACGGTAGCAACTGACGATAGATCATGACGATTATATGAATTAGAGATAAGTTGTTGACCTCACGTCATTAAGTGTGAGAGTTATGTAGAGGAGAGATGACTTTTCTAACATGTATATTTCGTCTCGCGAATTTTATTATGAGAGAGTAATCAAAACAAGCGCAATATATAGCGGCGTCGTGGCTTAATATTGAATATAGCGAATATACGTATATATATGTATATATTTTTACCAATAACGTTATGTAATATAATACAATATGCAAATTTTGCTATTAAAATCTAATTAAGAACTCGTTAAATTAGACTAATTTTTTAATTCCTAGGCGTAATCTAATTTTTATTCGAAAGTTTCGATTTCCAAATTATAGTAGAATTTTGAAACTTACATATACGCATGCGCACGTGATATGCCTGAGTACTTGACTTTTGGCGGTTATCATGTTAATGAGAGAACGATATGATCTCTTGTTTGCTCTGGCTATTTCACGATACAATTAATTGAGTAACGAGTTCGCGTTAAATAATTACTTCAAGTGTGACCTAAATAATCATACAGTATATGAGAAACCGTAAAATACAATTCCAAAAAAAAGTTTCTTAAAAATGTAATAATTTTGCTTTCTTCGCTTTCTTGAAACGCGAACTTCTCGAAACCTTTCCATTGTTATAAATATTAATACGATAAAGAATAGCACGTGTTAAAATTGGCCTATACTTAATTAAGCAGCACTCAAAATTGACTTATCAGGGTATTATAGCGTACCAAAAATTTAGAATTCAATTCACGTATCGATCGAACTACAAAGAGAAAAATCACAAACAACAAAACCGTGGACGCACATCGATCGCGACCTAAAAAAAATCACCTGCTATACCTATTCAATACCAACCAATCGCACTGCGAACGCGCCAACAATTCAAATGCGTAAGTAGACATATACACACACACATATATACAACGCGTACTTTCTTCGCACGTCGAAAGGAACAACCGGGAGGAGAGAGAGAGAGAGAAAGAAAAAATTTACCATCCGCTTTGGCACCTACCGGCCGGTTTATCCTCGGCTCATCTGCTGGCAGAGAAACGAGGCCAGAGAACATAATATGCGCGCGAGGAAGTAACATGTATATATATATATATATATATACGAAGCTCTTATCTGCGACGATCTGCGATCAAACGTCGCGCACGGGTCGTATATATGTACGATGATGCAATACTATACGGGAATGGATGAGTTGAGAAGAGAGCAAGACAGAGAGAAAGTCGAGTGTAACAACGCACGCAGTACTATTGCGTGCGAAAATCATCGCTTAATTCGCTTGCCTAGTGCGCGTTTATATTATGGATGGGTTGTTCAAATGGTGATGAAGTTTGGTAGCGTGCGTGATGTTGATATCTTTGTAAGTATATATAGATAGCAGGTATATTATATATATATAGGTTTTGTGAATTATTTATGAGCGTGGAAAGTTTATTAAATATCAATTATCTGCATTGAACGCAAAAGATTGAATGTAAAACCCTAATTCTCTTAGGTGTTACATTATACATTAGCGTGAACACGAGACGAGAAAGATTAGCACTTGCGGTAATACGTAAAAAGAAAGTTTTGAGTATATATAGACGCAGGTTGATTAGACGGGGCATTAGGTGACATACTTTATGATAAATCAGTTCTCACGGATTAGTTAATCGATGACTACATTGTGAGTGTGTACTTTAACGTTTCAATTCATCGAGTATATTCAAATTAATGACGAAAAATTTTAATAGTATAGTGTTACATATTATGCATATATAGCGCATTTACATATTATGCAGGTGCCTTCCAACCTGTCACAGAGTCGATTTGACGCAGGTTTCCTAAGGTTCTTTTTTCATTCTTTCTTCATATTGGATAACAATGTTTAAAACATATTATAAAATTGCTTTATCCGATTGTATATATAAACACATATATATAAAATAATGGTGAGGCAACCGATCAAAACGATAACCGATCGCACACATGAGCGCAACACGCGTGTAGTACATTCGTAGCAACGTTTTACACACATACTTTGTTGTTGCCGCGCGAATGATCGATAACTCCGAGCTACATACACACGTACAGTAACTGAAATCTCGTCGATTCATACAACCGATTTGACAAATTATCAGCAAAATGAAAAGTTTCATTCTTTCTCCCACGTGCGTACATACATACGAGAAACAACCTTGCACAAGGTCTGTAATTTGAATGATTTCAAAAAAACAGAAGTTATATTGTAATAAACCCATAGCCTATACACATACACATGAGCCCCGATCGGTGTGAGCGATTAAAACTTGCACCTTCTAAATATTTATGAGCAATGGTTGCTCATTACTAAAATCGTTGGCTCCGCAGATAAACGTACTGCTTCAATCAAATCTATATATATATACGCACACGCGTTTACGCACATGGTGCGTTATAAGCCGCTTATATGTGAGTGGCCGATTGAGGCAACGATGCGATATTAGAGCAAATACCGCGTATATATATATATACGGCAGTTATGTGATTGACGCGGAATCACGCGCGCGAGCTCGTAAAGCATAATTAATTTTAACGCCGCGGCTTGTATGTATATATGTATAGTATATATGTATATAGATACCACTGATGTAGCGTCTCTTTATCGAATAGCAAGGAGACGGAAAAAAGGAGAGCAAGCGCGCCTTTCGCTAATCACCTTACGACATCATTTAATCCTGTATCGTATGGGTTAATCTTTTAATTAGAGGTTTTGGGGGAGGGAAAAAAATCGCCCATGTTGCAGCGCTGCTTTCTTTACGATCTCTATGCAAATATATATACGTGCCTTAATAGCTGTAGGTTATGACTGCAAATGATTTATTGTATTTATATAGCTGCTTTTACAAAACGCTTGTAAAAGTATTACTAGAAAAATCGATTTCTCAACCGATCGGTAATCGGGCCAATTAGAATTGGGTCTCGATCTATATATATAAAAACGAAATTGTCCCGTATACTTGCCCAATTGCGACTGTCGAAAAGTGCAACTCTGTCGGGGAATTTTTTCTCTCTCTCTCTACCATTTCCACATGCATATGTAATTTCATCGAAATCCAAGCGTAACTCCCTACTATAACTCCTCGAGCGTTATCTGATTGAGATAACGCCTCTCCGTTTATTCATATCCATACACTCACACATATATATATAGCCGGGAGAAAAGCTGAGGCTCGATGTACGCAAAGATCTCTGATTTTTTATTTTTACGAAACTTCACCTCTTGGCAACAAAATAAGAAAGTTATAACTATAAGCGCGAATCCTCAATTTAGCAAAAAACCGCTACGTATGTACAACTGATGCGCGAACGCGAAACTTAACTGAAAAAAAAGAACAATTGGAAAGCTGTGAATTCGGAAAAAGTTTGTATATGTATATATCAGTAGAATTTCCATTTTGCAATGTAAAATCTTCATTATTATTATTTATAAATAGAATTTCGATTTTTTATAAAATGACATTATTACTTCACTATAATACAGTTGATTTCACTGTATTATGTTTTCCCCCGTATATGTATATATCTCCTCGGTAAGATAGAAACTGTATACCAACCGCGAACTTTTTCGATTTTTTTTCGACCACGCGCGCGTGCGCTTTGAAAACGTTACGTCACGGATATAGGAAGTGCATAGGCTGTACACTATATGTAACGTAATAGTAAGAGCAAGCGGGTATAAGTCCATGCTCGAGTTTAATCCTTATCGACATGACTTTGTCTGATTTATTCCGTCTCGATCGCGCGGTACGTTACATTCGAACCGTTTGCTATAAAGGATTCAATTTTGATGGTAATTCAATAGCTCAGCTATATACGACGTAAATTTTCTTATACGTTGACGAGACAGTAAATTCACGATGAAATTAGTATTGTTTGCACACGGGTGATATTGTAATTTCGGTTAATCCAAAAATATAAACCCTAATTAACGCGTGAAATCCAACGCCGCTTATAATTAAATCTACCAAATTATATCGAGATCACTTTTTTTTTGTTCCTGGTTAAAATTGAATTAAAAAGAAAAATGAAAATCACGGTTCTGTATAAGTACGCCGATATATAATTACACATACACCACCGCCCGTCGTTATATAGCTGACCTTTCATTCAATTCAAAATTCACGGTTTTCAAAACGTGAGTATTAAAAAAAAAAAAGAAAAACCAACCGGCTGTACTTATTCTCGAACCTGTAAACGTTATATATATCAACCTACCAAGAGTAGCTGGCATTGCAATCAAGGTCGTACAGCATCGAACCCGTCGAAAACAAAACGCGTGAAGAAAGTAGTTATACTGCTGTATATAACTGGCCAACGCGCAGCAGCATTGAACGCGAGATAATTCGAGTTGTATATAGATAGACACTCTTATTTTCCCGCCTTTTACATAATCCGGTTGTTGCTGTGCTGCTGCTGCTACTGCTACCACTATGACGTAACACGACAACTCAGATCATTTCAGGTATATACCCTCGAAGGTCGATTTTTCAATCTGTGCGCTTCTCTTTAATTTCACCAAGCCCGCATCATGGGCGGCTGGCTATATATACACTTCGATTGAATTTCTTTCGTCTGTGTATATACCAGCAAAAACCATCTCTTACCCTTAATTTCCGTGTCTTCGCGGTATAGCGCGAGACTATACATTATATATACGTCTCGACGAAGATTGACCTGAATGCCGATGTACCATGACAGCGCGTGGTTAGTGCTTTCGGCCAAAAATTAACGCGGTGATTTTGATACACACTTGTATTATGTATACATATAAGTTGCGAAAGTCGCGTGCCAATATATATAAGAGTAATAAAAGCCGTGTTGCGCTTCCCAAAAACCGTGTTGTGATGTGTATATATATATAATATATATATGTATATATACGTACACGTGAAAGCCACATTATTGCGACGACTTAACCATGGGAATCATCGTTCGCGCGCGAGCGTATATATATATATATATATATATATATATAGGTATATGGGAAATCCGCGTCCCCGCGTGCTTGCCCAACCTGCTGTTTTTGCTATAGTCGCGGAGAGGAAAAGCGCAAGCATATATATATATATGTGAGAGTACACGTATTGCGAGGTCGCATTCCATCCGTGCATAGCACAGACATATATATATATACGTTTGTAGATATACTTTTTGGGAGGAGAAAATATGTCACGATCGATGTGCGAAGTGAAAACATGACCGGAGGGTATATATAGAGTATGTATGTAATGGAAAAGTGAAGTTTAGGTGCGGGAATCGAGGAAAAGTATATACACGTGCGGCGTGAAACAAAAGGGACGAGGTCGAATGCTGTAGACTATAGGTAGACGCCGAGGGATACTTAAATAAGTATGTACTATATTTGTCGGTTGTATACGAGATGCAATTTTCCTCTATGTTTATCCTGTTTCTACGAGACATGTAAACAATGAGAATAGGATAATCAAATAGGTGGGTATTAAGTGTATATCTCATGTTAAAACATTAAAATAATTGTCTCCTATACTCGTGTAGGGTAGAATAAAAAGAGAACATTGTATTACATTTTAAATGGAAATATACCAACAATTTACCGATACCTCGTGTAGATTATCGATAATGATTTAAAATAAGCTAGATAAGTATCGCACGCCATATATATAATGATATAAGGTTATTATAGCATTCTTAGCAAAAAAAAAAATGCACGAGAGCGCCGCATAATTACAATAAGACGTAGTAATGACCACCGTGTCCACATCGTTTTTTTTACCCTCTCGACTACATTCTACATACCGACTAATAAATAAATTTCAATCATTGAAATTCTACGAATACAACCTATATAAGTACATTATATATATATCCGCACCGGACACAGGTATATATGCGCGCGTGTACGAACGGTAAATCAAGACTCGAATATAATAGAGGGCTTTCCCTCTCTTTCCTTCTATACGCTCGCTAATGAAACTTCGATTTTCGAAGATAACACTATATATACCGTCGCTCTATTGTACCATTTTCCATGACACGCGCGCATGTTACATGTATATATATACATATAGATATATACCTATATATACACCGTGTGCCACGTGTTTCACGTTAGCACGCGGGAGATTTTCAAATCGCTTATTACGACAGGCGTGTGCGCTTTTCCAGCCGGTGAATAATATAATATAACCTTGCGAGATATCACAGCGCCGTGGTGGTCGCGGTTCTTATATATAGCCTTGGCCAGATTATACTGCGAGAGTATATGTATATATAAATCTTAGAGTATCCGCAGTGTGAAAGTTATACGTACGCAGAGAAGGTACGAGGAAAAAAGAGGATGTAGATTATACCTATAGAGTATAGTGCGAAATCTATCGGCTACTATGTGTGTATAGATGGGCAGGTGTTTGTCAACCGTTTCGTGGACCTTTTATAAGCTGTATATATAAGATCTCTTATTTCATACGTATACATAGAGAGAAAGAGAAAATTAAGCTCTATATAGAGAGTATAACTGATTTTCAGTCAGACGCGTTGATCCGCTAAAATCAACTGGTGTACCACTATATATACACTCGCCCAGTGTCATTAACAGTTTCGCAACAATTATAAGCCGCGTTATATATACGGGAAAGGAAATGCGCACAGGGCGCACACGCTGCTGCTATATAGAGTGACGAGAACGATTAAAGACGGGCAATTAATGCGAGTTGCGATCGGTTCGGCTGATTGCCGGATTAAGATAATGGCCGGTGCTTTGAACGAGTGAAAACTTAATGACTAATGCTGTCAATGCGGAGAAAAAAATATTCCAATATGTATACGTGAGGCACGCGTATGTGTGTATATATATATCAATCGCGTATTTTTCTTACAAAATTGTTTCCTTTTCAATTTTAACGTTTTTGTAATTGATACATCGGTTGTGTATTACGAAGGTACAGCAGTTCTGTCGTTTTTTCTCTTTTTAGCGACCGAATTCAACCGTATATCTATTTTCGCGTCAAATTACAACTTGTAACGTACTTTTTTTTCCTCTTCTTTCTCTCATACCTGCAACATTATTTTATTGCAATTTTAAGTATATCCCATGATTAATCGCTCCGCTTAAATCATAATCAACGTTCTTGTTCTAAACAGCTTGAATCGAACCAGCGTTATAAGACATATATATCGACAGCAACAACGTGTTTTCTCCTTAATATTATCACATAAAGCCTTTCTCACCGACATAATTCCCACTATACATGCGACCTGCAACCCATAACATACGAAAAATCAATCAAACTTTGTCGTCACTGCAAGTGTTAAAAATAAAGAATTCCCAACTACAACTACCACTACATACAACCACTATTATTTCAATATACGCGTGTCTAATGCCAATCAATCACACCGTGAAGTGGCCGCAGTTATGAAAGCGCGCGTCCGCGTCTCTCTCTCTCTCTCTGTGTCTTTGAGAGCAACCAAAGCGATCCCACAGCTTTTGACTATACAGCACAAGTGTCTGTGTGTATATATATATATACATACACAAGTATTTGCGGTAAGCGACAAAGCGTGGCGAGCTTCCGTTTCGCTCGGTCGCAATGCCGCCCGAGGTGTTGGCTCGCGCAAACGCTGAGAGATGATAAGAGAGAGAGAAAGAGAAAGAGGAGAGCGTTAGTAGTGGCTGATTGGACGGCGTAGGATTAGCGTTGCTAGTGGTTTATTGTTAATGCCGTAGAAGAGAGAGAGAGATGATTATTGTTGTTTCGAGGTCGATTTAATTAACCGTTTGTGCTTTAATTTGTAAATATATATAATAGGATATTATATACGAAATCATGGGAATTGTGAGTTATATATATTGTTTAATAGAGATATATATCGTCAGTCGTGTATTTTTAATCGTTTATTTATTATAACACTCGGTATACGTGCTACGGTTAATTAAATTTATCCTCTTTTAACAAATCCTTAAATCAGCGATACTTCCCGCGCTATATTATTACACCGCAATTACGATAAGATTCGTGTAATTTAATCAACGTAATTTACGAGCGCGCATATAGCATTTTTCTAGCATTAGATTTACAAGCCACACGCGTTATATTATATATTTGTAACGATATTTTTCACCGATTTCAATCAACTTGGTTGTATGCAGTTTCCTTCTGCCCGCGCCCGCGCACCGCAAAAACGCATATAAACATGTCCGGCAGTATCTCTGCGCAAACAATGTATAAATAACTTATTTCGAGCATAAATTATCATATCTGCACACATATAGTGGAAAAACAAAACACATATATAAGCGTACAGAGTACAGTAGTCGACGACTTGTGTAACAATATAATATACCACAGCGTTCAAATTGAAATTTATTGTTTTCCCAAGATATCAGACCGCACTGCCTAAACCCATCGTAGCGTATATCTTTCGCCATATCTGCGTATATACCTGTACAAGCCATAACCCATGACTAATCACTGAAAAAAAAAATCTACTATAGATCCACGTAGTCACGGCAATTATCAACAATTTCAAAAACCTACAAAGTGTAATAATTCCCCTGTGCGCGCGGTAAGTGAGTAATAGCAGCTGCGCGGTGCGTGTTTATACACTTGAACACTATACGGTTTTCGTCCAGCATCCGATATATAACTCTGTATATGTGTGGATATACATACACATGTTACGCCATACCATATAGTGTCGACGACGGAGGAAAGTTTAGAACAGTATATATATTCGCGATGTGTATATATATGTATATATATACCGGAAATTATGAGGCCCGATAAATTATACGAGCTCGCGCGCAGCACGCGCGGAGGGCGACGGACATACCGCGCACACCGCCACAACCGCCACAGCGTTTTTCATCGATCAGCGTCCGGTTCTCACGAAGGAGGCTTTTGTGTGTTGTTATATATAGCGTTCGCGCGTGCGCGGTTGTTGCGAAATGCCGTGCGCGGATTGAGAAGCGATAGTTTCGAAGGAGAAGTGCGTGGATTTGTGTATATGTATATATATATGATGGGGACTATACGGCGAACTTGTGTGGTTAACCCTGTTTCGGGTCTATATTATGACATTGTTTTGTTTTTTGCGTTTGGTTTTTCGTTTTTATTTAGATTCGTGGTGTGACTGGATAGTGTTGAACGTTAATGCGTTAATTTAACTATATATAGGAAACCGTAAACTTTTGCTATTCTAAAAACGTTCAAGTTATGCAGAAAGTTCGTGAGAATGCGATTAAAGTTTGCGAAAACTGCATTGATATATACGTGTACGCAACTTGATGAGCAAAAGTTTTGCCAAAATAGGCTTACCATGTATATATACATACACACGATACGTAATCTATCTACTCAAACATGCGCACGTGAAAACTATATAAATGGTGTCGACTAATTCTTATAATACCATTTCGTCTATACTTAATGCGTAATAACACCTCAATTTGTCATTTCAACGATATACTAAATTACACTCGCAGTTGTCCAGTAAAATATGCCATCAGTCGTTGCGCTTTATCACTGTTCAAAAGCTACGCGATGTACGTGTATTCCCTATATATGTAGTCTATTACACTACGTAACGCACGCACGTCGCATATATATGTATAAAACGTATTTTTTCCATACAAAACTGCACATCGAGCCTACGCAGTTGGAAAATTTCTCCGCGCCTATGTACAACACGCGACGCACAGGCGAATTAGAATAGGAAAGATTCCAAACATCGTAGCCAAAACCCCCCAACGACGCGTACGCATGCATATTTATTATGCAAGTCCCACTTTTCCTCTTCTACATTCACGTATACCGAGGATGACTATATATACTCGCCTTGATTTCCTCTTTCCATTTTATTACTTCTTCGTATATATACGCCTGTGTCCATTTTTAAAAAAAAAAGTCTTTTTGTTAAGCGACCCATTGGTATTGAAATGCGTTGCAGAGCCATAGCGTAAAAAATCGTGTATACGAATATAACTGCATGCGCGTGCAACATATACGCCTCGCGACAATGACGAGTCGCGGAAATAAAAGAACGCCGCGCAATGGAAAAGAGGAATTCGTCCGACTGCTATACATAGTAGTACGAGTCAGGAATTTCATCGTTCTTTATTAAAAAGGACAGGCGAAATTAAAGTTTTTATGCGTCCGCGCGAAATATTGGAGAGTCTTTTGATATATGGCATATATAGCATATCTATTATTTGTGATTCTGATGAAATGAATCTGTTCTTTGGAAGTTAAATAATAATTTTATTGCGAGATATATATAAATATTCGTATTTACGATATATTCATTCGATGTTGTACACACATATACCGTGCCATCGAATACTACATTCGTTCATTATTTTATATTATTAAACAGTATTCCAGGAAAAACAGCTGATTTTAATCTAAAATAATATACTAAACCATTAATACATAACCGCATATATATAAAAGAAAAGAATTTAAAACAATTCAGACCCCTATACACCCATATAGTCTATTGTTTCGATTCTCATTTGGATTGCTTTAATTCCGAAAAACCAAAGAGAAAAAAAGGACTTTCTCAAACCGTCAATCTTCTTGTCTTTTACAGCCGACTGATGGAACGAGGCGCTTCAATCCCATGGCAGGATACTTTGCAGGAGGCAATCGGCGAGTCTCGGTTAGATCCCTCGGCACTACGTGAGTTCTTCCAGCCGCTAGAGGACTGGCTACGTACTGAGAACCTACGAACTAACGAACTCGTTGGATGGACTTACGGTAAGCAAACATGTTAAATTAGTATACGGTTAATGCTGACGGTGGCTCTTACTTATTCGCATGTTACGCACGCGGACGCGCGTCATCGGGAATGTATATTGGAGGTGTCTTTTATGGCTGGGCGTGTATATCAGGAGGTTACTTATGGTATCCCTAGGGTCTACTTTTCGTTTCGAGAGTATAATATATACTGTGATAAAATAAAGATTTTTTTGGTTGGTTTGTAGGCGAAGGAAATCGTATGAGTTTGTATATAATCGAGAAGTTGTTGGGAATTGTCAGGAAGAGCTGGGAACAGGAAACGATATGGTGTATAAGCTTAGTGGATGAATAATTAATAACAATTATATGAATTATTTCACGTCAAATATTTAAGTGTATATATGAAATTGTTGCGTAAAACGGAACGCGTTATTAGATCGCGATACGGAAATGGTGTTTAACAGAGTGGTAATTTTTATAATCAATCGGTTGAAAAAGAAGCGAGAAGTGATGTTTAAAGTGTAAAATGTTTGCAGTCCTTTTTCACTTATATCTCAAGCACCCTTGATGAATAAATTTGATACTCCTGGGGACTATATATATATTTGAGGAATTATGAACAGGTCTTGTGATTAGGACCGGCTAGTGAGCTAGAAATTGCACGGTCTTATTAATTTCTTATTAAGTTACTCGCCGGCTATCCGATCTACAGGGTAATATTGTATATCTCGAATGTTATCTTTCTACGTCCAACCTGTTACATAATAAGATATATACAGCATTGATATTTAATTAATTAAAGAAACATTATAGCAATCAACGCTTCTTAATTAAAATAAAATCAAAACGTTAATTACATCTATATGCTATCAAAGGATAAATGTTGCACACTGCTACCCATCTGTTCGAAAACTTTATTTGTAAAAAACAATCAATCAAACCAACCCTCAATGTTATTGTTTATTTTCAATTTTCAAGAACTACTTCTATACGACAACATCCCCCGGTTATAAAAAAAAGGACATCGAAACAAACGATCCATCCGTATCCCTTAAATTCCCTTTCGCTCAGTCCAAAAAAAAAACATGCCAACCCAACTAATCAAGCTCACGACCCAATTCCTCTCCAAAATATAAAACTTTTGGCAGATCGGGAAAGTTCAAAGTCCAGCTTTCTTTGATCTTTTCGCCTCGCAGGTGACATTATACGATAAATTTTAGCCCATCTGTGAAAGCGTGCGTGAAAAAGTCCATGAAATCATATATATACGGAGGACTGATAAGGGATAGGTACGCGCGAGTACACATAGAATGTACCTCGGGAGAGTGTATAGATAAGAAAATACGGAGAAAGGGAGAACATCGTGTAGAGCAGTAGCAGAACGTATGTGTGTGTGTGTGTGTTTGCAGAGTCGAGAAGAGTAGGCAAACGCAAGGTTCGCTGTACTATGTACAGATTTCGTTTTGGATGAAACGATAGCTACATGTATTTGAATTTTGAAGTTGAAATATATATTTTTTTCATATATTCATAAAAATATTTAGTTAACGCTGTTGTATAAGGATTTTTATTTAGTCAGCGAAACTTTTTATTATTTTATCTTATCAAATAATCTTTTCAAATAATTTGATATATGGCCAAATTCAGCTTTTCACGTACACATATATTGTTTTTCGATTATTATCTTACCAATTAATGTTCACTTAAATCAAAGTCCAAAAAATCCATAACAAACGTCACACTCAACAACAAAGAGCAGCAGCATCGAGCAACCTAAATATCTCATAACTGCATCGTTATATCTATCAATACCTATATACTATGGCCTCAGTGCGCCTATATCTCAACCCTACATCCATCCATCTTTGCGATCTCTATATATATAAATATATATATACCAACAGTATATACCAGCAGCAGTATAACTACACACGTGCCTTTCTAATTATCGTCCAACCCAATCCCTCTGCGCTACCTCTCAGCTCTATATACGCTAACGAAGTCATTCATTTCGCCGTGTATATACACTCACAATCTTTCCCCCACTCTACCTGCCGAATTCCCCGCGTGACATAATCGTGTGCACACGCGGATGGGAACGCGATAAACGTATTCGATTTTCTAACGCTCAAGGGCCTTGCGCGAATCTTAATGATATACTTACGCTCTGTATATATATGTACGCGTTACCTAATTCTTAAAGGTATATATCGGTTCACTCATTATCTAATTAAACGTATACACGCGCACGCGTTACACCTGTGTCTTAGTATATGTATGTATATATATATATATATATTCGGTCTTTTCACAAGAGAGAAAGACCGAGAGGGATATTGGAACGCAGCCAGCGGGCGCCGAGCCGGTGATTTTCTCCTTATACACGCTTCCGTCTTCCTCCACTCGAAGAGTAAGAGAACGAGAGAGATGCTTATCGTGAGCAGAGATCGCTTGTAAAGGCGCTGTTATCTCGCTGCGGGGCTCTCTTACTGTATATAAGAGCACGTGAAGGGGCCTTTGAAGACAGCGGTTTTCTTGCACAGATGTCTTGTGTATATAGATATATATATATATTGGTGTTCTATATCCTCTTATACAGTTGAAGGTGTGGTTGTGTATGCGTTGAAGATTTCCGGACTCTGGAGAAATCGATTAACATATAAACTGTAAAAATGATGAAGTATAGGTATATAGATTAGAAAAAAAGTTTAGAATAAAAAACATTGAGGAAATGTATTTTTTTCGGGAAGGAGAGTGACTGGAAGAAATGTTTTTGCTCAAGTAGTTTATAAGTCATTTATTCTATACATTTACACGGAAATTATTTTAGATCTGGTACGATTACAGTGATAAATAATTATATGTTTTTTCTGATATAAAAATATATATAGCCAATCAATAACGAATATCGCGCTTTTATTTTTAATTTCTGCATTATATCGTTCTCTCTCCCATGTCAGTCGTTCTATGAATAATTCCATTCATTTAGACATCAGAATTTTTTTTATCGAGCTTATAAATGATCTCATTTGTACCCGTTAAGCCTCCTAGCAAAATTAACTCTCAAGCGCATAAAACTACCACGCGCAATCTTTCTTCCGCATTCAATTTTCTCTCTCTCTCTCTCTCTCTCTCTCTCTCTCTCTCTCTCTCTCTTCCAGGGAGTAAACAATAACACGGTAATATCAATCCGTTTCGCACAATGTTAAATCACAATAACACCCCTCCCCTCTGCTTCACCTTAAAGATATCGACATATATATTCATTAAAAAGTAAAACCTTTTCGCTCCATTATTACATAATGAAATTTAAATACAAAACGATATCGCTATACATATACACGTAGCACCAACCTAATTATCACCCCTGACAATATACAATTCTTCTCTCTAACGAACGTAAGTCATCTTGCGATTTCAAAGGAAAACAGCAGCAGCAGAGACTCCACGAGGTAGTTATAATATAAACTGCAATGCAGAAGAAACGATCCTTAGTCTGCTGACGCGCGCGTAAGTGCGCGTGAAAAATGCTATACATTGTGCGTGAGAAACGAGCGCGAGCGAAAGAGAGGCTTATAATGTTACGTAACTATATATACATTGAGGCCGCGTCTTCGCAGCTGTGCAGAAGTGTGCATAATATATAAGCGCGGCGAACGAAACGATGTATAAGGAGGAAGTGTAATAGGGGAGAGAAGGTAAAAAGAACGCGAACGCCGTGTGGCTGGATTGTCTTGAGCGTGTATATTTATATGCCATGGCGAACGGTGTGTAACGAGGTGAAGTGACTTGAAAAAAGCTGTCATTGGGAATTGTGGTTTATATAGGAGTTTATAGGTGCGCGATCGTCTGTATAGAGGAGTTTGCAAAAGACAGGGTAATTAAATGGTGATATTGTCGTGGTTAGGATTTTTAATTTACGATTATGGAATAATTGTTATAGTTTATTTTCATAATTATATGTTGGCAAACGAGTTTAATCAAAATACTTTTATAATTTTCAACTATATTAAAACGATTATACGAAGAAATTTTGAAGAATTTTAGAAATTTTCTTTTGCAATATATACATATAAGTGACTTGTAAGAATTTTTATCTACTATATTTCAGGCGTGAGAGGTTTTTTAATTTTTGTTGGTATAATAAATACATAAAAACATATACGTTTGTACTTTCACGGTGTTCTTAAATGTACGACTGTTACACGATTATTGTTAGATAAGATTATCCAACGGCTATTCACAGAAGACATTTTATTTATTTCAATTGAAAAATACATTTTTAGCTTCAAAACAGAACACGATGATGTTATCCAATGATAAAAGTTCCAACGAATGAAAGTTAAATTATACACCTCTGGAAAATGCACCTCTACGAGTGTGCGAGAGGAGAGTTTAAAAAAAAACATTATGTAATTTTGACACTATCTGAAATTTATGAAAGCTTTGTCGGAAACTAGGCGTACTTAAATACAATGTTTAATACATTTTTCAATCCACAACCGTAGAAATGAACAAAAAAACACAATTTCACCGTTGCATAAATCGGATTCCGAAAAAAGGAATCCGATAAAATCAAACATTTTCGGTGTACACCGAAATTGCGTAACCTATACAAATACTTTAATTTAAATTAACTTTAACATTTCTAAATAAAAAAAAAAACCATTACTTTCCACAACGATCTTCCTATAAATCCTCAATAAGATCATCATATTACATTCAATCACAACCACACATACATACTAATCCAACTCCTATTATATATGTGTTCCAGACGGCGACTACTGCAAGCGCAGCATCGAGACAGCAGGTCTGCAGGTGTACGGCAACGGCTGGTATAGCGGCGTTAGTACAGTCGGCGCTTCACTCGTACTCATGCTCCTCACGACCCTGGCCTTATCCTCCTTTTAAGTCTCTTCCAGTCTCCTTGGCTATACATCATATCTCGTGTGCACGCCAACGACCGCACACGCGTATATACAAGAAGGAAGAAGATACCTGCTTGCATCATATATATATACAAGTGTGTATATATATATTTATTGCAAGGAAAGGAAATCACAACGAGAGAGTCCCCCGGAATTGAGAAAGTTGAAACGTCGTGTATGAATTATGAGGGACGGGCTGGTTAAGGAGATGTGGAATTTTCGATTGAGATATTCGATTATTGTATTATAGTTTATGTATGCGGTATAGGACGATGGTGGTTCATTGTTGCTCCAATGAATATATATATGCGGTGAACGACGCGAGTTCATATATATAATGCGCATGAGGATATGAGTATTATCACTTGGATATGGAAGTAGAAAATGGTATATATATATTTTATGATATAAAGAATTTCGTATATATGAGGAAATCGAGAGTTATATGGTTATATATGCATCGTACACATGCGTTTTATATACACATATACATTTATGTGGTTTAATTGTTATGCGAGTGCCTAAAAGTATATAGCATGTTCGATCATCGACGCATACATTATATGAACAACATGTGCGCGGCGATTACATTAATCTCTCGGTCATACCTCTACACAACATCTAAATACATGCATTTTCTACTTTCATTTCCCTTTTTAAAATATATATAATACTTTCTATATAGGCAAGTCGGTTGTACGTTGCCAAAGCCTAAATTCGCTTACAACATCGTGTGCTTTGGCATCGTTTCGCGTATAATACATATCTTCAAAATGAAGCAAAAAAAAAAGAAAAGAAAATTCCGAGATATTTCACGAATTAAGTCTCATTACATACACACGTACACGGAGAACTAGAATTACCCAGGGCCCATCGTTGGTATTAAAAGCACGTATATAAAAAACTCTAAAGGCTCGTATATGCTTTCCCTCTCTCTCTCTTTCCTACAAGTTTCCCCATTCGCCTATTTATGTCACACATTATGTATACGCGGTATTATGCGACACATACATACATACGGATACGACCGAGAAACAACGGGATTTCGCGCTCGCGCGCGAGCGAGGGAGGAGGTAGCAAAACGGAATGCGGAACGCGCGACTCGGCATTATTTCTGTCGCAAGGTGGCCGCAGTCGCGCGCGAGTTGCGGTCGTTAGATTTGCGATAGTCTCTTTCTCTCTCTCTCCCACTCTCTACTGTACGCGCGCACGCTTTAATTATGAAGTGTTGGGCTTTTGCGCGTCTCGCTAATTAAAAGGCTTTAATTAAAGCTGAGCTCCGAGTGAAAGAGAGAGAGAGTTAATGTGGATTTTCGGGCGCAATCGATTATTCTGGTATAGTCGGTGAAAATGGGAAGTACGAGATTTGACTTTTAGCAGCGGTTGAGTGTGGGAGCGGTTTTTTTTATTTTATTTTATCGGACCGTTCGTAATCTCTTTCCGGTCTGCGTATATAGAGACGGATATATTGGCAGCATTTTATTGAATTTAGTCGATCATGAATATGATTAAATGATTTTATATAGCAATTAAACGATTAATTGATATAAAATTCGCTAAATGAAAACATAGGTAAAAAGAACTATTTATCCAACAAGCGTATGTTGTTTTATTACACGTTCGAAACTCGAATAACAATATCGATTGGTAACACTGTAAAACCAAACGCAGGTCACCGAAAACCGCAATAAAAAAAAAAAGAAAAAAGAAAAACAACGATTGGAGCTCACGTATGTATACGTTACACGTCATATTACCACGAGTGGACGAAGCATCGCATATCTACATATATACAAAATACACGTTCTCTTTTATTGGCTTCACGCTTCGGGACTCCGATCGCGTACGCGTTACTCGCACTTACACCTCTTTTCTCTTTCTTTTGATGGACGTATATATTATACACCCGCACAGGAGAACAACGCGTCCTTGTGCAATCGGAAGACACACGGCCAACAGACGCGGAAAGGGACACGCGAGTGAGAAAGAGAACAATGACACTAAGAGAGAGAGGGAGAGACTTTCACCGTTTATACGCGGTGGCGCGAAAGAAAAGAAGAAAAAATCAAGGCTCGAACGCGATCCGGAACTGCCGATATATACGTATTACAGACCGTTTCTCGACTCTCTCGTCGTTTGCCAAGGACACACAACAACAGTGAGAAATGCGATGTAGTTTTGTTGCATAGAGAATGATTCTAACATTTCGGCAGTAACCGAAGGGTCATTAAATTTTATCGTTTCCCAGATCGGAGATATATGGGGAGATTGAGCAATATGGGGAATCAGTGTTGCAAATCGTCGAACCGATGACGTTTATAGAGCATCAACGAGTTGTTTCCTTTTTTTTTTGTTTTTTTCAACCATCGGAGCGCACTTTTTTTTTCGTCGTTCTTCTATAGTTGGTGAAATTTATTACAGAGGTGAAGATTCTCGAGCAAAAAGTGTACATATATACAGATCGGATGGATCGAATAGTATGCAAATTAGATGTTTTTTATAGTGCAGGCAACAACCGAGGTTTACGAAATCTATCCCTCCTCGCTTGCTTGGATTTAATTTTCGGATTAGCATAATGCGAAATTTCGTTCCTTTTTAACGAGTGCAATATGTGACGTCTCTCTCTTTCTCTATCTCCTGCTTCGTTAGTCGTTGGGCAATTAAATTAAAAGAAATGATCTTCTATCCTCCTTATGTTACAAGATTGCGCGGTAGTAGCGTAACTATATATAATATAATATATATAAAAACTTATATATTGACTCATAAAGACACAATCGTCATTTCTATACCTTGAAAACATAGTACATGAGTGTCTATAAAATATTTTTTAATATATATAGTATAGTTATGCAACGCGGCTAAAAACTTGATAGACCCATTGCGAACAATTTGCTCTTTGTGCCTCACGTATATATTATATATATATACATACGTATACACGCGCGGGCGTCAGTCAATCCTTGTCCCAGATCCGCTAATAACAGCGTCGATTCGACAATAGGCCACAAGAGAGAGAAAGAGAGAGAGAGAGAGAGAGAGAGAGATCAGCCGCCATCAGAAACAATGATTATTATTATAACATAATCTAAAAATGTAATTATATCAGAACGCGCGAACGATGCCGAAAAAGCATCTTACATCCTTGAGCCGATTGATTCTTATCTCGCGTCGTTTACTATAAAGCTTTTATAATCGACAACGACGGTGTTTATTAGCCCGAGCAAGTCACACCACCGTATATTACTATCCTTCGCAATGTATTTACGTTTATCTATATATACGTATATATACGCAGAGAGAGAGAGACAGTGCACATCGTCGCGTCTCGTTATTGATTTTCACGCTACTATAGCGGCTCACTGACGGGAAATCGAGAGCACGCAGATGTCCGGTAATTTTCTATATAGCGAAGCACGCGCGCGCGACGTTAAGGGCTCTCTATAATACCCGTGCGCAAATAAACAGCAACGGCGGTATACGATATAACTTGCGAAATAACCTATACTACATGGTGACATGGTTTGCTTTTTAATGAGACACATACGCGTGTATGCGGCTATGCGTATATATACTTATATATAAGGAAAAAAAGGGGAGTATAATAAACCGAAGCGAATCGTCTCGGTGAGTTCTTATTTTTTTTTTTTACATAACCGATATCGGCCACTTACTCACCTTCTGGTGCAGTATATGTATACAGCAGAAACGTTGCGACATAAACACATTTACGCATATTATGCGTATATATGCTTTTATATATTTATATACTTGATGTATGCGTACGTGCATGCATTATATACGGGCGTAGGCACTTTCTTCTTTCCCCTTTGCGCATCTCTTATCTCGTGAGGTCCATCGCTGTCGCACGGCAGATGCTTAATTGCTCCTCCGCGCGTGTATTATATGCGTGCATCATGCGCATCGTATATATGTGACGAAAGAACCAAAACATATTATGTATGCGTGGTTTCGCATTCGATGAGAAGATTTTTTTTTCATTATTATTATTATTATTATTATTAATGTGTTTTTTTTATTTATACTGCATTTTTATATTCGATCGCAAGTGTTCGGGGTTTAATGATAACTGCCAATACTTGAGAGAACTTTTTCTAGTGTTACCTCTTTTTGGAAAGGGGACAATGCGTCGCGTTGACGTCTTTATTCGACTTTGATACAATTAACATTTAAGTAGATGTAAGAGAGGAGGAAAGAACCTGAATTTCATCTTATTACCTAGTGATTAGAATACCGTAATTATTGTTGTAAATGTATATATATTATAAAAGTTGTTTCATGCGATCCGGATTATTTTATTATGTAAAGTTTTTATTATCATTATTATTATTATTATATGTATAACATTGTATGACGTGAATCATCTAATTGTATACTTTTCTCTATAAGCATAGTAAATAAATGTTTCCTAATGACGTCGTGTAGTTATCCTTGAATGTCCTTCACTCATTTCCACTTTTTGCTCCTTATACAATCCAATAAGTAAGTTATCTAACAGCTTACTATCTATACCATAATTGAGTAGATACTAATTACTTTGTATTTAAACAATGCTTATATACTATTTTAAAACGAAATTATGTTAATGTAGTCCATGGCTATATAAGTATTTTACAAAATGTTTCAATCGCATATTGTAATTATTGAAACCTCCAACACACTGGAAACATTATAAATTTCATTCACACTTAAATTAGTTTCTATAATAAGTTTCCACTGTTTCTGAAAACCACAAGACCCATAAAAACTACAAATTACAATTCTTGTTGTTACGAACAAAATATAATATACATCTTAATAAGCTAAACAACCATTACGACTCAATAACCACCACCTATATCCATTCAACAATCCGCGCATCCTGTTGTCCAACCCTCCATAATCACTGCGTAACCAAAAGTAAAACCATCACGTACACACATATACATAAATACTCCGAAGAACCTGACACAATATACCGCGCAGTTCCCCCCCAACAGTAACCGCAGACAGGGAATTTTTTGAAGAATCGTCCTGCTCATACACACCCGCCACAAAGAAAGAGAAAGGGGCCAAATACAATCACGAGCGTATACGACCTTCGCAAGGACCCTTCTTCTCCTCCTCCTTCGAATGAGAAAAACGGCTGCCGGATGTGTTCCAGCCGTGCAGCTGACTCTTTGTCAGCGACCATATCAACCGTGGTGATCGGAAAAACAAGCAGTAGAAAACTTTACTTTTATGTATATGTGTGTGTGTGTGTGTATTGTGAAGGGACGAGTATGAACACTCGGTTAACACTATATATGTGTGTATGTGTAAACGCAAGGTCTTGTACGGTCAACCGAAGTGATAATTGGCCGCATGCTATATATATATATATAATCAGTCGGTGGTCGCTTTTGGCGGTCTCTTCGTTTATACGACCATCAAGGGTACATTATTATATATATAAGCGCATGCGAGGTGAATGGCGCGTTGCTGAGAGAGAGAGAGAGAGAGACCTGTAATAAAGTGATTTTTATCGAATAGCACGCAAGTGGATGGGAATTATGCCGGAAGTATATATACTGAAAATGGTTTTAAGTAATTTAAACGTGCCGTATACATATACGCTGAGTCAATATCCTTAAGGTGCACAGGTGAGTCAGGTAAGCGGAGAGTTGGGCGGAATAAATTAATCTACCTGTGGCCGCTGTGTATATACCGAATGTGAATTATTAAAAATGATGGCCAATTATGCGTGTTTATATTATATATATTTGTGGTTCCGATGTATAACCAAATGAGTCAATTTTTTTTTTTTAAAAGCAAGATAACTTTAAAACTATCAGTAGTAGCAAAAATATTATTGTCCTTGACATAACCAGATAAGTATATAATAATATACTCAAACCACATCACGTATAAATATGTTCTTTGAATGCATCAATTGACAAGTCAAGTACTCACGCACACGTGTCTCCAAAATTCATTACAAAAATTTTCAACAAATTCAACCACTCTTCACCTACCTTACTACAATATACACGACATCATATCCATAACTAACCGCATACATCTCTAACCCCATGTATTCCATCGACCCTCCTCGCAAAATTCAGATTTCACAAAGCGATATATACCTCGAGTTCTCTTCGGCGTGCCTTTAAATCGCCATTCTCCCTTTCTTTCGATCACGCATGATCACTGCCATATAGACAGCCCCCATATACACGTACAATTCTCGTCCTATATAGTGTATAAAGCGTGCACGACACACAGCTACTATATATGCGCCGTGAGAAAAGCCACCTCGACAGGACGCTGCTGTCAGGTAGGTAGGTAGGTAGGTAGTTGCAGAGCTGATTTCGCAAGACTTCGGTGCGGAGATCGGCTACGAGCGTATTTGACTTTCAAAGGTGCGCGGTAGTAGTATAGGTAAGACTTAAGAGAGAAAGAGAGAAAGAGAGTGAAGCAGTGTGTGGTGTATACATATAGTGTAAGTGTATGTATATGTACGTACGGGTACATCGGAATCGGTCGTTATATAGACATGTATATGTATATAGACAGATATGTAGGTAAAAGAGGTAGCGAGAGCTTTAATGGTGTTACAGATTGGTTAAGCTATAGCTGTTAACTTTTTGATGGGAAGTTGGATGTAAGGTTTGTATCGTTGTAGATGTACGATTGGATTGATTTTTGTGATCAGGGATGTTGAAGAGCTTGCGTTACTTTTTGTATATGTGCGCTATTTTGTTTATGTGGATATATATATATGGGTATAGCGTTTGTTGGTAGCAGAAGAGAACTGGTACGGTTCAAATCGATCTTGGGAAATTCAGATTAATGGGTTGGAATATAAGGTTACGTTGGGACATTGATATCGCCGTGGGAAACATTAAGAAAGCGCGAAATTGAAATAATTCAACGCAGTTTACGAACAATTTTCTTACCTATATACACAGCCTCATCGAAATTTCAAAAGTATATATCTATATAAAAACAGACCTTTTGTGAATAATTCAATGCTTCTTTCAATCAACAAAACTACCCGCTTATATATACATTTACATTTCCAAAAAGCAATTTTACTCCTTATATATACATAAATACGTAACCTTTCGCAACTAAAACATTGAGCCGCGCAGCTCCGCTCCAGATCCTATAGTCGTGCGTTCATTGGCCATATATATATATATATACGCGACACAAATTCTCTTGTCGGCTACCGCGCAACTACCTATAAACACAACAGCAGCAATTTGATAAAGGAGAAAATTGAGACTACGTTCCTCTCTCCATCTCTCTCTCTTTCTCTATACACATATATACAACCATGTACACGCGCACGCACAAGCGGAAAAAATCCGGACGTGACGGGAATATCCGGTGCTTTTGAAATCGCAAATAAGCGCGCCGCGTTTGCCCGCGGGTGGGTAATGAAAGAGATTGGCCGTACCAATCATTCTATTAGCTCTTGCAGCGTAGGGAAGCTGCTGCTACTGCTATTGCCAACGCGGAGACTTGTAGGTATATAGCTACAACGGAACTACGTCCTTCCATATCAGTATGTATGCATATACATTGGCCAAAGAGATATGAGTGTAGATTTTGTGTAGTCTAGTATGTATATAAACGATGAGAGAGTTGAATTGACGCCAATGGGAGTGTTTAGATTATGCGTTTTCTTTTGTAGATTTTAGTCGGGTAAACGCATAGAAGCTGTATACGCGCGCGATTTGTATGTTTACGAAGTGTAGAGAGGAGATAAACATGTTGTTTGGAGATATACGGGGAATGCGAAGCAAGAAAAATGCATTTGGAAAATTGAATGTAGTATATAAAAGGATCGTGATGATTGAAAGGATACTATAACAATTGCAGTAAATATTTCGTTTTCCAATATAATATTGCTTGAACTTCTTTTCTTTTTTATTAACAATATAAACAGCAATATACTACCGCAAACCTTAACCGTTTTGCTCAAACGTTTTCCCTTCCGTTCGAAACTTATTATACCTTACTACCGTTCTACGCGTCGACGATTCCGCGCGCTCAATCATAATCATAGTCATTTTCGAGTAAAATTTTATTACATTTCACCCGTTATAAGGCCAATTTCTTCGACTCCCGCACTGACCTACTTGTGCCGGTTGACCAAACCCGTATACGACGTATTAAAAAGCTTCGTATCGCTGTGCAGTTGTTCCTTCGTATTTATCAGCTATATATATATATATATACGCGCAAAGTCTAACGTCGCGCGAGTATAACAGCACGACTACCTTGACCTAGTTATATCAGCGTCATGGTAAGTATACTGAGTGAAAATTTACTTCTATCTCGCTATATATATCGGCCACAGACAGTTGTAATTTCGAACTCTAAGCAGACTCTTGTATGTATGTGTGTATCGCCTTTCTATTATCGCGTGCGTATAAGCGTATACGTACGCGTTCATTCATTATATACGTGTGCGCGCGCGAGATAGTCAATTACAATTTCACGCTGAAACGTCGATGCGTATATCTATGTGCGCCGTTTTACGCGTCTGCAATAAACGTAAGGGAGTTAACTAGAATCAATCAAAATCAAATCAATCGAAAAATTTTTTTTTTTTCAACATAGTTGATGGCATAGGGGAGCTGAAAATTACTTGTTTTGCAATGTCCCAATGAGTTAAAATAAAAGCTGTATGTTGTTATTTTTCTTTTTTTTTTTTAATGGATAGGTATCTTTAAATTGATCTAACGAGCGATTTCTGAAACCTCAAAAAAGTACATAACTTTCTTAACAACAACTGTACCCTTGTAAAGAAAATATGCTATAATTTAGTTATAATACCTTCTCATATGGTTAAATTTTAAAGGAAATTAGCGCAATTTGTTGTAAAAACAGCTACACTTAAATACAAATTTTTTTACAACATATTATCCACATACGCTCAACATATATTTCACAACAAACAATTTTTCTTCCCCTTACACATACATACATACACCCAATATCGCGTACATTGCACTAGACCCGAGGTGACAGAACCGGTAGGGGAAAGGAAGAGGTCGAGGGCTGTAAACCGGGTTCAGACCTGGGCCTTGATTGGCCGAAGGTCAGAATCGAGTGAGGGCGGCTACTACTATATACTCTCAACACATAGGGACCCTTCCGACAGAGAGAGTGAGAGAGACTGAGCTAATCATCACCTCGTCTACTTAATCATCGCGCCCATGCGGGCTTCTGCTATATACCATGTATATATATATATATATACACACCCCCACTTGGCCACTACGGAAATATCGCAATTGAAAGTGTTCCCAAGTGGCCGGTTTGCACACACAGATGAAACGACGCGTCTGGGAGCAACGCAGCAGGAGGAGAGCGTCGCGTTACTCCACGACGACGATGTCGACGACGACGAGCGTGTGATAATTTATCGGTTATGTGTATATGTGTGTGTGTGTGTATATATGATGGAATTAGTAATTGATTGTGGTAGGGGAGGATTGGGAAATGGTAAGAGAGTTAGCGCGATATGAAGTTGCATTTTAATGAATTATGGGAGGTTATATAGATCGGTGCGAGGTATTGGTTATAGTGTCGGATTGAATTTGCGCGGTCTCATTGTATTTGTGGAGATAAGTATTTTTAACGCGTGATGGTTTGATTTTATCCGATGTGTATATAAAAGGGGAGGAGTGGTTATCGTGAGAAAATCGCAAGGTGCGATGAATAAGAGGAAAAGATTATTTATAACAGAGGGGAATTGTATATATAGTCGATGTTGACTATTTAGGTGTGTTTTGTTTACAAAAGTATTCAATTAGCAAATGAAGTCTGGGTCGACAAATATAATTAATCAAAATCGATGTACCAAGATTATTGAGAATAACAATTTTTTTATAGGTATTCGGTATAGATCTAGGTAATAAGATAAATTATATTTCTAATAAGCTGTACAATAAGAATTTAACTTTTCTTATTATCATACAACTCCTAAAATAATCAACACTCGCACTTATAATTATATACACTACCATGCCTCACTCCTTTCCGCACTTCATTACAACGCTTGTCTCCAACAAATCCGCCTAAACCACGTCGTTTCAATCAACCACACCTCCCGAAACATCATCATTTGCATTTCTCCGCACTCGACAGCGCATCGACTTTGCATTCAAAACCTCTTCTCCTCCACTCTATACTATACAGAAGATGTCACACGGTTTAGCGAAAAGAAAAAAAAAGAATCCGCTTTTCTCGACACGACGCGACTGTCAAGTATCATTGAGCATCGCCTCGTGCAGTTATAGTCGTCTTGCATAATGTATATGTATATGTATAAACCTCACTTGAACCCTTATATACTGGTATATAGCTGCCCTTGCCCGCGAGCCGCTGAACTTTTAAGGATTTTCGAACACTCGAGGCGCGGTGAAAGGGAGAGTCGAGCGCGTGCGTATCATAATAGCCGTTGGTATTAAGCGCGAGAGAGAGAGAGAAAAAAAGAGCGAAGTGAAACCCCTCGTCGGAGGAGGAGGAAGAGGGCAAGAGGGGATCTGTCTGCGAGTTGAATGGCTTGACATTGCAGTTTTTATTCGCCTGCTGCTGCTGCTGCTGTTGCTGCTACGACTATTTTATACCTTTTATGGCTGGTGAGAGAGAGATATATTTCTTTTATTTTTTTCATTTCCTTTTTTTTAACGTATAGGATTATAGGATTATTTTGTGTCGAGCGTTTATTTAGGTCTTCTTTAATGTTGAGAGGTATTTTTCACGAGATATTGCTCGGTATATAGGTATAATTTATTAAAATTGAAACATACGATAAGTGATCCGATATCTTGCATGGCAGATGCGATGAATGATTCAATATACGTTAAGAAGATCGTGCGCGTCCGTAATCTTTTGTCAATGAACGATTTATCAAACGCCTTTTATAGATTGAAGAAAAGAAAAAATTTCCATAATAATATAACCATGCGTAAATGAAGATATTTATTATCTTTATTCGGACAAGAACATAAACACACGGAGCGTGTAATAAATATATGAAATCACGCTTCTTTCAGCATACACATATACAATTACAGTCGCCATCGCGTTACTCGCGTACTAAATCATCCTTCCCAAAACTGCACGAAATCGAATTTGTACAAGGCGACTCTTCATTTTCGCAGCTCTCTGTCACCCAAGTCACCGTAATTTTCAATTAAAATTCCAACCGCGTTGCTCCCCCGCGATGAGACAATTTTTCTTTCCTTTTATCGCATGACGCATGCGCGTACACCACCAAGCGGTGAAAGTTTTTCAGGAAGCGCATATACACGTATAGACCGCGTAAAATATGATCCCAATATATATATGTACACATTCGATATACGACTAACGAGAGTAAACGTATAAGGTAAAAATGTCAGTTCAATTCTCTCGCGCAAAAGCACGCGAGAAATTAAAAGCCGATAGTCGCACGCGTGCGTCCGAAATAGTCCATAAAATGAGTTTTTTCCACGAGATATATACAGGGAAGAAAATCACAGACGCGCGCGCGAAATTACTGTGATTTCGTGCGGTAAAAGCCAAACTTATGTACTTAGCACGCTGGATATATAAGAAACGTTGCACACATCGGCAAAACTGGCTGTTACGATATATATAAAAGTATACTTAAGCGGTATATATATGGGAATGCGCGCAAGGGGGTTTATTAATTTTACGAGTCGTGCAGCAACGACGGCGGCGGCATACCGTTTGTGGATATATATCGGCACCACGCGCGTTCGTGTGATAATTCGGACGATTGCAAGTATATATACTCGCGTATAAGTGCGCGGTTATATAAATGTATATGACGTTATTAGCGGTTAGCGCGAACTCGCGTTTATTGGACAGTTTATGGTTATTGTATATATGTATAGGTGCAAGAATAAGCGTTGAATATATATCGTTTATCAATTCTAGCTGAACGACTACGCGAGAATACAGTGATTAGCGTTAAAGATATAAATATGTATTTTCTTTCTTAACAGTGCGCCATTAAAGTTAAAGGACTAAACGTGTAATTTTTGTTATGAAATGAAATGTGTATAAGAATACAGACTGTAGTTTTACATAAGTTTTATGAAAGATGGTTACGGTTGTTTGCGCTAATTACGCAAACTTTGTGTATAAAGAAATTGTTTATTATAAGATATTTTCATAAATGCATTATGCCTATGGGGAGGTTTTTGCCTAAATCTAGGAAGTGTGAGATATTAGGTAAAACGTTTCGTATCTTATCCTAAAAATCTTAAGTCTTAAGAACAATTCACCGTTTACCACTAAAATTATTATTCTTCAAAGTTTTACGATAGTTCTTTAAAATATATAACTATTACATACAATAGTTTCTTGTACAACAGATAAACGCATTATAGCTGTATTAAAAAAAAATACCGTTACCTACCTACTTATCTATCTATATATAAAAAAAGTATCGGTTTAAAATTTCGTCCTCTGCGTCTTATCACTATTCTAACATTAGCCGCATCAACTACATCGGTAACCCGAACTCAAAACCACATCCTTCCAGCAACCAATTCGCGATAACTCGAAAGCAAACTTATACGGATCAATTCCTCCTTTGTATCGTATATATATATATATAAATATCATCATCATACCGATCGTCATCAGTCATCCAACAAACCCCCCACACACTCGCATTGCGCACACGCGCAAAAGAGCTTCACTGCTTACTCCTCCTCGTACACGCATATATAGGGTCGGAGTTCATTGTGCCTTACGTTCGCGTAGCAGAATAAACGAGAGAGAGAGAGAGAGAAAAGAATAAGTGGCAAAGAGCAGCAGCAGCAGCAGCAGCAGCAGCAGTGCAGTATAGTAGGCGTCTCGCCGTACGGCAATTGACGCAGGCACACACGCGCGCGTGTGCCCTTTTGCACATACACCACGCGCGCATATAGCAGTCAGCACGTCGCAAGCATCGCGACCTAAGCGTTCATCTATATATATGTATATGTATATGTATGTATATAACGAAACGCGTCGAACGCCGGCTTTTGGTGGTTGAAACTCAACGTGCGAGTGCGTGAAAAATCTATATATATATACACGACAACCGCGAGAGTTCTTTTTTTTTATACCCAATATAGGCAAGTCGTTCGCTAATGAGTACCAAGCGAAATTGACGAGGAGTAAGGTTTTGTGCATATATACGAGAGAGCAGTATTAGCAGCAGGAACGAACGGCAGTGAAGAAAGAGAAAGAGGATTTGCAAGGCCGCGTTGGCAACGAACTTGGTGGAAAGAGAGGAAAAAGAGAGAGAGAGAGAGAGATGCAAAGCGTTACCCATTGCAGTTAGGCACTTGCAAAGAGGGCGAGAGGTTCCCGGCTATTCCACTTTTTACAGGTACGCAACGGCTCTTTATAACCTCCGCGTTCGCGTTCTGGTTCTCATTGCATATATGTGTATGTGTGTGTGAGAGAGAGAGAGAAAAGAGGATGAGTTTTCGGTGAACGAGCGCATGCGGTCGTTTTTGTTTTCGAGAAAGAGAGAGAGAGTGAGTGAGTGAGAGAGGTGAATTGGCATTGCGCAAGGTATATAGAGGAATTTCAGTGTAGTGTATATATATATAGGGGTTCTTTAAATGGCCATCTTATTATCCGGGAATTCCGACGAAGAGAATTAGGAAGCGAGCGAATTAATCGAGATACATTATGTTAATGGATATATATGAGGAGGGGATTTTGTTGTTCGATCTTAGTCGTATGATATATATATATACGGGCAGTTCTCAGGTGAATCGAGAGGTCAAAATTTTTTTTTCTTTTAAAATCACCTAAATCGCTTCGTAACCATTCCATATGTTACCCTGAATTTTTTCAGATTTTTTTCA
>JAWWEQ010000055.1:5022596-5092091 GCA_035583055.1 Torymus tubicola | reverse complement strand
ATGGTTACGAAGCGATTTAGGTGATTTTAAAAGAAAAAAAAATTTTGACCTCTCGATTCACCTGAGAACTGCCCATACATATATATTTTTGGACTGCAGTTATACATGTTAGGTCAAAAGTAGTTTTGAAAGTTGTATATCCTTGCTAAGTAAAAATTATAGCAAAGTCCTCGGGTGTATATATGTATATATATGCTTGCTGGGATGAAGTTTGAGACGACCTTTCTCGAAACGGTAATCCGTTTTCCTTGAATATATAAGTTTTACTTTCGGTAATACGGTACTTTATAATCGATCGATTAATATAAGTGCGCAAGAATTTTAAAGAACTCTGCTTCTTTTTCAATATTTAGCTCGATGCGTTCGGTTCGAGTTTTCGAAAATTTTATGGAAAATAAAGTTTGCTAAAAAAAACTGTTTTATGTAAATTAGAGTCGAATGGTTATAAACTTTCTCTTTAGAATGAAGTTATTAATAAATTGACGTTGAATAGATCTTTTCATTTCGTATACGGTTACCGCATTTGCACCCAATAAATTAAATAATCTCGCAATTAATGAATAACGCATTCTAAACTTTATATTAACTTTTTCTTCCGTTACACAACCAACACATCAGTTTTGCAAAAATCTCTAAAAAAATCGCCACCACAACAAAACTCTTATTTTCGTTGTTATTTCACTAATCCCTCATTACCATATTACGCATCGCAAAAAAAAAAAATCATTCCCACAATCTCAAAACGCCCTCATGCACATTATATTATCCGCCTCTCACTCTCACTCTCACACGCGCGAGACATAATAGTCGAAAAAACTGGAATCACGAAAATCGATTCAACGCTCGCAATGCTCTGTTCGGATATCCCGCACACGATCCAGCGAATAAAACAGAGGCGTGAGTATACATATATATACAGACTAGTCTCGGAATGGAATAAAGAAAACCGCTTGAGGCATGTAGACGGAAGAACGCGTACAGTGCGATCGGTCGCGTGGCAGCAGCAGCAGCCGTGATTGCCAGCAATTAGCCGCGAGGTAACAATTGTCTATATGTACGCGCGTTCGCGTTGTATGTGTATATGACGTAATGCCGATTGCACGCTGTATAAGTCGAGTAGAGACGTCATAAATACGTCACGACGGTGCGAGTTTTAAAATGCTAGGTAGTGACCTTTTTCTTTTCATTGGCTATTATTCGTATATAGATACCTTCGAGATAGCGAAATCCTTGCGGACGGTTGGTGCGCATGTATATGAGTCGCGAGTTTAGGGAATTTGAATTGCTGATATTGGAGACCCGCGGCTGGGTTTGGGAACTATAGAAGGCGCTGGAAACGGAACCGAGGAATATTGTTTTTCGTATAGCAGCGGTGTACAGTGATCATATCAAAAGGTGTATTATAGGTACATAGGTTTTAACGGTGTTATCGATGAATATTTATGTTATAAAGGTGATAAGTGTGGCGCGCGATGAACGCCGCGAAATCGCTGATAATAAATATATAGGCGCACGCGGATTATGTAAAGAATTTACATATATGAAAGATTTCGCGCTGGTTTCTGGATATATCGGGAAATATATTTATATATATATATATATATCGCGAGAAAGTTTACATGTTGTAGTTTTTGAGAGGACAAAAAATGTGTGTATATAAGTATAAGAAGTGTGTTAGAAAAAATTAGGTCTCACGTATGTACAGACAAATCTATAATATTTCATCGCCAGGCGAGTGTCGACGTACAAGGTGTTTTCAAAATACAGATTACGTATTATACATCCTGTAACTCGATATAGATCACGCTTGAAAACAACTAAATCCCACACAAATGAAAGCTATTTTCGGCTCAATAGGATTTCAATTTGTCTTTCACTTAACACTCACCTATAGTCATTCCGAAAAGGAAGTGATTGACGTACGCTACTCCATAAGTCATTAATGCCCGACGCGTATATAGACTAATCCATCGGTCGAAGAAAGGAGAAAGAGATAAAGAGAAGAAAAAAAACAAAGAGTCGCGACGAAATGTAACACTACGCTTTTTATATAAATCACCGTTACTCGCAAATGACTCAGCGCCGCCACCCTGGGGCGACAATAATAACGTAATCTCTTAGTTCGCGCCTCTCGTGCGAAAAATGATCTACGACAATTTTTCCTTTTTCTTTTCCTTTTTTTTCAACAGCAAATGGAAATAGTATTTTTTTAAATTGATGATTAATCGGTATAACGTGCGCGTGAAAGGTTATTTAACTACTCATCCGAGCGAAGCTGCATGCGCGGTCAATTTTTTTTTTATGAAAGCAGTTACACAATTACGAGTTGAATATACATCTAGAGCGTCTTTTTTTCTGATCGACGTGTATATATACATAAGATTTAAGATATTGTTAGTTACGAAACAATTTTATTATAATAAATTCAAAACGTCAACGATCAATTTTCTTATAAAACAATATTTTACTCTTCATACGCTATATAAGCAACCATATACGAAAACATATATATAAAAATCCCTACACAACCTCAAGAGAAAGAGAGAGAGAGAGAGAATTCTCGAACCCTGCAAGAGAAAATTCCACAGCGCGTTGGAGGTAGAAACTTTCGTTAAAACGATGCGCTTGCTACTTCGCGTCTTGCCCAATTAACGATCCACCCTGTCATCAGACGCGCCGTTTGGCAACTCTCCACGCGTGCGCACTCACAGACACACACACGAAATTGCCGCGTATTATCGCTTATATATACGTGCTTTATGTGGAAATAAAAGAAGAGTATATAAGCAGGGGAATTACGAGGTGACATCCGTCCTCGTATACACGCTGCAATGCGCGCGCGCGCGCGCAGTACGCCCAAATACGAAGAGTCGTTAACACGTTACAATTTCACCTCCTGCGATGCCGGTCGTTTATGTAAGATAGAAGAGAAAAAAAAACAACAACGCGTTACGTTGTCGCTATATAGGTATATATATATATAATGGAGCTACCAGCCGATTATTAAATTTATTTAATTGCAACAAAAAAAAAAGAAAAAATTTTTTTATAACACACGATGGAGCTGTGAAATACACGCGTATATATGTGAGGCAGGTATAATATATAACTTAATTTGGACTAGGGCCAGCACGCCATGTTCATCTTTCTGGGTTAATGCACATTTCATCGATAGTTTGTCATGAACGACATATACTCTTTTTTTTTTCATTTTTTTGACTTTCCTTAATAAATGAGCTGTATTAACGGTGCGGTAGCGAATTATGCTAATATATATAAAGTGCGATCTGTTTTTAATTGACGCGATGATTTATGAACCGGTGAAGACTGTTATTGAAAAAGAAAAGAAAAATTTATATGCGTATACGCTGTTATTTATACGATTATATAAATTACGACGAGTATTATCAAATCGTACGCGGATTTATTCTAGCTGAAATATGACGTCTCAAGGTAAAAGAGGAAATTTCTAAAATTTATATTCTCTCGCGTCCCAGCTGAAATTAGGTAGCTAAATCGTCAAAAAAATGCTCTGCCATTTTAGAGACACACGTTTACGTACCAGCGCGCGTGATATAAAACGCATTACATATACACTCCTCCCACGCTAATGAAAAAAACGTCTCGACCTTCCTGGACAATCCAGCTGTCGCCGTACGGTCTCTAAACTAATAATATATCTCGCTCTCAGTAATGCTAAATTCGCTCAACGAATTCGTGTGGGCGGCCAAAGCTGGCTTAATTGTCGTATTTATATATACATCTATATATATGTGGCTTGGATGCATAACAGAATAAGCTCAATTTTTATGTTTATGAGAAAAAAGAGGAATCTTAATGTTCAAACTTATAATGTAAGATCGGAAGAAACGAGATCAGTCGCGATAATGAACGAGTCAATTGATACATTGAAAACACTTATTTACACGGTGGTTTGAACAGGTTATATATTTTCTCTAGCGTTAAAAACGAGTAAGAACTTAAAAAAGTATGGATTTATTTTAGTTATGCCGGGAACTGTAAACTTATTCAATAGAGCTGTTCGCGGTTATTTTCGAGCGTATTTTTTAATTTAATTATGAAACGAAACAATAAATTTCTATTTTCATGAAATTTCTATTAAATTTACAACCGTTTGTATTGTATTTGTATCGTACTAATATTAGAAGAGTTGAAAATGTTTATAATTGGAAAGTGTACAGGAACTTTTTAAATAAACAGAATAGATAAACTAAAAAAATGACGGATAAAAAATCAGAAAAATGGATTTATGTGGTTACATTTGGATACACCGTTTAAGTTTTATAGATTAATATTTTATCTATAACTGGCATGAGTTAAATGAAAAGGGCCTATTTGAAGATACAAAATCTAAGATTTTCACGATTTTCCAAAAAAGTAAACTTATGTGGTCATGCCTCAGAGCCACAGATATACATACATATACGTTATACACATCTATACAACCCTACCGAGAGAGAGACACAAACAGACGGCGATGCAGCCGCATGTGAATGAAAGACCGTCGCGTCTGCACGTATATACACATATACGTATAATAATATGTATGTACATGCTGCAGTCACTAACCGTCGAGAGAACGATCGCGGCCGGATTTAACGTGATTACATATATACACACACACGAATTCGTGCGTGACTAGTGCGGAGACGACAAGTGAAATGACACGCTACGCCTATATATATATATATATATATATATATATATATATATATATATAGTTACGGTATGCGATTAGACGCGTTTAGAGTATGTGGATACAGTCGTTGCGCTTGATAACTTGAGTGCGCACACGAGGATGATTGGAATGCTCCTGTTTCAGTGGATGATTGCCGTGTGCCGCTGCCGTGGTAGAACTCAAGAACACGTATAGAGTGTATATATATATATATATATATTTCCGATCGGTGAACGCACACGTCGGGTGGTTTAGAATATTGGTGTTGTTATCGGTGTTGGATCATTTGTCGGCTGGTATACGTTGATTTATAGGAATCTGGGGTACTTGATCTTTATATATGTACAGCGGTTTACACCGATGTTATTTGTGAGGTTTCATAACTCGAACAATCGTGTGTGATGTGAATGTTATAAAGATTTTTACTTTTGATAAAGTATTATATTCGTATATGGATATATAGTTTTAGCTACGCTTTTAGCTACGTATCAAATATGTGGTTCTCGAATCAGAAATTGATTTTAAACTCCAGATATATTTTTTTTCGCAAAAATTTTACATAACTTCGAGCATATATCTATATATATACTTAATGTTATGTAAAATTTTGGCGAAAAAACATTATATCGGGAATTTAAAATCAATTTATGGTTCGAGCACCACATACTTGATACGCATATAAGCGTAGCTAAAATACGCATTAACTCGGTGAAGACCAAAATATCGTATATCATAAATTTAATAGAGAATACACGTAATATATAAAATAACGTGCAGTGAACCGTAATTCAATCAAAATAAACAAATTAATTACCACTCGTGCAAATAATCTATTTAAAAAACGACTCTATAACCACTTGTTTATTTACTCGAATCTCTTCATTAAAATACCATCACTGTGTACATAAATTCTATACTACCGCTTAGTCACGAATGCTTCCACTCTGATATTACCTTCTCAATCGTCACACGACCTGCGAACGATATCACACACTTGTATCCATGAAATCCAACTAAATCCTTATATATATACAGCCAATAATCAAATCACCCACACAACCAAATATAACACCCCTCGTGTATAATTCTCATTTGACATAGCCAATAATAGCTCATTCTCACATATAAACTGTCCTCAACAACGATAGACAAAGCGATTTCACGCAGCGAGGGGATGTCAGAACCATATATATATATATATAGAAAATGTCTCGCGATCGCGTGATCGGCGTATACATACACGCGTGTGTATATATAAATTTTGTTAGCCGCGGGAACACCTGTACAGAACAGCTAATTAGTTATGTAGTGGACGCGCGCGTACGGCAGCTGCTCTGTCGATTTATCTCTAGGTATATATGTATGTATGTGTGTGTGGGAATTACTCTCACTGGCAAATTCCATCATATTAGCCACGACTGATTTATCTCATTGTTGGTCCGTGGACTATTGCGAAATCGAATTGTTTACTTGGGGCTGTAGACGAGAGCGATTAAATTAAAGTAGGTTGGTTATATATACATACAACATATATATATGTATAGATAAAAATGTAAAGTTCCTGTGGTGGCCGGCATTTTTTTTTCCGTTCTCGCGCGCGCAGGGATACGTGCATTTATAGATATGACCGCTATGAACGCGAGATTATCTGTGGGGTCTGTGATATATAGGAACCGAGTTGTGGTAGTTGTATAGGAGATAAAAAAAATATTAATTAGAAAAGTTGTATGGTAGTGCGCGATTGGAGGAAAAAACTACGTAATTGTACTTTTTATGTAAGCAAATGTTTTGTTATGAGTATTATGATAAGTGGAAGTAGATAATGGTTGGATGAAGTCGAAAATAAATTTGTATTTGTATACGTGAATTTTTATGTTAAATTGTTTTTGTGGTTGAATGAGTTTAGAGTTTGTGTTGGTTATTTTGTCGTTCCAAAGTGTACGCTTTTACAAAAAATTTGTTCGCATGATAAAAATTTATGCGAGCAGGAAGCGAATGAATAATATCATAAATTCCAATATTGCATACAGCTCATTCTTATAAACTGATAAATATATTTATCAACTTTGAGGACAGAAACTTCAGAAGCTAAATTAATATAATATATTCAAATCAAATAACGATTATTTTTCTTAAATAAATAAATAATAATATCAATATTTATTGCACAACATTATAACACGTAATATATCTAACTGTGTCATCTTGCTGCTTTAAAAATCTCTGCACAAACAGCCACCACGAAACCCAAACCCTATGTACTCATACAAAACCACACACATATACACGCACACAATCAATTCTCGGAAGCAACATCAACAGCAGCAACCGCTTATCTCCTCGACGTCTTTTCCCAGCCACGGGACACATTGGATCGTTTACGTTTGAAATGAGATCTCCTAATACTACACCGCCGCCACCACCTCCATCTTCTTCTTATTCTTCTTATTCTCCTCTTCAACAACGGTGATCGTCGTATATATATATATATATATATACACTCGACTCGTCGTGTCGGGGTGTCCATTGCAGCGCACCCCCGCCGACGATTGCCACTCGAGACGACGATATGGGCGTTGAAGCAGCGTGGCAAAGAAGAGCAGCAGTAGAAGCACCGCTTTAGAAACCACACGCAGGTATTATTATTCTTTTCTTTATAGCGGTCCCTCCGCATTCGCATGTGTGAGATATGCGGTCTTATACAAATGTATGCGTTTTTCTACTTGGAAAGAGAATAATGATGATGATGGTATTCAATGTATGCGTGATGCTCTTTTTTTGGAGGGGAGAGGGGGGGATTAAGTAACCCTGGTGCTTGGGTTAATTTATCGTTTGGAGAAATTAAAATTTAAAATCAGGGGAAGAGATGGTTTAGTATATTGTTTTGCTCTGATTTATATATATATATATATATATATATATAGAGTTTAATGAAAATGAAGTTTTTATGAATAGATTTGGTTTCGAGAGGGATAGTGTAACCTTGAGGATGCGCTCGTATAGAAAGCGAGAGGGTTTCGGGAAGCAAGATTTTAGATTTTGTTCAAGGTTTATAGCGTTAAAATAGATATACAGTTGGATCTCTTGGGATTCTCTCGGATTTTTAGTTGAAATTCAGATCGCACGGTTATATAAATCAGAGCTCTGTCTTTTTTTATATACTGGACCGTAGCATCTTGTGACAGACGGTCATTATATGAGATATCTTGGATTTTACCTTGATCTGGTGAGATTATGAATTCATTTGGAAGTGGAAGAAAGGAATTGATATGCATCGAGATTCCTTCTTTTTCATTGTCGCGTCGTTGTTGAATTCGAATCAACAACTGTCATTTCATATTTATAGATACAGGGGGTTTAGAAAAATGCCAAAGTTATAATCATAATAATATAACTTTTTGATAAATGAATTAGTAGTTTTTTTTTAATTTACTATTCGCAAATTATGTACCCCGAACTATCAAGTACATTACGACATGAAAACAATCCATTTATATAAGACCAATATTACGCGAAATCAGCACAACTGGGTATATACCTTGATCCCAATTTCCATTACCATTCACTCTATATAGCATGTATATCGCATTTCAAAACAATCATAATACTCACATGGGTTAATCCCTCGATCATAATTTAAACGTAAAAATTAACATGCGCATTACTCTCCGCGACGCTATGGCGTTTGAGAAATCTATATGTACTTGACGCATAAAATTAAATCTGCGAAGAACAAAAGAGAAACTATTTCACGCGAAAAAATTCCAAAGAGGTATATACTGATGCTCGAACGTGTTTATTATCATGTTCGCAGGGTGTATATACTACACGCTAAGGATAAACGTGTAGCAATAACAGCAGCAGCAGCAGGAGTAGTAGGCAAGGATACCAAGTACAAGACGATGAGGCGATTACGTGAACTCCTCGTCGAGGTGATGATGTTGATGCTGACGACCTGCCCGTCACACCTGACGGCTGCTCTCGTCGGCGATCATGTGTGCCACCGCGTGGAAAAGTGAGTTCCATAACTCGTGGGCATTGATGCGGGGAAGAGAGTAGCTTTTTTTTTGTTATATGGTGGTATGGGTTTCTTACAGCTTGTAAAATAATATTTCCGGGAATTTTATTTGTCGGGATCGTGTTTAGAATAAGGTGATACGTATATTTCAATATATGGGTTTGCAATTGCATCGACACTGTATATATAGAAAAGAAAAATACTCTCTTTTTCAGTTATATTACGATTCCTTAGAAAAAATATATTTTCATCCTCTATTTGCATGTACGTCTATCCTTTTTTTTAATCCTTTCCCTATCCACCACTTCTAAAATTTAATTATACAGAATAATATAGGTAATGTTGCGCGATAGCAATTACACATATCGTACTTATGAACGATGGTATCGCGAAACTATAATCTCTTGTACTTTTTGCTAGAATCTATCGCGCTAAAACAACGTTATTATACAGAGAACTGGCTGAACGAGTGAATTCATTAATTTTTATGGGCAAACATTAATTTTGCATATTTCGCGCTGGAATATAACATACAAAATTATATATATAGATATATATAGCACGTAGAGATTATAAAGATTTTTCGCAAGATTTAAAGACAGCAGCTATATATGTGCTATAGCTGTTAATAAAACTATCGATCATAAAAATTTATTCGATTGTTGAACAACGCGATAAATACAATTATATATACTTTTCTACGTTCTCTAACAACATGGTATTAACGAATTGTTATTATATATGTTCGCCGTAATCATGTCAGTAGTATATATACCGCGATAATGATTATTTACAACTCCAAATTACCAGTCGTATATAATCCTATACCATTCGAACGTATAACACTATAATATATGATTCTTCCGAATCTCAAAAAAATCTTGTTCCACACAACACATACTCCAAAAAAAAAATTCACCTCGTTTGCATCATATTATTATACGCGTACATAATATATACACCATCTCATTGTAAAGCGTGCGCGCACAATCCCGGTTATTATTACAATATAATACCCCCAGCGCAGTTGGCGCGCACTTTTAGCGCACTTTGCAGGATAACCATTGCGGTAGCCAACTTTTCCGGTACGTAGGTACCTGCGCGCCTTTACTTACATAAAGCTTTTGCGCAAGCCAAAAATATACAAACTTTGTTAGCGTATATACGCGCTTATTATATACATACACTCTCTTCTCTCCGCGAGCGTCGTTCAAGCCAACTCGAGTATAATCCACGCGAGCGCATTTTCCAAATATTTCTTCTCCTTCTATCCAAAACTTTCCGAGGTAATTTGTAACGTACATATACATTAAGCTTGTGTAAAAGTAAAGCTTATGGTATACAAGTAAGAAGGTAATATGGGTTAAATTAATAGCTATACGGTGACGTCGCGGGAACAATACGTAGAGCCGGTGTTAATTCACACACTCGCCTGGTGCCTACAGATACCGCCGCGGTGCCCACAGACGCGCACTGAGTTGCGCGATCGTTGGCGAATGAAGGTGAGTACTTTTATGTATATACATATTTACTCTTACTGCTCTACGTATATATATGTTTATATGCAAGTATATGTATACTTAGGTTACCCAATGTTATCGAAAAACGAGACCTCGTTATATGCGCTCTGGTTTGAGTATTATATATATACGCGCGGGTGGTAGAGAAGGCAAAGAAAAAAATTCGTAACGAGGAAATTTCTCTCTCTCCCTCTCGATGCATGTTCACGCGAGTATATATATATATACATATAGACAACGAGACAATCGGTCGTTTCGCGTGAGTGTATACGCGGTTAACGAGTTTTCCCGGTTGCCGAGATCGGTCGCCGTACTACGGTCCGTTACCAATTCTGTGCAAGTGTTTTGACGCCCGGGCGTGCGAATCGGAAATTGCGTCGTTAAGTTTTACAGCTGTTTGGTCAATTTTGACTTCCGTTTTGTAACAGCGATTTTTTTTTCCATAACGTGATGGTTTGCTTGTACATACATGTATATATATTTTAGAAGTGAGCGCATGTTAAATATTGGTTTTAATTAAAAATATACTTTAACGCACGCATGTTTTGGTCATCCGCATGAAAAAATGCCTAACTATTATGCTATAATGCCAGTAGTGGTTGTGGTATGCTTATATTATATACACTGAGCTTTTCACTCGATGCAGTTGTGATAAGCAACGGTATAGTAACAGCAGCAGCGGCATGTATACACATAGAAAGTCGTAATAACGATCGCGCACCGCGAGTCCATTTGGCTCGCCGCTAAACGGCATATTTAGGCCTTTTACGGCGCTCCTAAAATATACAAATGATATACGCGAGTATATGGTCGTGTGTACGCGGTTTACGTAATATTTACTTTTTGCTTCTAAATTTAGCGCACTCGCGGCAGGAGTATATACATATATATACACGCGAAAAAACTATAGTATATTCCAAAGCGATGATAATGGATCGGTTACGTCGTATCGGCGATAACAATCATCTATCCGATAATAATCCATGCCAATTTTCCAATCTATGTGAAAAGCGTATAAGTAGGTATATACATATATTCATTTGCACTATATATATTGCCGATCAATGTGTACCCGTGTAAGGACTTAATTATGAGTATACGACGATGTATATACGCGTCTTTTACTCTTTGTTTTATCTTCGCGAATTATATATATAGATACATACCATATTACACAATATTAACAACGCGCGATGAAGTACGTCGATAAAGAAGAATAAACAGGCGATATCCCCGAGAAGAACTGTATAATAATAACAATAATAACACGTGAGTGTGCGAATTTTAATAAGAATCATTGCATGCCAACGGTTCACTGCGGCGGCAGCTCTCGAAGCGAATTAATGAAGCAATTACTGAATTATCCTGACGGAAGAGTGTCTGCTATGTTCTATATGCACCTCTACGACTCTCTCACTCTCTCTCTCTCTTTGGCGAGAATTTCACAACTCAACAATGCGTTATTATTGCCGTGGGAGAGCAACAACGCAGCCCTGTCTCAAGTGGAAAATGAAATACAATTTGAATCACGCGTAGGCCGTGCATATACAGAGGTTTCTATATCAGCTCACGTACATATATATAGCACATGTGTAATAGAATTGTAGGTTAACGAGTAATTGTAATATTACATTAATAGTTTGGTATTCACTGTATTGTTATATTATTTCTCGATGATACAATCTACTTTTGAACCTCTAGATCTACAAGTATCAAGAATATTTTAATAAAACAACCCACGGTACATTTAAACCACCACTTCAGTTCAAAATAACCGGTTAATCGTCAGAAAGAGCATATATATATCTCGCTTTGGTAATCTAATTAAACCATCCTTTTAATTATCTTCCTTACGCGTCTCACTGTCTGTCTCCCGTATTACTCGGGAATCCTTTTCCCGCGCGCCACTCCGTATATACATATATATATACTCTCTGTACACGCGTCGTCGTATATGCAGTAGCTTCAACCACGTGCACTACGCGCGCACACGCGTTCAAATACACATGGGAATACTCTGCGCGACTCGCGTATTTGCGCAACCTACGCAGAGTCATACTTCGTATACATGTACATACGTACACGTTAAATTCGTCGTATATGTATACGAATGCTATACGTATATATGTATACGCGCGCGCGTAGATCGCGTTACAGACAACAAAGGGATTTTACCTTATAACACGCGCGCGTCTGTGCAAACGCCCGATAAAGAAGGTGAATTTCGCGCGCGAGTGTATAATGTATTATAGAGAAAGAGAGAGAGAGAGTAATACCGAGATATATATATATATATATATATATATGGATTCACGTAGTGAGCAAGTGTGAAATGTGTATCAGTACGGTGCGATCTATAAGACTCGTCATTGTTATACGCGGGAAAACGGTGCGCAACGCGTTTAGCTTCTTTTCGCGGAAAAAACATGGTTTTAGCACGTGAATGGGGAGATCGCGAAGAGTTTATGGGGTATTCTATAAGCGGCGCGTGTCGCTATACGTGCATTGTGTAAAGGTGGTAAGGTAGCGTTAAGTAGTATATAAGGATTCGCGTGACGTTCGTAAACAAAAAAAAAACTATGTTTGCGAATGTAATGAGAAAGCATATTATAATATACTCTGTAGAGGTATGAAAAGGTTGTTTTTTTTTATTGAGTAGGAGCGGAGTGAGCAATTGCATTGTTATATATTTAATTGCTATTTAAATATAGCTATAAAGCGGTCATATGAATGTCGCATATTCGTCAGACGCAATTGTGCTTTGCAGGTGTACACAATAAATAGAATAGAAAGTGAATCATAAATTATGATTCATAATATAGGTATATAAGAGTGAAATAAGAGCCGGACTACTCGGAGTATGGAAATCACTTTGAATCGCTAATTACGTTATATGCAGAAGACAAAACTTTTTTTTATTACCACTTGCAACCTTTGAATTGTGAATTAATTCAGATAAACGATATTCCAGATGTTCTATATAGAGATCGTTTGAAAAAGGGCAAAATGTTTGTTGCACATGTTAGTCTCTGTTTTTAGATACGCAAATGTGAAAAAAGTATGCTCGATAATCGTTTATTGCTATAGTAAATCACGTTATCAAGTATTATTCTAACAAGTGATTTTCAAACATTTACATAACGACTTATTAACAACAACTACATACAACGTCTAATACAGTGTACATATATATAATTCGTACGGTAAAAGCGACACTTTCTGTAAAAGCTATAATACACGCGGAAACAAGGAGACCATCTCTCTTCGTAACAATAGACTTGCTAATCTCTCGCGTTCGAAAAGGAAAGAGTAAAAAAAAAGGGAACAAAATAGCACGCGCGTATATATATATATATAGGAGAAAACGAACGTAGCATCGACAAAAGCCACAGCGCATCTTCGGGGAAAATCGCAATTCGAAGGGGACGACGACGAGGAGGGGGAGGAGGAGAAGAACGTGCTAAACGGTTGCACGGGCGCGAACGCGGAAACCACAGACACGCGCGCGTGTGGTTTGTACGTGAGAAAACTGGGCGAACGCGCGCGACGCCCATTTCAAAATCATTACCATATTTATCCGGAGCTCGCGAGTGCGGTACATATATATATATAGGGTTCCGTTCGTTATAACCGCGCACGCGCAGCTATTAGCGCGTGTATATATATGCATATGCATATACACATGTGATGAGTAACCGCCCAGCGCGTGTTGGTACTGTACACGCGTTCTGTAGCGTGCTGTTATAAATTCGTATATGGGTTTCCTCTTTTAGGTATATGCGTATACCATGTGTCGAAAATTATCTGTTTATACTTATAAGATGTAGAATATTGAAAAAATGAAATATTTAATTGATAGTAAACAGTTCTTATCCGATTGATTGGAGGAATTTTCAACTTTTGGAAGTCCATCCGGAAGTATAGTTTACTCAGACCGGAATTCAGTGATTCTATTAAAAAAATATGAACTATTTGTTTGTGTTTTGTTTTTCTAAATAGCATTTTTTGGTCCCTAAACGATCTTTGAAGTTGACCTATCGTGTCGATTTCGATGAAAGTTTTTTTTTAATCTTTAGAAAAGAATTATAGGAAGTAGTTAAAGGACACATAATATATAATATGCTTGTATAAAAAAAAGTCTGAGTGCAGTCTGAATATCGATATTACAGCAACGCGTTACGTGGGAAATTCCTCGTAGTATAAACGCTGTGCTTATTACGTTAACACCGTCGATAATCGCGTTGTTTGTACACAACGTGCATTCAATAAAAATGCGTAAAATGAGCCCATCGCGTGGGTTTCATGTGCAAATATAATCAAGCAAAGGCAGAGACTCGACCATTAATCGTTAATTATTCAACATTCAAACAACAATTAGACACCGCGGTGTTATATGTCTCTTCGATGCTATGTGATTTTTGTATGCAATTTAAAGGGAGGAGAGAAAAAATTACGCAGTATTTTTTTTTTCTCTCTCTCTGGTCGCACAACGTGTGCACGTGTCACACGAGGGGCGATACTGATACAAGCTATATATGTATATATGAGGATCAGGGTAGATTTACGAGACCGTCATTTCCAACAGGCGCTTGATATATGGCGCATTTTTATGCAAATTTTTTAATGCACAGAGATATTTCCCAACGCTTTTGGAATTGACGCGCGAGTTTTTCAGATTTTTGCTATTTTTTTTTCTTTTTTTTCATTTTTGTAGCCCAGGAGTATACACGCGCGCAATTGACAGCTGGTATGCATGAACGCATTTTGTAAATAGTTCGGCTAGATTTATTTGCACGTTCGCTGCAACGTAGTATATAGAGGCTTGATTCTGCATGATCGCAGCTTTATTTATATATATTATAAAAGGTGAGAGTTTTGTGTGCAATAGGAAAAAAATTGAAATTGACGCAACATGCTTTCAGGAATGTAAACGTGCGAGATTAGAAAGAAATTTCAATATTGTAAAATAAATGAAACATATATTTTTTTTCACTATCGTTCTTTGTAAATTCAACGTTTATTGTAGTAACGATGTAAAAATGTCGCATTCAACTGAAATGATACTGAAATTAACACACATACCGCATGTGTAATAATGTACCACGCAAGATTGAATTGCGTATGTATATATATAGGAATTCGACTGAAAATAAGACATTAAACTTTCCATACCACAGACGTAACTTCAACATCTGACTCGAACAAGTACTTATACAAACAACTTGATTGAAAGAACGCAACGAAACCCAACCAACAGAACCGCAACACTCGACTGTCACGTACACCGCGCACGTATATAACCGCATATACCCATAACTTCAAGGTCATACGTAACCCCAAAGACAAATAAAAAGACATACCCTTACATATATACTCAGATAATTATATTTATATATCCAATCTCTTGAACCTTGTCGTAGACGGAAGTGAAGTTCAAGAGCGTGCCTGTATGCTGCGAGGGTTACGTGCTCCAGGAGCCCGTAGGCAACGCCAGTGCCGAGGCACGTTGCGTACCTCATTGTAAGGATTGCCGTAGCGGCGTTTGTACCGCGCCTAACGAGTGTACCTGCGATCCGGGATTTCAAGGACAGCAGTGTTCGGAAGGTAAGTGAATGGTTTTGGATATTTAACTTTTTCTTTTACGATTCGTCTGATGGAAATTCTGGTATACGCGGATGAACGATGATAGTATATGTAGTACTCGGGGATATATTGCTTCGCTACGTAATTGTCGAAGAATTTAATGGTCCGCGAAGTGTTGCGTTCGCGCGTTTTTATTATACTGTGTTTATTTCAACGTATATTGTGCATACATAACGCGTGTGTATATATATATACGTATATACCGAAATGCGCCGTATTGTGTAGACCAAGACAATTATTTTAATAAATTCAGCTTCGCAGTACAAATACAATGTCATTATTCGTATTATATTATATACGCGCGAAGAGACACTTTACTCAGTGACAATAATCAAAAGGATCAATGACAAGTACGTCCAGCATATAATCAGCGCAGTACATTCAGCACGGCCGAAGAAAGCCTATACGTAAAAAAGAGATACAAAAGCGCAAAAATCGCTTTAGCTCAATCATGTCATCTTGTCCTCTCTCTCTCCTCTCCCACATGACAATTGAATCAGCGATTCTTTTTCACCTCGTCCATCTGGACCGTGTCTATACCTCTCTGACAAGCCGTCAGAATCAGCTCGTGTTTCACGTCAATAACAGCGCGCATATAGCCCTTTTCTCTCTCTCTCTCACTCACTCTCACTCACTCATATACAAATGGAGGCAGCATAAGAAACAGAGAAAAACGAGAGTGACACTGGTGCGGAGTATTACGTCTGCGTGCGCGTGTGCGGCTATTAACCGTGTATATAGCCGGTGTTGGCTGTGCTCTAAAAGACGGAAGGGATTACTTTCGCGCGCTATAAACTTTCTTTGCGCATATGTATTATACGCACGGCAATAATTAAGAGTCGCTCGCGTGTATTATATTTGAAATTTTTATTGTGTATATAGGGTTACGCGTGTAATTGACTAATTACCAGCTTTACGATTGGTAAGGGAAATATAAAAAAATATATATGTATATTTTTGTTACAGAATGTCCGCAAGGCACATGGGGCCAGAACTGTGAAAACGAGTGCAGCTGTTTGCGCGAGGTCGCGTGTAACCCAGTGAGCGGCAAGTGCTTGTGTCCTGCCGGATGGACTGGCTCGAGGTAAGGAATTTACGCGTATATGTGATATCTGTGTGTATGTATGTGTGTGTGTGATCACGAAATTCATGATATGATGCGTACGAAATGCGCGTGTAATGGACCGTGCTACGTTCGTATAGCGAGGAACACGGGATTTGCGCAGCTGTGGAAATTGGATAGAGGAAGTTGAGTTAGGGATTTGAAGTATATATGAACTATTCCCCAGATTATTTCTCTTTCGAAATGAGTAAACAAAGGTTTGTCACTTATAAAGTACTTAAATGCTACCATTTTAAAAAAAATATTTTTAAAATTATATTATACAGTCATTATTCAAAGAATGGCAATAAAAGACATATATCCGCAAAATAATTTATCACTTCTGCTCTGTCATTCGCAAATATAACTTTCCTGATTACATGTGTCATTCAATTTATCTTCTTGTAAAAATTGTTAACCGTTCAAAAAATAAAAACTTATACTCATATCTGAAAACCACTCATCCAACCTCTTCCTTACCCAATGCATATAAAAATTCGCACCGCGTGCTCACTATAGGCCCAATGCAATCAAACTTGCGAGCCTCTCGTACAGAGCACCTCTCCACGCAAAATTACTCTCAACGCATCAGTCATGCATAGAATGTTCCAACTCTATATATACTCATACCCACACATATACATACAATCTCTCTCTTTCTACGTTTTAGATGTGAGATGAAATGTCCAGAGGGCCAATGGGGCGTAGGTTGTAACTCAGTTTGTCTATGCGATGGTCCATTGACAAGCTGCCACCATGAAACTGGCAAGTGTCTTGTCAATGGTGGTGGTGGTGGTGGTGGTGGTAGCGGAGGTAATGTCGATCCATTCGAGGCCTCTGGCATATCCGTTAATCTGGTCCCAGCAGTAGTTACGGTCAAGACGGCCGATACCGATTACGTCGATGTCATTGATTTCGACAGGGAAGCGATACTACCAAGGGTCACCGAACGTGAGTATACAAGGGATTAAGGATATAGGGAGGTTGATTTGTGACGAGACGCTTGTGCTTAGCGGATCAGAGGGATTGCTAAATGAAACACTGATATATACGGGGATGAATAATGTTATACTAATTTGATAAAGTGATGTTTAATTGTATAGCTGTAGTTACAGAAACATTATTTCATCATTTTATTACAACGTTAATGAACAGTAATGACTATATTCAAGCACTAAAGATCAAGTAACGTACATTAACGACATCGTTTTGCATTTTGTCTTAAACGCAGTTCTTGGAAAGCTCGATGACTCTGGTACTGTGGTATATCAAGGATTCTGTTGGAGTAAATTAATCGTACGATCGAATTATTTGCAGACCTTTAATTTGGCGCTTTATTATAAAAAAATGTAGAAGAATGTAAAAATTATTTTTTATTTTTGAGATCGCGTAAAAGTAATTCACCTTGGTCGGTATTTGACTCCGGATCTACATTGTTTCTTCCTTTTTATACTTACTTTAATTGCTCTCTATAATGGATAAAAGTATATTACATTGAAAATAGATACTTTTGTTTTAAAACTATAATTATAAAACTTTGTAAAAAAAGAATTACAATGATACATTTGTTTTTCTTTTTATATAATAACCTTATACAACAATTTCCATTGAACAAACTTTATTGAATATATTTTTTGCTCATAGAGATAAAACGTAACCATACAGCATTTATTAGCAATCGGCTTTTTTTCTTTTATACGCTTATTACAATTTTATTGGATAATGACATGTTTGTTTTATTTAAAATTCCACGCGCGAATAAAGAGAGAGAGAAAAAAGAAAGTCCATAAAATTATTGTGTGCATTTCATTGAACCCTGAATTGACCTTGAGAATGTGCAATACGTCCTTTGAATACACAATTTAAATAAAAGACTCAAAAAAAAGTGAACGCTTTTGGAAAGTTGAAACCAGTAAGGCTTACGTGTCAATAAGAGCAAAGAACCCGCGTAAATGCAGAATTTCGCCATACAAATAATCTCATTTTACAATATTTATCAGAGATAACTGTGAAGGTCATTTGAAGGCTGTTCCTAAATTCGACCGTGAGTTGTATTCCATAACAATTTCTTGACAAGTAGTAGTACTTGATCGAATGTTAATGTCCTTTTTAGTTTGAATATTTCAATAAATATTCAAGGTGCATTAAATAAAAAACAAAATTTTTTATATTCTCAACCTTCCATTATATTTTTAAAAAGTAATATACTCCAAAATAAATATCAAGTATTCGAAAAAGTCGGTCTGCACTAAATTACCATTAATAATCGCCATATATATTATTTCTCAGTAAAGCCCTAAAATTTAATTCGTGATCACAATCATCAACATCGTCGCACAGACAAACGTCTCTTCAAATCTCTAATTAACATCCCAAAATAAAACCAACACGCACGACTACTATTATCTCCCCCCATTAAACCCTATTCTACACATTATACTGCACCGACTTCCTCCTCTTCCCCATTGCAGATGACGCAGAGACAGCAGCAGTACCAAGTCTACCAGACGAAATGATCCCTGTACAACCAATCACACCAACCAGCACAACTGTAAAGACAACAACGACCATGAGTGGTGTAGCTGCTGGTGATGCTTTAGCAACGATGCGACCACCACCACCAACGACACATCGAGCTACAAGTCCTCTCTCGATCTACGACGACGCTGCTGCTATAACCAAGTCAACGACACTCCTCGAAGGAAATCAACTTTCGCTGCCGGAGACGAGCGGCGCCGGCGGCGTCAAGAAGACCGAGTTCGATTTCGACGACCGGCACGCTAACTTTCGCGTCATTGTCTCGCCCAAGACCGACTACGTCAAGACGACTCACAAAGGTGAGAGAGAGAGAGAGAGGTCGACCTCTTCGCGGTGAGAGTGCATTGCGAGCATCGTGGGTTATGGGAACTAAAGGGGGTTTCTTTTATCGTTAAAGCGGTAGAGGAGAGAAGTGTATATATAGAGAGGTTCTAAAGCGGTATAGACGAGTCATGCGATTGATTTCTTGGCTTTTAAGCGCTGTATTGTACATGAGTATTTGTAGATCGAGTGTATAAGAGGTAGTCGTTGTTATTGATATTTAAGTAAAATAACGTTATTGTGAGTTTAGAAGATTCTCAATACTCTTCAGGTTCAAAAAAAAAAGAACTTATCTGTTTTGTTAAATCATACAAAGATATAAGAATTCACACATGACTATATAGGCAAAATTTTCAAAACAATTACATCAGTCTCTTATTGAATAAAATAATTCTCTATATATAATAACTCTATTTCGCAAACAATTAAATCACCTCATCATAATAACAATATAAACAACAATCAAGCAACTTTACTACCTCTCTCGGCCATCCACACAACACACTTATCACTCGCTCTCTCTCTTTCCTCTTAATGAGCAACACCCGCGTTCGTCATTTTCGCGCGCCAGCTAATTAAACAGCCAGGCGACAAAGGCGCGTAGGCGCGTGTATATATACGCTTGAGTATACATGTATATTATATACGAGGGCGAAACAAACAGACCAGACACACACAAACACATACATATACACACACACATATAAGTGAGAGGCTGCTTTATCGCCAACCTTGACAGATAAAACTCGAGCGTCCATCTGGCGCCGTTGCTCTGGCGTACATATATATTTTTCCGCATGATCAAGCGTGTATATATATATGCACATGCCGGACCCGAGGCTATTCTACCCGCTTGGGTTTCGCAATATAATGTAGGAGATGCACTGTATAGTACAGTTCGCGAATATAGTATACGAGCTTTATTATATTATGCGCTTTATCGAAGTGCGCGCAGAGTAAGAGAGAGAGAGAGAAGAGCGAACTATCTCTGGTTTCCTTCTCTTCTGTCGGATAAGATACGACTGTGCGCCAGCATTGCGGTTGAATATGCTGCGCGGTTTTGTGTAAATATATATTACGCGCTTTGCTATAAGAGAACATAACGCGCGGTTTTCTATATATTAATTTGCTCTATGAAGCTGTTGATTTACATCGCGGGGGGGGGGGGGTCCCGGTATATTCTTCCAACTTTTTACATATATACATTCGTATTAATGAATTTATATTTCTATAGTATATATATCTTATATATTCTTTAATTATTATTTATTTTATTTATTTCTCGAAATCTTTTCTATATTGTTCTAACGAACTATAACCGCGCGCTTTAATGAATAGTATATAGCAGACATATAACAACAACCTTTTTCATAAATCACTATATATACACTGCACCGAACACCGCACACGGCAATCGTGTCTGTACCCTTTATATATCCGTACCCCACATCTCAATATATATATACACTTTCTAACATCTCAATTCTCCGTTCCCAAAGGTGCGGGCGGTCCGTTGTCATCGATCCCGATCGATGTTGCTGCGATGATAGTCGTCGGTGCAATAGTCTCCCTTGGTTTGACCGCCGTAGCAGCGCTTATGATCTTTCACGTGAGGTCCCGTCTTCTCAAGGCCGCATTGTCGATGTATAATAGCCAGGAAAAAGCTGAACGTCAGTTTGTCACTGGCGATAAGGATATCATTGCTACCGGTGCTACTTTAGGACCAGGGAAAGCACTTGATGTTACTATTGGCACTTTGCCTCGTGGTATGTGCGCGGTTTATATTTTTTTTTATATTGTTTTATAAGGAGGTTTGGTAAAGTAATAATAATGATGATGATTTTGGTCGTTGGCATAGGTACCATGACGAGATTGAACCCAGTTTATAATGCAACTTCGGACACGGGCTCGACTGTGTTGACGTTCGACGAAAGGCCAGCGGAGTATGCCAATGGGACTGTGACTATTGGTATTCGATTGTCGAGTAATCTTCGTGGTAAGTATAATAATGACGTTGCGTCATGTGTTTATACGTGTATATATATATTTCTCGTAATAGATCTGCGGGGAAATGAGATTTTCCTCTCGTGTCCATACTTCGGTATATAGGCTACGTGGAAGTTTATTTCACTGTTACAAGCAGTTTTTGTTTTTTTTTACAATATAAATTGTATATATATATAGATATTGGTTTCGAAACGAATATTTTGTTTTAAAATAATAGTTTGAAAAATTGATAATATATGATACAAAAGATAATTAAGAACGCATGTAAACGTGCAAAAACCTTGAACCGGCAAAGTGTCAACCTCAAGGTTTGCCCTTTCAATTTTTCTCGGAACGGAAGCAATTTCAAACTGTTTTTTTTCCCTTTACCACCGCCAATTTACCAATTTACTCTGCAACTCCGCGAGTTAATCGACTGCTCCAACTCTCCCATTACCATTATAAACGCGCTTTAAAACATCATCCTCGCGCCATCCTATATACTATACTTTCGGCACCTTATACAGACCCATTCAACTACTACTATCCATTCCCTTACTAATTTTTTCTTCAAGAACAAAAAAAAAACGAACCCTATTCTTTCACATACACACACACACACTTATATTTCCCATATAAAACCGCGCGTCGCGCGCGCGCATGATATATTAATCCGACCTAGAATCCACGATCGTAAATTAGAGCGACCGCGTTATGCAAAATGCTCTCGCTCTCTAGCGCGTTAATGGAAATTCCAAGTGCCTCAGTTGTAACCTCGCTCGTTCATTTTTTTTTCTCTTTCTTCTCTGTATAAGCAAAACAACTTGTGCTTCTTCGAAATCAATCGCGTTGTCGATAAGCCACGCGTGTACATCATCATTATCATGCAATATAACTGTGATTGCGAATGCTTGCAGATCTATTGGAGAGTCACTACGATAGGCCAGCATCTTGTTCTCATAGAAGTGGCGTTGGTATGGCACCTCATGCCCAAGGCGAATCGGATGTGGAGCACGTGTACGACGAGATTCCCCTTGCGGCGCCTTTTTACTTTGGCAAAGACACGTAGAGAAAAATGCGCGAGGAGAAACGAAGGACTGAAGAAGCACGCTACTGTATCTCACAGATATATACATATACTCATACTCTCTCACACTATGCCTGTGATAAGATATAGTACGTCGCAAAAATCGAATTTTCACAGGCGCGCGCGCGAGTATATATATAGTATAAGTGTACAGGGCGACGGCGAAGCAAATCCTGATTTTTTTTCACTCTCTCTCTCTCTCTCTCTCTTTTCATTCGCTTGATCGTGTTTCGTGCGCGTGGTATAAGAAGCAGGAGCAGCTATCTCGACGCGAGCGCGCGACTCGTGCAGCCCATATATAGGATTGCCTCACACGTCAATCGCGCCTATCCTATATACACACATATATACACGTATGTGTGTGTATGTGTCTCTAGAGTGCACACATATCGGTACATTACACGAGTGCAAGCGATCGTGAGAAACTTTTCGGCGAATTATCCTTTTTACTCGCTCCTGTCCCTTGTAACTTCTCGCGACCGAGTATATATGTATACGTACGGAAGGGACCTCAAGATCCATTATTTATTGAAACTGCCTATATATATATATGTATGTACTGCCTGTACCATGGGGTATATAATCTTAGAGAAAATTGCGTCGCGCGCCGTACAAGTGTTACGTTATATATATATAGTTATATGTATATGAGCGCACGCGCGCTACGGAAAATTACGCTTGGGAGCCACCTCCGGGAACCTTTTGTAAAAGCGACGACATAGCAGCATATATAGTAGTTCTCGTCGATTTATATATATATAGATATATATATATATATATATTCCAGAAGCAACAGATTGCTACATTGTTTTACCGAACGGTTAAAAGAAATAAAAAAAAAAGTAAAAGAATGAAAAATATGTGTGTGTGTGCGCTTGCGAACGATTCATTGCGGTTTGGATTCCGCTTTTTTTTTCTTGTGTATGTAACACATGGAGGAATACATATATGTATAGGATTGGGTGTGAACGTATTATACCGCATTGTTTTCTATATATAGAGCCATGAGAGCGATGCGCGCACGTGAGTGTTTTTTTTAGAAAAAAAGCCGCACGTCCGAATGGTCGATCTGCGTACTTGAATGCGTTGTGTTTGCATGTTTGTGCATTTACCAATGATCTTCGAGGATAAACATACATATATATGTATGAAATTCTCAACTTGCTTTTAAGCAACCGTTATAAGCATTTATCGGAATGATTCATATTTATCTTTCTGCTATTTAAAAGTGCCATTTCACGCTAGGATTTCTCATTATTCGTATAATATATATAATATAATAATAAATTATAATGTGATTATGTTGCATTTAAATGTTATTTATATTTAGTAATATATAAGAGGAATGATATCTAGGGCCAAAGTGTAAAAATATTCCTATAATTATATGATTTATATTATTATAACTGATTTGTAAGCGCAAAAAATAAAGAAATTTTATACCGCATTGTTGACGTAATTTTAGTTGCCTTTAACTTAAAAATACATATTATGTCATACTACAAGTCGGTCATGTATCAAAATAACTACCAATACTTATGTACTTGTGAATCATGTATGTATTTGCTATCGTTCTTGAATGTAACATAAAAACATTAGCATCGACCTTCTGGCCTTTCGGCACATTATCATCATTTTCATACGGAGGATTTGCAATGCCTCATCGAGTTAGTCGATTTAAAACCTTTGTCGAGACAAGATGTCAGACAAGAAATTAGTTTTCTTACTTTACTACTTAACGCTAGTGATATCGATTTTGGCGATTGAAAGCAATCCAAATTCAAATTACGTCAGTTTCCCAGCTCCAGAGAACGGCACGTGTTACAAGAGAGTTCTGTAAGTATACATATATGTATATAAGGAATATATTAATGCTTCGTAATAATTTTGTGAAATACGAACGTGTAATATTTTAATTAAATAATTTAATTAAAGCAATAACTGCGTTACTGAAGATTCAATTATAATATCATCTTCTAAAAATACATGGATACTTATGTCAAATCTTAGTTTTGTTCTTGGCGCGTATTATATTTTATAAGTGATGCAATTTTCTGTTCTTTTATGTATAAAAACTCAGTGAACCAGAAAATAAATGATTACCAAGAATTGTTTCTCATTATAGGAGTAATATAAATATATTTTTAAGTAAATTTAATACTGCAATGAAATGAATTGATTCGAGAGTTATAACATTTTAGATGAAAAAAAATTTATGTTTTTGTCAGTAGTATCAATCAAAAATAAAATTGTCTTTAGGTATGATGATGCCATAGCTGCCAACATCTCTAAGGGCATTATTAAAGCAGCGCCAAATTCGCAACAAGTTGGAGTGAAAACGGTATTCAATTTATAATTCGTATGACCATATACACGAAACTTTACTAAAAAATTATCTTTGATTTATTTTAAAAAATTGAACTGTTATATAGCAAAATATTTAATTAAAATAATTAACTTTTTGTCAACTTAATAATATTTAAATAAATACAATAATTGGGGATCAACTTAACACCATATAATTATTATTTAATAGGCATAGATTTATCATAGATTTATTCAATTCTGTTTCTCATATAATATTTTTTCAATATTTGACTTTCAACTTGTGCTTATTGCAATAACTTCACAAACAGTACGCTAAAAAATTATCTTCTAATCTCTCCGAATCAGAGCAACAACCGCGGATGGATAACTATAATCGACTGCTGCGAGGGCTACGCACGTAATCCGCAGACAAACCAATGTGAAACGCATTGCGACAATGGCTGCTTCGGTGGTACGTGTACCGGACCCAACGAGTGTACCTGTGACGACGGTTGGCGCTCTGAGAATGGTGTCTGCAAGCCAATCTGCCGTAGACCTTGCGCCGATAATGCCTACTGTTTTGGCCCCGATGTTTGTACCTGCAAGTTTGGTTTCGAAGAAATTGAGGGTATTTGCAAGCCTGTGTGCTTACACAACTGTCCTAATGGCGATTGTTTGGCCCCACGTGTATGCCGCTGCCATCCAGGATACTTTTTAAATGAGACACAGAGGTGCGAGCCTGTATGCGAAGGTGGATGTGCTCACGGTTTGTGCTCGCAGCCTGGTATCTGTTCGTGCGACAAAGGGTTAGTGTTTAAAAAACTAAATACTTTTTATGAATTATTTGAAAAGTAAATAAATGTTGATTTTTCTTTCTTATAAACAGTTACCAGAATCCTGCGAATGATCCAGAACTATGCGTGCCATCCTGTCCAGACACTTGTGTAAATGGAGAATGTTTTTCCCCCAACATATGTACTTGTAAGGCAGGTTATACTCAAGATCCAAATTCGGGTACTTGCAACGCTATCTGTAAAAATGAATGCGTCAATGGACGCTGTGTTGCACCTGATCAATGCGAATGCAATACAGGATTCGCCATGGACTGGCAAACGAAGAAATGTGTTGAAAGTTCACAAGTTATATATGGAAATAGAGACGTAACCCGTCCTCAGCAATCCAATCAAGTGCAAAGTGTAAATGATCCATCGAAAAGACAACAAATCAACCAAACTTATGCTGGTGTGCAATATGCCAGAGCTCACGGAACTCAAGGTATTATTCAAAATAGAAACCGTCCAACAAGTAATCAGCAAACTGTATATGGAACAACAGATGGATACGAAAATTATGGAAATGGTCAAATACAAAATCCACAGGAAGTGGCTGGAGTTAAGGGGACTAATCAGACTAGAGCGAATTATGGGGCAAGAGACCCGTACGGTAATTACGGCGATGAAGAAGAACCTGAACCCCAAAGGTATGTTCCAACGCAAGAACTTAATCAAACATCTGGTCCTCGAGGGACTAATAATCCCTACGAAGCACCCCGAGGACATAATAACCCTTATGAGAATCCTCGCGACCGCAATAGTCCTTACGGAGGTTATAGAAATAACGAGACATATGTACAAGGAAGTTTCCCAGGACAAGGTCCTTATTCTGCACCAAGACCTGACTCATCTCATGGTCAAAGTCAAACACCTAGTCCGTATGATATTAACGAACCTTATAGAGGATATAATCAGACCCGTCAACCACATGAACGCATTCCTGGACAAGGCCCTTTTCCCTCTCAAGGATCGTATGCTAACCAAGGATCTTATAATAGACAAGGATTAAATCAAACACAAAATCCAGATAGGATACACGGTTCGTTTCAAACTCCTAAACCACGAATACCAGTTCCTTTGCAGGGTCCCTTCCCTTCTCAAGGGCCTTACCCTACACAAGGAGGAAGTCAAAGGCAAAATTCACAAGAAGTCAATATCCCCTATTCCTACGGACAACCTAGAGTAACAACACAGTATCCAGTAATACTAGCTGTAATACCAGGTGCAAATCAAGGTCAAGATCCACACAGACCTAACGATCCTTATGAAATTCATAGAAATAATCAAGACTTCGGACTACAAGGGCCATATTATTCACAGGGATCTGTATCTTCTCATAGAGGAGTGGGACAACTACAACCAGGTGTAAAAACTACTGAAAGAAGGCCAGAAGTATTTCCTCTGTATGCAAGGCCAGGTGAAAATCAACCTGGATACTTAGGAGTTGATTTAGCTTATGGAGTTAACGAACTACATCCACCACAAAATAATAGACCATATGTTAATCAAGGGCAAAATTCTAATCATGGAAATTCTGAAACATACAACCGTAACAGTCATACCGGAAATAGCGGCACTGGCAGGATATATAACCAAGATCCAAGTTTGACTCATGGTATTCCTCAGCCTTATGATAAAAATAGACGTCCAGGATATGATGGTATCAATGTAAATTACGCAACCAACAGTGGAAACATTCCTAGTGATAACCAATATGGATCGACGTGTAATCCTCCCTGTCTGAACAGTGACTGCGTCGGACCAAATGTGTGCATGTGCAAACAGGGATACGAACCTGATCCGAGAGATCGACTAAACAATAAATGCTTACCGATTTGCCGAGGAGGATGCATAAATGGAATATGCTCAGCGCCAAATCTTTGTCTCTGTAATCCAGGGTTTACCAAGGAACACGGTATTAAAGGAGCTCAACGTTGTGTACCTGTTATATAAATTTATATAGTATAACAATAATATGTTTTATATGAAAGTAACATATATGTCAATAATAGGCGATATAATTTATAATGTTAAATTAAAATATACAATTTCTTATATTTAAATATTTATAGAAAATATGTAAAAGTTTAAAATAAAAATGTGTAAATAATTCGAATTAAAAAATAATGTAAGCATTTGTTTATTAAAAACCCATTTCATGATTCTATATTCTCTGTAGTCAATGATAATAGCAAGCATCCTGCTGATAAGTACACTCACCGTTAGGGACGATAAGAAATCATTCACTAGCAGTGAAGGGGGATTGTCTTGATGTCATCACACGCAATACTCATCAGTCTCGATCCGACCATTGTCTGAATAACGAAACATGAAATTCAACGCAATCATTATAATTTTCTCAGTCGTTTTTAGTGAAATTAAAGCATTATTAAGAGTAGAAGACTACACTATTCCCCGAAATTGCACAGAGATTTATACGTAAAGTAGAGTTTCATTACTCATTTTAAATAGTTTGAAAAAATGAATAAAATATTATCTTGTTTTTTATTAGAGTAACAGTTCCTCGATATGTTCCCTATGAAGAACAATACAGAACCAGAAATTGGTTAGGATTTCAAAAGTACAAGACTCGTGTTAATTATAAATTGGAGGTAATGTAAAATATTTCGGGAATTTATTAATTTGTCTAAAAATCAATATTATATTATCGAATCATATATTTATTCTTATTTTTTTTTTTTTTGCAGAATCATTTGACTTACCACAAAAAATCAGTTTGTTGTTTTGGATATGATGAGTACGGTACAGAGTGTAAGCCTCATTGTTCTAAAGATTGTGGTCCCAATAGACTTTGTACACATCCAGAAACGTGCACATGTCAGGACGGATATCATCCAGATTCAGATGGATGCTCACCCAACTGTTTACATGAATGTATAAATGGGATTTGCATAAAACCTGATACCTGCCGCTGCCAGTCTGGTTATCAGATGTTACCAGATAATTATACATGTGTGCCATTTTGCAATTCGTGTACAAATTTGGAACATTGTGTAGAAGCCCATGTTTGTCGTTGTATCGATGGCTACACCAGAGCAATGATCGAACGACTTGACAGTAGCAATGAAACGAATTGTAAGCCAGTATGTGATAAACGTTGTATTAACGCTGATTGTGTAGAACCCAACGTTTGCAAGTGCCACGAGGGTTATATCGACCTTGACGACGATGTTTTTACGTGTGAACCTGTGTGCGAGAGAGAGTGTAGGCACGGTATTTGTATCGCTCCAAATACTTGCAAATGTTATCCAGGATATCAATTGGAACCCGACACGTGGCCTAATAAGTGCGTGCCTATTTGTACAGATCCTTGTGTAAACGCGGTTGGTAACGGTTTAATTTCGTAAAAAATCTTAAGCTATTCAGTTTTTTGTAAAGACTGTATTTATGACTTTAGGAGTGTATAGCGCCAGAGACATGTTCTTGCTACGATGGATTTATTCCAATCGGAGGCGAATTTACTCACATCTGTGAACCGTATTGCAGTAGCTCTTGTCCACACGGACGTTGCAAATCGCCAGAAGTATGTTCTTGTGATGTTGGCTACGAAGAATCGAATAATAGATCATCATGTGAGCCAATCTGCGGCGAAGATTGCTATATGGGGGTTAGTATTAAAATATATATATCGATTCAAATTTTACAGTGTAAGGAAATTCTTATCTATTGTTACAGAATTGTACAGCGCCAAACATCTGTACCTGTTACGAAGGTTACAAATTATCAGACACAAGCAATTTCACATGTGAACCAGTTTGTGATAGCACATGCATAAACGGACGCTGCACAGCCCCAAACGAATGCACTTGCAACGATGGCTACGAAAAGAAAAATTCAACGGACGACAGTTCAAAATGCATCGTCATATGCGAATGCGAGAATGGAAATTGTAATGAAGCGAGCTCAATGTGCGAAACTTGTGCAGTAAGTCAATTCTACAATGTAGCCATAGACATTTCATGTTTTATCGGAGATTATACTCTATTGTTCTAGGAAGGTTACAATTTAACTTTTCTCGATAACACAACAACTTGCAAGCCCCATTGCGAGGGTAACTGCGAGAACGGCCAATGCGTCGAGCCTCAAAAATGCGAGTGCAACGAGTATTATCTGGCTGATAACGACACTCTGGGAAATCCCGTGTGCGTGCACGCCTGCGGTGGTGAATGCATTCACGGCAACTGCTACGTTGAGGAGGGTGCTTGCAGCTGTTTGTACGGCTGGTCCGGAAAACATTGCGATGTGCCGACAGCTTGTGCAGTGGTCGTTACCGAAAACGAGGCTATTCGGTTGCAGCTGAATGAGTGAGGCAAAAGCGTTCCTAATGATGATACCGTGTATATATATAACGTACGAATTGTATTTTATATAAATTTTTATAATGATTTGACAATGTTGTTTAGATCATCAGTGTACGATGATGCTGAAAACATGACAATGATGGAAGAGATTTGGACAGGACCGAACTGTAATAGATTTTGTTTGGACGAAATAAATAATAAGACAAAGTGTGTCAATCAATCCGTCGACGAGCAATCCAAGTTTATCTGCTTTCTAAATATAGGCATGTATTGATAAATTTGTTAGTCTATAATTAGAATATATATGGAGAGATATAATCATATTTTACAATTTGCTTTATTTCAGATGCACTTTGTAATACTTACGTTGTTACAAAGGTTGCAGAGGCTAAAACTCCGCTAAACGTCAGTGTGATTGTAGTTTGCGGCGTAGTGTCGCTGTTATTAGTAGCTGCTGCAGTTGGTACAAGTATGTACGTTAGAAAAAGAAAGCAGGAAAAATCTATTGGTAAGAATGAGTATAGAATTTTTCTTGAACAATAAAATATAAAATAATTGAATAATGATTAATTTGATTTTTTTTTTAATTTAAGAATTAGTCAAATCCATGCAGCGAGTTGAGAAAAGGAACGAGGAAGATAGTTTGATTGAAAACGAAAGCGATGGCGTTAGCTTATGAGATGATATAATAAAATAGCGTTATTTATTTATAACATAATTTAATGGTTTTGTTATAGACATTTTTATATAAATATATACATATTTGTAAAGTATTTTAAATAAAATTAATTAATAAAATTAATTTGATATTTTTTTTAAAGAGAACCTTAATTAATAAAAGAACCTATAAAAATAATAAAATAAAAACAAAGACTATACGTATAGATTCATAGTATAGAGTATTATACCCCACGATAACGACAACCCGACATACATGAATACACGCCGCGTGGCATAAATACTGGGATGAGTTTGTGCTGTTAAGTATAGGTTGTACACTAATACATTAAAAATTACTTAACGTAATAGCTAAACAAACTATCAATACAAATAATACTAGAAAAACTCGCTTCTCACCACCCAGATATCCAAAAAAGAAAAAAGAAAAGCTTCTTTAACCGTTTCGAAAATAATTTTCTACCTCATCATCGCACCCAGGAAGCTTCCCAAAAAAGAAAGAAAAAAACAAAGACAAGCTAGACGAGAGAGCTACACACTTGATCTCACGTCGGACACAAGTCACAAGCGCGTCGCGAGCTCTCTTTATCGCGACAATTTCCGCGGCGCTTATAACAAGGCCAGGCGGTCGAGTAAAAAGCGCAAAGCTTGCGCTGCCTGCCGGCAGTTCCTCTCGCCCTTAGCTTACTTTCTCGCTTGCTCGCGGATGCCAACCTCGACGTTCCCTCCCTACATACACACACACATACAAGCAAAGGGCGCCAGCAACGACGTTGTGTATAGATGTGGTAGTATAGAAGTAGTATTATAGTAGTAGTAGTAGTAGTAAGAGACGGCATAGGCCTATCAGCCCCTGGAGCGCATCGAGCGTGTGGGGTGGCGTACCGCGCAGAGGGCACCGCGCACGGTTAGCTCTTATACTCGCACTATAGGGGTGGTGGGGATTTGTACGCGTGTGCGCACGCGATAACAGCGGCGGCGGCGGCGGCGGCGGCAGCAGTGGTGACGGCGCGGAGTTAACTCTCCCTCTCTAGCTGAAGCTTACGCGCGCACGGCAGCCTCGCCTCCACCGGCGCCGTCGTCAGCAGCTCGTCGCGGCCCGCGGAAAATGTCGATGCGCCGGCGGTGGCCGGTCTCGGGGGTCGACTCGCCGCGCCGTGGGGGCGATGAGCAGCAGCAGCAGCCGCCGCGCAGCACCACCACCACCACCATCATCGCCAGCAGCAGCAACAGCAGCAGTGTTGTTACGTGTAGACAACAATCTACCGTCGGCGTGTTCCGGAATTACCTGGACCTGCTGCAACGATTGTCATCGTCGCCGTCGCTATTATCAGCGCCAGCGGCGTTTACCACGGTTGTTACTGGCCGCCACAGCTTGCCTCGTACTCGTTATCGTACTCGTAGCTTTGCCATCGGCTTGCCTAGCCGGCGCCGTTGGCACCGAAGTGCAGGATAGTCAGCAGGAGGTGGTGATTTTATCAACGCGGCAGGAACGAAGTATAAGTAGTCGTACACTGCTGAGTAACGATGAGGAGACGAGGAAAACGGATGAGGAGAAGGAGGAGAAGGAGCAGCAAAGGGACTCGCGTTCGAACGCCGAGCTTGATGTGTACGACGAAGGGGACGACGATCTCGAGGAGGAATACGTCGAGCTCAACGTCACCGCAGGTACGCGCTGCTGCCTTTTGTCGAGAGAAAGCAGTTATACATCCCTGTTTTTATAAAGTGTTGATCATATATACGGAAGGTTTCGCTTTGTTTATCTTGCGTAATCGTTACGAGTTCGCGTGTGTGTGTGTATGTGTGAATTGAAGCAACGACGAATTCCAATTTCGCGCACGCCATATAGGGAGAGAGAGCGACCGAAGCATCGCTCGATATACAATTCAGCCCTTATATACAGACTCGTGTAGCCAGAGAGTAGCGTATATAGACGATCGATCGTCGAATAAATAATCGTCTTCTTTCTCTCTCTCTCTCTCTCTTTTGCTCCCCTCTCGACGTTTTACGATTCTGTGGCTGCTGAACCGTTCCGCTCGTATGCTCGTCGCACCGCGAAAAGTCATGTTTCAACTCTGTGTGTGTGTGTGTGTGTGTGTGCGGTTCGTGCAACAAAAAACGCGAACGCATTTTCCATGTCGACGTTACGCTTGGAAAACTCGGGAACTATACACATACATACATACATACGTAGAGATGGACGACCTCTCCCTTTTCGGTAAACAACAGCGCGCTTCGATCCATTTCCGCTCGTTAATTGCGCCGAACGGGGGAAATTCGTTTGGAAACGCGAACGACGTCGTTTTATAGCTATATATCGAGGACGCGCGGGGAGGGAGGATGACGACGACGACGAGGACGAGAGAAAGCTCGTGAGAAAGACGCTATACACCTCTATGGGTTCTCCCTCTCTCTCTCTCTCTCTTGCTTTCTCTCTCTTCCTCTTTTACTCTCATTGGGGCCGTTTGTTTATATCGAAGAAATATAACGGCTCACGTCGCGCATTTATCCCAACCAAACGTAAGTCCAACGGAGGGGTTTCGTATACTGTACACGCAGAGGGATGGAAGGAAGGAAGGCAAGCAAGCAAGCGCGTATAGGGCGAATCGATAAGGAAAACTCTTCTTGCGCCTCGCTTGCGCGCACAGGACTGAGACAATGCATAGAACGTATATATATATGAAAGCTTTCCTATACTTTAATATATAGACATATCTATAGATGCTTATACAAGTGTGTATATGTATAGCTCGCATGATATCGTCGCTGTCATATTACGTATCAATTAGAACGAGCGACAGCGCGAAATTGAATGTGAGCGCGTTATACCGCTGCCGTTCGATCGTAATCCCTTATGCGCACGCGTCAATGAGATAGAGAGAGAGAGAGAGAGAGAGAGAGAGAGAGAGATAGAGATAGAGAGAGAAACGCGCGCGAATTTCAATAAAACGCGACAGCGACGCAACTGTGTGGTGGTATAGCAGTCCGGTTTTGAAATCAACGCGACGAGTGACGCTCCACATACATGTATCGTGTATATATATGTATATGTTCTAACATACATACATACATACATACAGGATCCGCATCCCCGCGCGGATGATGGTGCGTCACGGTATAACCCACTTTCGCCCGCGGGCTTTTGTCGAGCGCTTATACTCGCTCACTCGCTCGGCATACAGACCCATTTCCATCTGTATATGTGTGTATGTCTCTCTCTCTTACTCGTCTCTCTTTCTCTGTCACGATCGACCTGCCGCAGGGCTGTTTCATGTTATACGGCGAGAAACAAAAGTTTTTCTCTCTCTCTCTCTCTCTCTCTCTTCGCGAAGAGCACGTGCAGGTTGCTGCGAGGCGCGAGCAAGCGTAGAGAGAGAGATAGAGAGAGAGAGAGAGCGACGAGTGGCACCGGAGCTCCGTAGTATTGATTTTAATGAATGCCTCTACGTGTGTGAGAGCGAGAAGTCTTGGACCAAGCAGCGCTGCATAGGTCTCACCCGTGCTCACCCCCCCTCTCTCTTTCCTACTCTCTCTCTCTTTCTCACCCTCTCTCTGTCTTGCTCTCAACACCCTCCTGTGTGATATATGTATGTGTGTGTGTATATGGGTACGCGCGTACCCAAGGAACAGCAACCTCACGAGAGCAAAGGGTGAATGAACCACAATCGCGTCACTATGTTCGCGCTTACTTTTCTGACCGAATGAGTAGACCCCTGCGTCGGTTCTTTTTGCGCATCTTAAGAATGAAGGTGCGGTATGACAGACACCGAGAGAAAGAAAGAGAGAAAAAAAAAGAAGAGAGGTTTATGTGTATGTATAATGCAGACCGTAGCGTGCAGGCGAGATCGATATTATGTAAGGCAGGAGAACGCGAGCGCAAGAGTGAGAGAGAGAGAGAGAGAAGGCGCCTCTTCGTTTACAGCACACGCTGTGGGAGAGTCTATATACCGTGGCATACTAAAGAGTAAGTGAGAGAGAGAGAGAGAAAGTCGATGCTAATTAATCGTTCGCGGTGGAAAACATTGTTTCCCCGGAGCTAAAAATAGCACGCGCATATACCTAGCGCAAGTAAAGTTCGATAGCTTATACCGTTATGTATATATATATATATATATACGTATGCATGCATGCAGGCGCGACGCAAACTATTAAAATTCTTTGTCCGGTTGTTTAAAACTACCCTCACAGCTTGTACACGAAAACACGCGAGCATGAAGACATTACTTCGTGCGCGCAGACGTACTTATATATGTATACATGTACACATGTAAGTAAATTATGCAGAACGTAATAAGCTAGTTTGTTTCTTTTTCCGCTTGTTATTTGTTATCGCCTGCGGTTTAATACACTCTTTAAGCACACCTGGTTGTATACATGTCGGAATTTACATAATACTTGAAATATAGCTATTACTATCGGTTATTCAATTTTCTTTTTCTTTTTGAAAGTGGGCAGTGAATTTTTACATATATTTCGGTAACGAATCTATTTAAGAAAAAAATAATAAAAGGCAGTTTTTGATGTCGAAAAGAGTGGGCAGGAAATAGAAGAGGCCAAAGATCGTAACGTGCATGGAGCGTGCGAGCAGCGGGAGCTGGCACACAAGGATATAGAACGCGATATTAAGCGGTTTGAAATTTTGCCAACTCGACGCCGGAGGGAGGATCGCGCTCGCGCATGAACGGCTTGAGTAAATGCGAATTCACATTATGTAATAATGTTCAATTTCTGTCACGACAATGGAGAGTTCCAATCCCTCTCTCTCTCTCTCTCTCGCTCTCTTTCTCTCCTTACGACGGCCGCAGCTGTATATAAAAGTTATAGTGCAATAGCCTTAAATCTTGTCGATAGCTATACATGTGGTTTTAAATCGAGCTTAAAGTGGCACATATACGTATTTGAGGTTACTCTTGTGGATATTTAATTAACGGAAAATCATTAAAATTTACATAACAATCGTAGAATTGTTAAGAATGCAAGGTATAAGAGGTGTACAATCATTGATTCGTCGTGTCTGACCATGTAAGCCTTTAACTACTGCTCTAATATTAGCATTACTCCAAGACACACTACTATAGACTATAACTTATACATCATGCAATTATTATAAAAAAGTATACTTATACATATATACAAACTACATCTAACCTTTTAAATTGCCAATTTACATAAAAAGAATCTATCTATACATATATAATTATACTCATATGTATATAAGAGAAGGAAACGATTACTCAACGTCGCTTATATTCATCATGCTAGCGATAAGGGGTTGGTTATATAGGTATATACGCATACATGTATATATGCTAGAAGAAGGAGGTGGTATATAGGTGGGCATTGCTCGTGACGTCGTAAATAACCCGTTCCGCTTTCCGTGATTACAGAGAAGTGGAAGTACCTGGGCTCGCCGTGTGACGCCACCTGCAACCCGACGCTGCAGCACGTGTTCTGCGATCCGGCTACCAAGTTCTGCGAGTGCGAGAAGCTTTATCCCGTTCAACTTGGGCCCACCAAGGGATGTGCCAAACGTATGTGTTTATATTTATTATCTTTTGTATAAGCATGAGCTGTTCTGTAATTTATATATATGCGAATGTAACGGAAGGAAGGATAGAGTGTGAAATTTTGATTAAAAAGGTCCTTTTTCTTGGTTCATCAAAATTTATAGCATTATTGTTAATTAAATAACAAAAAACTTCTCAAGGAGAACTCTTGTTTAGAATTTTACGCTCTATCCGATACGCTCGTATATGTGAATTTCAGAACATCTTGCATAGTACATTATACGTATACATATATATTAATGTACCCATGAATTTGTAGCAAAGAAACTGGGAGAGCAGTGCCTGTACCGGGCGACCTGCATCTATACGGACCAGCATTCGACCTGCACGCAAGTCCAGCACAATGCCGTTTGTGAGTGCGAGGTGGGCTACCATCGTGTCGCACTTTCCCGACCGAATAAGAAGCTCTTCTGTGCTAAAGGTTCGTATAGTTGTGTAGTATATAGAAGTGTTGCTACTACTACGGTGTTATAGTGTTGCTGGTGATGCGGAAATTAAAGTCGCGCAGACTGTATAGGACCGACTGACGGAAATGACAAGAGATGCGCCCGATGTTCACGTTCTTTCACTCTCTCTCCCACTTTCTCTCTTGCGTTTACAATTGTTTCTTTCCCTCTTTCGTGCGGTTGTTATATATGCGAAAAAGTGCAATTTTTCTTTTGTTGGCTAGGTCGCGGTTGTGGAAAATTTTATCGGACGCTTAATGGTGTGAAATATTTACTGTATTGTCGAAATTATAATTCTTTCGTGTTTATGTTTGTAGAATGTTATATATACAGTGCGAGGGGTTTGAAACGTTATCGGATTGTCAATTATAAACAACTTCGATTCCGTTGAATTTGACACAATTCGCGGTTACGTAACTTTGACTGATTCTATATTGATTATTCAATTTGAAACACACTGTTATTGTTGTAGTGATAAAGGTGGATGCGATAGATATCGTGCGAAATTATAAAACAAATAATAACGGACGTTGTTATATTTACTTTGTTAAAACATTGTTAAATACTAAACAACAACTTTAAAAGTTTGATTTATAATACCTTGCCACAAATCAACATATAAAAGAATTGTCTGTAAAAATCCAACGTTATTTTTAGCTACCAAGACATATCCAAAGAAATAAAATCAAACGCGTCCAAACCCGTCGACCATAGTTTTTCGTAGAATATAACTCTCTCTCTCTCTTTCTTTCTCTCTCGACACCATCACTAATGGATCCTCATCAATTTCAATCCTCGGAGTTTCTCTCTCCACCTTATACCACCGCCACCACCACATCCTTCTCTTCACTTCATCCCAACAATCATCCACTATTATTTTTCCTACCCCAGCAATTACCCTATATATACCTTCCACTTCTCTATAACATTTACAAGCGCAAGAACCGTCCATGACCTCCTCCTATTCCCTCTTTGCGATTATTTTCACGCTAAATCGGCTCTCTCTTTCGGAAGTAGCGTTAGTTGTTCGTATGAAAAGAAGCCTCACACTTGCTGCAGCGCTCACCCGAGCGCGCATGAATCGCGATTGTGTTGTGTATACACACACGCGACGCTCATGCTCGTCGTATATAGAAAAGACGCGACGAAGCTTTAGGCTTGTGTGATGTATCGCTCACGGCGCGCGTACACTCGCTATTGTTAAAGCTCTCTCTCTCTCTCGTTCTACTGTTCTCTCTATACTCTGTTGTGTATAGTAGCGGGGAGGGGGGCAAATACTATTCATGTGGTGGTTGCACTCGTATATAAGAATTGCGTATATATATATATGGGTAGAGGGGAAGTTTTGAAACGATTCGAAGCTTGATTAAAGATGACCGATTTATCGGAAATCCGATGCAGCTACTATATGGTATACATAGAGGGAAGAAGTCAATTTTAGGTCAGAGTGATTGGGTTTCGTTACGTCGCTGCGTCCTGATCTTTTCGCATCGCTGAATGTGTATATACGTTAATACTATAGGATAGGTTAATAATGTTATTTTATCTATACATCTGAAATTATCGCACAACGTGCAAACACGTTGTTAAAAGTTTCTACCAAATTAATATAATATCGCGCTCGCACAGGCTACTTATATATTTACTTTGAAAAATGCATAAATCGAGTTAAAAGCAGTTCATACAAAAAGAAAAAAAAGAAAAGATGAGTGAGAGAGACGGTCAGCAGTAGCACATCAACGCAAACACATGCAATCCCTCTCTCTCTCGCACTGAGAGTTCTCGCGCTTGCGCGCGTGTCTCTACCATTGGCAGACTACGCGGAGTAAATCAACAAGGTGCCGTAGTACTGCGGAAGCTACCTCCTCCGGGCATTTATATATATACATATACACAATCTCTAAGCTTGCACGCGCGGAAGCTAAATGCAGCCTTAAAATAACGGACCGTTCGTATATAAGATTATTTCACCGCTCACGCGCCCGTCCCGCGCGTTATTTGCCTTCGTCACTGAGCGTCGACTTTTAATCTTGTTTGCGTGACTTTTTTTCACTCTCTCTCTCTCTCTCCCTTCTATTTCTGTTTGTGAAATATATCCGGGGCAGTTTGTTTCGCGCGTTGATTTCATATAATTCGAGAGTTATATAAAAGTACTTCAATTTTGCATTCGATTCAAGAGCATATATATACATACACACACACGGTATAATAATGTTTGGAAAATATGGAATTAACCATGATGTTTCACGTATATATATATAGCTTTTAATAAATATCCGGTTACCGCTTTGTTATACGGAGAATCATAATTCGCAAATATACACTGAATTATTATTTTATTTATTAATCTACTCCAATTATACTACAATCTCTTGTATAAATATTGATAAACCAGAACGTTTGTTCATTACGCGAACCTCCATCACAAAAAATTACCCTTATACACCTGAATATACATATATACATAAACTTACCGTCACTAACCCATTCTCTCCCCCTATACTCGCCTACAGACTTGGTGCTGATAGCAACGGACCTGCCAACTTTACTCGGCGTCGCCTCGGGCATAGCTGTACTCACGGGTCTGATCTGTTTCGTCCTGAAGCTGTTCAGTAAAGCGCGATATACGAGGCCGCGACACTACGCCAACGCGGGTCACGCCCCGCCTATGCTCTTCTCCAGTGACACAGGTAAGTCCTTGCGTACCTTTCGTACTCTTCCTTGTTCATTATATCTCATCGTCGTATTTGTGTGTTTGCGTGCGTGGATTTTTTTTATGTATATACACGTGGGTTGAAGATGGTTTTGGGAGTGTGGAATGGTATAGGTTCGTTCGATATGACCGGAACTGTTTTGTTGACTTTTGTCGTAAGGTATAATTAAAGGTTGGGATTTATTTATACTCTGGTTGAGGATACAACGACGTGGTAATTAAAGCTCGAGCGTAACTTACGTTAGTTTAATTAAAAAGTCATGGTAGAGATTATAAAAGGAATATTATAACAGATGTATACTCTGTTCTACTGACATAAAAGTTGTTTTAAGAATAATGTGAACAGAAATTCTAATTCGTGTTCTCGAGGTAGACGTTGCTGTGTTCATAATTTAGTTCGTATAATTTATACGTACAATATGTACGCGTATATGCGCAGTTGCATATTATGTACTCTATTAGAATACGGATTCATATTAGCCAGCCATAATATACCTGATAAGCGTGGTGGAAAAAAAAATTAAGTTAAATAATTCAATAGCAATCTTACCATTAAATTTAGAAATCTAATTAAAGCGAGCAATGAACGTACTTGGGTATTGTGTGTTTCCAGGCTTTAACCAATTTAGTTTCTAGGTCAGAAAAAGAAATTCGCAATAAAAAAAAAAAAACGAAAAATTGTCGTCTAATTTTTTTTAATGGATACTGCGCAACGGTGAACATTCTTCATCTGTTTTCAGTTAGTTCCGCAGTGGTGATTAAATAAAATAGAAATAAAAACGAAAAATCATTAAAATGTACGTTTAATATAAAGAAATTCTGTTGTCAATTCAAAATGTTCTCTTAATTTTATTATATCAACAATTATATATAAATGAATTAATGTTTAACAATAAATTTGAAAGATCGCAAAAAGTTAAACGACAGTTACTTTACGTAATACGTTGTATTTTCGTCGAGTACCGTGTTATGCAAAAAGTTTGATATTTCACTGGATATCAGCAGTAATACCATTCATATTCATGAAGACAGCATTTTTCTTGCCAAAATCTGTTAAATGAACGTTAAGCGATTGTTCGATCGTGCCAAAAAAGTACATGTATCACTGCTCTCTTTAATATACCATACGAATAAAATAGAACGTAATTTTTCAAAAATGCACATCAGTCTGTTAATTTTACAAAGCATAATAAAAAAGAAATGTTACGAGACACAAAGCATGTGTCAGAGGCTTTATTTCGCGCAAAAAACATTAAAAATGCTTGTAGGTCAAACAAGTGGCAGTATAACAGCCCCTTTCGCGTTAATCCAGTTCCTCTATATATACATGCTCTTACAGATCCGCACAAAGTTTTGTTGTTCTTTGACGTATATATAAACCGTTTAACTTCGTTTCTGGATAAACTTTTTAAGATTTCAAGTACCGTGACTATATCGAGTAAAACAAAAATAGGTCGCTCAATAGAATTTTCTAGGAAAAAAATATAATTTTCAACCTTTTTACCGGAAAGATTTTCTATTTAAACAAATTTTAAATTCACGTAAAATATGAATTTCCCGTGAACAAATCAGCGCGACTAAAATGTCAAAGGAAGAAAAAAAAATGGTCGTTTTAGTCTTTTCTGACTGAATGAGACGATGGATCAATGTAGGATTACTCTATTATCAAAATCTATACGTATTGTCTCCTAATAACATAATCCATCAGTAATACCAAAGGAGACGAATTTTCTTTTCAACAAAGAGAATCATTTCTCTTCTGTCTTTCTACAAGGCTATATACGATAGTGATCGTAACAAATGAAAAGCATTTTCATCAGTCTCTATCCTTAATAGAACTGATTCATCAAAATTATATCAGATTTCTACTGATCAGTTAAACTTCATTGTATCAACGCGTTTACCTTATACAAGAATAGACACTTGATATAATATATTACACCAATGTGTATATATATATATATTCATCCAGGCGTAGACAATATCGACTTTCAATTACATTCCTCTCGCAGGCACGAAACCCTCCCACCCCCCAAAAAAGCTAACGAAATCACGTATCACCATCGTGTAACTCGATTTGCATATCACCCCATTAGAATCAAAATGACAAAGCTGGAACGCGTCGACTACCACGCATATATACAACACAGTGAAAATAGATTCCGACCATTTTCCAACATTTAATATTAATTCAACCCCAGTTTAAAAAAACGACCATTATAAATTCACAAATTTTTCACTATACCTTAAAAATCTTTAAATTAATGATCGTCAACGTCCTTAAAAAAATCTCCTCGTTACGTAACCATATATACATACACGCGTGGGGGAGTGAGTTTGAGGTCGGCAATATCCTATCTCACCCAAGTATCCTCGAAAAGATACCAATCAGGCATGCTCACGTATATATATATATAGATCGATCGTTTCCCCTAATACACCTAAGCCACACATATCAAGTTCAATCTCCTATATATACTTTTGCCAACAGGCATACCGCTGACGATCCACACAGGCAGGCCATCCTCGCGTTCTTCGCAGCGTAGCAGTGGCGGTACAATTGGTTGTATGGTGGCTAGGAAGCCAAGCAACAGTGGCAACAGCAGCGGTGGCGAGGGTGGCGGCGGTGGTGGTGGTGGTGGCGCGCGAGGCCCATTGGTACCACAATCGCGCGCAGGTGCGGCCCGCGCCGCCGCCATCTTGCTGATCTCGTGCCATCGGCAGGCCGCAGCCGCTGGCAGTAGTAGCGGAGGGAGCGGGCCCAACGGTGCCGGCGGCGTCGTCGTAGTCGGCAAGCATCGGCGTGCCCTCAGCGACGTCGCTGAGGGATCGTCAGACGGCCTCGGTAGAACATACTAAACACGACAGTATCTCCTGTCTCCTCTCTCTCTCTCTCTCTCTCTCTCTCTATTGTTTCACCTGTAACTTTCTCTCTCTCTATCGCTATCTTACTATCCCTCTTTCTTTCTATCTCTGTATCTGTCCCACTATATATATATTATACTGCTCTACTGTCTGTCTCTCTGTTTTTTGAGCTTTGTTTTTTCCGAGCGGATAGAGTCTCGGATCGAAGGGATTCTGACGCTATGTCGTTCTCTGTTCTTTTTTTTTACGGATGTGTTGTGTTATAGTTGTCTGTCTCGGGATTCTTCCATCACCTGTGTCGAACGATGCCGACGATGTCGATGTGCTAATGCGTGTGCGTGTGTGTGTCTGTTGGTTCTTTTTTTTCTGTCTATCTCTCTCTAACTCTCTCTCTCTCAAAGTACATGTTACACGTCTGGTTTTTCATTGGATGCGCTGTGAGATTTTTTACTGCTCATATATATGTATCATGTATGATTCGATTCTGCGATGGCAATATATCCCGGGAATAAAGTATATATACATACGTACATGTTTTTACGCGAATTAAGGGATCTGAGTCGTAAATGTGCATCTGTTGAATTTGTTCAGCCTCTTGCCTCGTATAATAATCGATAAATATAACGTGAAAGCTTGCCGTCACAAGCTGTTAGAGCTATTTGCATTTGTGTCAGCTTTAAATGTTTTCTGTAATTATCAAGTTTTATTTTTAGCCAGTGATATATATATTGTACATGTACAGCAATGAGTGGTACACTACACCACGCAATAACTATATGTTATAGTTTGCCTCAACCATTTTCACTCGTTCACTTGTTTGTTTGCAAAATTACGATTTATTCTATATCTGAACAGTTTTATAAAATAATTAATTATTTCAATTACTTACCCTCTATAGTTTTGATAGATGAAAATCAGCCAAATAAACGAATATATACGCAAAATAAGTGCACGACTTTAGTATACATACTTTTACGACCGATCAATATTCACTTATTCCGATTAATTAGAGCAAAATTTTACTAAAATTAATAATGATCTTATTTGCATGACTTTTAAAATAAACATTTATTAAAATCAAGTGTATCATTAATTAATTATACATATCTGATTAATTATACGATATTGCTATTAAAATAATTATGTTTAATCCCGGGATATTGTCCAGCAGCAGCAGCATAATATTCAGTTGAAGTAGAGCTCGAGACATTTAAATATCCCCCTCCCTTTCAATTTCAAGTTGCTAGTTTAAGAGAAGAGATCGGGAAGCATTAAAATCTTTTTTTCTCACAAACAAAGTTTTTCACGCATATTGTCGAGCGGCTGCTATTTACGAGACAGCAAGATGGCAGCGGTATATACAATCTTAATTTAACCACACATGTACAAACACATACGTACTGTGAATTCACCGACTTTGTGGTAAGAAACAACCACACGAGTTAATTTATATATTAAACAAATATTCACCAGAAAATATAAATACAAGCAATGACACTAGCTAACTCGCTGCACTTTATTTATAGAATCAAAATATCAAAAATGCATGGTTCATTTTCAAATGCTTATTTGCTTTTGCTGCGTTGATCTTATATTACGATAATGATGATTTAAACCAACAAAATAAAATAACTGATTTTTTTTTGTCAAATAAAAATGAATGTTTGAATATGGATTAAATATGAAATGAAGTATTTTTGAATATTTAGCAACAGCATGTTGGTTATATATTTATTGGAATGTTAATGTTTAAAAAAAATCTATTAAACTCTATCAATATATTCATTTAGTTACTTCAAAGTCACTTCTATTATATTAATTTCAATTTAATACCTCTGTTAAATTCTATTCAATCATTTTGCCTTTTTATACTATAATATAAAATTGGCATTTCCATTAAAAGATTAAACGTCAGCCACATTTACAAGTCAAAATTAATTATTTAACATGAATAAATTGTTAATTATTAAAATTTGCATGTAAAAAGGATAAAATTTAGCTATAACAATTAAATATTGTTGCCATTATTTACACTTAATCGAATATTTTTCAATATTTTAATCTGCCGAGATTATAATTTCATTTCAATAATACCACTAGAAAATTGCTTAAGGTAGAATAGTACGAAATTCGTAAACAGAGAAAATTTTTTAACAAACTTAAATAAACCAAGTAAAATTGATAAATGTATTTGTCGAAAACTCTATAACAATGAATGCAATAATACACAATGTCTATATAAAAACTATCTCCTCTCGCTGTGTTGTGTGGCTCGAGCATTATTTTCAAAAACGTACACATTAAAAAGAAAAGAAAAGAAAAAACCGCATCCCCTGAAAGAAAAAGCAAAAACATGTGAAAGAAAAAAAAAAATTTTCTCTACACAGATCGAAAAAACGGCAACGATCACGTGCCAGCGACACCGCCGCCGACACCGCTTGTCAGCCGCGCAAAATGTAAATAATCTCAAGCAGATACTTGATGTGGCAGGTTCGCGCCGACCGAGTTTAGCGTCGCTGCACAGCTCGACATCGTCGGCGAAGAGCTACAGCGCCCGGAGACTAGAACGCGAGAGGAACGAGAAGGAACAACGACAGGCCCTCGTCGAGCTCAAGCTGAAACGTGAGCAGCAGCAGCAACAACGAGAGCTGAGAGAACGTGAACAGCAGCAACAGCCACAACCAGTAGCACCAACGCCAAGTCCAAGGACGCCACATTCGACGGACGAATTGCTACCGTCCGTTGAGGAGGCTACCGAAATTTACTATAACGAGGTGAGAGCTAGGTATACAGCTGTCGAATGGATTGAGAGTTTTGTTCTATAGGTATATAAAAGGGATGAAATTTTCTTTACATTTGTGCGGCGAATATTTTAGATTTATTTTTTTCTCCGATTGATTGATATTTGCGAAATGAAATTCGACTGTTATTACATTCGCTAGGAACGTGCCGGGAATAAGTTTTACGAAAATATAGTATGTCTTGCCGTATTCATCTGCCATATATATATATATTGCTTATTGCAAATGGATATTCAAAAAGTTTTCCAATATTTGAAGATTTCATTATTATTGTATAAATATTTAAGTAATTCGTATCACAAGCAATAATATTGATTTCAAAAATATTCCGAAAATTAAATAAAATAATCAAATACGATTAAACATTTATATATATAACAATATAATGTATTAACGTCGAAAATCATCAGAACTACAGTAGATTAAAAAAAAAATAGTTATAGTGATTATATTTGAACGAGCTAACGTGGGGTGTGTAATAATACAATGTATATAATGTCAAAAGTTAAATACAAGTAGATAAAGGATGAGTTTGGTAAGACCTACTTCGGCAACTACAATATACTTATAATAAAATCAATTTCCTAATACAAGATTTATGCGATCAATAACGTGGGAGAACTGTGTTTGTCTGTGTGTTGATACATCATATCACTTACTGAAATTACCTTTCCTATATAACGACACGGTAGAAACTTCAATACATAAAGTTGCCGTTGGAATAAAGGACGCGACGGCGACGCCGGCGGTCAGTATTCACACTGCGTGACAGAGCGTCGATAGTTTCGAAAGCTATACATATACCTATATATATATATATACAGTCTTGGGAGAAAAGATTTAAGAAGTTAAAGATCCTTGCCATTTTACTTTCCGGAAATTTATACAACCTCGCGTATATAAGTATTATAACTTATATATATAAAACAGAATTTTTTACCGCATGTAAAAAAAAAGACGAGATAAATAACGCACGCTGCAACCTACATATTGACTGTTCAAGGGGGAGTGTATAGGGAAGAAGAAAACAAAACCAAAGCGCAGTTTATTTATGGCTCGCGGTACTATAAAATATAACATCACTCTCTCTCTTTCTCTCCCTCTCTCTCGGTTTACATAGAATTATATTATCCGTCACCGTGAGAGAATTATTCTCCACGTTTATATAAATCCGAAAATGAAAAACACTTCGCCCGGAAAATTAATGCCAGTATATAACACAAAAAAACTACACACACACATTTGTTTAATAAATCACGCGCTCGTTTCGTCTCATTTTTTTTTTCTTTTATTTTTATAACAAAAGATCCATGCGCGCAGTGCAATTTGCAAATGCAACGATGGCAGTGAAGTCGCTTGATGTTGAATTAATGTCGCTGCGCGTCGTCTCTCTTCGAGCCATAGAAATAGAGCGCAGTCACGCAGCCGTTGAATTAGGACAATAAAATCGATGAAGTAGGTGAACGAATAGCAACCCAGGGTATACATACAACTTCCTGCAGAAACTCTCTCCTCCTGCGCTCAATCGGAAAGTCCAAAAGTCCGCGTACCTACCCTGTGAAAATTTTCACCTCCTACTATATACTTGTGAGGGGAAAGTCGAGCAAACATCTCTCTCTCTTTCTCTCTCTGGAACCTACTTATATATTCCAACTTTGTGTATATATATAGTCTTCCGCACTGCAATAGTGCAATCTTGCGCGCAAAATAGTTGTAATAGCTTTCATTCGGGTTTAGTAACGTTGATATACCTATATATACTGAACTACGTGGTGGTGGTTTTTCCGTGATGCTCTGACATCGTCTCGTCGCTTGGCGTGTCTCTCTCTCTGCCAGTAGTGTGTGTATGTGTGTGTGAGTGTACATATATAGATATACCTATATGTATACTATGTATGCGCGGCCTCGTTTGCGGCACGCCACCAACAGGACGCGTCGTTTCATTTCGGAATCGTAATTATGCACGCGAAATTTGCCGTCATTAGCGATTTTAAAGGGACGCGAAATGTTATTTCATTTGCTCTGGAATATATATATATATATATATGCATATTTATATACGTATATATAAGCGCACATTACTTGCCTTTTGACAAACAATTTTGTTAACTTTTTGTCAATGCAATTATGACGCAGTTGGCGTGGCGTTTTGACACGCGCTAATTGCAATTATTATATTAAGTCCGTGCTTAAGGTGATATTTCCTAGAGCGTTAATAAATTATACTGCAAACAGACAAACAATTATTTTTCAAAACGTACAAAAATGATCGTATATGTTTACATATACGGTAACACTTGTAACAATTGTATTGTTTAATAAATATAGTAATGGAAAATATGGAAATATGGAAAAATTAATAAAATCTTTTCATTTAAAATATCAAAAGTATTTATTAATCGACATCGCGGAAATTAAAAGTTCGATTTTCCAAAGAAATATTATATATATAAGATCTATCTTTAATTAAATTCTCTGTATACGTATTCTTCTTATCTATCACGACTATTGTTTGAGGACTTCAAGGATATGTATATGTACTTTGTTAAAAGGGTTTTCTAATTATAACTCAATTCAATAAGTGATACATACAAAAGTCTATTTACATTATGAAAAAACCCTTTCCCTTGCTTTTAAAAATACATTATTTTCCACTTTTTTATCGCCACCGATTTTCGAAGTAAATTTTACTCCGCACATTGAAAACATATTTTTAACGGCGAATTGTATTTCCGAGAAAATAAATATAAATAAACATCCGTCGAAATTCGCAGTATATACCTCACTTCGGCATATACGCTATATACATTGCAACCATTGATCCACCCTCTATAACCGGATAAAACTTGTTTTAAAAAAAATCCAATGCGTCACACTGCTGCACCTGCATTTCTCCCGATTCATCTCCACATTCTCCAGTAATTTTTCAATACCATTCTCTTTCTCATCGAACACCCCTGGCAACTATTATTTCAAAAATGAAAAAATCTCAAAAAAAATTACTTTTTTTTCTTCACTACAAAAATTTCATATATATCGTCGCGTGTGACACGTCGTCGTCGTCGGGTCGAATTAGTTTCGTCGGCGCGCGTGTCTGTTTCACCGAGTTGAGTACCGTGGAAGTCAAGTGTGGAAAACGACGAGGCTGCGCGAACATATATATATATATACATAGTAGGTAGGAGTGAGAACTAGCGAAGAAGAGGACGATGGGAGGAGAGGAGAGAGTGCAACGTGCCCTATACTCGCCCTCCCTCACGCGTATACTCTAACACTGCGCGCGTATAGCTGTAATCCGGGCGAGCGTATATGGAGCTTGATGAAATTACCGTCTGACGGCGGCGCGATGAAAATTGATACGACTTATTTTAGTATTTTCCACAGCTGCGCGCATTAAGTTGCGACGGCTAATTGTTTGCGTCTGTTTCTGGTTCTGACGCGAAATTGTATACATCATATTTTATTTTATGTGTATAATAAAAATATACGCCAAAAACTCATTTTTATTTTCCAATAAACTGTATTGACACTTCTATTTTCGTATACGAAAATAGAATTTTATATACGTTATCATATACCGCAGTGATAAATACCAGCAGTGGCCAAAGCTTTAATATAAAACCGAATCGTTTATCTATAATTAATTCATCAAAAAAAAGGCAGAGAGATTTATGCGTATCTATTAATTAAACTGCGACCCATTTCTCAAGCGTCCTTATTCCATTTGGAGCAAAATAAAAAAAAAAAAATATTCACACCCACTCACAGACACTAAACTCTCGAAAGATTTGCATCCAAAGCTATATATATATAATAACCATAGTTTGGTCTTTTTTTCAGCAAATACCAACGACATCAGGCACGCTAAACAACGCGACGTCGCGTACTCGTACAACGACGGCGACGCATCACAACAACAACGACGACGACCAAGCGATGACGCCGCTTTTCGAGAGCGACCGCGCAATAGCCTGCACGTCGTCTGCCGGCGCTTATCGCTCGTCGTAAGAGACAACATATACACACATATATATACACACGCCAACAAAACACATATACGCAAAACGTATCTTACATATATATGTATATGTATATGTATACTACCTTGCTCCGTTCAGAGAGAGATACGCATTATTATACACAGACATTATAGTACACATACGTGCGATCATCATCGCGCATCTCCATTGTTATATTATCGGTTGTTCTCGTTCCATACGAGAAGATGTAGAAGAAGAGCGTTACGATTATATACGAACGACGTGTAAATGTAATGTGACGTGTGTGCGGGTACCGGGAGGGGACGGGAGGGGGGATGATTGTTATAAGCAAGGGTATTAATATATATGTAACGATATAATGAAGCATCACATACGCGCGCGCGTGCACCTCACATTGGGCCATTACTGCGTAATAAAAAATAAAGAAATCAGTAAGAGAGAAAGCGATTAATTATATATATATACATACATATACATACATCCATCTCAGCAGCAACGTATATATACATATATAATATATATATATATATAGGTACGAGAAAGAAAAAAAACCAAACAGAAAATTATATAAAGAGACGCGGCCCGATTTTATTCGCGGTGTGCGCAAATATTAATAATGATGGTGCTCGCGTATACGGGAATGGCTTTTACGAGGCGAGACGAAAATATAAATATATTATATAGACATGAATAAATATGATATGTGTAAAACGTGTACTTTTACAGCCTAATTTCGCTGACGATATTTAAATGAAAGAAGAAGAAGAAAGAAAAAAATAAAAAGAAAAGAAAAATGAATGAATGTAGCCGTATATATATAAATATATATGAATTGATCATCGGTTTTTATACTGTTTTTAATACTTTGATAAATTTTTCAACGTTGTTCTATATCATTGATTGAGTTCTTTTTTAGGGAAATTTTTCAAAGTCGCCGATCGTGCACATTATTAATATAGACTATATAATATATACTGTCTCTCTCTCTAATCTATCTTTCTTGATTCTCATCTTATGTTTTCCATATATCACAGAATGTATGATGATGATATATATATATATACATTATTATGTGTACAGATGTGTATATTCTTATTTGTTCGGATTGCTTTCTGCGCCATTACCGTATCGGGCCACTATATATAATGGACATTGAGTTCCAAAAAAGTAGTATTGTTCGAAAAATCAAAAAAAAAAAAACAATGCACTTTGTACTTATTACCCCCTGGAAAATTATTCAACGCGTATAATATAATATATGCATCTATTACACGAAATAAAAAGAAGCTTTTGCGACGACATTAATGAAAAAAAACTGCATGATGTAAACGAGTGAGATAATTCGTTCCAAGAGCGTGTGGATATATAATAATATTGATTTTGAAACTCAACAACATCTCATGCGTAGTTTTATTTTAACGATATAAGATATACATAACGCACACGCAAATGAAAACGCCTAATATAATAAGACTCTGCAAGTGCGAAACCGTGAATTATTATATGACGAGGTGCAGCTAAACAAAATCGTGTCACATAGTTTGTTCCTCCCACTCTGTCTATATATATAACAAACGGCAAAAATAAACACACATATATATGTCTGGATGGATTTGAATTGAAATAGCCGAGTGAATATAAAGCCATTGTTTTACCAAAGTGTGCCTATCGACAAAAGGAGAATATATAGTTTTAATTCGAAAACTGTTTAACCCACTTTGCTAAATTGCCCCCTTAGCGAAAGTATAAAAGAACATTTGTTTACTGACTGATATATTATAGTTTTAATGAAAATTCTAAAATGTTACGAAACGTTATGATATATTATAGGACTGTTGCGATGCATTTATCCAAGTTGTACAAAAAAAAAAGTAAAATAAACGATTCACAAATTTTAAACATATCAACCTGTTTAAAAAAAAAATAATAATGAAATTTTAAGAAGTACGGATGTATTTTCGCACTTGCAGATTTGAATCTAAAAAAAAAAGCATGCGTTCATAGATATAAAGAATAAGAATAGCAGAAACCGAATTCCCATACACATGAGAAATGAAAAAAAAAATAATAAAATAAAATAATAAAATAATACCGATTGACGAATAATATACCGTTCGAAATATTATAACATACGCTGCCTTTTACAAAATGTGAGAGATGAAAAATCTCCATAGCGTTTGTTTACGTAAAAGATATTTTGGCACGAGTTTAATTGCGAACGGTGAACAAATATAAAAGAGCATTTGTTTCACGAGCGATCAAAGTACATATATGTATAAGCTTCGAAGTGTCTCGAACCATCTACTATCTGCGTCATTACCGTTATTATAAGAGCCGAGAGAACTCGATCGTTCGGTTATTTAATATAATTATCATCATCACCACCACCAGTATAATGAATATGAATAATAACGTGTAAGCGAGAGAAAACGAGGAAAAATAATTACATTGAAAAAGGTAATCGGTATAAAAAAATTGTTATCAACGCGCGAGCGAGCATTTGATTGCTATTATAATGAAAGAAAAAAAAAATTCGTCGAGTACATAATATAGAAGTTTCCGTATTTTTAAGTCCAAACGAAAAATAAATAAATAAAAACAACAGAAACTGTAAACGATGAAAGAGAACAGTAACACGATCGATCCGAAATAATATATAGGAAAAAAGAAAGCGACGACCGTAAGATCAGCAGAGATTGATGTGCATGGTGTTTATAAAAGTCGATGTAAACAGCGTTATCGTTTTAGCCCATTTTGAATGTTTACTGTACGATACATTGTAATATAGACGTTGGGCAAATAAAGCTCATTTTTCCTACGTGATCGGCAATGGAATTTACAGCTTTTTTATTATTATCTTATTATTATATATATTATATATAGATGATGAGATAAAATGACGCTAAACCACTGTCTGTGTTCTTTTATTATTTTTTCGTCTTTATTAAATTATATACTTTATTCAAATACTTAAAAATATTTTTGATACATAAAAAAAGCGTGGTTACGTTGACAAAGACTTGTAGTAAAAATTCAAAACATATTATCAAAATTCTGCCTGCAAGTCTTCTCAACAATTTTTACAGTCAAGCAATACAATAAGTCTCTTTGTCCGAATAAAAAAATCCAAATTCTCATCATTATATCATCGTCGTTTCGTTCGCAATTATTCATTCGTTTGCAAGCTTAATCGACTTCCTCGATAGTTGGTCCACCGGCAGCTCCACCAGCAGCACCAGCGCCCGGAGGAACTCCACCTGGTCCACCAGGTGGTGCACCACCAGCTTGATACAACTTCGTAATGATTGGACTACAGATGGATTCGAGCTCCTTCTGCTTGTCCGTGAACTCCTCCTTCTCGGCGAGCTGATTGGCATCGAGCCAAGCAATGACCTCGTTGCACTTGTTGAGCACAGTTTGTCTGTCCGAATCAGGGATCTTGTCCTTGAGTTTCTCGTCCTCGACGGTGCTCTTCATGTTAAAGCAATACGATTCCAAAGCATTCTTAGCTGAGATCTTCTCACGTTGTTGGTCGTCCTCGCTACGGTACTTCTCTGCTTCGTTGACCATACGCTCAATGTCTTCTTTCGATAGACGGCCCTTGTCGTTAGTAATCGTGATCTTGTTCTCCTTACCAGTAGATTTCTCGATAGCAGAGACGTTAAGGATGCCGTTGGCGTCGATGTCGAAGGTTACCTCGATCTGGGGAACACCGCGAGGTGCAGGAGGAATACCAGTAAGCTCAAACTTGCCAAGAAGATTGTTATCCTTGGTCATGGCACGTTCGCCCTCATACACCTGGATCAGCACACCAGGCTGGTTGTCCGAGTAAGTAGTGAAGGTCTGGGTTTGTTTCGTAGGGATGGTCGTGTTGCGTTTGATGAGGGTCGTCATCACACCACCGGCAGTCTCGATACCCAGCGACAGCGGTGTTACATCGAGTAACAGCAGATCCTGCACCTCTTCGGATTTATCTCCATGTAGAATAGCAGCCTGTACAGCAGCTCCGTAGGCGACAGCCTCGTCGGGGTTGATCGATTTGTTCAGCTCCTTTCCGTTGAAAAAGTCCTGCAGCAGCTTCTGGATCTTTGGAATCCTGGTCGAGCCACCTACCAGGACAATACTGTGAATAGCTGACTTGTCCATCTTAGCATCTCTGAGTGATTTTTCCACAGGCTCCAAGGTACCACGGAACAAGTCAGAACAAAGTTCCTCGAAACGCGCCCTTGTAATAGACGTATAGAAGTCGATGCCTTCAAAGAGCGAGTCTATTTCAATGCTCGCCTGGGTGGATGAACTCAAGGTACGTTTTGCACGCTCACAGGCGGTACGTAGACGACGTACAGCGCGTTTGTTCGAGGACAGGTCCTTCTTGTATTTGCGGTTGAATTCTTGGACAAAGTGATTGACCATACGGTTATCAAAGTCCTCACCGCCAAGGTGAGTATCACCGGCCGTAGATTTGACCTCGAATATACCATCCTCGATGGTTAGTACAGAGACGTCGAAAGTACCACCACCCAGGTCGAAAATTAAAACGTTCTTCTCACCGGAGGACTTCTTATCCAAACCGTAGGCAATGGCAGCTGCAGTTGGCTCGTTGATGATACGCAAAACGTTGAGGCCAGAAATTGTTCCGGCATCTTTGGTCGCCTGGCGCTGGGAATCGTTGAAGTATGCTGGTACGGTGATCACAGCGTTTGATATGGTTTTTCCAAGGTAAGCCTCGGCGATTTCCTTCATCTTGACAAGGACCATAGAGGAGACCTCCTCTGGGAAGAAAGTCTTAGTCTCGCCCTTGTAGTTAACCTGGATCTTTGGTTTGCCACCGTCGCTAATCACCGTAAATGGCCAGTGCTTCATGTCGCTTTGGACGGTAGCGTCCTCGAAACGACGACCAATCAATCGTTTAGCATCTGTAAACGAGCAAATAGTTTTATTTTATTGTTTCAATTTAATTTAATTTTTTAGATTTTTAAAAAAATCTTTTTCTTAGACTATAGATATAAAATATGTTACAAAAAGAAATTATTTTATCTAAAATGTACAGTAAGTATGTATATATATAAATTAATGAAAAATTAACATAAATTTATACATCAATAAAAAAAAATAAATAAAAATCTTACCGAAAATGGTGTTGCTGGGATTCATCGCCACCTGGTTCTTGGCAGCGTCGCCCACAAGACGCTCGGTATCGGTAAACGCCACATAACTCGGTGTCGTTCTATTTCCCTGGTCATTGGCGATAATCTCAACCTTGCCGTGCTGGAAGACACCAACGCAGGAATACGTGGTGCCGAGGTCAATACCAATAGCTGGTGCCTTCGTCATCTTCGTTGTCTAAATTGAATTATATATATATAAAAAAATTTACTTCTTAGCAATAATTGATGCAATTTTATGCAAGTATACTGCTGCATACGTTGATTTTGCATTCGGCGATATCTCATTTGATGATTATCTTTTGTTTGTTTTTTCGCGAGCTATTTCGGGAGAATCGTTGATGAGATTCGCATTAGTGCGTAGTTGCTTATTCATCAACGACGGTGCGTATAGACCGCGACTGTACCAAAAAAAAAAAAAAAAAAATTCTAGCAAATGCAAGTACAACGTTGCAAAGTCTCACGTAGGTGTGACCTTTCGCAACCTTGGTGCGTATACGATTACTTGAGTATTGAATTTATATAGAAATTGCAAAAAAATAAGTTAATAATTTTTATCAATCAAATGATAGTCCATAAGGCTAAATTCACTGTTATACGTATATTGGCAGAAGAGATAATTTCGATGTAATTTGGAATCATGGTATTTTATAATAATTTTTCAATTTAGATATACTTTATTTTCAATTTAATTTAATTCAAATTGAAATTAATCTTATAATCATTCACTATCGTTATTATACACTCGATAAAAAAATTCAAAACTTATTTTTATACAATTTCTACAAATTTTATACGTACGTATATAATAATTGTATGGCAAATTACATTTAATTTAAAAAATAATTCAAAAAAAAATTTTTTTAATAATTTTAAAAATTAATTTTTGCAATAATATACGTTAAATTTTAATATCATTATCGCTCTTTCTAGAAAAAATCCTGTCCATAAACAACAACGTTTTTAAACGTCAACACTAATTGTCATCGCTCCTATTATTACGTCAGTCGAATATAGTACAAAAAAATCTTCTCGAACATCCTATAATTTTCCAGTCGAATGCACCGAACGATCCCATAAACGCAAATAGATCGTACCACCGGCTAAATAAAGTCAAAAAGAGAGAGATGGCACGTCCTAGGTACATATCTCTCTCTCTCTCTCTTCGTCGCTTAGCAAGTTAAAAATAATCTCCCTCACACGCATAGAGATATTACTCACCTCGTTTCTTCTCTCCCCTCGTTATGTAGACACACACAATAAATACACTTATGCACACCTCGTATATATGTACAAGCGAATTTATCTCTCTCTTTTCTATTTGTTTTAAAAACACGTATATGATATATACGCGCGCTCTTTCTCTCTCGCGATACGCACTCTATGAAGTCTCGTCAAGCTCTGCGGAGTAGCGGACTTCCCGCGGCGACTTTTAACATTACGCCGAGCCACTTCGAGAAGCTTCGCGGGCGCACCCTGATTGGCGAAGACACGTCTGGGCGCAAGTCGAAAACACTGGAATCGGCCAGCTCTGCACGTACAGTCCGCGACAAAGTCGTATGTGTGTGTTATTATGTGTCAGGGGCTATATCCTGGTATTTTTAGACGGGAGCATCAACGCGTACGCACCCGGCTTCTTCATAGTCTGATTTGCACGTTATACGTGTACGTGAACCTTCTTTTCGGCTGTGCCATTTTTGCGGTCGCGGGCGCGGGCATGCGGTTTATTTTCGGATTGAGTGAATTGAGCCGATCGTTCGGTTATATAGGGAGAAGAAGTTCCGAAAGGTTCGATGCATTTATATGTGGATGCGTATAGTGGCGAATTTCCCTTGACGCAAGTGGTGAATCAACCGTTTGTTTGTTTCTTTTTTTTTTTCTTTTGTTTGTGTCGAATGAGTTATTATGGACAGACCTTTGAGTTTTTTTTTTAAAAATTTTTTATTGTTTTAGTCATTTGATTTTTTTGATTTATACAAATGTTCTCATCATTCGTCTTTGTTCACGTTTGCTCTTCGTTGAGATTGCTGTTTTCCTTTTATTTAAGGACAATTGTACGTAGAAAGTTTATCGGATAACTAAACGATATTTCACATTGTCGATAAAAAGTAGTCGATTATTTACAATAAATCGGGCGGGACAAGTACACCTTTAACATTAAATTGTCGTCAAACAAACGTTATCTCGACACGAGAGTCCCGTATATATTAATGGACTTGCCTCAATTGGCATTTGGTTTCCACTTTAGGCTTCTTATCTACAGTTTGCTTTTCACTTTTGCTTTGTACAAGTTCAATGCATCGTTGCGCTTCGCGCTAGATGCAATGATTTATTAAGATATTCTTCAATTCTGTTGCTTTTAAAAAAATTTTTTGTGCGAATCTGCGAATCTGATACACCCAGTTTAAAAATAAGTTAAATGTTCGTGAAGTAATTTTGGTAAAGCATGCCCATTGCCGTGGTAGCAAACAGCGTGAAACAAGTCCACCACGTTGCCAGTCCGAAAACTCCTCTGAACACTTCGGTGGTGAATATCTAAAAAAATAAACAATTATTGATATTAGTAAAATAACATTATAACTTCATTATAAAAATAATAAATTTAATAAATCAGTTGAAGAATATTATTTTATTAATAATCTGTATTAATTATCAATATCTCAGTATTAACAAATTAATTTCAATAGATAGTACAATAGAAAATTTCAAGTAATGATGCACTATCTTCATGTATCAAAATATTAAGAAACTTTTTATATAATTACTTAAATTTACCTGTTTTATTGAGCTCAAAGCCAGTTGAAACTCTTGAGCAGTTTGTGCTACAGTCTTTTCTTCATCGTCAGAGAATATTTTTGGTTCTACTATTGGTTCTGGCGCTGGACACGCTTCTGAATCCATATTTTTGTATAAAGCTTCCCAACTGAAGTCTCCTAAAAATGGATTTATTTGATATAGACATTGAAAAGATATAACAAACAAAAATGTTATGATAAAATTTTTCTTTACCTAAAGTTTTATACATGATTGTACAATACAAAAGAATGACCAATGGAGCTATATATTGTAATGCAACAACACAAAGGTAGTAAAATACTGCTGCAATCTGTAAAATGAAAATAATCAAAATATTGGTTTATCGAGATCAATATTATATAATAGTAAATTAACAAACCTTTTTTTGCAAATCTCTGTTCGAAATCCTTCCAGCTTCCTTCTTCTGCATTTCTAATCTTTGATTAGCGAGGTTTAAGTATGATTGTAAATAAATAGGCATTATCACTAACTTTAGAATAATAGTAACAATTATTGCAAGTAATCTCATACTCTCAAAAGCAGCTGCAGTCATTCTATAAAAATAAAGACATTTTTTGGGTTATTTTACAATACTTTTTACTACAAAAATACAAAATAAATTAAATAACTTACAGTGGTTTGGTCATACCAGAGAAAACTCTTACAGTGAGGTAGTCTCGACTTATAGGTTTAATCCATAAGCTAGTTAAGATAAGCGGCGATGCGTAACTAATATTGATGAGTAAAAGAAGAAGTTTATTGTCTTTGTAATACCTGTAAATTACAAATTATATATATTACACTAATATATGAGCAAATGGTTTCTAATCACATAAGATAGTCTAAATTCATTTTATTTGAAAAATTAAGTTAGTAATATATATACCTCAAAGTATCCCAATGCATTTTAGAGGCTCGTAATCCTGGAAATGTAAATAATGAACCAACAAATCCACATGTTACAGCTAAGACAAACTTAACAATAATTTTTGAAGCTGGTCCACTATAAAAATAAAAAATAATTAATTTATTAATATTTATTTTTAATAAATATTATTCTAGCAAGGGATATACCTAGACGAAAGACCTTGATCTTTCAAAAATACCGAAGCAGTGTGATTGAAACTTTCATAAGCATTATCCAAACCTAATTCAAGAGTGTTTTCATCTATTATCAGGATCATCATTGCTATAACAAGATAAGCAAATCCAGTTACAATACACGTTGATCTTTCTCCAATGCTCTCTTCTCCTTTGAAGTATTGTACCCAGAGTGTGATTAAAACTTTACTACAAAGTGTTAAGGAACGTACATAGTTGTAAAAATATTTATTTAAAATAATATAAAATTTTTTTTTAAGGATACAATGCAAATCCTATAACCAAACAACACCACAGCATACTTAAATTAATTTCATCTTTGATTGGATACCAATTATTATACATCTGTAAAAACAAAAATACAGTGATAAATATTTTAAAGAAACAATATCAATACACATGATATAGACAGGTAGTATTAACTATCAATACTTAAAATTGAAATAAGAAATTTAAAATAGTAAAAAACTCTAATTATATCAAAAAAGCTTTACAATGTTTGGTAGTTATACAACATTATTATACATGTTGTACATACCTCAGTCATAATATATACAATTGCGCCGTATATAGAGAAATCAAGTAACCATTGAAAGTCAGAATAAAATTTCAAATGGACAATATCAAGTGGAGTAACAGGCGCTGTTTCAAGCGTTATATCTAAGTTTCGTGGTATCTGAAAGACATCCGGAGCTTTCCCATTCTCTGTATGTTTTCCTTTTTTAGGCTTTTCTTTTGCGTGACCCATGAAATTCCTTAATTCTTGGTCTGTTGGATAAAGGTAACGTTTCAATCTGAAAATTGAAAAATTAAATTATTCTCTAGCATAACACACTCAAAGATAGACTGAAATTATTTAATTCAGCATATTTACCCTGTGGAACACAAAATCCATTTTGCTATTGAAAAATGCGAGCCCAATTTTTGAATTACGCTGACCATTATCAGCGTAATAACCAATTGTGCCCCTAATAGAGCCTGAAATTCAAACAAAAATAGGAACGAAATTAATTGAGGTTATGGTTCACTTGGGCTTCATTAGTAAATTAGTCTTTAAATCGCATTATTCACTCGATACTCGGAATTACACGGGAGCACTGATTAATAGACAGATTAAGAATTAAATTGGTCGCGTAAAAATACCACCTCACAGTCACGAAGACACGAATAATAGCTAGTTTTAAACTTACCATCGCGAATAGAATAGAGAAAAATAAATGGTCCTCTTGTCTTTTATATGTATTATCCAAGTAATTTAATAAATAACGATGTAGTGGCCGATGATCCGCTCATGTCGCTGGACCCGTTCCACAACTCGAGATTGAGAAATCAATCACGGACAAGAATTGTCTAAGTCATAGCTCTCTTAGCTGCTGGGGAAGCTCGGGAGTCCAGCTGCAGAAGACGAACTGAGGATGCACACGTTGCTGGCTTTATTAATAGAATACATGTTCCAAAACGAGCCACCAGCTGACTGGCTAGAGGAAAGCCCGCGGATAGCGCATCCCACGACCGGTCTATTATCTGAAGTTGGCCCCTTTTGTACTGCTATACACACAAATACGCGTATATAACGGCGGGAAATTCAAAAAGGTTTCCTCTCGTGAGCATTAAAATCGAAAGTAAAATGATTCATTTAAAATACAGTAATAATCATGTTATGCGAAGAAAGAATTTTTTAATGATAAAATTCCAAAGTAAAGTAATGCGGTTAGAATATATTAATGATCGTGTTTTATTCAAAGAAGTTTTTATTAATAAAAATTGAAAATAAAAAGTGCGTTCAAAGTATAAGTAATGATCGTGTTATTCAAAGAAAAAAGTTTTTAATTATAAAAGAGTGTGTCATCGATTATTATCATTAGTAAGTCGATGTTAGTGATTGAAATAACAGATATATCTTTCAATTGGTGATAAGATTAGAGGATTGGACATAGGATTAAGATGAGGTAAAAAGCTTAATGAACACCTGGATTTAATTTAATTAAGAAACTTTATTTATGTAATATGGCAAGCATTTTAAATTCTATAACATGAAGGTAACTTAATTGAAATGATAGAAAAATTTGGAATGGATATATAACAATTTATACAAATAATTGGCCAGCTTCATGAATCTTCATGTCAACAAATTCGTGGAAGCATTGCCTCTGCTGTCGGTTAGACTCTTTGCAATGGAGTAGGATTGTATAAAAATTATACGTAGTAACTTCTTATAAGCAAATTAGTTCTCGGCTTTGTAGACCCTGGTGCAGACGATGTCGTCGACCTTCATGACCTGAAATACAAAAGATAAGGGAATTATTACATTTTCTATTACTTTTTCAGTGAAATAAATTATAAAGCTACTTTGACTAATAAATAAAAAAAAATGATAAAAGCTACAATATAACAAATAAAGCGCGCGGTAACAATGGCAGTAAAAATGCTAATTGTTCGTTGCACAATGGAAAACAATTTTTACGATTACATAACTCAACTGCATATACAAAAAAATTCTATATACAATTTTAACAGAAGTAAAAATTCTTATTCATCCAACAGCGCGCAACGATCGGCCATAAAACGAGGGAACAAAAAGATAATGATGACAGATAAATAATGAGCATCAACTAACGGCCTTCATTTCCGTGGGGGTGAACTCGCGCTCGATGACGGTGTCCTTGTCGCCCTTCTGGACATGGATCATCTTGTTGCCGTCGAGGGTGATAACACTCTTGACCATACGGCCGTCTGGGGTCTCCTCATCGAATTCCTCACCAAGCCTGAACTTGATCTCAGAGTTCTTGAAGGTGCTCTGGGTCTTCATCGTGTATTCACCGTTGTTCTCTGTCACTTCAACAACGGGGCTCACGCTGGCGCCCATCTTACGGGTGATGATACCGACACCTGTGGCAAAAGAAAAAGAAACATTAACATTTTTTTGTTAAAAACAATTAAAATAATAATTATTTTATGAGTAATGTCGTTGGTTTCATTGCTGTGACGAATTCACGCATATATGATTCATCCTTGCTCACGATGACAGAACATATTATTTGCACAAAAGTTATAATTCACGAGAGGAAAATTTTTACAGTCTTATAATCGTTTTGATGTATATTATGCAGAAACGTCAAGGTTCATGGTCTTTTGGAATATCTTGTGCGAAAACATTGTAAATGTGAAAGTATTATTATCAATCAGAAATTATTTTAAAAAATCGCCACGTAAGAGGAGGGATTTATAGATAAGACCGGCGAGTCAATCTGGTCTTGAATCCAAAATAATTCAATTTAATTTATTAATGTTGTCTATACATATTTTATATAGACTTTAAATCTCAAATATCTCAATTAACTTTTATTAGTTAATTAAGAGAAGAACGAGTTTTAATTTCATTCGAAATAACAAAAAAAACTATCTCTCATACAGTCAGACACAACACGCCCTCCTTTTTTATCAGCCACGTCCGTTACATGAAAGATCACAAACAAAAGCAGAATCTCTCTTTTTCTCTCTCTCATTAACACTAAATGTTCGCGCATATATATAGAGTAAAAGGAAAAAGAAGACAATGTATGTGACATCTTTGTAAATATATCTCTCTCTTTCTCTCACCAAGGGCCTTCATGTACTCATCGAAGTTCTCGGTGTTGACGAGTTTGTACTGCTTTCCCAGGAATCCCGACATTTTAGTTACTGTTAATCGTTCGTACGTAACAGCGAGAGCAAAAGTTGCGAACTTTGGACTGAAGCGTCAAGTTGGACGTTTTAAAGAGAACTGAAAGACATGGCCGAGCTGCCGGGCATTTTATAAGAGTCCGTAATCTCGTTTCCATCGATCTGCCATGTCAATGACACACACAGACGCCGCTGACGAATCATGATGTGGCCAAGACGACTGTACGAACGTATTTTTTCGGCATACAAGTGTTGTGTTTGTTGCTGAGAGAGAAAGAGAGAGAGAGAGAGAGAGAGAGAGAAAGAGAGAGAGAGAAGGAAGAGCATTGAGTGGTAAGTGAAGTTTGACTTGTTGCTTAGCCGGAGAAACGTCATTTTATAAATAGAACGATATGAGTGTGTGTGGGTGTATGTGATTACGTATAGGTTGGCAAAATTATCGGTATTGATGAAGGTTAAAGAATAAGTGTGAGCAAAGTGAGCGCTCAATTCTTCTAAACGAGAAACGCTAGTCATACATTTTGGGGTTTATGAGAGTTTGATTACAGGTTTGCCAAGGATGCGTTAGTTTATGTCATCATCATCATCATAGCTTCTAATCGTTGCGGTACTTGAATTTACGGACTTTTATGGGGTACTACTTGATAACGTTGATCAATTAAGTGTATATATATATGGTTAAGAGCATAATTAAAAAGTTATTATTTGTTATGTAAACAGAGATAATATAGTATATATAATAACATGAAAAAATTAATTGGCATTATCATTATATTCAATGTCAATTTTTTTTAATTTTTTCTATTCTTTTAAAATTGCAAAAATATTTTCATATATAGTTCATTATACAGTAAATTTTTTTGTCAAAAATATTTTTTAACAAAAAAGGATCATGATAGATTAGAATGAATTGTTATATAATAGAAAAGTTATATTAATTTTATACGTGATTAATATTTTTTTGTACATTATATAACATTTGGAGAAATTTCATTATTAGCTGTTTAATTTCAAAGTCACTTGATATTAAGATATACTGATTATGAGCAAAGGTCGATAAGATGATTAACGCGATTATAATCCATTGGAAAGTACATTGAGAACTACATGTGAGTTATATTAGACCCATAATTACATAATAATGCTAATCTTATACCACCGTTTCTAATTTTAATGTTCTATTTTAATTGTAGCTTAAGATAATTCTCGTCGCAATTGCATAGCGCATGAATTTTAAGAAAAATATATATAGAAACTCAATAAACTTTTAAAATTAATCTTCATTGTTTTCTTTGCACTAAAAAGAATCAAACTATTGACTCTGAAATTGATTTTATTTTTCATATTATAAGTTATGCAAGAAATGATTTTTTTTCTACATTAAACGACAAACAGATAACAGCGTACCGATAAAAAGTTAATTTCTAAAAACTTCGCATTGCAATCGTTCGATAGGCGCAAGCATTATATTCCCTCCAACGATCCTTTACAAACACGAATACACAATTAATCGCGCATTCCACAACAGTACATATATGCATAAAACACACGACCAACGATGCATTTTCATCCTCAACTGTTAGTAAGAAACATCAGAAGACCTGCAAACGAAGAAAGAGACGAGAGAAAATATTGAATTTGCCGTCCATTAAGATGCCAATGAGTCAAGCGCGAAGGCAATTCTGCACGCGCACTCGCTTGCATGCAAGTACAAAGACCACGTATATATATACTGTACTTATATATCCTCCCATGTATGCACATACTATACATTTATGTGCAAATCTCACAAACGCTGCGAAAAACTTCGAAAAATAGATCCAAAAAAAAACCTTCCAATTTAGGTTTTTCTTGTTGGTTAGGGTATCTAGAAAAGATATCTGTTGTTGAACAAAGTCCATCGAAGCGTATCATTTCTCTGGGACCAATAATCAATTGTTTAAAAATGATTAAAAATAGCTCTAGTTTAGTTCTAAATCATTCCACCAAAAATAACTTAATAAAAAATTTGGAAATAAGAAAATAAAACTAAATAGCGACTAAATAGACACCCTAACCAGCGAGAAAAACCTAATTTGGAAGGTGTCATCGAAAAAAAATTTTTAGATCCATTTTACGAAGTTTTTCGCTGCGTTTGTGAGATTTTCACATATACGTTGGAACACAGTGGTAGGTATATATATGGTCAGTTCACGTCAACTGTTAAAGGTGAAATTTCAAAATTGCTCAAAATTTTTTTACATGTTCCAAATTAGCCCCAGAACACAACCCTAAAGTTTTCGAGCAAAATATTCAATCGTTCAAAAGTGAGAATTAATTGAAATTTTTAAAATAATGAACTTTTTCATAAATGTTCAATTTTCATGATTTTTCAACTCAGAAGTGTGAAACTTTTTGTATAGCACATTAAATAGGAAAAAGTTTATAAATTCTGAGTACAATTCCCTAGAATTTTTGCAAATTAAGGTATGCCCAAAAAAGACCAAAAAATATATTTTTTTTGCTTTTTTTTTATACTTTAAAAAATTACACTTTTGAACGATTGAATATTTTGCTCTAAAACTTTAGGATTGTGTTCTGGGGCTAATTTGAAAGATGTAAAAAAATTTTGAGCAATTTTCACCTTCAACAGTTGACGTGAAATGACCCATATACATTTGTCGCTTGCTGCATGCCAAGGAGAAGAAAGAAATTATCGCGCACGCGGGAGCCGTCGAATAATTGAAAGATCGGAGGATTAGCGAGAGCTTTGTGTGCACGTATATATGTGTGCCGTGCGAAGTATTATACCCGATCGACAATCACGATAGAAATCGCTGCTGGTTGCAAAAGGAGCTGGATTACGCCAGTTTGGTAATAAATCAGTTGATATAGCTATAGTATAATATATATATGCTGTAAGACACGCGCTACGCAGCTCTCTGAACATCGTGTATGTGTGTATAGGATGTGTGTAGATATACGTACATATATATATGAGTATACGGGACGGTGAAACCTGAAGCCCTATACGGGCGCAGCAGGTAAATATTGTGCCCTCGTGTGGCTGCTGGTGTTATCGATATCAGATGCAAAATGCGTATTATATAGCGAGGAGAGGGGAAATATCATGGGTGTATGGTTGCGAATTTTTTTTTTTTTGTGTTTCGTACAGTTTTTGTGGCTTCCCGTACGATATATAATTTTTGCGCAGAAATAAAAAAAAACAAAGTTGTGCTAACGTTTTGTTTAAATTCAGCCTTGGTTTAGAAGATACCGAAGTTATACAAGTTTATGGTAATATATTGCAAAAATTAGAATTTCATTTTCATAGTTTTTATCAAAAGTGAGTTGAGAAAAAAAATTTATCTTTATTCAACATAGTTTTAATGTTACTTGTCGTGACCTGCTTTACTTTATATAAGATTTTTTAGCAAGACTTGTATCTATATAGTTTAATATCATAAAGTTGTTACATGATATAACTTACATATGTTGAATATATAAAGGATATTTAACTAATAATATTTTAACCTTGTAAAATGTTTTAGTTATAATTTATTATTTAAAAAAAAAATTATTAAACCACGAATGCGTTTCTTTGTGGATAAAGTCGGGAACCTGCGATACCTACTCCAATAGTGACGCGATGAGGACAAAAGTGCTATATATACAACGATGTTTCACTTGGAAGGCACTTATCATATTCTCCGGTGCGTATACCGACATTACTATATATATCATGAACAAGGTTAACTCTGCTTTGTACATGGAATTCAGACCTAATTTCTCTACCATTATCATTTTCACGATTACCTTGAGGACGTCTCGTTTTTATTAAGTATAAATTGTGCAGACTTGGGTAAGATTGGGGAGAATATTGAATAAACTTTTTATAAACTTGAATGCCCGTTTAAGAATATGTTTCCGTACTAATGTGAAAAAGTTTATACAAAGTTTAGAGAGCAAAAATCAATGTTTGGTAAAATCTTGTTAAACAATCTTATATATACGTAATACAGACTAGTATAGAAAAATTCCCAAAATTTTTATAAATTCAAACTAGACGGTTTCTAAAAAATTCAAAACTATATAATTCTAGCCAGTTCAAACGCGTTATCTATCAACAAATGTTTGCAAATCGGTGACTCAGTATTAGACTAAAATTAGAATAATGCGGTCACATAAACGTCATGACGTTCAGGCCCCGAAGTTGAATGGTCAAGGTGGAGCGGACATCGTGTAATGCGCGCACTACAGGCATTTACAATCGCGATTACAATTTATTAACTCTCTTTCTCTCTCTTCTCTCAGAGATGAATTCAGGGATTAAATTGGCTGACAATTGGTCTGTCTGATGCGGCTGCGACTGCGACTGCGTCGTCGTCGTCGTCGGGTCATTGTACTGTCGACAGCGCCCGCTTGGTAATAAATTAAAATTGATTCGATTACGGGCAATTATAATTCCTAACGGATTCTTTTCGATGAATCTTGCATTCTAATCTACACTTACGCGACATAACTTATATTTAACAATAAAAAAAAATATATCTATAATTATACAAATTTAACACAGTTTAAACAACCGTAAGAATCAATCCGCACGTTTTTGTACTTATTACCGATACTAACAATACACGAAATTGTCAATTTGCACGACTAAACATATACAATTACCGGCGCGTAATCGTACGAACGCCTCGCGTGTGTGGCGACCAACGTATATAGTTAAGTGTGTGTGTGTGTGTTATACCCGCATGCACTCGAGCGCGTACTACGTGTATATATATATACTCAGGAATCTCGTGTTCCAAAACGAGAGCCACGCGTCGCTAAGCTCGTATAACCGGTTCTTCTCGCCCACTCTCTCCAAATATATATTTATATCCATATTAAAGCTAAACAGCGCGTGCGACACACAAGGGATTTGTGATGATCCCCGGCTTATGAATATTTCATTACATATACAAGATGATTAGGCATCGATGCATATATAGTTAGCATATAACACGTGCAACAAGAAAGTGCGACGCGTTGTTGAACGCGCGCGCGCGCGCAAAACTAGCCGAGTCATCGATTGCCGGAAAAAATCAATACTTATATATAGAGAGAGAGAGAGAGAGAGAGAGAAGCAGATGTGAAAAAATTACGTTCATGCGCGCTCGCGGTCCATAACAGCGCGAATACATAAAATGACGGTGCAATATATATGAAAATACACGTAATCGAAAACGTGCTATAATATAAACAGCAATGATCGTATAATACTCAATATCTAAAGAATGAAAGAGAAAAAAATGTGTTTTTTACACAGATTCAGATAGATATAATAATATTACGTTTAATCTATTATTATTATTATAGCATACCAAGTGCCTTCATGAGCTCATCGAAGTTCTCGCTGGTGGATAGCTTGTACCTCTTGCCAAGAAATTCAGGCATGGTGGTGCTGTTACTGCTGCTGCTGCTGCTGCTGCTACTGCTTATAGGCGTGTACACCAAAAGGATCAATAAGGCAACGACGAGCTGACTAGCCTGCAGCAACGTTCTGGACATGAAACTATACGAGCTTACTTTGAGGTATCTACTCAAAAATTAAAAAAAAAACTAATGGAAGACCCGAAATTAGCTATATAACAGAGGTATATAGACGTAGAGATAGGAGTGTGAGAGAGGTGTGATTCGTATCGTGGCTGCTGAACGACTGAACTTGAACAGTGGTCTGCCTATAAGATCTCTCCCCTATAAGCCGGCTGCTCTATACACCGGCGTGCTGCTGCTGCTGCTGCTCCGCTCTGTGGTACAGTAGTAGTAGTGCGGCGCGGGACCTCGTTAAATTGTATGTGTGTATAGAACGTACCCACACACACACATACAACGTATCCCTTCCTTTACCGCCCCCTTACTGGATCCCCTTTATATATATCGTTAGATACATGCTTTCCACGTGTGTATATGTGGTAGTGTTCGCTATATATATGTTATATACGTTCTATATATTATATGATCCTCCATCCCCCCACTACTTTTCCATTGCTCTCAACTATGTGAGAAACTCTTCGAACTATGCGCTATATATATATGTACGTATGAACGACTCGAATCATCGCCCTCTCTCCTTCGTCGCGCGTAGAGAGCATCAGCGGCCGTATACTTATTTCATTTATTTTTATTGTACGCGTTTGCGCGCTCGCTGCTGCATCCTTTAATTCAACGCGTGCGTATTCTCTATAGTTACGCAGAGTTTCTTCTTATCCGCTTACTCCTCTCCCTCTCTCTCGTCGCGTATAATATAGCTTTTGCTATTTTCATTTTAGCAAATGTTCTCGTTTGAATTGCCGACGACGAAACAGATGAGTACGTGTTATAACATATACCTAATTGAATTTTACTATCCACTTGGCGGTAATGCTTCTCTCTCGAGATCTTTTTTCTCTTTTTTTTGTTTACTTTTCTTATCGGTTATCACTCATTTGTATATATATATTCGCTCGTTCACATACTTTGCGCAAAAACGTTAATTTAGTTATACTTAGCACACGTGCGTGTGTATATATATGAGTGAGAGAGAGCCACGCCGTCATATAGTAGGTAGGGATCGAACGATACCGCACCCCAGGTTACAATTGGTCGAAATGCTCCCGCGCCGCTTAGCTAAACCAATCAGAAACGTCCTTTTATGGTCTATTCAAACTGTGATATGAGGTATATAGAAGAGGTATATACGCATTCAGCGAGCGCCGCTTTAAATGATAAATGACGGATTGAACCTTAAACGATGACGATTATTACCGAATGAGTGCAGGATTGAGAGAGAGAGAGAGAGAGAGAGAGAGAGAGAGAGAGGATCCGTACACTTTGGGCTACTTTGCATTGTACGGGGTATGGGCAAAAATTAGAGACTTGGTCCTCAATGAAATCATAAAAGGAGAAGGAAGACTGTCTCTCTCTCTCTTTCTCTCTGCATAAAGTGTATAGTCACAATTAGAGAGTGAACGTTCGCAAGGAACATCCGCCCTTATAACTTCGTGTATATATATACATATACTCGTCGTCTTCGTTTCTTCTTCGCCGAAGTTATCTTTTTCTTGCTTCGCCTTCCAGCCGCTCTTTGACATCCGACTTTTTGCATTCCAAAGCGCGGCGGCATAGCATGGCGATGCAGAGTTAAGAGAGAACAAGTCTGGCATGACTTTTTTCTTAGCAACTCGATCGATGTTATATTTAGATGTCGGTTGCTGTGCGGTAATGATTTTTCTTTTTTTGTAATAAATATACAAACATTTGAGCGATGGGGAAGGTCAACCCATAAACAAAACACACATCACATAGTTTTTTCCGACG
>JAWWEQ010000055.1:5004840-5022496 GCA_035583055.1 Torymus tubicola | reverse complement strand
AGATATATATATATATATATATATATATATATATATATATATATCTTGGCAATGCCGTTAACGTAGCGATCATTTCTCTTCTCTACGCGAGCACGCGATAAATTCCAGCAGGCGAAATAATTGAGGCCGACGGTATACCACCGCACGCGACTTCCCTGACTTTTGCCCTATAGCATTATTCTTTTTTTTCCTCCTATATAGAAAGCGCGTAGATACTTCGTGATGTGAATTAAAAGAGGATTAAGGGTATACGCGAAGGATCGGAGAAACATATATGGTGTGGAAGAAAGATGCGCTATGCGCCGTTGATGTATGCTTCGAGCGGAAACGATCGTTTAATTTAGTTCAAGTATTTAGTTTAGTGTGAGGAGGAAGAATCAATTTAGAGATATAATATAAGAGATCGGTAATAGCGATGAAGTAATTCTCAAGTTTATTATACCAAATATAATCTGTTTTTTTTCATTTGTAGGTAAATGAAAATGATATGTTACCTTTATCCTAGCTCTATACCTATACATTCATTAACATCCCTTTACATCCAGCAATCCTAATCCACTTGTTTGTATATATATAGCATGTACATACGTATTTGGAGCACTCACACATACTCACCTTGTACTTTCTTGTTACAGTCGAGGAGATGATCAGGGAGGTGGACGTCGACGGGGACGGCCGAATCGATTTCTATGGTAAGAGAAAATCGCGCCTGGCAACTTATTTTCCCGCGACACACGCGCAAACTGTCAGCGGCAATGCCCCAAGACTTTGATCTGAAAAGAAATGAATTCTCGCTACTGCTTGCAGTAGTATATACATATCTATATATATATATACACGAATGCATTCTACGTGGCTTCGTGTATCGAGGACGTGGCCGACGAAATGAATTCCGAACTATATATATATATAGGCTATCTTCGATGGCGATGGGCTTTTTCTTACTTTAGGTGTATATAAAGGTTGGTTATTTTTTCTTTTCTTTATTTCGAGGATGACAGAAAACGTATGAGGCTGATGGTTTTTAGTATATATAAAGCAGTTTTGATGGTTATAACGAAGTTTTTTTTGACATGTATAAACAAGTCAGTCATAAGCTCGTTTGTGCGACGTTTTAACTTATTCTAAAAAATAATTTAACGAAGTACGAAGTATATCCATGTGACTATACGTACATCTGGGAAATGGTTCAGAACGTTTCGAATGCATATGTCCGTTATCCGTATTATAAAAATATCCTTTACTCGCTGCAAGGATTAAACATTTCTTGATTACATTCAAAGGGATATTGATATTTTTTTCTATATTAGTCCGATTTCAGTTCTTCGTTACTGTAGCATAATACTTTTACTAGTATAGCAAAATGAAAAAAATTCCATTTGATAATCTTCTCTACCTTTTAATTACCTTCATGTATAAACTTTACTCTCATCACTAGGATCAACTCAGAAAAGAAATATTCGTATATCCATATTATATATTAGCATTCCACGTCATTATACCGGCCACCTTCATCTTGTTTTTGTCTGAAATTTAAGAAAAGTAGGATTCCGTAAAATAGACTCGAATTTTTGCATAATATATTAAGATAATAAATCGAAAGTTTAAACGAGTTCTCGCGAAACTTCAAGTTTTATTTGAGCGTCGTCTATGAGGATCCTTAAAGGCACACCGAGCAAGATTTAGAACTATATCTTCAGGTTGCCTTCATTCATAAAGTCATATTTTCCGGACTATGAATGTAAGAATTTGAATAAATACTCTATTTAAAATTTATGCGTACACTTCACGGCCAGAGTGCGTCTAAATGACCCTCATTAAAACTTACCCTATAGCGTTGAAACGCTTTATACTAAATTTTCATCTAATAAATGGTATACTTGACTCCCAAACCTTTTTTTTGAAAAGCAAAAATAAAAACACAGCCTAAGTTGATAATTAACAGCGATAACCGCGAACTATCGTACACCTACGTATACTCCACCAGAGATATAAGATTATAAAGGGACTAGGAGAGAATATTCTTATCGAGATGAGGCAATCACGATACAGTCTCACGCGCGCTGTAAATTCTGTATGCCGGTGACGTTTGCGGTGAATGGTATTGGGTCAGAATCTTAGATATTCTGATATTTACTTCATTTTTATAAGCCATATTTACATGGGTGCGTGGTTAAGGAGAGGGTGAGGATAAACCAGGTTTTCGAATGTAGCTCGGAAAATTCGTTTAATTCAAACTCATTTGAGACTGCAACGTCGATAATTTCTATTTTACCATATTATTTTCGCAAAATCATCGACTTACGTATATACGAGCCTTGGTTATAGTCTAAACTTTTATAAGCTTCCCACGTGTACATATATATATCTAGCAAGGGTTCGCGGAAATATGAGCGATCACGTATGACCTTACCCTCGCAGTTTGTTTTATGGTTTTTCGCAAAATATATATATTTTATACTATACAAAGTAAACGCGTATTTTTTCCCTGCCTTTTTTTTGTCCCTACTCGAAAGAAAACAGGTCCATCGCCAAAACCAAATTTCTCGTGGTCGTATAACCTGCGGCATATACCATTAAACGCAGGTCGCTATACCAGAACGAAAAAAAAAAGAACAAATACAAACGCGAACACCTTTTTTTAATAAAAACAAAAGCATATATATATAGCTTTTTCAACTTTATTATTTTCTTTTTTACAGAATTCGTACGAGCACTAGGCGAGCCAGGCATCGACGACGACGACGACGATGACGCTGGCGACGATGTTACGGAAGACGCACAATCGCCTACCTCGCCGCCACCCTAATCAGACTTTGGCCAGCCCCACATGTGTTGACAACCATGCATACACAGCAGAGAGAGAGAAAAGCCGATGGGTTAACGTATGGAAAAAAAAATATAACGACGAGATTTACGGAGGCACTTTTACTGCGGCAGCGTAGGACGACGTCACCTGCTACAGCGACGACAGCGGCAGCGGCTATTAAGAATTTCGATCGTTTATATCGAGAGAGAGAGAGAGAGAGAGAGAGAATGAGAGAGAATCTGCGCATCCCGAGATTTAGAGCGTCGACGCGCACGCGCAAAAAAAAAGGAAAAGAGAGAGAGAGAAGGGGCGAGTCGGTCGTAAAAATGATAGCGTAAATCTCGTTTTAATATCCGCATACAAGCATGCGCACGCGTTTGTATACCGATCGGTTCGAGTTCATCTTTTTTTTCTCTCGTGTTCTCTCCTCCCCCATCTATACTTTTGTTGTTCTTTGCCGATCGCCGAATTAACGCACGACACTTCGCTCTAGCACGACGTATATTAACACTCTCACGAATTCATTATCTCTCTCCACACCACTGTTCACTTATCTTCCAGGCGATTTTTACGGCCGGCGCCGGCTATATTATATATACGTATATACATATAATATATACGACGATGCATATTTGCATTATACACGCTGCAGCTTTAAATCGCGTCTCATGCGAGCGTCAATTTCTTCTGTTCTTCTCTATACAAAAGGTGCTAAGCGAAGAAACTGATGATTAATAATGTACTTATATGCCCGATGCGAAACAAACGAAACGCGACTGTTATATTCGCTCTGTCATCTTTCGTATTTCATAAAAAATAGTATAGCTTATAATCGTACGCACGCTGTCGAGGAAAAAAAAAAGAGAAAAGCATTTGACGCAATTATCTTGTGACTGCAAGCGATCTCAAAGGTTTGCATTCTTTTCAAGTCAGATTTTACGCAGTATTATTATAATAAGTATTATTGTGATTGCGGCGATTTTTTCGATGTACCGATAAACGAAGAGATTATATATGGTTACGAAGAAAGTTGCGGACGAAGTGAATTCTTTTTTTTGGAACACGAAGGATTGTGGCGAACAAAAGAATTTTGAAATACTTTATAAATGTAACGAAGCTATTGATAATCGATAATCATATGTAGCAAAATGGCATACGAAAAAAAAACACGATCGCACTTTTATTGAAAACTATCCCGTAATTAAATAAAGCAAACCCAAAAAAAAAACATTCACACCTTTCTCCTCTTGACGAATTACCGATTAAACACTACTAACCGATAAATCAAATTCAAAGTAGTAGATGTCAAAATTTCAACAAAAAACAAAGTATGTACTCGATTGATCCCGGTCGGGTTTTATTAAATTTAAAAAAAGAAGAGACACTTCGACGATGCACGAAGTAAGCTCTCTCCATGAGAGAGCACATCGCATCGAATTATATATATAAATAAACAAATTAAATATAAATATAAAGTATGTTATAGGATATCATCGTTGAATTATATCCCATTCTGCAGGCTTTAATCGTGTTTCCAGAGAAAACGAAAAACAAAAATAAATGAACAAAAAAAAAAAGAAAACATGAACAATCGAATCGAAGATATCATTACGTATTTCAAGATAAAAGGTTGCTAGATCTGCCTAAAAGTATTAATCAAAACTCACACGAATTTCTCGATTTTTTCGTAAGCAGAAGACTTTTTCGACTTTAATCACTCGTATACGCACATTATGAAGATGATATTTGAATCAAATGCATTTATAAAAAGTGAAACGATGCTGATCAAGCTGCTGATTCCTCGAAGGTTTTACTATATATTTATATAGTTTAAGAAATGGCTTAATCTTGTAACTATTCGACCACGAATTTTTTACATTGACTATCTTCTTAAATTCAATATAATTGATAAAACGTAAATCAGTTTGTAATTATGAAAAGTTAAAATGTAGCGCCGAATAAATTTAAACGTTAAAATAATCCAAATCTAAAATCGAGGCCGAATCGTATGCACCAATCATTATGATATATATGTATGCAAATTTCCTCGCGAACTATTGAACCACCTGATCTTGCAAGATTTTGGGTCACTGATTTTGAATTTCCTATCAAAACGAGCGCATTCATAAATCGCCCACAACGTCAATATTCATACACCTGCTTCGACCTTATCACTTCTTTTCCAAAAATTACAGCAAAAGAAAAAAACAGCTACGTTAAAAAAGTATATCTCATAAATTTCGTGGTCGAAAAGTCACAAGCTGTCAAAGACGCACATTTGAATCAATAGATTATAATTATATAAGTACGCGTGTATCCAGTGTATAAGCTCAATTCATCGTCTATCTCCTCTCCTCTCCTCTCCTTATTCGACTTCTTTAACACACAGGTGCTTTTTTACGCGCGCGCGTGCGCAAGCATAAAGCAACATACACACGAGGAAACAGCGGCGACTAATGCGTAGTCGATTTTCACGGAACATCGGTCACCTGAAATGATCGAAATAATATATAATTACAAAAAAAATCAAACAAGAATTAATCTGTAATACATATACAGATAATGATAATGATGATCCTCTTTTTTCCGTGCATTTGCAATAAAGAAAGAAAAAATAAATAAACACACGAACACACACTGCGAGAGATTATATTGCGGTTATCCTTACTATACATAAGGATCGACTCTAACGATGATACTGAATATACTTTTTTCGAATTAATCGGTGTACTTGTCAATCTTCACGCGCAAACAATCTGAGCTGCAAGTCTATATCGAAACATATATTATATATACATATTACGAGCTGTCACTTCAAAACTATTAATTTTTTACTTGACAGTTAGCAATTTTTCAAAGCTCGTTATACTCTAAACAAAACAAAAACAGTACTGATAACTAGCTGTACTTCTCTCTACGTGTAATTCTAGTCAGACTTTAAAAAAAAAAAAAAATAACAAAATTACAACAGGTTACTTCTACTCTGTTCCATACATATGCATATATAAATATAAATATATATCTATTTTAAGAATTCAATAAATCAATAATAAATTGTAAATCTGCAGAACAAACTTTTTGTCTTTTATTACTTCACTCTATTCTACATACATTTCCCGATAAATTCCTGTGCCACATTTTATCACCACTCGATTTTTAACAAGCGATATTATAAACTCAAACGTATTGACGTTATTATTAAGCAAACGTAATAGTTGTCAACTAGTTTTTAAATGAACTTTTAATGTAAAACATTCATCTATAGACTATATTATTATTATTATTATTATGTGTTATCGAGTTGAGGCAAAATTGGCAAAGCTTCCAGACACTTGGGTAATCCCTTGCAGTATATCCAAGTGGGTTCAGTTCACAACCTTCTCATAAAAAAAAGGATCTTCCAAATGCTCCTCACCTCAATGTTGCTGACTATAGTGGGAAGGGCAGGCATCTCCTCCCCGTTAGTGCAGATCATTCAAAGATAACGCGTGCAATGACGTCTCATCCTATCACTCCACAGAATCTACATTTATGATTTTTTTTCACCCCTTGTTCTAAGATCCTTTGTACCTCTGTTTCCGTATAGCTATATTACTCATGTGCCATATTTTAACTTCAGTCGATTTTTAACAAGCGATATTGTATTATAAACTTAAACTTATTGACGTTATTATTAAACAAACGTATCGACTATTTTTTAAATGAATTTTTTAATGTGAAATTATACTCCTCTATGTAGTTACACGATATAAAAATTTTTTACTTTTATTTGCAATAAAATAAAAACAGTTTTAGTAAGCTTCTGAGGAGTAAAAAGGGAAGTTTTACGGATATAGATAGGCATTAAAAAAAATCGTTCCTATTTTTTTTATTAAGTTCGTTTTTATTAGCGATAAATAAACTTACATATCTATACAATAACAATGTAGTATTCTCATAACTCTCAGAAAATATAAGATCTATTCGCAATAATTCGTAAGTGATTTTTTGTTTTTTCCTTTTTTTTTCTTCTGTTTTACATATCGTCTGACACAAACTGACTCGCCCGCACGGTGACGATCCAACGAAGCGAGAGCTCGAAAAAGCGTTTCAATAATCACAATTGGACTTCTATTAAATTTAAATTTACTTACATTTACATTTATTTAACATTACACACTGTACAGCAGCCTAATTGTTCGTCTTAAATTTTACGTCGAAGGCTTAGTCTTTTTCTTTTATATTCACATGTGAGTGTGTACGTGTGTATAATCTGTATATATTGTGTGTTCCACGACGACTCAGCTTCGTCCGAGCGTCCAGCGGAGCGAGTCGCGCAAAAAATACATCGTGGCTCTTTTGCCTTTTCATCTACGGATTTGATTAAATTTTTTCTTTTTTGTCAGTTTTTTTTGTTGCTGTTGTTATTTGTATCTTTACACATTTATGTAAAAAGTCGCGTGGCCCATTTGGAAAGCAGGTAAGTGGAACAACGTTTACAATTATAAATTACTACTATATACGCCCTCGTCGTTCTTCCTCAACGTCTCTCCCTCTTTCTACATAAGAATAATCAATCACTTGTTTTTTTTTTTCATTAACAATAAAGTACGTGGAAGAAAATTCGTTGTCAACATGCCTTTAGGTTTCTTGTGTATCTTTTTTTTGTTGCATTGTATAAAGACATGACTATTTTTCTCATGCTTGGTCTTTGTAAAATTATTTGTCAGTTCTTTTAGTCAATTGTTTCATTAATAAAATTGTCGTGTTCATGCTCTTCACGAAATTTCCTTCACAATACTTGAATAAATCGAATCATCCACATAAGACACAATTAGTCTTATCGTATATAACAGCGATAAAACAGATATTATAAACTATTACAAGGACTCTTTTATTCTCATCGAAGCTTTGCAGCCGCTTAAATAACATGAAAAATGAAAAGAAGAAAAATCATGATCATGGCATCGAAACGCTATCTATAAGGTAACAGTACATTATATATATATACGTCTTAAATATATTTATTTATACGAAACGTCGTTTTTAAACTATATATATATATAATAATAATAATAATATATCACACTCATCATTCTCACACTCGCATTAATATACAACCGCACGCATTCGTTCACGATTTCAAAGAAGAACAAAAGAGTTTAATAATATATGTATATATGTATATATATATATACCGTCGAAGCACACGAGGAAAGAAAAACATAATAAAACGTTCAGTTATAGCGTGATTCAATTTGCGCAAGAGACTTCGTGTTTCATTTTCTTCATTTTTTTTTCCTCCCAACTGTCTTCTACGTTATAACGTGTTAGATTTACACACATGCCACGCGCTTGTATGTCCGCTTGAGCACTTAAATGCTCGAGGACAAAACAAAAAGAGTGTCGGTCAGAGTACAAGAGACACTACTGCACGCGAGAGGAACATGATGGAATTGAATTCCACCTGTGCCTGCTTTCACGACACGTTTTAGGAGAAGTAGTAGTGTATTATATCCGATATTAGACGCGAGAACGCGTGGCATTTACACACTTACATACACACAAACGATATCATCTCTTTTGTATACACAGTTCATCATGCGCTTTTTCAAGCACCATTTATCGAATATTTACATTATCCCTCGTTCTCTCTCTTTCTTTTTATCGATTATAATTATAGTCGTCAGCTCATAACGCGGAAAACGAGAGACGACAGAACCTCTGCGCGTATATGATCGGAAACGGATTTTTTCCGCACCGTTCCTTATATAATTCGCGTCCTGCTACGGCGGGATATACACTTTATCGTTTACGATATATGTGTAATGATCCGCGGAATACTGCTGGTTTTTTTTCTATATACGTCCGTCGCGTACTTTTCGTTTTTGTTTTATATCTTTCGTAAAACCGCTAATCGAACGCCCGTCCACTGACGTGATCCGACGTTAAAACAGAGTGTCGCCGTTGCTGTTTCTCTTTAATATATTTTTTTTTCTTTCTTTTTCTTGTTTTGTTTTTTTTTATATTATTTTGGCCCCTGTACGTACAATGGGGCGCGCTATTTACACGAGAGAAATTGGAGAAAAATATGTCACCTGTCTTTATATATTCCTTTTTTTTCGAGCTACAACTATCGCAGTTACATAGCTAGAGTATACAGAGATGAGACAGAATTTTTTTTTCTCGTATATATATATATAGTCGATTGCGGCAAAAGGTCGTCGTTTTACGATGACCGCCATAAAACAGACGACTTAGTGACGAATCGCGTCGTGTTATAGGAGCTTCAAGAATCTATACAAGATATATATATACGTATATATATATATATATATTTATCAAGCATGCCTATAGTAACGTTCGTGAACGCTTGACAAAAAGAAAAAAAAGGGTACGTCAGGTCGTTCGTACACGGCCGACCTGTCGCACATAGTCTCTTCTCCTCCATACTATATTTTCTCATTCTTTCTCTCAATAAACATGATTTTAACGATCGCAAAAAGAGTCACGAGCCAAAAATATATAGCCTCTAATCCTGCGATTCTCTATATAAGAATTATTAGCATATATATAAAAAAGATAGCCTTTCGATTTTTCAAAACGATTACTTTTCATTCATTTTTCGCGTCCATCCTTCATGTTTCCGTTAATACCGTTGACATAATTCAACGCTGTTTTTTCTTTTTTTTTTTTTTAACGTAAAGGCCTCGGAGACAGGTTATTGCTGCCAACTCTCTACTGTAAAAGGGACTCAGACCAGAGTTTTTGTATTAATATATGTATATTTTTATTTTTTTTTTTTAATCTTTTGTTTATACTCATATCACAAACCTTTTACATTTTAAAATATATAAGGTATTTTGCCTCTATCGGGAAAAAAATGCGCTGACGTTACTTCGATGTGCTCTCGAATATACAAAAAAAAAGTAAAACATCAGGTTTATTTTATATAATGGTTATATATATATATATTTGTTGTGTCGCCTTACAAAAACTATATAATATATTGTTCCGCGATTAATGTGACTAAAAAGCAAATTTTGATGAAAAGAGCAATTATATGCACGATATGCGTAATAGAAAAAGCATGTTTTTCACGAAAACTCCCATACCCGCCGCAAATCAGGCAGTGTTGTCGGTTTTCAACGCTTCGCTTTTTTGTCGTCGCAAAGTATCACATTACAATATACCAATGGACAAATATAAAAAACTTTAACGCGATAAACTTAAAAACCGTTATAATATAATAAAAAGGAAAAAAAAGACACAAATAGAGGAACGCGAACTGTTAAAAAGTCTCTCAACGTCATTTATAAGCCACTGATTGCGATTATAGAAAAAAAGTACATGTGTATGTATGTACGTGTATATGTGTGTGTCTGTGAGTATATATGTATGTATATATGTATATACGTGTACTTTGTCATAGAAAAATATAAAAAAGAACAATGGCGAATGAAAAATTTACAATGAAAGAAATATCACTCGGTGGCACATTTCGAAAAAACGTCGTCTCGTGTCGAACGAGCTATTATATCTCTAAAAGAAAAAAAATTCAAAAATCTCGCATCTTCTCATCAATCACAATTTTTATCTCCCCTCTCACTAATTACAATAAAACTCCTCTGATCGTTCTCGCCTTTTATCTACAAAAATTTCTCCTCACACTTATCACCATTGCATACCTCTCAAACACACCCACACATAATAAAATATCGCCGACAACTCGCGTCAGACCACTACAACAACAGCAGCAGCAACAACGACAACAACGACGCACAATGGAAGAGATTCCTTTTGGCATATAACGACACCGTCGTCGTAGTCGTATCTCAACAATATCGCACGGCAAGTCGTCGAGCCGCGAACAAACTGCGCCGTTTTGAAGTTTCGGTCGATTCTCACAAAACCGGCTCCTCGTCTGTCTCGTCGCTGTCCTGGTGCTGATGATGATGATGCTGATGATGGTGATGATGATGATGATGCGACGACGATGACGTGGACGAAGTCGACGAGAACGAAGCAGACGATGATGAGGTTGCAAGTGGTACCGCACTAAACGAGTTGGTACGTGGACGCCTGTGCTGCTGTCGTTTCTGCTGATGCTGGTCATTGTCGCTCATGAGATTCTGAGCGGAGATCAAAGGTCGAAGGGCTGAGCGAAGTGACCAGTAGAGTCGGGGATAGGCTACTTCTTGCCGGACCATCAATTCCTCGTTCTTTTTCTGCATTTTCAACATGATTATCATTAGATTATTCATGGATAAGGTATGGTGTGATGCTAGGAATCTCGAAGATTCTCACCTGAGTTGTGTCTTCAGGTGATGCAGGTACGGTGAAAATTGTGAACTTCTTGTTCTCGGTGAACTGTTTGAGCGCCTTCTCCCTGACGTAGACAAAAGGTCTGATGACTCTGAGCTCCTGCTCTCTGATATAGTAATGTGCCTTCATCGTCCTCAGCTTGCCGTTGCTAAACACGGATCCTAGGAATCCCTCCGTCAAATCATCCAAGTTCTGTGCCAACGCGAGGACATTGTAATTATTGTTCTTAGCCAAAGCATATAACTTGGCTCTCGTCGCCTTCTCGCAGAAGCTAGTGCAGGAAGTGGGCTTGCTAGGGTTCTGCTCAGCAGTTGTAGCAGCATCGGTGACGTCCTCGTCGTGCTTCGAATCCTTGCTCATCTCCTCGTAGAAGTAGGGCACGTTGAGGGCTTTCAGGTACGTCATGGCGTTGAGTGGGTCGAAGCTATCGACACCAATAGTTGCTACACCAATTTCGAAATCAATACCCTTAGATCTAGCATAGAATCTGTACTGATGAAGTGTGTGTAGAAGCGTCAGTGAGCTTTTGCCATTGGGCGCCAGACAGAGAAGGACGCGGTCGGTATCCTTGATCATGTCAAACTCCTGCATGGCTTCAACTGTTGGCTTCCAGATATTCTTCGGCGGACAGTGCCACTGCATCGATGGCTGCTGTGGATCGTCGCCATTGTTGTCGCCCGAGAGTTCGCTGCTACTGCTGTGGATCTGCTGCTGTGACGCCGAGAAGAAGATTTCATCATCTTCAGATAGATCGTCATTGGTCGCTCTGTTTTGTTTGCACAGATTCAACGTGTTTCCACTTCCGTTGCCGAACCTCGGCCTCCGCATACAGCAGCCATTCGAATTGTTCGACTCGGCACTGCTGCTACGTCCAAGCTCCGCCACGGACCCATCCACCGACCTGTCACTATCGTGAAACGAGAGATTGATTCCACTGTCTTGAGAGCTAACAGAGTTCACTGCCGAGTAGATCTTCGGTAGGGTCTTCTCTGGCTCGCTATGATCGCCCTCGTCATCCTCGTCGGTATTGTTGCTCTTTGGGTCCACAATGCTGCTGGGTGTCTCGCTAGTCGGTGTTGGTTTGACCACGTAGATAACCGTCTCGTCGGATGAGCACTCGGATGACATTTTGCTGTCGTGCTGCGAGAGCTCACTCACTTTGCCTGGAAGCACTGGGGTACGGGATCGAGAAGCACTCTGCTGGTACGGTAGCGTTATACGGCGACGCTCTGCTGGTGAGGCACAGCCCGAAGATGATTTGTCGTCTGGTGAGTATCTGCAAAAACAGAGATAAAGAGATGTGCGTTAGTTTTTGTGTTTTCTTTTTTATTAATTTAGGGTGAAGAAGGTGGGAGACAGTGGATGCTGATAGATTGATTGCTGTTTATGTGAAGTATAGGTGAGCTATTTTAGGTTGATCATTTGTAATTGAGATATTGTATAAGTATTTTGAGAATATATATATATTTTGTTGGTACCACAGTGAAGCTTAACAAGAGGTGCGTCATATATATATTAATTTGACGAGAATAAGTTTGTATTAGAGAACACCACACGATAAAGTTTCTAGTTCGTCGGAAGGATTTCTGTTTCGATTTCTGTCTTTTATTATTAACTTCTAAATGGCTAACAACGGGTAACAAAGTATTTATATTTTGTATTATTCAGGGAGTTTCAACTGTTATGAAATCCTTTCGACAAACTATGTATTATATTCGAATAAGTAATCACCAATTTCAAAGTTCGTCGGACGCAAACTTCATCGTGGGTAGCATTTGTCATCAAGCACTGAAAATGAAGATTAAACTTTAAGTTTCCAACCATGAATTCTGTTTTAAAAATATCGAATAACATCAAACAATGACTTTTAACATATTAACATAGTTTTAATAACAAAATGAAATAATTATCGAAAACGAATCACTCAATTTTGTATGAATATGAAATGATGTGTGAATCATCGTTTGTTCTTACTAACGTTACTTTCTCATCAACTGTACTAGCAAAATTCTTATACAGTTGTCAGCATACATTATGTAAATCTATGAAAATCACGTTAGCCTCACAAGAAATGCGCGAACCAAATGAAAAAGTCATTGAGTCAAATGGATAATACAATTCCAAGAACAACTATACGATACCTATATTATACAAACGAATAAAAAAGTCACGTGACTATTACTAGATCACGTGAGAAGATATTTTTCTCACCTATGAAGTCCATCAACGGAGTTGACCATGCATCTTATTTCAGACTTGACTTCACTCGCCATCTCTTTTGAAAACTCCATAAGGTACTCGGCAATGTCGCTAGCCGAGAACGAATCATGATGCTGCTGCTTCTCAAGTGGTCGAGGATGATGAAGCCCTGATTCTGCACTCGTACTCTCGGACAGAGCATCATCGACCTTGGAGATAACCTCGCGTATTTCGGACTTGATCTCAGTGGCAAGCTCCTTGGTGACCTCTTTGAGATAAGCGCGTAAATCGTCCTCTGAGCTCTGGCTCATCGCTGAGGATAATACGGGCGAGGAACGTCCTAGACGGTTCACATTGATCACTGAATCGAAGGAAGACGAGCACGAGCCTCCTGTGGGGATAACATTGTGTCAGAGAGAATTGGTTTAAATGGTCCGTGTAGTATATATGGACAGTAAGCTTGAAAGTTTTATACTGTTTGGAGTAGAGCCAAACGTACTACTGGCGTTTACGTAACATCGTATAGCAGTTGCTTTGAAATGTACGATAAACGTTTCTGTCAATTATAGAGCTATTATTTATCTTTCCACGAATTTAATTTATCGCCAAAAGTTGAACCAACCCATATTACATAATCGGAGTAAACATTAAATAAATTGATAACTCAAATTTATAACCGAATTTTAGTAAATCAAATTTCCATCGAAAACATCAACTAACCAGGGGAGTTGCTCGGCACGTGTCCCAACGACGAAGCTGATCTTCCGGGGCTTCCGTTTGCTTCCGAGTCCAGCGATCCATTGAGTTCCGTCTGACTGCTGCAGCTGCAGTGTCTGTGTCTCGTCTGCGACGCAGCCGTAGCTATACCCAAGCTTGCCAATGTCTGCGGACTCAGTGGAATAGGCACCGGTGAACTGGTACCCGTACCACTGCGCACACGGCAGCTGGAGGAGCTCCCAAGTGAATTGCAACGCGTCCTCATTATGTACATAGGAGAATCAGTGGTACTTGTACCATTAGGGCTCCCAGGTGATTGTTGCTGTTGGTGCTGATGATGTTCACCACTGATCAGACGCGCAACTACCGGGCTTGAACCTGAAAAGCCATATGTATATTTGTTATTTATCGGTAAAGATGTTTGTAAAAAAGTGCGGAAACATATAATGGAACCGCGGTTAGTGTTCAAGAATTCGTTAATTGTTGTTGAGAAACATCGAGGGTGGGGACACAAGGTGCCCCAGAAAAAGTGAGTATATCCCATCTGCATACAATGAAGACAATGAGACGATTTGCAATTAAAAGTCACGCGTGTCATGCTATCATCTCATAAAACTTTCAACAAAGAAAATTATTGCCCCTTTTAGATAACTCGATCGTCTGCGGCCATGCCGTTAATTATTACGTTATTCATTTATAAATAAAAGAGCACATTTGGCTTCGCGATTGTGGTAACGTTATGAGTGTGTGTGCATAGGTGTGCAATACAAATGGCTGAAAATAAGAGCGCAATTATAAGAGAAAAAAAAAGAAAGAAACGAGCACAAGGAAAAGCAAAATCATCCGTCTGCTGTATATATTTAATCATTCGATCGGCACGCGGCACGTAAATAATTCAGCTCGTTTGATCTGACGGTTACTTTAACATTAAATATTTATCATATATATATCACAGAACCAATACAATTAATTGTAATTCATATTCTACGCGTGACTATGTGTTATTTTGCGTTCAAATATTTGTACGCAATGCGGATTTTCTTTATAATATACACCGATATATAATTATCAGCTCATTCAATAGAACAATGTTTACCGAGAATTCCAATACTGGTGACAGCCTCGCCGACAGCAAACCTTATACTAGGCATAGGTGAACCGGGACACGTGGCCGGTGATTTGGTCCCCACGTGTCTTGCCTCATCGTCGTCAATGTCGTGGCTCCTCGTTCTACCTTTTCTCAAATCGGCTGGGCAGCTCAAAGCTGGTAGACTCCGATGACGCGGCGAATTTGGCGACACTGGGGGATTACCCGTACGTGGTACGTCGCTGTTCAGCCTTCGGATGCCGAAACTGGAGACAGAGGATGAATCGTTAGATACACGTGTGTGTGGCTGATTTATTGGGTGATAAAGCGCGGAGATCATATTTTCTTTTTTAGACATCGTTAATTTATTTCTGAACGTTGGAAAAGTTATTTCGGGGTGGAGACTGTAATAAAGCTCGCGAAAGAATAGTGACGGCTGGTTTTACATTTACTTCTTTTTTTATATTCAACGTGTCTTTTTATTTTCGTATCTGTGCGTCACGTGCGTATACTCTCTTTCCGCCTCTTGATATTTTTAAAAGGGAATTAGTGTAAGATTTGAAATGTGTGTCATCGGTGAAGTATAATTTTACTACGCAGCGAAGTTAGTTCTTATCTTATGGTCACGATGCTATTAAGTTCTTTTTTTAAGCACACAACCAAACCGATATGGACTTATGAATCTTTAGAAAAGAAAAAAACTAACCAGGAAGCCTCGAGTAGAGCCAGCTTATACGTTGACGGATCAAAGGGCACATTGTGCTTGACCTTCTGCGAGTGTCCTAACAGCAGATCCTGTGCCTCGTGTGGTAACATAAACCACCTCAACTTCTCGCTCTTCTCATCAAAGAACACACTTCGGTCAATCTGCATCGGTCCTCTTTGCGCCATTTTCCTCGCCCTATTGAATATATTCCTAGCTGTCTGTAGACAATCGCTGTGACTTTGAGGGAAGACACCTGTACCGGAAACACGACGTTCCGAGGCATTCATCCGGCCATCAGTGTAACGTATCGAACCGAGCCAGCGGCGATCTTTGAACACGCTGTTAGTGTGGTGACGCCATTCGCCAGTTTCCGGGTTTAAAACATACTGCGGTAAGAGTTTCCAGCCTTCTGTTGCGACCATCTTCAAAGCCTCCAGAACGAAACCAACCTCAGTGTCGGACATGAAATAAGGGAAGCTTAGCCGAGCGAAACCCGGTCGCAGAGTTTCTGCGTTTGTTTCGTCACGACTGCCACCGCTTTGACTGCTGAAAATTCGTAATTACTTAGTGAGTAATATTTAAGGTAGACTCAGGGATTTTGATAATTAGATGGGTTGTTAAAGTGACTATGTATTCCTTTGAGATATACAAATTAAGCGAACGCTTTAGTTTTCAAGTGAATTTTAAACACGCGCTTGCATAAGATAATTTAGAAACCGAAAAAATTATACTTGTTAATTGTAACTAAACTATTTCTATGTAAGATTCTTACTTTTCGTTAAACCCAGCTTTATGCATTATTTAATATTCAGAAATCTTAATTCCTAACAAATATTCCAATCTCTTCACTTCCAATCCCTTCCATTAGCTAAAATCCCCATTGATCGATCTCACACCTCCCACGCTCTCTTTCTCTTATCTACATAGCTCTTCTCTCTCTCTCTCTCACTATACACATATATACATACCTTTGCATGAGAAGCGCCTCATACTCTTTAGCAAGCTTGGCGTCGATGCCCATCAAGTCGTGGGCGTATCGACCGGCGCAGGCGCAGCCGCCACGAGCTTGCACGCCGAACACGTCGTTCAGGACGGCACAGACGAAATTGTGGTGAAGGAAAGTACCCCGTGGATGACGTACCATAAACGAGAAGGTTGGTAACCTCTTGACGTTCTGTGAACTACAGCCTAGTAGTATCAACTCTGGTATCGTGCGTACGTGCGCCAATACTTGCCTGTAGATATAGCGATGTTTTTGTTAGTCAAGTTTTAGGCATGGATGTTAGAATTTTGTTTGCGTGAAAGCGTCAAGGTACAAATTTTAGTCGGTATGGATATGTAGAACCAAGGATATGTTACATATATATACTTGAAGGTATTGTTTTCAAGATAATGGGCGTTGTCAGCGCGGAGGTCGGTAATGTCAATATGAATGCAAATTCGCACACGCATACACGTGTATTACATATATATGTATGCAATGCTCGAAATAACTTTTTATATATGTATTTTAACGTTATTTTGCGTCAGGGACACAAGCAGGGCTATACGTAAAAGTTAATTTTACGTTTCGGCCGTTTGTTAAGTCGAAACGGGGGAGAAAAAATGCGGCTATTATATCGTCGCGCGGCTTCCTTTGTCGCGAAATCCTCGACCCAGTTATTTCATTCACAGACGATCGGACTGCTCCGTAGTACAGTTTAGCAGCTAATTATCTTTCAATGTGAAGTATTTTCAATGTACTTTATTATTATAATAATCGAACGAATGTAAAATATAAATTTTCGAAAATAAAATAATCAAAAAACAAAAGGAATTTTTTAAACTATATATA
>JAWWEQ010000055.1:4936951-5004740 GCA_035583055.1 Torymus tubicola | reverse complement strand
TTAAAAGAAAAAAAAATTTTGACCTCTCGATTCACCTGAGAACTGCCCATATATATATATATATATATATATATATAAATTAATTAATCTCATAGGTATAATTATTATACGCAGGACGAGTTCATTGAGAATTTCGCGCGCGGACATGTTATATATATATATATATATATATATATATGTGCGCGGCGCGAGATAATATCGATAAATCACTTTCTATCTCTCCCTCTTTGCGCTGCTGCGCGTTTATTATACACGCGCGAACGCGCTGCGGAGAGCAAGGCCGACCGGCCGGTCTCCTGCGCGCGTTTCCTATATAGTTTCACTTTTAACTCGAGTACTATATATATATAAGTAGCGAAAGTCAATGTGTTTGTATATGTGGAGTTGATATATAGGGGTGATCATAACACTATATATATGCGCCGAATTCACGTATCATACAACTTATATAGGTGTATATATATAGAGCGTTTCGGAAATTGGATTGGTCGAGTTGTTTACTCACAGGATATGTATGTGTGTGTGTCGATGCAGAGGTTATCGATTGGTATATATAGATATATATAGAGGATGTGAAGGAGAGGAAAAGAGTTTGCACGTTTGAATTGATTTCGAGAGCTAATAGAGAAAGCGGTTTGGTATACATATATACCCACGTATAAGAGTATCGTAAGGTAATTCGCTCGATTACGACAAAACCCTTATAAAAAAAGTCCATCATAGATATATGTGAATGCCAAAAATATATACGTTTTTCGATAATGAGGGAAAAAAAGATTGAGAAATACGTATACGTACAAACCCCCACAAAAATGATCTCTAATCTATATCATTATTACATATCTCGCGATCTTATTCCCATGCGACGCACGAAAGTACCACCTTCGACTACATATACAGCCGGATATATCCACGCCACATTTCCTCTCTCTCTCTTCCACTCCATACCATACTACACATTCCTCTACATACACGCGTGGAATTCGGCAAGGAAGTGAAAAACGCCCCGCGGGTTATTCGCAATCACGGAACGCTGCAGCATATTATACGCGGTTTCCGGATATGCGTTGCACGTTATATATATATATACGCTCGCGTCGATAATTTTCGCATCGCGTGGGCGCGCGCATACTCGCGTGTTATCTAAGGAATGGAAAGCACGCGTGTAGTTACTATCCTTTTACGGTGATTAAAATTAGCCGATGACGATTGTCTGTAATTCGTAGTAGCGATTATATTTCGCGGTACCAGAGTATATATAAATGAGGGAGGGAAGTCCCGTCGTGGATGGTTATAACGTGCTGCGTTGTCGAAGTATTTATTGTATACCATTATCACCATTATATCTAATCTTATATTATTGGTCGGCTCGTTTATATACTCTAGCGCTTATTATACACATGCACGCAATCGATTTTTACGCAGCTGTGAATTAGGTTCTCGCGAAATCTAAGCATATTTACGCCGTATAGGATCCTTTCTCTATAAGATCGTGACTGCATCTTCTTTACCGCACCGTACCGCATGGAAATTCCATCGCGTATATCCTATACCTACACATACCGCGCGTGTGACCCCGAACAACGACGACTTCACTTTCACTCTACTACTTATACTACACGGGGTTTACTACGACAAATCGATCCACCCTCGTATATATATATATACCCATGTATTTTACATCTTTCCCTTATTGCACGCTTTCTTTCTCTTTCATTTTTTTTTCTTCACAGAACCAGCAGCCTTTTTATCGGTCGTATAACTCTCCTGCGCCGCGGTATGCGAGTATTATATAGCGAGCCCTTGAGGCTTGTACTTTCACTTTCAAGGATGCGCGCGCGAGAGCGCGAGTTGTGGTGGAAGTGTGTCACGTGGAAACGTGCCGGCATATATTAGAGGGGGAGTGTATATATGTATATACATATGGCGTGACGTGCGAACCGCGGATTTACGAATTATGTATATATTTTTGACGAAGGTGTGGCTATAATATATTATATATAAAATGTTTTTGTTTTGATAATACACGCGTATATAATAGCATATAGCGCTTTCTATAATTTATTGTTATTACATATATGGCGCTCTTTCTTTCGATAAAAAAGGAACCCCGCGATCATGTACACGGGTCTATTATATAGTTGTCGAGAGAGAGAGAAAAAGTTTATCGTTTCCTCTATATACACTGCGTAATTGCTCGCAATTGATCGGGATATACGCGCTCATACTCCTGGCGCGAAAAGTTAATTAATAGCCGAAGAAGTACCGTTACGAGCTTGCTAAACGATCGACGTATATATACACACACATAGCCATATATATCTAGCCTCCATTTGGACGGCTGTCGACAACAATACGACAGAGTCAGCAGTGCAAACAAACACACAAGTGTGGCGTCCGACAGCCTGCTATATAGCGATGCGTGTATATATACCTGCCACTTGAAGCATGTTCATGTATGTATATACATACACATGTTCTGTCGTCTATTATTGCCTCAATTTGGAGCAGTCGCATCTCTCTCTGTCTCTCTGCTTTCGAAATATATATACCGCATCCCTCCTGCTGCGGAGATACCTAATATATATACGTACACATACGGAGCACTACTCGCGTTCGAAACATCGAAGGTCCCAGTGGCGAGTGGGACACAAGGTCTTCTCCTTCTCTCATACTACATAGTCGTGCCTGTCAGGAAATCATTATTATTAAAAGCCACGCACGTTGACGCGTGCGTGTTTTGTTTACGTTTAAACACTCGTGAGTGAGGGTGGAAAACGAGAAAAACAGAAGCTATTATATATACGAGCGTATCCACAGGAGACTTTACAAGTATTTGAGAGTAATTCATTATAAAATTATCGTAAATATGGTTTTACGTTTTTATCGTATTATTATTATTATTATTATTATATAAGATCTACGTAGACTAACAGAAACATATAATGGTAAAATCCCGTAGAACAATTTTCATAACTGTTTTAATGAATTAGAAAATGAAAAATTTAACAGCTCTGTGGATATATCCATATACTACAATGCTCACAGTACACACAGCCCTTGAAAACCCACAAACATCGCGTACCTATACATATATATAACATCTGATCCACGCGCAGTAAAGAATCATCCGCGCGTCATCGCCGTCGAGTATACGAGAGCACAGCCCTGACACTTCGCGTCCCAGTATATATATATACACTCTACAGTCGTCGACAGTATATACAACATATAGATATACACACATTGTTCGTCCTGCGCCCTCTCTCTACACTGATCGATTGTTATACGTTCGATATATGTATATATATACACCCACCTACTACACAGCGATTCGCCGGTGCGCCGTAAAAATACCACCGCGCGTGTGACGCATCATCCCGCACGGGTACGGTACGAAATAAAGAGGGGTGTACGTGTACGTATGTATATAGCTACTAGTAGCTATGTAGCTACAGCTGCGCCGTAGCAGAGCTGCGCGCGGTCGATCGAACGTTTCGGACCTTGAAATACCCCACCCTACACAGCTCTCTCTCTCTCAGTTCGCTGATGCTTGATTAGTGCGCTTCATCCCCGCGCGCGAGAAGGAGGGAGAGAATGTGTTGTGTGGCAGCTCTCCGGAGCGTAATTTGCGGGGATTTCGTAGAGATGAGGAGAGAGAAGGTGGAGGTTGTGTCCGTGAACCTCCTGTGTTGTCGCGGTAGATGAAAGATTCCGTTTTTAGATATAGGATTGGGAGTAGGTTGGGCTAGGTTGCCACTGTATGTGTGTGTGTGTGAGAGAGTGAAGAGATTATTATATGTGTGTGTGTGAAAGAAAGGAAAGGGGTAAATTATCATTAGACTAGGTATTCAGATTATTTTTGTTTAAGTAGTAGGTAAGGGTGTGTGGATTGCTAGTGCGTTATACTCCTTTCAGGTATATAGGAAGCTCAAAGAGTTGACGAACTTTATTGTATATATGGATAATGTATACGCTTATGAGAAAGGTTTATTTAGTTGGCTTGTTAAGCATCGCACACATATACGTCTATTCTGATATTTTGCAATATAGAAATCAAATGTTTATACAAGACGTTACATATATATACGATTTACCGAGATTGAGAAATGTAACGATGTTTCTTGTATAGCCTTATTATACTCACCGATGACATAGCGAGTTTACTGATCGATTGACAATGGGAGAGTGAGAGATGAATTAATGAAGAACTCACCTGTAAGCAGAGACAAGAAAACAATATTCTTTAGTATATATTGCGCAAAGGATATAAGTATATGCATATTTATAACTGACGGATATGAATAATTATTGCCGGAGGGGCAATAAACGTACGTGTCTATTAGATTAAGCATCTTGGTAAACTCGACGGGCAACTTTTCCTAAACGCACGTTAAGTTCGTATATATGTACATACACACCCACACCGCAGATACTTTAACCGCACAACATTATTTACAATCTGGAATAGTTTCAAATATTTCTCGCTATAAGTGCGCTTTGCTTTGGAAAACTTGCCAATGTCAGTGACTTCTCATAACGACGTGGCTTCATTATACTCCCTGCGCGTCAAGTTAATTAGCATTGCGCAATAAATATTAAAAACCCGCGCGGCACACAGCTTAATCTACTTAATATTTCACAAGTATATTATATATGTACACGGCTATTCTTACAACTCAACTTTCACACGTTCCTATATAGTACCTAAACTACGTCTTTGTAGATATGCAATTTTTAGTTTTTTTTTTTTTATTTTGCGAGCATCAGGCGATCATTATTCTATATGCGCTAGCAGTAATGCGATTCGAGAAAATTCTTGTTATTAGCCAACAACGTGCAGGACACACACACACACACACACTGTGCGCCGATCAATTTTTCGCTCGCGTCAGCGTTAGAGACGTTAAACTTTTAGTGCCTCGTTTTGTTTCCTGTCGTGTCGCGCGGTTTTGTCGAAGAGGGAGAGAGGTTGCGAGAAAAAAAATATATGTATATAAACCTTTTTTTTTTCATCCTTTATACCAAATTAGAATTGCTTGGTAAATATACAGAGAGAGGGGGGGCGAAAATATATATACGCTAATTATCGTATCGATCGATTTTTCACCTGCTCGTTGTAATATAATTACCTTTTGTTTACGCACGTATAATAATAATAATTGGTTTAATAGAGCCGTTATATTTACGCAAAAGTTATATTTTCATCACTTCACGCGGATTTCTCACGCATCGTAAAAAGCGCATTTTCATTAAATAAAAAGAAGAAGGGAAACGACGCAGTGGTTCTAATAAAGTGTAAGTAAAGACTGTATATAAACCCACGATGTGTATCGCATACACACACGTACACATACAGTGACGAAGCTCATTGCACTTTGCACGCAAACCTCTCTCTCCGCGCGTTAAATAAAATATGATCCCCTTGCGCGCGTAAGCAAGTATTTTTAAACGTTTTGTGCAGCGTAGCGCACCGAAGGGGTTTCGCGAAAAAAAAACTAGCGACAAATTTTTATTTATATACATACGGTTAATTAAACGCTTATACACTTGAACGAGCAACGAAATTATTAACAGCTATATACGAAGCAACCGTCAATCTAGAAAGATAAGTTAAACGAAATTACAATTATAGCAGTGAATATCACTCGTGTTGTTCGTACAAGCAGCAAAAAGCGCAATGGAGCGAAAGAGAAAGATCAATAGGATTTGCAAGACGCGGACGTTGACTGATTGCAGTCAGTCGTATGTGACAAAAGATAACTGGTATGCCTTCGGCGACACTCGCGCGAAGCGCTAATGTTATGTAAGTCACGAGCACGCAGCGTAAGTACTGTACGTATATATGTATGTGTATATGTGTGGAATGTGTCGGAAAGGGAAAACAACTTTTTTTCTCTTCATCGCTTTGACGATAAGTTGTACATGTATATGTATGTATGTGTGTAATAAATTTGCAAATTTATTATCACGGTTAACGTAATATATAATGTGTTGAACTTCTTGTATGGCGCATATTCGAATGATTTTTTTCTTTTTTTAAAGGCATCCACTGAATAGTGTTACTTTAACATACGTGTGTGTGTATGCCGAAACACGAACCGAATAACAAACTCATTAAAGCTCGTAAATATTAACGAACTCTTTATGCAATATACAAGCTACCGTCTCTTTCGTAGCATATTGTTGTACTCACAAATATTCGCATACAAAATTATATTGTGTAATCGTATACAGCATTTAGTAAAGATTATTTATTTACTTGTTGTTTTTCCCGTATTTTTCTAAGAGCATTCGAGTGTATATCTCAGCTAAATCCACCGTTAAAACAATATACTTTTCTCGTTCGAAAATACACATCCACGCGTAGTTCCTAATCCGATCGGATGCGTATATATATCACGCGCATCGTGTACCCCGAAAATCGATATGGCGCGTGTACCAAGCCAAACAAGCACATACACATGCTGCTATATGTGCACTATACACGGTTCCCCCGTTGGTATAAAGTTTTGCAAAAAGCTAGACTGAACGTTAGAATACGCCGTGGATCTATCTCATCGTTGTCTCTCCTATACGTGTATATATATATATATATATGAATGACTACCACTGTACGAACGATGATGCAGAGGTCGATTTATTTATACGATGGCAATTCCGTGTATAACAGCAGCAGCTGCTGCTGCTGCTACTGCAGTTTCAATAAAACTCCCTTGATTCCCGCCGATTATTGTCTCTCTCTCAGCAAGGCTATTATATGCGAGCGGTTATACACGCGCACACACACATATATATTGCTTTAATAATCGCGAATTCCCTGCGTACGGGTCAGTATATAAGAAAGAAAGAGACGAATTCACAATCGCGTGGGTTTTTTATATACGCACGCATGCGCGCGCGAGGTTTTCTTAATGACATGATATGTGGACGAATTTCTCAAGTGGTGCGGCTCTTGTACGCATGGTTTATGGGTTAACGATGTCGCTGAATTGCTTTTTTTTTACTCTCAGAATGGGTGAAAAGTTTTTTTTTTGGTATATATATGTATACCCATAAGAATAAAGGAGTTTATGGTATAGTAGAGGTGAAATGTTGATGATTATCAATAGAGTATAGAACGATTTTCGTGTATCACTTTTCGCCAATGTAATGGTATAAACGATAAGAACAAGGAAGTCAGGAAGGGTAGTGGACGCGAACGGAAGTTTGTCTCGTTAACCAAATTCACTCCTCGTGTGTGTGGAAAATCAATAAAACTCCTCTTGGTTCGTAACAGTGGGTCATTGTAACTTGGTAACCTCCCACGAGCGAAACATACCATATAGTTTCCAATAAAAGTAACCTACCATACTATACCACTTTTCGATTAATTTCGCCTAAACCCATATATGAAAACTTGCTGTTTCCACGCAATGCATATAACTCAACCTTTATACCTAGCAACAATCAAAAAAAAATCCCTGTACTTTTCTTCTTTCACTCTAGTACATACTCCCATTCGTATATATAGCGATTCAAATGCACTCTCGCGCGACATCCGCGAAATGCAGATAACATGTAGCTGACTACATGTACAGCAAGCGCATGCATATATATATATATAGAGTGGTTTCCGCCCGCGCGAGCGCGCATGCGTTACGTAATTCGCTGCACACAACCATTCGATTAACCGCACGCGATAATTTGCACGACCGAGCGAGCGAGCGGCTCAATTTCGCGATGTGGTTTCTTTCTCTCATATATATATAGTGGTTATAGCGGAAAAGTACGAAGGATATTCATATATATACATGTTTGTGTGGAGAAGGTATAAGGTATATGGGTGAGTTGACCGTTATCAAGTTTTGATGTTTTTGTTTTGATGTGTGCATATATGTATATAATACGCACGACATTTGACGCTCTTAGCTGGATTATGCATCATTCGTATGACATATTACAGAGTGACATCAATGTTATCTCTCCCGCGCGTAAAAAGATTTTTTTTTCTCTTTAACGAGATAGATAGGGGAGATTAGTAATTGTGCTTCTTTTCTTCTTCTTGTGTATTTACTCGAAGATCAAATTTCAATAAGCATACCCCTTTTTTTGAACGAATAATTAACCTTTTGACCGCCGGCATGACTCCATGATCGGCCCACATATACTATATTACTTATAAGAAACATATGGAAAATTTCGAGAAAGTTACACTTTTTCAATATAGGAAAAATGCCGGCTGTCAGAAGGTTAAGTTTTTCTACGTCCAAATAGAATATATATCCGAACAAAACCCTCAAATTTTTCAATATACACGCACTCAAGTGGATCAGAATCGCAAACTTATTACAACCCACGTATCCCTCTTTTACGTTCCTTAACCAAAATATAAGAACCTCGCTTGCTATTATACACAAACCGATATACCCATACGCAAGCGAATGGAACACACACACACTGATAAAGTGACTTTTACATTCGCTGGCCTTCCGCCAAAAACATACATTCTCATCCGCCCGCGCTTTCTCACAATATATATATAAACGGTCGCGGAAAGTTTACTCTCCCACTCGCTTGGCATACTGGAGTTTTCCTAAGCACGGAAAAGCGCAGCGATCGCATATATATATAGTCGTATAGAGCATGACGTAAGAGTTGTCACCAGACACGCTCGAGCGCGATATCGTATATATGTATGTATATATCGTCGTTTAGCTCTCACGTGGCATCGACGCAGAGTCAAGCGCTATATATTATATATACCTTCGTCATCTTCATTTCTTTATTATATATACATACATCGGAATGAAAGAAAAACTATCACGTGGCATTGATATTATCCTGCATTCGTTTCGATATAATATATACACAGAGGTATATATATTATAAAAATCACGCGTATGTACAATAACGCAGCTTTCGCTGTTCTGTGTCACGCGCGTGTGTTTCAGCAGCAGTAGCAGCAGCAGCATTTCGTGAGTCACGTCCGCGAATAAGTCACTTCTTTCTTTCGAGGATGTGGTATGTATATGTGTGTGCGATGCCAGTTACGCGCGCAGAAATCGAGAAACAACAAGGCCGCACGACGGAAGTGCAAGCGCACGCGCGAGCGAGTGTGTATATCCCGTAATCAAGAGAGCTGCGTGAAATTTTGCGTAATTTAATTAAACCACGCGCGAGTCCCACAACGCTTGAATGTCTATATATATAATATGCTAGCCGCGGTTTGAATTATTTCCTTTTGCTCTGCCACGGAATTCAATTTTACAGTAGTTGTATGTGCGGGTTTACTGCACGACGACACGCGCTTTGCTCCATTTCTTCGAGTAGATGACGACGCCCTTCTGCAGTGTATTACACATCGTCTTTCGTGAACTTTCTCGAGATATACTTATTCCTTTATACTCACGCGCGCTTTGTTGTGTATATTTATGCACACTTGCTCATTACTTTTGGTATACAATGTGTGGTATATAAAAAGGATATATACATATACAAATACGTGCGGGTAATCTCGTTAATACGTCGTATTTAAAAAATTTTATCTCGTATGTAAGAGCGACAATATATACATCGAATCGCGCATGTATATATACGCTTAAAACTCCGAAACACGACGCATTTACGTAATTTATGCGTGTATATACAGGCGTCGCGCGCGCGTGTCGCGAGCAATTGATGCTTGTATACGCGTTGAGATAGGAACGAAAATTTATACAATACCAAACTAGATCATTAGCACATACAGACGTAGACAATGGTATACGTATATGATAATAAGAGAAATTTCAAAATATAACACGTATAGCTAATAAAGATGTACACACGTGTATAAACAATAACGCTACATATCGAAGAGAGAAGAAATATCTTGATCGGTGATGCTACACGATCGAACTTTGCAAACGATTTGTGTTATGCATATGTATATAACACACATATATATTATATACTGAAGTTCTGTTTCGAAACATCTTTTCTCACTCTCTTTCTCTCCCTATATACCGCCTGCTGCTGTTGTCTCTCATCCCTATTAGGCTCGCGCGCGTGTGTATATAATAAAACACTCGGCTTGAGTGAACGAAGACGCACGCGTATAAGAGAGCTTACGTAACGACGAAAAGGTTTTTTTTTTCTCTTTCTTTCTACACCATCGTCGTGTCTGTGTCTGTATATGTGTATGCGTAGGCAGCAGCAGCAGCTTGGCGTGAGATTGGCCTTGAAAAGTGAGAATAATATATCGAATTCGATACGAACGCTTGTGTGTGTGTAGATGCGATAAATTTCCTCACGCGGGAACGAGAGCGAACGAACGAACGCGTGCGTGTAGTATATAAGAGAGGAACTATACTACTACTGCTACTACTAGTATACGTTTTCCTCTCACTCTCTGTATGCCACTAGTGTATAACGTATATATATCTCGCCGGTTGCCAAGGACACACTTTACGCAGGAAGAGGAAGGGAAGTGAAAACGTGAATGTCAATGCGCGTGAGTCGGTCGGTCGACGACGTGCGCTTGCGCGATGTGGTTGTATTATATATATACTCTGGAAAAATGTATAGTATAGTATATATAGTGGCTCTTCACATTTATGCCATTCTCGAGTATCTTATTCTCGCTGGTGTTTTTTTTCTTTCTAGTCTAAGCGTCGGCGAATGTTTTTTTCATAGATTTACGAGAGAGAGAGAGAGAGCGTTAATGGAGAACTTTACACGTGACTATCTACATAGAGTTTGTTGTTTTAGCAGCTCGTGCACGTGCGCATCTATATATACGTGTTTGTGTGTGTATTTATGGGTATTTGTTTATATAGTGAAAGTGTAATTACAATTGGTATTGATATTTATTATACGAGTTACGTGGTATAATATAATCGATATGTATATATACTGCATAAATATATACAAGCGATTGTAACAATGCCCGTATAAGATATATATATATATGTATAGTGATTCATGTACGAATTAAGCTTTTGTGAAAAGAGTATCTCTCTTCTCACTCTCTCGTTAATAATAATCACAATACCGCGTGAAATTACTATATTCATAAAGTCCATGCAAAGACAAAAGGCTTTACTCGCAAGCGCGAATAGCAGTCATTTGCTCTTTGTCCGATTTTCCGTGTATGTATATATGTATGTACATAAATCAGGGGTAAACAAATATAAAGAACGCCATCGCACCATCGTTGTAAATAATCGAGTGCTCGAGTGGGGATTTTTCGTCCATGAGGAAAAAAAATAAAGCTTTTGTATATGGTAGGATCGAGATGTGCTTTAATAAATTATGGAAGAGAGAAAGATGGAAGTTCCGGGTGTATAGCATTTTGCTCTGTTTACAAAGTGAAGAGATGGAATGTGGCTAGTTACTATACGACGAGGAGATATAAGAATAGGCGAAAAATCGTACATGTGTGTGTGTGTGTGTGTGTGTGTGTGTGTGGATCGACTACGTTTCGGCTGAATCGGAGTAGAATGTATATCTCGAGGGTTGAGTTGAAAACAAAGTTTTATCAGACCACCGCGCGTGTATTATATTATAGTCTTTATCTCTTGCGAGTATATAATGTTTTGAATTCGCATTGAAAAAATATTGCTCCATTTCTAAGCTCATAATATTTATATGTAAGCAAACACTTCCATCGAGAACAACCGAACGACAAGGAATTTTATTGATTTTATATATAAGTTTATTTAACAAAGAGTAATATAGGCCACTATGTGTTTATTTTTTTATTTTTTTTTATTTTGCTATTTGGTTCTATTAATCCTTTGCTTCAAACTACACAACGAATATCATTTTCGCAGTATACTATATACATGTGCACTGCATTCCTGCGATCGAAATTGCGCACCGATAGAAAGTTGCAATAACTTTTTTTTTACAACCGCGCCGCGCGCCGGCGTACACGCGGGAATTTTAATTCGGGACTCTCCCCCCTTATACCTCTTATATATATGTATGTATATATATAGTAAAGTCAGTCGCTCTCTCTCTCTCTTTTGCGCACTCTCCCGCGTGTTCGTGACTCGTCACCGTTAATCGAATCGACACGCTTATACGGACTGCGCGTTACCACCGCACGTGCGCGCGTTCCTCTTGTTCGTACTTTGCTTCTTTTTCTTCTTTTTCTTTTTTTAAGGAACACGAAAGGAGAATTCGATTTATGAAATTTCAGTAATGCCCAATGTTTTTTTTTCTCCATGTGTATACGCGGGTACACGAAAAAGTCGCTTTCGTCAAATATCCATTAGGCTGTTGTGTGCGTGTGTGTGTGTATGTTTTTCTTGATTAAGGAAGTGTAGCAGCGGTCGAAAGCTTTAATTTTAATTAACTGAGCGTGTTTGTTTTTAGCTGCTGTACACGGGGAGAGAGAGAGAGTGTGTGTGTGTGAGAGAGAATGACGATAGCGCTTTAACAAGCGTATGATTACTTTGGAGGAAAAAGAATTATCTGATCCAACGATAAATTTAAACCAATTCTTGTATATATACATATATATATACACACACATATATGCAGTTAGTGTGCAAATTAAAGTGAATGAAATGAATTTTCAAAGTTTGCGTAAGTATACATATATATATATACATATTCGCATTACAGTTGGCACGAAAATCGCTTTATAATTACCGCGCGAGTATAAATTTCCGCATTACATATAATATCCTCCACACACATACACACACACCCTTCTAATCAAATGATCAATCACAACTTTCGAAAGGCGACGACGGAATGATAAAGATATCCGTGGGAAGAACGATCTCTCGGTTCTCCATACTTACACGTGAATGATCGATCGAACGTTTGCGCGTATAACTCGTCCGGAAAAGCGCGCGCGTGCGCATGAGTTCCGTAAAGGCAAGAGGGTGTGTGTATATATATACGAAAGATATAATTCATCTCGTTATGATTTATAAGTCTGGCCGCGGGTGTTATATTATACTATATATACGATTTTATTGCATTTAATGTATGTTAAATTAAAGCTGATTCTCGCGTCGTCGTAAAACTATATAGTAAAAGTGTAATGTATATTTTATATAGAGCTGGTGGTATAATAATAATAATAATAATAATAATGATAATAAAGGAGAGTTGAGCGCATTAAAAGTTTTTCAGTCGCCAGAGCTTTTATATTATTATACTTGAGACTGCGGGCTCTTGAATTTAAAAGACCTCGAGATGTAATAAAAGTGAATATTTTTCATTGAAAATCTCTACCTATAAGCTATTCTCTTTATCGAAGGTTCCTTTTTATATGACATTCCACTGCAATCGCGTGTATATATATGTAACATTAAATAAACTTTAAAATTCATTGTACTGTTATATTGAATTTTTCGTTCACTTTATTATATAAATATATAATAAAGTACACATATTGTAACCGCAATCACCTTCGAAATTAATCAGTATATACAGAAAAAAATATTTCCCGACCGAAAAACAAAGACCCGCAAATTCCCGAGGGGCACGTGTCCTATCATACACGCGCGAATCAACGTGCATTGGCTCGCAAATTTTTCTCTCACTTATTCCTTTTCTACACTGTGTATAAACGTCAATGTGATTTGACATACACACTTACGTATAAGAAAAATAATTCTAAATTTTTTCCGGCAATGAGATTTGTTAATTTATCGTGCTGTATATATCCTCAAGAACGTATCGTATAGCAAAATAAAATATAGTAATAATATCATACATACAAAACGCATATACATGTAACCAACTGCATTTTCCTTCTTACGAGGCCGGAGAGCCTTGAAGAAGAGCCGTACGATAACCGCAGCGTTGTAATACTGCACACGGCCGCATGTATATATATATAAGAAGAGTTTAGTCCTCGCGTTAATTCGAAAAGTCAATGTCTGTTGTCGTCGCGCTGGCAAACGCCGCGATGTCTTATCAATGTGCGTATATGATGTACTTGTACAAGTCTTCGCGTGGTCACTAAGGCGAGGGTCGGTTACCGATAAAATAAAACGTACACGCAGTAAAAAAAAAAGAATCTTTACATTGTAAATAAATGTCATTAAATATTATAACGAATCGATGGTTGAAGGTAGACGTTTATATAGAAGGAGAATTAATTAGTGCAAAGATTGTTTTCCTCTGCGTACACATGTATGTGCGCATACAAGAACAAAAAAAATGCTTTCAGTACTTATATTGTGCATTATTATTTCGGGCATTTTTCACACGCATATCGCGTGCAGTGCGTATATATAACCTTATAACAGTTTCGAGGCGAGGAGGATAATAAACGCTGGCATTGCTCGCAGTCGAGGAAAGAATGCGTCTCTCTCTTATATATGCATATATAATTACATCAATACCAAAGCTACAAGTATATATCATATCGTACATAGCTCGATCGGCAAAGCTTCGAACCAAAGTCGCGCTGCATATCTATAATATCATTACCGACGATCAGAAAAAAACACGCGTGATTAATTTGTCAAACAGAAAACATTATGCTGAACGCGTTAATAATACATTTTATGCATATGCACACGCGAGTTTGTGTCAAATTTAGACGTAGCTATAGCAAAAACAGCTAAGTATATATATAAGGGACAGGAAAAGGAGGAAGTAATTGTCTCTCCGTCTCTGCAAAAAAAAGGTCAACTGGGAGCCTGATTTAACGACAGGCAAAGGCTATATATACACACATACGCGCGCTGCATTTTCCTTTTTCTTTTTACTCGTCAAGGCGTGCGAGGCAGAGTTATGTCGCTAAGTTGACTTCGCGTATATATATATATATGTATACAATTGACCTTCGCACGCAACAATTACGACGGTGAGTGTATGTGTATATATATAACGCGCGTGGTAATTTTAACAGAGAAAGCTCGCCGAAATTATTTTTTTTCATTCTTCTTCTTAGAGTTGCTGGTCTGCGCGTGTTAGTGTATAAGTATAGAGTTTTTGCGATATATACATACCGGGTGGTGTGCGCTGCTTCTTTAATAATATTGGCACACGCTGCGTGGACTTTATTTTACGGCACATGCCCTGCACACACGCACGCGCGCGCGAGTTAATTTTGCAGTGTTTTTACGAGGAGTAAAAGGTCATATAACATAAATTGCTCCGGATTGTGTTGAGACCTCGCGAGGTTCGGATATATTACGTGCGTGCAGCTGTTGTGGCGCTTTTTTTATATATATGAGAAGCGTATACTGTTCGATTATAAGAAAGAAAATATGATTTAATAAAGTATACATATGTATACGCGAGATATCGCTTGTTTGGTTAACAGTATAATAATGATTTCATCAGCTTGTAACCTCTATAGGTACTCAATAAAAGAAAAAAAAACACGTAGTCTCCCGTTTATATATTTTTTCCGTCAACGTGTGTATAATATAAACATACGAAATTTCCCAAAAAAAAGTAGGTTGAACAAACACAGCTTACAAGTTATCGAACAAAAAAAACATATTGTGCTTTAAAATTCGCAAAATCCCCTCTCCTATATATCAACATGCGTTCATAAATTTTCATCGGACACTTTCGAAACGTACACATCTCGCACGCGACTAACGGTTTTCTCTCCGAAATTCGAAAATCAATCGTCGACTATATATTCCTCGCCTCCTTCGTATCCACAATCCTCTTTATTTCATATTCAATCTAAATTCATGACTAGAAACTTCTCTCTCTCTCTCTCTCTCTCTCTCTCTCTCTCTCTCTCTCTTCCTCGTCCCATTACGATAATCGCGCACAGAACTCGACTCGATCGATTCTCTTCCACGCGCGCACGCGATCAGCCCAATTATAAATTCGTATATATATATCTATACAGAACCCGCGTACAAATTCTGAGCTCATCGCCATTAATAAACCCCGTCGTATTTTCCCCCTCGTCAAATTCGCTTGATTCCATTCACGCATTTGCTATATAATCTACATATATATATATATAAAAAGCCGCGTAACAACAACCTCACGCGACACTCGCTCCTGTTTTATATATATTGATCTTAACGTCGTATTATACACTGTCGCACCCGCACACGAGAGAGTTTAGCCAATACGACGTAAACAAAAAGAGAAAGTATGCGGACGTACGTACATATACATACGCGAATATATGTTACGTACACGCACGTGGCAGTAGCAGCCGTACAACTACGTCACCACCGCACATATACTGAACGCGCGAGATCAGAGATCGTTGACATTCTCGGTCTCCACACGCGCCAACCACGCGATTAATTCGAGCGAAGGAATCATCAGTTCTTGGTGTCCATGGGGCTTATATACACACACACATATCACGCGCGCTTGATTTAAAAACCGAGGTCGTGCACAAATTCCTTAGAACGATCGAGCGACTTTGTTGTTGTTTTTTTGGACCTATATATATAAGGGAGAGAGTGATTTAAGAGAATCTTTGATATATGTATATATCAAAGGTGATCAAGACGATCGTTTATATATATAAGGATAACGTTGAAGGTATTTATGCGTATATAGGTATATATATGTTATCGCGGGAGGATTTCGTGAATGAGTTTCGATCGATATTAGGACACCGAGAGCTCGTCGCATGCCTCGTAAAGTTTTACGACGCGGGTGGGTTGGCCCTCGTTTATATATACGGTTGTAATTTGGAACCAAGACTATATGGATTAAAGACGAACTTGTTTGTGTGACACGAGTTAAAGGAGATATCGTTGCTCTCTCTAGGAAGAGTATATATATAACGCATTTCGTGTTCCTAATTTTATAAAATTTGTGAAAATCAAAGAGTATATATAAGAATATTTGTATAGAAAAAAGTCTTAACTTGTCTAATTAATATGTGTACCAATTTTTCCATTTGCTTTGTCAAAGTGATTAGTGGACTTAATTAATTGATTAAAATGTACGATTTCTTTAAAAAATGACATATATATATCAAGTTGACAAATACATTAATTAATTAGACACGTAATGTGCTAGTCTTTTTATAGGGACCGACGATATGCAATATTCGCCTGTTGTTGACTGTGTTTTCACGCAAATAGTTCAGTATCTTATGTAAGATACACATCTAACTCTCTTTCTCTTTCCCTCCACACAGTAATACAACGCATAAAAAAAAGAAAAATACACAATAAAAGATTACTCCCAAAATCCACGCAAGGACACGCGCGTCGCCATGATCTAAAAATTATACACCACGGTGTAATCGGAAAAACCGTGTCCCGGAATAAACTTAAACACACCGCTCGCGACATTATATTGTTATTATCCCATCGATTTCTCATACACACGCGTGGGTGTTGGCGCCACGTCGCTTCCTCAATTCCAAAAATACATAATATATAAACGCGTGTATTCGCGCTTTATAAACCATGTTCAGTCAATAAACATCAACGTTAATCTATATATATATATACACTCGTCAACATCCGCGTAATTCACGTATATATAATTAACACCTATACATAATATCCTACATACACTCTGTTTCTTTTCTCATCGTCCTATATTATAACCCTTTTTCTCCTTCTTTCTCCATATATACCATACAGGGATTGGTAAGTTGCGCGTAAACAACTTCTCCCATAGTATATATATATATATACAGGGGTTGACGTCACCAACGCACATATACTGTTATTTACGCGACGATGCGCTCCTCTTGGACGAGGACACACGATATGTGTATGTATGTATGTATGTGTGCAGTCGTCTGTATAATAGACTTTCTTCCGTAGTAGTAGTGGTAGTACATAGAGTCGCAAACGTCGCGACGTTATATACTGCACCGGCCGCAATACCATTGAATAACTAATGCGGAGAAACTGGATTCGCTATATGTGTATAAGTACGTCGGTGGTTCTCTTATACTCTGGCGCCATGCGTGCGTTACCTATATACCTACATGTGGTGTGTTTATATATATATATATCTTATACACGCATTATACGTGAATTATAAGGGTTACTTGAAGATTTTGTCAATTATTGTATATATGTATACACGTATGCTATATATAGTAACGCGCATTAGGCAGAAACCAAAACGCGACTACACATCAAGTATTTACCGTCGTCGTCATCTGCCAGATTGAACTTGCCACGGTTAAGTGTAATAAGACTATATATGTACTGTTATAACACTCATGCGTATATAAATATATACGCGCACCGGTTATTACTGGTATACGAAGAAGAAGACGCATTCTACTCGCGCTCTCTCTCATTCTCTTATCCCGCACTTTATAAACCCTGATTTTCAAGCGCCATTCGCGCGTCACATTTTTTCTTCTTCATCTTCGTCGTCGTTGTCTCCAGCATTGTGCGCTGCTCCGGAACATCCGAGGTTATATACGCTTGGAATAATAAAAGCTACCGAAGAGAGCGAGAGAGAGAGAGAGAGAACCTCAATTGAATTACATCGTCGACTTTTTATTGTTTCGTTTTATTCGCGCAAATAGCAATGCGCGCGCGCGAACGATTGAACCGCGCAGCGAATGAGGAAGAAACGTACATATATATATAAAAGATCGATATAGAATTATACGTGAACTGTTGCAGCTGTGCAGTTTGCTGCTGCTGCTGCTGATGGTTTTGGATTTTATATTTTGCAAATACAGTGCGGGGTAACGAAGCGGCGACTGTCGGCCGATCGTGCGAATATAACGCCGTGTTTGCGAGATATACGAGATCTGTGTTGGGGAATTCAGTGCCGTCGAGTGGAATTTTAAAAGGATTTTATTTCTTGCGTGCATGTATATTATGTATAATATACTACGCGCTAAAACGTTCGTTTCATTTTACTCGTATATTTTTTTCAATCTGAGGGAAAAAAATGTGTTTTAATTTCGAATTTCCTTTTATTTTCAATATAATATATGTATGATCCGTTTACAAATCGCTTTTGATATAAACTTCTCTCGTTTCTATAATTAACGCGGCCTCATGCGCGTATACACTATACACACGTATATATAATACGCCTTTGAGATTAATGCATATCTAACAAGTGCATTAAACCACTGACACTGATATTTTAATCGCATTTTGTTGTTAATAAATATAGCTTTGAAATGCGACTCGGTGCTCGCGCGGCTTAGTGTATATATGTATATATATACATTAACTCTGGTAGCTCTCGCACTTTAACCATGCATTATATATTTTCAAAACGTAACGAGATATCCTCACAGTGCAAATTCAAGACTGAAAAGTTTCCTCGTGCTTTGCAAAACGTATGTAAGCTTCTTGCATAAAATATATTAAAAGAAGAGATTGGCAAGGTATATTGAAAATTTATGTTTACAAACCAATCGGTTTATGCTAATGATCGCACGCGTACGCGCTTTTAAAAAGTATCGGATATATGTGTATGCTGTGCTAACTTTGCCGCGCATATACGCGGTATATTAACACGTGATGTTTAATTACCCGGGTATGTAGTAGTAGTAGCGGTATGCGATGAGCGCCAGACACTCTTTGTATGGTTATAGATTATTATATAGCTCGTAAAGTAACAAAGAGAGAGAGAGAGAGAGAGAGAGAGAGAAATGATTGAAAATTCTGTATTGTATATATACACGTGTATAGTATTGAATAATAAAACCTGCAGTCCTTCGTGAAATTATTTTGATCATTATATATATATACACACATAATACAATACATACGCGTCTCGTGGAAAGATACACATATATACAAAACAATAAAAACACACACACACAGATCGCATCTAAAATAGTTCGCATATACAATTTATCACCTAGACTAGTCTATCTCTCTCTCCTTTTTTGCGCGTTCCTCACTGTTTTGGCGTGTCCCAATAAAGAATTTTGTTTACGCGCCCCGTCAAAACAGCCTGCGCTACAGTTTATAAATATACCGCAAAAAGAGACACGACACATACAGACAGAGACAGCATCATGTAATTTACGACGTGCGGTCTCTCTCTCTCTCTCTTTCCGCACGTTACATAAGACTTTCTTCGATCACGAAGGGAGAAAACACTAGGCGACCGTGAGAGGAAAATATGTATGTATATATATACATACACACCTACGACTTCCGAAGATATTGTATAAGGTCATTGTGCGCGCGCGCACGTGTACTCGCGATGGAACTCAACAATCGTGGTGGTGTATTACCACTGTACATTATACCTGCGGGTTTGGCTGAAAAGGAGAAAGTTGGGTGTCTCGTGACGAGAGAGAGAAATAGCAACTCTATGTATATTTATTTATACAAGTTCCCAAGTGAAGGTCTGAGGTTGGCTGCAGTATAAGCATTTTTACAAGAGAACAATCGCGCGGTATTTTTTATTCGAGGTTCTGGAAAATATTGTCGTGGTAGTAGGTATTGGGTTACGTAGGCTTCTTATAAGTGTAGGCTATGGGTCATGGTGTATATATACGTTAGAAAACGTTTACGTTTATGTAAAATTATTCCGGTGTACGCGCGGTTCGTGCGTAAACGCAAAACTTGTATATATGATTTTTCCAATATTTTCATCGCTACATACTATAACTAACCAAACGTGTATATATGAAGTAAAAAAAGAACACATTAATTTTTCCACATTAGTGCACGTACAATGTCTATATAATCAACCGTCAATACAAAATCAAATCAATTTCTCAACAATCAAAATCACTTCCCTATAACCCAACCCAAACCCACCTACCGTCCAAACCTATCAATCTTTCGTTCCCCCCTCCCCCCTATGTATACCTTCATTCAACCCAACCGCCCAAGATTTTTACGTAACACAAGGAAGCCACAGATGCTATATTCCCGCAGGACCAATTACACGTCGTCTCTTTCCTAATTAATTTCGCTTCCTTTCATTCGCTCTCCTTGCTCGCGCTTAATAGAACAAAACCGCGAGGAACGCAGAGAAAAATTATGTAAGCTCAAGCGTATATATATATATACACGTGATAAAATCATGTATATGATGTGCGTGTAATGATATATGACGCTTGGAATACACTGTTGCCGTCATTGCGGAACTAAATTGAATTCGAAAGGACGATGGGTGACGGTGATGTGGTGCATATATAGAGAGGCGATGCTTCGGAGGTTTCGGCACATACTGGTTATTGGGTTTCAGTTAGAGGTAATTGGGTTTCCTCTGTATGCCCGTGTGTTTGGTTTATAACGAGAAATTGCGATGGTCTTATGTGAGAGTCATAAATAATGCGTTGTTTGAAGTGTGAAAGTTTATCTTTATACGATGCGGTTATAATATATATGTAATTGACATTTTTATAATCGATAAATCGTAATAATTTACGATCGACCAGAGATTATGATCGATATTTGCTACTATTTTACGCGTGAATATAGACATTATATATATATATACACACACATCCGGCTGTAAAATTAAAGATCATTATCGTCTATTTTTGTAGTAAGCTATAAACACTTTAAAAATCGCTTATACGGAGTGTTAAAAAAATAAAATATACACCGATAACTATATGTCGATATCATAAACCGATAAATGTAGATATATAGAAATTGGCGAAAGAAAAAAGATGAAGAATTGACGCGAGTAAATAATTTCTAGATATACTTGAGTATAGTCGCTATACAAGTGGAAGAGCGGCTAAAATAATCGCGGGCTTTGAATTAGTTGTCGCGAGATAAATTATTCAGTAGATATACGCACAAACACACACACAGAACAGCGAACGAGTGAGCGAGCGATTAAATTCGTTAGAATTGTTTACACGCCTCTTGTGCTCGAACGATAAAGTTTAATGGCTTGAAAAAGCCAACTTTCTTGTTTGCCTCTGTAAATATATGTATATACTAGAGAAAGAGCATTTAATAAGTTCAATTTTTATTATATCTCTCTGTGAATATTCGACACCAATACCCCATGCAATTAATCATATCTTCTATATACAAGAGGCTTCAAAAATAAAAACCCTCGATTTTTCTTTATCACCGCGGCTCAATTGAAATTCAGCGAGTAGCAAAACAACCGCGAGCATTACATTCTCTCTCTCTCTCTCTTGCTGTTGGAGAAAATAGTATACTAATAATTCTCTCGTTCCACTCTGCGCGCGAAGCTTCTGTGTTACATTTTAGATATCACGGTTGAAAAAAAAAGAAGTAGTCGACTGGCAATAATAAATTACACACGTGATAATCACAGCTCGCGCCGTATATATATACATACACATATTAATTTTATTTTCAGTTGAAAAAATTCTCATCTGGGTATATACATCTCTCGCGTATAACACGAAGCAAACACGTGGGATACGATGATGATGATGATGATGAGAGAACCGACACAGCGAGATGTATATACGAATCAATATAGCGCGTGGGAGATCTTGCTGTGTTATCAGATAAGCAATAAATTGGACTTTCCGAGCGCTGAAATTGTGTGTATGTATATATATATAAATATACGTGTTACATAATTCCAAGTTGACGTTATATATCTGCGCGATCGCATTGTGTATACCAGAGAGGAATGACAGAGATGTTTTCGGTATATATATGTGATATACACATACATACCCAGAGTATATTTGCCGAACGAGCGACTGAAAATATTTGTCGTGAGTGAGGTTTTTTTTTGGAGGATATATATGTGTGAATTGTCTATCTATTCGTACCACGCTAAAGAAAACTACATATAATATATACTGTATGATATACCTGCTCGATAAGCAAGACAGAGAGAGATAGAAAAGATCGCTGCCCTCGTAACCCAGGCTATCGCATATACATGTTTTTCTCACTACCTCGTTTTTTTTTAAATTATATCCATTACTAAAAAAAAAGAAGAACGGTGCATCAGCGTTATATGTCGTTGCTCTTGTATACGCGCTGATGACAGACTCACGCATGAGCATGACTGGTTTCGACGATAAATCCAATGCTCCAGTTTTAATATCTCGCGCCAGCTTATATATGAGAAGCTCCGTATATATATTTTGTTGTCATCCTTGTCGCTACTACTACTACTACTACTGCTCTTTTTATTCTCGTTTATTCGTATAATCGCGTGAAAACAAAAAAACTCGACCAAGACAATAAATATCTATAATCTCGCGACAAATATGGTATATGAATAATCGGAGAGAGAGAACAAAAAATGATGTGTAATTGACAATATGTGGGCAATCATCAGAATGTGTATAATGTGAAAGCGAGAAAGTTTATATAGTCATCGTGTCAAATGTGACTAATTTATCGTACGATATATATCTGCGAATAATATAATGAGCCATTATAACCGTCTCAGAAAAAATACGTATATAGTAATACACCTCCGTAAGCTTTGTATTCAGCAGCTATAATCGTATATACGTATATACAATCATGAGTCTTCTTATACAAAAAAAAATAAACCAAGCTATTGTCTTGTTGGCTCGGCGCCTATAATACGACGACGATTTAACTAACAATTTGTCACGTTTTCCCACCGCTATGAGCATCCGATCGCTCAAAAAGATACTACAACCGGCAGAGCTCGTATATAGAAAATTGTAAAAAAAGGTATTTTTATTTTTAACCCCGGCCTCCTCCTCTTATAAATATTTACGCGCACCCTCGACATTTTTTGGCTCGAAGACACACGCATGAGACAAAAAGATTCATCGAACTCATCATTCCTCCGAGCCACAATAAAAGATCTTATAATCGAACCTACAGCTATCAAGCTGCAATTGAAAGAGAAAACTTTCCCGCCAGAACCATCTACTACGAGGTCTTTACACGCTCCAATTCATCTAACCGCGAATCTCTCTCTGTTTTTCGTTTGGTATATATATATATCTGGCAGAATTGCAATACGCGTATGTATATATATATATATATATATATATGTATATATCGACATCTGCTATACACGTGGCCTCGTCGGTAAATGTCGCGAGACACACATATACAGAGAGAGAGCATAGTACGCACGAACGGCCGTGTGGTCGTCGTCTCGCAAGCTAACAAGCTCCCCGGAGAATTTTAATCTAATCGGCTAGCGAGGCGAGGCTTTCGATGTTCCGAGTCTCTTTCCTTCTCTCTCTCTGTCTCGCGGGCAAGAGCGTAAATAAACAGAGCGGCATTGATGGTTATCTATAGCGGCAGTCGAGGTCCTGTCCGAATCCGATTGGAGTTACATATATATATTTATATATATATGTATACGAATGAGTGGAGAAAGCTGCTACACGTCGTTTCTATATTCGCGAAATATTTTTTTTCGACAGATATCAACGTATCATTTTTTTTTCTTTCTTTCTTTTTCAACGATGTTTACGTCGTGCGTGTGTATGTGTGTGTGTGTGTGATTCACGGCTGTTGAGCGAGTTTTTCTCTCTCTTTTGAATTTTAGATGTTAAACCCGTTTTAATCACGCGCGCTCGCGGTGAATAGCATTATAGTGTGTATAATATAGGCGAGAGATAATTGCAAGAGATAATCCTATCTTACTTAATACCTAACATTATAGTCGAAGCAGCGAGTCTCTCTCTCTCTTAAAAAACCTTTTTGCGAATTCCGAAATAATGTTATACACACTGCGAACGAGAGAGAGAGACAGAGGGAAACGTTTTTTCTTTTTAACGTATGCAAATCAGATGCAACTTAATGCACATTAGCACGCCGAGGAGACGGAACTTTTTCGTCTTGGATATATCTGAAAGTCTCTCAGTGTTGTGAAGTTTATCGTGACCGTCATATATATACGTTGCCGCCTTCTTTAATTGAAATACCTATACGAAGTAGCAGTACGCGGATGGAATACGAAGTGCTCGCGAAGTATATATACGTTGACACCTGAATTCAAATGAGCGTCAATGTTGATACTCTGGTTTAGCGCTCGAGTTAGTTTTCGAACGAAAATATAAAGGTGTAAAAGAATTTTTTAAAAAAAACGAAGGGGATATTCCAATTGGTTTCGAAACGCGTGGGTCTTGTGGGTGAGTAAGTTTCGAAAAATTTTCGCGACCTAATGTTATTTTTGTTATTTTTCGAAAAGTTATTTTTGAAAAGCGTGCGGGGGAAAGATACATTGGATGGAAACACACTGCTTGGAATGTCTCAAAGTTTAACGATCTTCGTAGCGTTTCACATTGAAATAATATAAAGTATTATTATTTTTTTAAGTAAATATTAGCATGTGAAAATTGTATGATAAAATGTAAAGTTTGCACTAATTATTTTTGACAAGCCCTCGTGGAAACCTACCACTATATCTTTTTATAGACATATAATTAACGTCGATAAACCAACATAATTTCGATACAATAAGTTTCTAAATAAACACTTTGGGCATATAATAAAAAGAATCTCAGGGTCAGACGCTTTATTTTTATCAGTCGATTTTAATCAACCGAATTTAATACACACCGCTCGACTAATTAAATCAGCAAAACAAAATAGTTTGCGGTCCCCTTATAGTGACAGTGCCGTTTTATTTATTTCTTTTTTCGTACTAAACTCTGACATCATCCCTCATCCTCTCTCTCTCTCTCTCTCAAATCATCCACAACCACACAAACCCATATTTATATATATATAACCATATTCCCTATCATTTTCCCACATGTACATAAGACCATTACATGTACACTCTACCACCGCATTATACACACTTTTTCTGCAATGCGCTCTCTCTCTCTCTCCCTCGCGTAACCTGAAGCTCGCGTTTGCACGAGTCGCTGCTGCACGCGAACGCCGCGGTGAGGTTTCCACGCGATCGTCAGGTATATAGAGTTTATACACACACACGCTGCGAAACTTTCATAGGTAAAGGAGGAAGGGGGACGGGGAAGAAATCGAAAACCCAATTTGCATCATCACGTAAGGGGGTCAACAAACGCTTGGTGAATCTCTCTCCCCCTCTCTCATGCTAGAGTACATACAAAACGAGACTAATTCTTGTGCTTGTGGGTGCGAACGAAGAGAATGAAAAAATGTATTTTGGCGCGATGCCCGTAAAAAAAAGCGCTCGTAAAAATAATATATACGGAGAGGGTATAGAGGGGACCGAAAGTCTCAGGGAGATTTTTTTTTCATTATTATACTGGTTGAAGATAAAAATAAAAAGGTATATTATAATATACGCTTATCATATGCGTAAAAAAGTATTATAAGTGGATATGCTTCTATATATAAGTATATATAACGCGTATAAATATAGACCGTGGATATATTTTTTCTCTCTGTCCGCGCGTAGGAGTGTGTAACAGCAAAACGCATCGCAACAGTAGCAGCAGCAGCTGCGTACGCTGCTTTTCATAACAAAAACGCGAAAACGAGGCAGTTCGCGAGTGTGCATATGAACGAGATGTAAATGAGAAAGAGAGGGACGTATACGCGCGACGTTTGTTTTGCTAAGTGTGCGCGCGCGGGGATGACCTGTTCGCGCTATATATATATATATACGATAACGAGGTTTCATACAAAAAATAAATTCTTCTGTCGCTTGAAAGAGAAAAAAAAGAAAAGAAATAATCCTTGCAGCCGGTAACAATGCAAGCTTTTGTATTATACATATAGACGTTGTTTACGAGTGAAAACCCTGTCAATGTATAGAATTATTGGTTGGTACTGTGAAAAATACTCTTTAAGTGTATATAGAAATCTCGGAGGATATATAGCCAAAATAATATATATGTATGTACAATTCTTGCACGTGGATTAACACTTTTTCCGACTAATCAAATTTGCACAGCGGATCGTTGGAATTTATTGAGTATATGGATCGACGTGCCGCACGAGCAAATAATAATCGTGATAGATATTATAACGTTTAGCACAAAGTGATAAATATATGCGTAGCGCGCGACCCGCCCGCAGTTGAACAAATTTCGAATGTTTGGAATATGATATGCTCGCTCGTTCTGCAATAATAATAAAGAAGAAGCGCAGAAGAAAAAAAAATGCTTATCGCGCCCGAATAAGTTAATACCTCGATTATCGTATATACGCACATTTACTGTTATATACCGTTAAGTAACGCAATTTTCAGCTCACTGTGTTTTTTCTTCTCTTTTTTTTCGCGTTAAACTTTTTGTTATCAAACAGGCACGATACAATTTTTTATGTAAAAAGCGCAAAACGTTCGATTTGACAATATTATTTAACTCTACGTAACCTGCTCCAATATGCTTATATTATTCGTCGATAATTCGAAGATTAATTCGTTTTTTTTGTCGTTCACTTGCGCCCATCCTATATATCATTATTTATCACTTGTAAAATAAATAATTCCACACGCACGCACATATAGATCATTACTTCAAAACTTCGTGGCCAGTCTTTCCACACAGCGTATAAGAAGGGAAAAAAGAAAAAAAAACAACCGCGAACCCTGACACTGACAGATTAACCCCTCCCTCCCCCATTCCCTTCTTCTGGAACGTATACGAACCTGTGACCTTACATTCCCCTACCCTTATACGCATCCCCTCTCTTTTTCTCCTCACCCGCACATATCCACACGTACAGATATATACGTACACTCAACTCACAGATCTATACAGCTATATTAAAAAAAAAAGCACGTGCTATCTAAACCATATCTATATATATATATGTATATATAAAAAAACAAAAGTACACCAACCTTTCCTACGTCCAAAAGGCCCCAGGAACGTTCCATTTCTACCGACGACGTTGTCATCGATATACCTCAGCAATTTGTTAGCATCCTCGCTCCTCTTAGCTCCACTAACCGTCGACGATGTACTACTACTCGATGCCATCGACTTAACCGTACGCGGTGACAATTGCACCTGCTGTATATGTATCTGACTAGTACTACCGAAAGGCTTCTGCGGTGAATTCGTACCAGCCGCTAATAATGGACAACTAGTACTGCCAATCATCGGACTATTATTACTCTCTTCTGCCAGTGAGTTTATACGTCGTTGCGAGCCTGTCCAGCTCTTACCTCCTGTATTTCCACCACCACCACCACTACTACCGCCACTCGACGATATCTTAACGCTGCAACTCATCCTTGCCTCATAGCATTATACCTCCGCACATATAAATATATATATATATATATACACCTACACACACGGGTCCCCTGCCCGCACTTACTATATATACGTGAGCACGAGCGATTTTATGCAACACTTGTGTATATGTATATATATGTGCCTGCGTTGGTGAGATTATATATATGCTGCACTTGAAGAGTTTTGTGAATGAGCGGTTTTTGGGGGAGAGGAAAACAAAAAAGAAACAGAGACAGGTTGATGTCTCGTCTGATCGATCCAACTATTACTACTGGATATACACACTCTGCGTGGAGAGGAACAATTACTCTATACGTGGACCGCACTACGATTGTCCCGCGCGCGCGCGTCAACACGCACTTGCACTTTGTGTGGATATATATGGTTGGTGTGGTCGTGTGCGCAAGTACCAAGTTATATATGTATGTATATATATATAGAGAGAGATTCTCCCTTTCACTCGACTCGCGAGATATCCGCAGCGGCTGCACCGACTGCCACACGCGCCTCTTCGCGCATAATGATTTTTCCCCTCGCGAACGCACGCGCGCGCGCGCGCACACCCAAAGGTGTAGGTACACACACCGATCTCCACACCACACACACACACACTGTGTATATATATATATATATACAACTATATGTATATAATATTCTGTTGCTCCGTTCTCTCCTTCTTCTTCTTCTTTTCCTCTCTCTCTCTCTCTATACTGCCTTTCTGCTGCTGCTGCTACTACAGTCTCGTGTGCGCCTGCGCAGCTGTAACACACTATGTGCGTGTATATATATATTCAAGTCTCTCTCTCTGCTCCAACTGAGCTGCTGCTGCTATGCTCGCAAGCGCTCCGCTCTCTCACTTCGATCCGTACTGGGGGAGCGCCAAGCCTAGACTGACTGTCTGCCACTGCTGTCGAGTCGCGTATAGTCGCGCGACTGTGCCGCGCGCGCGCGCGCGAAGCCAATGCGCGAGCGATATGTGTATGTATGTATGTATGTATGTGTGTGTGAGCGCGCGTGACGTGTGTATATAGATGTATATATGTACACGAGCTCGCTCGCGCGCGCACAGCGAGACCCAGTTCGCCAGTGACGTCATACGGTAAGAGAGAGAGAGAGAGAGAGAGAGAGCGACACGGGCGCCGCTGTGTCTTAGCCGTGCGTAAAAATGGGATGATATATAGATGTATAGATGTAAAATGGATTTGGGTAGTGTGGAAGATGATTTTTGTTTTCTTTTTTTGGAGAATGTTGTTGTTGTTGTATACGTGAGGATGTGTACATGTGGTAGTGATGGATTTTCAGGAGTATACGTGGGAGGATGCAGATGCAAATTTTGACCTGTGTGTATGTGTGTGTGTGTGTAAAACGCGAGGGTTTTTACGAGCGTGAGATGCGTGGATGGATTTTAACTTGTTTTTTGGATGATTTTGTAAAGGGGACGCTCTCGGTCGGGTTATAAATGTGCAAGAGAGCGATGTTGTTTTCGTCGAGAAGTCGAAGTTAGATCTTTAAAAAGAAACGTAAAATTTGAAAAAAAGTAATTACGAGAATTTCGAAGTTTTGGTATTATTATCTAAGTTAGAATGTGTTAGGATATTTAAAGGATGATAAAATGTGTTGTTGAACTCTGCACGAATGTTTTCTTCGGAATAAAAATAATGTATGTTTGATGTTAAAAGTGCAGCTGCTGGCAAAACATTATACGACTAATATAACTTCATATTAAATTTAGAGCGTGTAAGTTATTTTTGTAGCAGATGAAGTGCTAGTTCCGTATTAATTTTCCAAAAAAAACATCTATATGTATATAATCGCAGAGATGAATCGTTTAAGTCACGGCCGCATCTTGTTGTGAAAAACATTTAATTAAAATGTTATTTAATTACACTCGACGTTTTGCTATATTACATTGCCGCAGTCGTTGTTTTTGTTTCAGAAAAATAGTTAATACATAAGTCAAAACATCGTTTATCAAAACAATGATTCTTTGTATTGGATTATTAAGAATTATATCTACTTTCAAATAACAGCATAAATCCTTTTTATACGTTTAAAATGATATTTTCGCAAAGAAACTTTTCTCACTCGTTATTCTCGCGATTCGTGTGTCATACTGAAGATTTAGGATTACCTCGTCATTCACAATTGCATATCTTGAAAACTTTTCAAACTAAATAAAGTTCACGTGTATAAGTATTATAATCATTATACCAGAATCTCTATATAATCCTTCCAAATTTCAAAGTTTCGTGTATATAAAGTTTTAAACGAGCTTCGAGCACAATGCAAACTTGTTCTCTTCTATACCGACATAGGATTCATTGATATATATAAAACGATAAAAAAAAATATATAAGTTATGCGCTAACTGAGACATTACGTCATTATATAGTAAGCAAAAAGCGATTCGCTCGACTGACTATAAATTGAATAATAAATCCTGATCAAAGTTCACAATAGCCGCGATGACAAAGTAGAAAATCTACGTGTAAACAATTCAAGTAGTAACAGACGGAACTGATCATGCTCGAACGTTACACTCGAATGCGCACGCACCTCTATATATATAATAAAACGTTCAAGAGACAAATTGACTTCAATTTTTTTTTCTCAGTGTCATATTTTCTGAGATAATAGAGTTTTTCTAAACTAATGGTGATCCTACTCGACGGGACTCTATTAATGCATTCTTCTTTAACTTCATTATTCTACGTTATAAAAGTTCGCAAACAGCTATTTTAAGTTCGATAACTAACTATATATATATACATATATATATACCTTTGATATTCCTCTCCCCAGACTTTGCAATCTCAATTATCCGTGGCAATAATGCAATAATGTTCTTCCAACAATCGCCGCCTTTTACGAGGAAACGTCATTAAAATAATTTCATTTTACGCAAAAAATATCTTCTCTCTCAGTTGCGCCCTTCTCGAGAATCTTCTTTGCCATTAAATTTTACACGCGTAAACATGTAAACTAATTTTTCTGCTTCAACAGCGTCCATAAAACTTGTTTACCAATAAACTCCCTTATGTGTATGTATACAACAATCTCAGCCCTAACGATCCACCACACCCCATGTTGAAGAAAGAAAAATTCAATGTACGCATTGTACCTTTATACATATGGCTGTGTCTCTGTCTAATCAAGAGGTCAGGTGAAAAAATTGATTTTCTCGAAACTCTTAGAAAATGTTCTGATTTATTTCTGAATACCGAGGTACAGAGGTCAAAAACGAATTTTGATGATTTTTTTTAAATGTTCTCGGTTTTACAATCAAAATACTTTTATAAAAATTCATTCAGTTTTTCAGCTGAAAAAATTCGTTAATATTGATAAAATTTCAGCAAAAACGAAGCAAAATTTTGAAAAATCTTAATTTCACATATATATATACATTTTTGTCTTGTAATTTTCTGTAGAATTAAATTATATTTTTTCAGACTTATGTGTAAGGCTTTTTATCAAAAATCAAAAATTAAATAAATCTTTTTTTTTACCTCTCGAGTTAACAGAGACTTGGTCATATATACACTATGCACTATATGTACATCGCCACGATATAAACCTATACTATACACGACGAAGCTAATTATCCAAGCGAACAGGAATCCAAACGATCCATAGCAACGCGGCGGCACGCGGTGTATCGTCCGCCCCCTCGAAACTCTCTCTCTCTCTCTCTCTTTTCAAGCTGCTATTCGCCTTCATAACTCGCGGCGAGTGAAGGAGAGGCAAGAGAGAGAGAGACGCCTTTTTGGTCACGCGGGATAGCACGACGCTGACATCATGCTGGACTTTCAGAAATGCACAGCTCAAGATGCTAAGGTCGCAGCGGCAATCGAGAAGAAGAGACAGATCGAAGAGAACAGAAGGGCCAGGATTTTCAATCCGAGAGTCAGAAGGATTGGGGTAAGTTATATATGTGTATATGTATAGAGTTGATTGCGAAGGTTTCAGTGGTTATATGTAATTTTTAAAAATAGAAAGTTAAATAAAATCACTGAAAAATGCAAAGAAACATTGTGCAGATGATTTACGAGAATTGCAAAGTCAAAAAGTGTGTTTTAATGTTTTGACGGAAATATATAGCCTAAAAATAATTAACCTCGTTTTAACGTCCAAAAGCCAGTTTTAATCTAGTTTTTAACGTGCAAAGTGTGTGTTTTTGTATATAAATATCGTATGTACGTTATTTGCATTGTATAAAACAGGTGTAATAAATTGTCTACCATTATATACGTTGCCTCGACGAGAAACGTTGCCATATTTCATTAAAAGTACTTAAATATCTGCTTGTTATGTTATCAACTATACAGCTATTGAATGCATCCGGTTTATCTGCACACTTATATAGCGAAAACGTGTATTATTTTTTTTTTGTTAGAAAATAATCATTGACGAGGAAAAATAAAATTTTAATCGACTTTATCATATATAAAAGATTTTCCTGGTAACATATATTTATAGTCTTCGCGTGAATAGATGTTTCAAACAATCAAAACTTTCGATTCAGCGATAAATTTATTTTCCCAACTTTTCGTTAAAAGGAGTTATGTTTTATAAATATCGTTACGTATATATATTTTTTTTTATTTTAACTCATCGCTCATACACGCTATATTTGCATAGTAGAAGACACGATGCATAATGAACGTCAGTTATTAAAATAACAATTTCTAATCTTTAGAATGAATTATTCAAGTTTATCTCCTATAAAAAAAAAAAAAATTAAAAAATAATTCTTCGTGTAATCTTCTTATAACTTTAGAAAAATCTAATCTCACTAAATAGCTTTGAAGCATACATCACAACAAAACGTCAAAATAAAATCAACCATTTTTTTCTCCGAACTCAAGTTCATTATCTTTATCATTTGCAAGCGCAAAAAAGACTCTATCATCATATATATTTCTTCACTATAATGCAAGTAAAGAAATAAAACGAGAAAAAAAAAACAATCTACATCCTAACCAAAAAACTATTCACTCGCGTCCGGCAGATAGACAAAGAATTTCTAGATAAGCAAGTAGAGGAGAAGCGTCGGCAACGCGACTTGGAAAGAGAGCAGGAATGCCGTTTGGACGAGGCTCTTGTCCGCAGCAGCAAACTCGCAATTTTGCTCGAGAAACAGCAGGATGAGGTACAGTATATGTATATATACGCGGAAAGGGCTTATAATACTTCATTTATCTTTCTCTTCCTCTCTATTTTTCCAAGTAACACACGTTGATATATAACTGTTGTAGGAACGTAGACAATTAAACCGACAAATCAACACTTTTCGCCAGACGTATCAAAAGCCTGAGTATCGAAGGGATTTTGATTTATACGATCCAGAGTTGCTAAAGAAGTCAAAGCCACCGAGGACAGATGGCGACGATGACGTGGGACCGGCGTCAGCGCAAAAGTAGGAAGTGTAGTGTATTATACAGCTTTTGTTGTGATTTTTATGGGGAATCAGGATGTTGTTGAAAGTTTATTTTTTTCTTTTTTGGTTGTTGTTAATGGGGTTGATTTATTTTTGAGAGATATAACAAAGGGAAAGTATATACTTATTATTTTATACGCAAAGTTATATATATATGAAATAACTTATTATAGATAATGCGCTATCTTATCAAATATATAGTTGTTCTAATTTCTATATTTAGGTATATATATAATTTCTTGGGTAATCCATAAGATGATGGAAATTTTGAAATTAAATTGCGTCAAGCTACTTCACTTTGTGCTTTACTTTGGTTATAACCACAACGCACAGCGCTTACTTTCACTGCAAACTTTAATTATTTTTTAATTGTCTTGAATTAAGGGGGAGAGTCGTAAAAGCTTTAAAGTCATGTCGTGACGCTACAGTCATAAAGAATGTCTTTAAAGAACAAATTGCAATTAAAAGTTTTTTCAATATAAATTTAAAAAAAAAAAAGTATACCCTGAGACACGAAATGTCATTTTTTTTTTTGCAAACAAGTGCAATTTACGTTGTTAAATACCTCTTGTCAATGTACTTAAGGAACTCAATTGTTATAGCCTTAAGGCACCATTACAAATTTTATTAATCCCTGCAGGACTTGCACAAAAAATAAACTGATTCATTAATGATGGAAAGTAACCGATGTCAGGCAAAAAATGTATATTTCCAAAACTTAAATGTATAAAATCAAGCGAATCTTTCTTTGGCGAATAGCCATTTCATAAGCTGTCCTCGTAAAAACTTGTCTACAAAAAGTGACCAGGCCAGGCGGACAACCAAAAGTAGATAGAAACACCTATAGTCTAGTCGTGGTAGCAAATTAAACCGATGCTGCTTAAAGATAGCAATTTTTTTTATAAGTCTATTCCAAATTACATATACTAAGATAGTATCGATCTCCATCGAACTTGAAAAAGAGAAGTTTTAGTTTTTAGGTTGAAAAACTTGTTATATGCATTGTAAAACATTAAAAAAGTGATTAAAAACGTAACTTTTTTTGAAGTACTTGACAATTGCAGTAAATTTACATACTTAGTCAGCATGTGATCAATCTTATAGTTGTTCCACAATTAATTTATTAATAAAAGAAATAATACTATCTATTCGAATTAAATGCTTTTTTCTTTATTATTCAGGCGTTAAGCAGATTTGCATGATAAAATCCCTATATATCACTATGCAGGGAGCTTATTAAAAAAATTATATATAAAAGTAAATAATTCTTCCATAGTTATAAATCACCATCATCATTTGTTCTTATAAATCTATCTTATTCCTTCCTTATATCAAATTTTCGAAACCACCTTATTTTTCTACTGTTCAACCTAAAATCTCTAACCACACCTACCATCATTTAGAAAAACTTATCCACTAAAAAATATTTCACATCTCACACGCATACATACAGATTCGAAGGTGAAGACGCGAGTCTACCATGCCGTCGTAAAGAGCAAAAGGAGCAGATGCAAAGCTGGATAATGCAGCAGGTGCGAGAACGCAAGTTAGCCGAGCAGGAACAACGCGACGCTGAACGAGCTTACCAGGAGGCGCTGCTTTCGCGGGACCGTCGGGCCCTTCAGCTTGAAGATGGGGAACGCGAATGTCGGCGACGATTGAACGAGGCCACTGCGAGGTTCAATCGTGCTCTGGTGAGCCAATTACACGACTCGGTCGTAGCGGGAGTCTGCTCTGGTTGCCTCAGGGGTTTTCCCCTCGTTTTTTTTTTGCTTTTTAAAACAGGCCAATTGACGTTGAGTTGCCGGAGGTTTATGTGACTTTTGTAATTTTGAGTTATGAGGTGGCAACTTTGTCGATCTAGTTTATGGGTAACGTTTTTTTTTCGTTATACTTATTATATAAGAATATATAATAAGCATTTATAAAATAAAATGATATATTAATTTATAAATATAAAAAATGAAGAATAGAATACATTGACTTCAAAATTAATTTAACGGCAGTAAATAGATCGCGATAAGAGCTGTGTAGTGGTTCACTTAAAAAATTTACTTTTTTTTATCAATCATTTACTTCATATTGATAAGTTTAGATGATAATAATACTCTTCAAAACTATTTAGAGCGTTAAAAATAGATAATATACAAAATTATAACATAAAAGGTAACGCAGACCAATGTCGAATTCCTTCGCAACCGTATCTCTCCATTAGAGCAAACAAAATTCTATACTTAAAATAATACACACTTTTATAATAAAGATATAATCATTAACAATTGTAAACAAGGCCTTATCTCAGATAAACAAAAAAAAATTCGAAAATTCGAGAACGATACTCCCTAGTTCATATATATATTTTTCTTTTAACCGATAAAATTCGTAAATCCTTGATTTATAAAAAAAAAACTCGCGATACGTCGATTATAATCGCACGATCAATTCACCGAACCTATCTATACTTGAACTTTGAATGATATTCGGATCAATGAGAAGAACTACATATGCATGCCTCCGGCAAGTGATTAACGCGAGCGTTCGTAGAGATTCGAATCGGTTATTCGTTAGCTTATCTCGACCTCCACCTACACATATGCACATCCTCCAACATCTATATATCTTATCACGATTTCCCGAATTAACTGTGCACGCCGATCGAATCGAATATATACTGCATCAGGAAGTCACATACATATATAATATATAAAATTGCATCGCGCATACACACACGTGCTTTATATTATACAGCCGGTCGTCCTCGACCGTTTTACGACCTATACGCACATGAACCACATACCAATATATATATGTACACAGGCAGCAGAGCAGGAACAACGACGACGATGGCAAGCGGCACAGGATGACGAGGACAGTCGAGCTGAAATCTACAACCACGTGACCGGTGATTTCCTTACCGAAGCAAAGGAACAAGCAGCAAGTATACGTGGCCCAGGACGGCCTCTTGCTGAGCGTTACAAGGGTATGACCTCTGAAGAACTCAGAATCGTTCGCGAAGAGCAGACACGACAAAAGCATGAGATGCAGGTAAACTATATATATGTATATTTGCCTTTCCCTTTCCTGTCGATGACGTGAGTTGTTATAGAGTGAGAGAGAAATGAGTAATGTCGTTTAGCGAGTCGCTGTAACGTGCGTAAGCGTGAGATATAGCGGATGATTTGGTTTTTTCGGCTAGTCTTTTTTTTTTTGATCGTTTATATTGTGTATATGAAGAGATGAAATTCTTTTTTTAGTGATATTGGGTGCTTGAATTATTTTTTTTTAATTGTTGACGTGGGTAATGCAAAAAACAGAAGCTGTTTATTATATATACAGTTAACGATATATGTGTTGATATTCTCTTTTATTCGCAAATTTTGAAATACTTTCTTGCTTGACAATATAATTATACGTTGATAAATGGCATGACATTCGTTCAAACTTCAACACAATATCAGTTATGTCACTTTTGAGATACTTGAGGTCATATATATATTTTATGTCTTTCTTTAAATATACCGATTGGTATAACAGAAAAATTCAATTAACATGGCCTACATCGGCAGATAAGAGAATGAAGTATATGTTAATACTCAATAACCGAGACAAAATGTATATAAAAATGCATTATTTATTGTTTTTATCGTCTACCAACATTACTAATAAAGTTGTAAATTTGTTATTGTCACATGATAAAATAACGTTGAAAAATTTATCGAAGAAAGTTTTTAAAAATAAAAATTTGTTTCCTCCCAACAACGTTTCATTGACTTTTAATTTCGTTATTTCTTCCGAACGCACTATATATACACACTCCGTTCTTTGAAAACTGCCAAACTTTTAAAAAACAACGCTATCACATTTATTACACCGATATACTGTCTATATCGTGTAATCGAATATCCCAGTAATTAAAATTCAGTGCGCTAAACGCGTTAAAAAAAATTGCCGTCAATCTATACCGTAGCACACCTGCGTACTGCATTCATCGAATTATATATATATATACAACAACGCGGGCAAAAGCTGGCGTTCACGGGGATAAATTCATTTTCTCACTGCTGTATATATATATATATACCAAGTAATCAAATTTTCTCTTGCACTTCTTCTCTCTCCTGCAGCGAACACGAGCCGAGGAAAACGTGAAGAACGAGGACTGGAATCGATTGATGAACGGCAACGCCAGAGCCGCGGAATCTTATCAACGCGAGTTGGATCGTAGACGAGCGTAACGTATCACAATATATATGTATAATACAGAATTGCGTTTGTACGTAAAAGATAATAAAGATAAATAAAATTTATTTTTTACCCAGGGAATTGAATAAACAAATCGCCGAGGAGAACCTACAACTTGCACAGCAACAGAAGCAAAAGCAAGATTACCTTAACCGTCACGTATACAAGAACAAACCCGAACCAGAGTTTTACGCACAGTTCAACCGAAGCACTCGATGAATGCTATATACTATACTACTGCTGCTGCTACTTCTGTTACCACTACTGCTCATATTCTCGCTAAAAATAAATTCGGTGAATTCTGTGAGGACAAATTATATTGCACGCACGATTCATAAAATAAATGATCTCTCTCTTGTATACATATACATAAACGTAAATTTGTGATGACCTGTTTTTCGAACAACTATATGTACGCGTGTATAATAAGCGAACGGCGACTTGTCGCCTTGACTATCGTTTATACCCTATGTGTATTTTCGCGCATCTAGCATAAATCCTCGTCGAATCGTATATATACATATACACTACACACACACACACACATATAGATATGTAATAATAAGCAATCTTGCAGTTTATGTAAGATACATAAAAGTTCAATTTTTTTTATACCGTGCTTTTATATCAAACGCGAGGTATTCGAGTAATGATTTCTATTACGTCATTAGTTTGCTGCACAATATCTCTAATATACACTGATGTCACTGTTATTTCTGACCAATTCGCTCATTAAGATGCAACTGTGCGTACGCGCGAGCGCGATATAAAAATTTTTCGAAAATAATATATATATATTATATCCGTTTTTTTCCTGAATTTTATATTTCTCGATAAAATATATATTATTTGTGTACACTATAACTTCCTCGTATAGAAGTGAAAATAAAGATATAATTAAAAAAGCGAGAAAAGCTGCGTTGTTGATTAATTTCTTTGTAGCATATATGAGTAATTGTCGCGTACACTTAATTTTTTATCTTTGCAAAAAGAAAGAAATTAAAAAGAAAGAGTACATTCAAGGTCACAAAGATGGTTAAAATCCGACCATTCCGTATACAAAGTTAAGTAAATTTAAAAATTGCAACAAAAAAATGACGAAAAACAATGAAAATCTTAAGAATTTCGTGAATTTCGAAAAAACCCCTCATTTTCAATTAATTCAGAGGCGTGCGTGCAATTTTCTTTTTTTTCGTCATTTTTACAATCACTTTATAGAAAACACTTTCCGTAAAATTCCACACAAATGCGTGTCTCTTAATCATCCTTACCCGACAACTTGATCTACTCGCATCAAATGTTCATCCGGCATTAACCAATTTCCAACTCTCGCTCAATTATCCTAATCTGTAAGCACAAAGGCAATCGCGTGCTCCCCGCGCGCAGCACTATATACACATTCTCATTCGCAATTCATCGGCGCGCAGAGATACATCGCAGCGTAGATCACACGCACTCTATATACACACTCCGGGAATACTAAGCAGCGAAATATTTCCCCGCGCGCAATTCGACGGCGCACTTTACACCAAAACATCCTGTGTATATAGACATATATATATATGCAACCGAACTCCTTACGAAAACATCTTAGTCGCTTCGTCACCCTTCGTATACTTCACCTATATAGGTAGGGATTTTCCTTCCACTTCTGTTTATACCCGTTTATACACGTACTTACTCACTCGCGTCTTTTATTACACATTTATTACGTAGTAAACATATATACCTATATATTATAATATAATATGTTAGATATATAACCCGTAAACGGTAAATCCGTAACGCGAGCACCGCACGAGGAGTAATCACCGATAGGTCGCGACTCGCGCGCACACATCATCAAGGATCGTCAAGTAACCTGAGCTAGCGGTGAAGGGCACGCGCGCGTCATAGCTATACTGCATGCGCGGCGCTCTGCCGCGGATTCCGTATGCGATATTCCTGCGAGCGAACGGGAAGTTCATAACGCGGCCGGCATGCGTGGTATGCGTAAACAATGTAAACGCAATGTTGATAAGCGCTGAGAGTGGGTGCAGCTTATATATACACGTATGTGTATATGCGTATGTATACTTATCTCGGTGTATGTATATTTATGCATCATAGGTTCCTGAGTATACTGAGACGGTTCTAGAATATCGTTATATAGGTGGTGGTGGTGGTGGTGATGATGACAACAATCGTGCGCAGGGATGTTTCGTCATTTCCGTTGTGGATTTGAGCTTGCGAACAGTTAGGATCGTTATCAGCTGATATTCTTGTTTCAAGTGAGTAAGTGGTGTAAAAAAATACGTCTGTTGCTTTGCTGTTAATGTAAATATTGATAATGTCGAAACGTATATAGCTCAATGGCTTTTGTTATTATAAAGTATGAGGGGAAAAAAGTTGAGTAGATGTAATAAGAAAGTTTATAGATCGGGGGTGAAAATTGCGAAAAGTTATAAGAAATTAGAAAAGTTAGTATGGAATAATTAAAAATATAATTATCGTTTCGACAGTGTGCAATTTCTTCATTAACTCTTCCAATTATATTTAAAGGATGGTATATTATTATTGAATCACCTATAAATAATATTAAAATTCTCTCTAATTAAATGTGTATAGTAAAGTTCATTAATGTTTTTTTTTTAAATAAATTTTACCAAAAAATATTATATTAATCCTCCACTTTCTATAGAGAAATCTTTTTATTATTTTAATAAAAAAAACTGCCATCCATGATCCCAACTTAAAATTTATTACATTGCATTTCAAATCGAAATTGCACTGTAGCGCCATCTTACATGATAATCGGTAATTTACTTCCCCAACACGTTACACACCTGTTTATTTTCCACGCATAGCCGGTGTATCTGCTGATAACACCGGTAAAGGTATAGAAAGTGGGGTTTTAGTACAGCACCTGTATATCTATATATCTACACACTCGCCCCCGCAATGTTCCACCCCTGTGCCCGTTGTATGTTTGTGATTTACGACGGCAGTGCAACAGCAGCGCACCGTTTTCATTTGAAAAGAAAAATGGTCGCTACAAAGACAACTGTCAGTTGTCGAAATTCATTCGCTTTATTTAGCTAACCATCATGCCTTTGCGAAGGGATTGCAATTACAAATTATCGTCTAGTCATTTGTTATTGTAGAAGTGCACAATGGTGAAAGAAACGATGACGGAAGTAGATGAAAGCGTGCTTCGGCACAAGTAAGTTGGAGGTTATATACCGAATGTTTTTGTATGCATGTTCACGCGTATAATGAAATGTAAATGTTTACAGATTTCTCGATCAAAATGCCATTTTCAATGAGTACGAGACTATTGTCACAAATTTGAAAGAGGAACTGAATAAGTGCAAGGTACAAATTTTAGATTTACTTTTTTTTTGTTTTCAATATTCAAATATTTTCAGTAATTTATTCAAAACTTTAGCTGGAACAAAACAAACTTCGTCTAGAAGTAGAATCTGTTCGAAAAGAAAATGAAAATGCTAATGAGACTATTCAGCGATCTCTTAATGAATGTAATCATGAGAGTTGCACTGATCCTACTTACAATAAAGAAGCTATAACAAATCTAGAGAAGCGTATAACTATTTTGCAAATGGAAAAAGACTCTATTTTTCAATTATGGCAAATGGCTTTGAAAGCTATTGATGTTTTAGAAGAGGAACTCAAAACTGTTCATAAAGATGATAAAAATACAAAATTTTATCAACAACAAATAAACAGTATTAAAGAAAGCTATTCAGAAGCAATTAAAGTATTAGAATTAAAGCTATCTGCAGCCAAAGAAAACTTTTTTCAACAGCAAGCATTATCTGAAAAGAATAAAGAAAAGATTGACCAATTAACGAAGGAAAAAAATGATATGATGCAGGAACTACAGACTTTTCAAGAAAAAGCTTTAGTGAAAGAAATGGATTATCAGTCGAAAATAGAGTCTTTGAAAACAAATTTAACTCTTTCTAAATCTGAACTTGTACAAATAAAAAAGTCTAAAGCTGAACTAGAAGAAAAATTAAAAAGTGCACAACACTTTGCAACTACTATGATTTCAAAAGATTTAGAGGCAAAGAATAAAGTATCAGAAGCTGTGGATTTAATAGAATCTGCGGTAAGAGAGAAAGAAGCTATTTTACAAAGAGAAGCAAAAGTAATGGAAGAAAAGTCAAAACTAGAGGCTTCTTTAGCCAAGTTATCTGAAGAATACAAAACTCGTTTTGAGAACGAAATTGTTAAAGCTAAAGAGGTGTACAATAAAAATGTTAAAAAATATCTAATAGAAATTAAAGAGCTAAAAGCTGAATTGAGAGAAAAAGTAACATTACTTGATAGATCCCAAAGAGAATACAGATTAATGGAAGAAGAATTAGAAAAAATTAAAAAACATTCAGATAATTATATGGAAAAATCAAATGTCAGAATTTTAAACTTTGAACAATCTTTACAAGAAAGAGATATTAGATTGCATACAAATGAAAATAGTCACAAAACCATATATGATGATAGAATTCGTTATTTAGAAAATCAAATTAGTATTCTACAAGAAAAGTTATCTAATACTACTGACAAATTACGACGTGTTCAGTTACAAAGTTCTAGAGATGTAGAGGATCATGCTAGAGAAGCAGATGATCGTACAAGAGAAATAGTAGAAAAATGTTCAAATTTTGAAAGACAGTTGTCTAGAACTCTCATTGATAAAGAAACTTTAGCTTCTAATTTACATGCATTAGAAATGTCATTTGAGAAGGAAATGCAAAAAAGAAATCATGAAAGACTGATACTTGAAAATAAAGTAAGAGATTTACAAGAAAAAATTTCAAATAAAGTGGAAAATATTGATAGTTCTAGAATATTATTAGATAATGTTTCAAATAAAAAGACTACAGGACAACAAACGTAAGAATATTCAATCCTATTTAATAATTTATCTGAATAAAATAATTAAAAGGAAATTTATTTTTTAGATTGATGAATTTGGATTCCATCACCAATATTTTAGCGCTACAAGAAAAATTTGATAAGAAAACTAAAGAACTGACACAACATGTTGAAACACATCAAAAATTAAGTAACAAGTAAGAAATTAAAAATATACTATGTGAAAATATAAGATTTGAAATAAAAAAAAATTTATAAATTTTTAGATGGAAAGAAGAGGCTAATTTACTCACATCTAAATTTCAAAAACGAACTCAAGAATTAAGAAACAAAATCAGTGCATTACAAAAGCAAAATGAGGATTTAGCTAAAGAATTACTTTTTTACCAACAACATGTGGCCCGTTGTAATACACAATTCATTCAAAATTATAATAAAGAAAACGACACCAGGTGACAATTACTTAAATTAAGTGTACATAAAGTATTAAAACTTCAATTTAATTTATTTAAAAAATACATATTCTGTTATGTAAACAATATTTTTAATATGAATATATGTATATAGATTTTTTATAAGCAATTGAGTAATTTTTTCATCTAATCTTAAATCTTAAAGAAAACATTCTAATGAAAGTAAAAGAAAAGAGGATTCAAATATATACAGTAAAAATTATTTGAAAATAGTAATTATAGTATTAAGTATTTAAATTTGTACAGCAATAAAAAAGAATATCATTTTACATTTAAAATCTAAAAATAACAAAATATACTTTCTTGTTATGTTTTCGAAGTAATACAAGCAGTAAACAAACTTGGAAACCAATACAATGGCTCACTTCCATTTTGTTCATCAATCCAAGCCAATCCTTCTTTAACCATGTGATCCAATGCCTTTTGAGCTCTTTCACTTTCCCACTTCAATTCTTTTTGCAGTAAAGATATAGAAATGAAGGCATTCCCAGCATTACTAGTTTGCTGTAATACAGCTGTGTGATCCATACTCAATTCACCAGGAATCGATTGTACTAAATATTTGCCTTTACTTATAGGCACAACTGAAAATCCATTTCCTAAAATTTTAAGTTTTTTAGCCGCTGCCAGCAGGTCTTCATTTGTTATTTCCTGATGTTCTTTTCTACGTCCTCGTGCTTGAACTAATCTGTCTCTTAGTTCATCAAGGGATATCAAACCACCATTTTTATAATTTGTTGCAAGGCAAACTTCAACAATTTGAACTGCAATTTCATAATAGAAGTCTCCAATACCAAGTACTGACCAAAACCCTTTGCCGGATGCTAAGGGATCAACACCAATTGATGCACACATTTCTGTAAATTGTCTTCTGAATTGTGCATTTTTCTTAATTTCATTTTTGTGTTTCGAAGCAAATTCTTCTAGATTTATACGAAAGGTTTCCATCTGCTTTGTCATTTGTTCAAACTGATTTTCTTGTAATTCAGTTCCCTTGTCTTTGTACTTCTCTTGTTCATATTTTTGTTTGTGGATTGCTCCGACTCCTGGTTTTCGTCTCATTTTTCTTTTTGTTTATTCAATTCTCAGCTCTGAAAAAATATGCATAGTATTAAAAGTGACTGATATAAATAATTAATAAGATTAATAAATCTAAATAAAAATGAGAATTAATAACTAAATATACTTTTGAATAGTGAATAAGTTGAACACATAACAAAATACCAGAATTAAAATAACCTTAAAAAAAATCGATCAATCGACAACTCAATACGTCTGACGCATCACAGGCCAAACGTAATCGGCACAAGAAGAAAGGATCAAAAGCATTCTTTCCTTTCAGGCGCAGAAAATAAGGTGCAAATGAATTTCAGCGTTATAAACACATATATTATCCTCTTTTCCTCTGCGTTTGATCTCGCTTCTGGCTACAACTTTCAACGATCATCAGCTGATCGACGTCGAGCAAACTGACGACAACGAGAACTCTGCGGCAGTAACAACACGCGTGACGAGACTGTATATATATATATATATCTATACTTTGGTGAGCATATATTATGCGTGTGCGCGTGTGAGCGTAAATATAAAAGCCGAAAGAGGGTGGCGGTACTTTACATTTTACAACTGTTTGCAGAACGGAACATGTTGGACGGCGTTAGGCACGTGTTCCTGGTGCTCTCGGGCAAGGGTGGTGTTGGCAAATCCACCGTCAGTACCCAATTAGCCCTTGCCCTCAAAGAATCCGGATTTCGGGTAAGTTATACTGTACCTTCGATTAGCTACACAAAGCACGGAGGTTATGTTTGTCATTTGCTGAAGGAAATTTAAAAAATAGATGTGTTCCTATATATGTGGAAATAAATGTTGAGTTTTGTTAACTGAAGTGGATTTTTCGGGAATTTACAGTGAAAAATATATATAGCAATTTGGGTGAAATGAAAAAAAAATAATACTTCATTTTAAATATTTTGAAATTTTGTATCAATTTCAATAACTTTGGAAAAACATACTTTATTTTAAATTCAATTAGTACAAAGACTTTTCTTTGAATTATATTTTTAAATATAATTCAATGTTCAAGAGAATTTTTAATATTCTGTGAATTATTTCTGCTGCCGAACTTTAGTTTTTTTTTTCAATTTTCATAATTGATCAAATATTCAGTAGTACCTTTATCTTTTAAATTAAAAATAAATAAGCTAATTTATTAAGGAAACTTTTAATAATACTTAATAAAATGTTATTAATCATAGGTAGGTCTTTTGGATGTTGATTTGTGCGGACCTAGTATACCGTATTTATTAAATTTAGAAGACAAAGATGTCCATCAATCTGATGATGGGTAAATAAATAAATTTACCAGTTTCCTTTAATTGTATTAATGTTTGATATAAAAGAGATTTTTTTCTGTACAGCTGGGTTCCTGTTTTTGCAGACAAGGATAAAAAATTATCAGTTATGTCGATAGGATTTTTACTGAAAAATCGAGGTGACAGTGTAGTTTGGCGAGGTCCTAAGAAGACTAGCATGATCAAACAATTTTTAACAGATGTTGCATGGCAGGATATTGACTATCTTATAATTGATACTCCTCCTGGTACATCAGATGAACATATAACTGTTATGGAGAATTTACGGTGAGTAATTTTTCTAATATTAATATAATCAATAAAATTAAGTTTTTATTTGTTTAAATAATAAACAAATATAGAGTTTTAATTTATAAATACAATTGAAATGTATTATTCTAAAAATAAAAATTAAATTTCATAGATAAAAATAATGAAAAAAAATTTATGTAAAGTGTTGTAGAGTATGCATAATTTTGTATTGATAATGAAAAAAACAATCACATGTGACCTGACTAACATCAGGCACACGTGATAATGAGTGAGAGTCATGTGACCCCACATCAAAAAAATTAGCAGAGATAAACAGCTTTAAAGTCATGCAATTGATAAGCCCCTGGTCAGTTATTTAAATAGACAGGTGTTTTATAAAAGATTGTAAGGGGTATTTAGAATATTTAATACAATGAATATAATATAAATTATAATAATAAAAAATTATTAAAAAATTTATCTTTTATAGTAATGTAAAATGTGATGGTGCTATTATTGTTACAACACCACAAGCCGTAGCAGTCGATGATGTTTTACGAGAAATTACATTTTGTAGAAAAACTGGTATTCCAATAATCGGAATTGTTGAGAATATGAGTGGTTTTGTTTGTCCAACATGTTCAGTGAGTAAACATAATTAAATTTAAATAAAAATTATTGTATTAATTGTTCAATACTTACATAAAATAAAATATATTTTAGGAATGTACCAACATATTCTCATCCAATGGTGGAGTCTCTCTTTCAGAAATGGTAAAAGTACCATTTTTAACTAAAATACCAATTGATCCATCAATTGGAAGGTTAGCAGATAAGGGTCAAAGTGTTTTAAAAATGTATCCAGATAGTCAAGTGGCACAAGTTTTTCGTAAATTAGTAGAGGAATTGACAAAGAGTAAAGAAGCTTAGCATCGAGTTATATAGGTTATATATTAAAATTTATTTTGTCTAAGTGTGATTTTTTACATGATTGTAATATAAAAATTTTTGTTATATACAAAAATATACAATATATTTTTGTTGGCTGTACAGAGTTAAATTTGTATAAAAAATAAACGGTGTATTTATCACATTTGAATCTATCAAACGTATATTTTCTAATATACATTTCGAGATATAAATATAAAAGTATCTACACGGAAAAAAAGTTTTAGTCTTTATATATGTCAAACCTTTGGTACTATAGAAGTTCAGATTATTCAGGCTAAAAATATACGTTTTACGAATCGAAAAACGTACAAAATGCGACGCGACAGTTGTCGAAGTATAGCAGTTCAACTATGGTTGAACTTCAGTAATACAAAACATCAGATTGCGTTGAGTAATTAATTGTAATCATGGAATTCGAGCACATTTGAACTTTCCTAGTACCAATATGGTCTTAATTTTGTTTGATTATTATGTTAAATTAGTCCGTTTACTTGAAGTACATTGTATCAAAAATGTTTGAACTATGATAGTTTCAAGAATTTGTTCGTGTATGTAATAATAGTAAAAAATACTAAAAAAATTTTAGTAACTTTTGAGAAATAATTTCTAAAAATTGTTTCACAGTAAAAATTCACAATTTCACTTAAAACCAACTATGAAATTTTAAACGACTATAACAAACAATATTTATTGTTTTATTCTTTTTTCATAAGCTTCCCAAAGCACTTTCTTATATTCTAATACAGAAGCTAATTTATCTTTAGATTGAGTGATTCCTCGGCCTACAACGACCAAATCTGCACCTGAATCAACAACGTCATGGGGAGTATTATATTGTTGACCCAAGTCATCTGCCGATTTTGTTAGTTTAACACCCGGAGTTAGCTGAATTAAACCAGGATCTGAAAAAATATTATTTTGACAAACAAAGCCAGCCACTAAATCAAAATCTTTAGAATTTGATACTGCCGATTTCACATAATCTCCTGTAGTTAATGCTCCACTAGAGGACATTTCGGCTACTATGAATATTCCCCTGTCTTCTGATATTTCATTCAGACCATCTTTAAGTCCTTGAATTATACCACTTCCGGGAACCGGATGTACTGTTACTAAGTCAGCCCATTCAGCGATATTATAAACTCCTTTTCTATATTGGTAAGAAACAATTTGCCCAATATCTGCGAATTTTCTATCTTCCATTATTAGGAAATTGTGTTTATGAGCAATTATTTTTAGCTCCTTAATAAAGTCTTTATCAAAATCTTCTATTATATCTATGTGTATTTTTAAAACGGCTATATGTGGCCCTGCAATATTTGCTAAATCAATAATATCTTGACTTTTTGTAAAATCCGTAGCCAAACAAAGAGTTGTTTGTTTTTCAGACATCAATTTCAATAATTTGCTAGCTATCGGATTGCTTGCTACTTTTGCTCTTACAGTAAAACTTCGTTTCAATCGGTCATTTTCATCTTTTACTTTTAATGGTGCTTGTACAGAACTTATGTAATCTTTTATTGTTTTTACTGATTCTTCTGAAAATTTACCTGCTTCATGTAGATGACCAACCAAGTCTGTAATAGTAAAAAGACTTTTGACTGTTATACCTGCATTTTTGAGATTTTCATTGCCACCTTGCTCTCTATCGACAATCACGAGAGCGGTTGTCGCAACGAGACCTTCTTTTTTTAATTCATTGGCAGTTTCAATAATACTACTACCACTTGTTATGACATCTTCTATTATAAGGGCTGTATCGCCAACTTTAAACATGCCTTCTATTAATTTTTTCGTCCCATACGATTTAGCTTCTTTTCTTTTCACTAACATCGGTATATTCGACTCTGCAGAAATAACTGTAGCTATGGGTAGTGCGGTGTATGGGACTCCACAGAGATGTTTGAAATCCTTATCTTTTGTGAGAGACCAAAGTGCTTTTGATAAACGAAGCTATAATTATACAGTTTTTTTAATTTCATATAGAAAATATAGTTATCAAATTGTTTGAATTTAATGTATCATATGGTTAACTTCTTAAATTATGGAGTTTTTAATTAAATAGAAAATAAAGCTATAAGCTCTGATAATTTATAAATTAAATAAAAACTTACCAATAGACTTGGATAAGAAAAAATAACTCTCAAGTCGATGTAAATTGGAGTTTCAATTCCAATTTTAGTTATAAAACTACCATATTTGATAGCTCCGATATCATATAGTTCAACAGCTAAGTCTCTTAAATTTGCTTTCATTTTTTTTATTTTTGGATTTTTAAAGGTTTTTACTCTAGCATTTATTTTAATCCCAATTTTATAATTTAAATTTAATATTATAAGATTTATTGTAAAATACTTATTAATATTATTATATTAATAATGTATAATTTACGACTCTCTTTTCGGACCGGCAGAACGCGCAATAGACAGATCTTGCCCTTGCTTGCTGGAGGTCGAAAAAAATGTGCTATAGTTACGACTCGAGTCGAGATCGAAGAGCTGAAGGGTGCTTCTATAATGGTCTCCGTGTTGACCAATTAGATTGTGGGCTCGTGGTTCGAGTAAACACTGAAGTGCATGGGATTGCGGGAACTTTGAAATAAAACTCGAACTCGAAAGAAATTGTAATTAACCTTTTGATTTATTTAAATAAATTAGAAATCTCAATCGTTAGCAATAGAGTGAATTTCTCTTTAAAGAATTTATCAAGAGACTCTGGAATTTTCTTCTCTAAGGCATCTGTTCAGAGACCTCGGAGAGACTGACTGCCGGCTGTCTATGAGGCCCTGTCGCAGGTGGGACCCCATTTTGGTGGTTTGATCTAGTTATTGATAAATCTTAACTTCTAATTAACATTAATGCCTAAATTAATTATTACTAATTAATTTATTATACTTGAATCGTAAGCTGTAACTACTGCTTGTTTGTTTGGGTTTTCATTATTCGGGGAATCACTTATCGAATTAATTCGCTAACTGTTATTTATTTACTTTTACGGAGCGATTGGAGCTAAATTATTAAATCAGAAATATGAAGATACGCTTTTGTACATTGACCGTTCCTGCATTCTCGTATTCGAAATTACTTTTCTAATTATCGATCATTGCAGAGTGAGACTAAATGTTGCGCGGTTCGGTCACGCAGACACAGTTCATAACACTATTATGACTCGAACTACTGCAGACGAATTAGAAGCGGAACTTGAAATTGGAATAAGGAATGGGTTTGACTTATAGTTTTTTTTCTGATTTTAACAGAACTTTAAACAATTATTCTTAATTATACGTTGTTTACTCATCTTATTTTTCGGAAGGTTTTAATTCAACGAATTAATAAGTCATGTAGTTATTCTTTAAAACAACATTCAGTGTTCAATTTATCGTCTGCTTTAGGTGTCTATTTATTAAACACTTAAACATTTGGTATATTCTTAAAAACAGTTACAATATATGGTAGCACGCTTTCTCTCCTATTTAAGAACGAGCATAAAATAATTTTTCATACTGACAACTAAATGTATTTGAATGGGTCAAGTAGTGTTTATTTTATTTAATTTCACAAATGTTTTTGTCGGTTATATTTTCAAACAATTTTTAATATGAACAGTTAAATAGTTTCAGAAACAAATTCTCGTATAATAAATGAAAAGTGACGCATTTGCAAATCCTAAAAAGCTAAATATCAATTGTTTGAAAACATGATTAAAATCATTTCCATTATTCGAAATTCGCCCAGCCCATAAATCAATTGTTGATGAATCGAATTTTCAATTTTGAAATAAAATTTTGAAGAATCAAGGTTTATAATATTCTTATATAAGTATATTTATTTATAATAATGTTATATGAAAATATGTATAAAGTAGAATATGTTTCGTGTGAGTATGAACATTCCAAAACGCCTCACGTAAAATGAGTTTTACTGTCTTTACTTATGATGTAAGTACAGTCCTCTCTCTGGATATCTTCAATGACATCCAATTAGCCACTAACAGTTGTTTTTAATTCTATAGTAGATCAATGTCATCCAGTCAATAAACAAATTATGAAAATATAAAGATCTTTCGCCCTTTTCTTAGAAAATCAGGAAAAGTTTTCACAAGAAAAGTTATCTGTATTTATGAATTATAAATTATTATATGTTCCCTTTTTTTTATTCATAATCATTTAATTAAATTTAGTTATTTCGTTTAGAATTATCTCAAATAATACAAAGGATAATGTGCACTCAAAAAAACTCAGAACACAATACCATACTGGAGAGTTGAAGCAAACTACTTGCTTATTATATACACGTGTCTCAAGAAAATCGAAGCAGTGGAATAATGGAATCTTTTTCAAAATACATGGTAAAATAAGGTTTTCTTAGTATTTTACCACTACTTTATAATAAAAAAAGATTTTTGCGCTGCCAGCGCTTTATATTGTCAAGCAACGGCCCCACATTTCTTATTTAGATTCCGAGTTCCGCTTTTTATTTGTCCGAGTGAGACGAGTCATCAAATTAGGGATTGTTCACATAAGCACCATGAGCCACGTGCTGGCACTGGTCACCGTACTACTATGTGTTGTTCACATGCAGCTTGTTTTTCCATATCTGTCTGCCCAAATAACAAGGTGGCAGCACAATGACGGCAAAATACTGGCACGCTGCATGCAAGGCCGAATGCAACATGTGCGGGTCTACGCTACTAGCCAGACGAAAGACCCCCACTCGGGTCGTAACAATAAAGAAATTTTCTCAATTTTCAATGCAACTGCAGGTTTTAGGGGTAATGTACAACATAGCCGTTCCACTCGAACAATACAACAGAATTAATCAATCAGACAAGTGCGTTGAAATTAAAGTTAGAGTTAAATATAATTTTATAGTAAGTATAATTATAAATTATAGTTAAGAAAAAATGGTTAAATTAGATGTAATATAGTAAATTTTAATAAAAATAAGAAAGTTTTTATCTAGGTTAGGTACACTTAGAATTTTCAAAAATACGATTTTTTTTGCATTTTCTGAAAATATATCAATTCAAAAATACTGTGGAAAAATTTCATTGAAATTGGAGCATAACTTTCGGTGTTACAGGGCTATAACCGAAGGTTTCTCCGAAGCGGATTTCAACCAGGTAGACAGCTACGCCTATTGTAACCGCTCTCTTAGGGACTATAACGGTTTCTCCTCTACTTATGTATACCTGAAATTGTCGTTTGTGAATATTCGAAGTATAGCTGTTTTGAGATCAGTTTACCGGCGAACGCAGAGCTGTACGCACGTCGTGTTTACTTCGTTGAAATTTGAGCATAACTTTCGGTGCTAGAGGGCTATAACCTAAGGTTTCTCCGGAGCGGATTTCAAGCAGGTAGACAGCTGCGCCTATTGTAACCGTTCTCTTAGGGACCATAACGGTTTCTCCTCTACTTATGTATACCTGAAATTGTCGTTTGTGAATATTCAAAGTATAGCTGTTTTGAGATCAGTTTACCGGCGAACGCAGAGCTGTACGCACGTCGTGTTTACTTCGTATCGCGCAGTAGTTGTTCTCAGTTAACTAACATGGGAAAAAATAAAGGGTCGCCCGGAGCTAGATCAGCAGCTCCACATTTTATGTGCAAGAGTCGGGGAAGAAAGCAAAAGCAAGTTTTCAACCCTAAAATAGCTGAGCCAAAGAGTAGCGGTGTGTCTGCGCCAGACAAAAAATTGAAACCCCAAATAACGAATTACGTGACAGACGATCCTTCGACCAATGAAAGAGTTTTAAACTTTTTGTCTGTGGTTACATTAATTTCAAATCTTGTGATGGCAGAATAAAATTCGGTGTGGCCTCTGAAAGCGGTCTCGGATTTAAAATATCCGTCATTTTCGAAAACTGTGACCCCCAGTATATACAGTCTTGTCCGTACGTTAAGCGCGGCTACGAAATAAATCGAAGATTTATATTCGCAATGCGAATATTAGGTGTCGGATTTAAAGGTGCAACTGAGTTTTGTGGCTTAATGCACTTGACGCCGTTTCTACAAAAGTCAACTTATCTGCTAATATTAGAGCAATTGCACACTGCATCGAAGAATGTAGCTGAATTTTTTATGAAGAAATCTGTTCAAGAAGAAATCGACGAGAACAGTGCAGCTACGGGCAACGAAAGTAATACAGATATAACGGTTAATATTGCAGCCCACATTGCTACCTGTCAGTTTAATGAAGGTAAATACGGCCTCCTGGCAGTTTTGGATGGATTCGGAATCAGCTGAACGCCCATCAGTACGTCGCAAAAACTGATTTCGATAGAATTCAATTGTCCAACGATCGAGCGGAAGGCAGCACTCGAGAGGCAAGAATGGTCCGAAGGCAGCGCCAAATTGCTTCCCACGAGGCTTCCATTGAGGAAGAAGGTGTTCTTTATGGTCCTGGAGTGGAAGACTCAATGTAAGTTGAAAAAAAAAGTTTTATTTTAATATAAAATCAAACACAAAACTTTAAACGTGTTTTTCTCGAAACGACATTTTCTAAGTCAGTGTGCACGATAGCTCAAGAATGGCTCAACCGATCGCTCAGAAATTTTTATCATGTTTTTACAACATAATTCTTGTGTAGTTGAACGATCGATATTTTAAATTTAATTTTTTTTTAAGCCAAAAAGTGAGCGATTTGTTGCCGAAAAAAAACAATTTTCACTTCTAACATGGGCCTTTTTTTCAAAAATTAAAATTTTTGCAAATTTCTTCGTTCAAGTACACAGAAATATTATTATTTAACTAATCTCACCGGATTTTTTGTTTCAGATAATCCAGACTTGAGTTCTGCTGCACACCGCAAGACACCTTTTTTTTGGTGCTTTGGAAAATATCACGCAACTCCTTCATTTAGCAATATTTTAACATAAAAAAATTTTTATAAATTCTTTAAAAATGTTATCACGATTTTCATCTATTTTTTAATAAAAACTGTCTTTTGCAATTCCAACTAAAAAATGTTAATATTACTATATTTTTCATAACAAAAACTATTTTTTTCGATAAAATTATCAAAAGTTACTGTTGTGACAAAATTACACTTTATTTTATAGTATTTTTATAGTTTTAAATTTACTATATTTTTGGCTCAGTGTATTTTACAATTATGGAGATTTTCTGGGGATTTTTAGTAATATTAGTCTGACAGAATGAACAGTGGATTTTCTCGATGAAGCGGGAAATATGAAAATAGTCGTATACGGAAAATTAGGTGTGTGAATCATTTTTTTGGCCTTTTCATTTTATAAAGCGTGGTTCAAATTTTGAAATAGAATAAAAATGATCTAAAAGTAAATTTAATTCGATCAACGTAATAGACAATAGTACTTTTTAATTAGATACATATAACAATAATATGTTTCTAACAATAGGAAAAGAAAATTTTATAAATAGCATTTGTAAACATATTGCTTCTTAATCAAGCACTTTGAAAAGTTACAATGTCTAAGCAAACGATAATAATATAGATAATGACTAATAGGAGCGTTGACACGGCCAACTCATACAAATACACAACAAAAACTATTTAAAAAATGTTAAGCGTGTCACTAAAATAAAACAAAGGTATTCATAGTGAAATTAAATAAGATTATATAACCTGTATTAATGTAAATAGCAAATTAATTTTTGATGCGCGTGAATGAAATAATTAACAACATTATTTTTAAGAATTACGCATCTGCTTTTGAAAATTAAAAAAAACTTATAATAGAGAAAAAGTTTTATGATTAATATTATAAAATTTATAGCATCAAAATTTCACTATTCTCTTCCCATGTGAAAATATTACATGAAATCTCATATAGATCTTTCATGAAACTTCTTATAATATTTTCACGTGGGATTATCAATCCAAGTCATCGTATTCCTAGGAAAATATAGATATTTCTTAAAAAAAAATATATAAAATTAATTTATTTAAATACCAACTTAAATTCTACTCTACAATCTAAATAAATCATACAACCCTTGTATTATACCCATCTTTTAAATTCATTGCCAAATTCTGTGCATTGCACGCAAACTCAACGAAAATCGCATAAGCCATGCATATAGTAACATCAGACGACCTTCAACATAAATATGTCGATAAACCGCATCGCCAAACTTCCAACTATCTCCCCTAATCTCAACAACCCCTGCGCATCACCCACTCATCACGCGAAATTTCGTCAATTCAAACTCCGCACTTCATCGTGCCTACATAACATTTCTCTCCAGCTATGTAACTTAATTCTCCCACTGCAATTTCGGTGCACACAGTACGCGTGCGCATATATATACAGCACGTGGTGCGTTGTCTAATGCGCGGGCCACCTCTGCGCGTCTTCCAAGAAAGAAAAGCGAGAATATAGACAAGCTAATAGCTCCACGAGGCGAGGGAAAATCTCCGCCCAATGCCTACAGTTTAAGTGTATATATAGATATATAGTCGTAGCAAAAGGAAAACTGCCTGCCCATGAGTTCGTGAGAGAATGTTCAGGGAACCGAGGGACCGAGATATCTTCCATGCCTGCGGTATAAGGATAAGGGCGCGGTGACGTTGTCGTTTCTTTGCGAGAACGAGGGACAAAATTATCACGGAGTAAAGTTTCGGAGAAAAAACAAAGAAGAAAGCCAAAAATGTTATCGATGCGTTCTGTCCACTATCGCTTCAGAGAACGCACTTTGTATACGAGAACGCGGTCGGGAAAATTTTCGGCAGCGATTTTATCATTATATATATATATATATATATATATATATATATATATTTCTTCGGTTTGCTGAAGATTGCATCGTTATCGATTTTAGAGTATATACACATATATTATATGCTCGTTTGAGCGATTAGACAGCTCATATGTGCACACACACGCACAAACATATTTCGGGTTTTCGTATATATATGAATATTTACGAATTAGTCTTATCTTGACCTCGAGCTAGAGACGATCAACCTTTCACGACCTTTTTTTTTAATCATGCGTCTATAACTCTGCATCGTTTATAAGGGGATTTCGCCCTTAAGTGTAGATATATATATATACGTATAAATGTCAAGCCATGAATAGAATTTTGTCCTCTGTTTGTACGCTAAAACAAATTTACCAACTAATTTATAAAGACTATACGCATTCTACATAGTCTTTATGTAGAGGTATATATGCATAATGACTATATAAACTTACTCATTATAGAATAAACAGTCATTTTCTTAAGAGATCGCGCGGTAATGTTCTCGCAAATGTACTTATAGCGAATTACGAAATATAATGTAGCATGCGTTATTTCTTTTTTCAATCCGAAAAAATGCTATATATATGTGAAGAATTTTCGTATGGGTATTTATTTAACTTAAAATAAATGATCGCGTACGTATTAATTAAATTTGTGTTAGTTTAAGCGAACGTTTTTCAAGACACGCGTTTTCACGACGCCAATAGGTAGTTAAAGCTTTGATTTTTCGCAGAAGTAGTTGAAATTTTAGTACGCCGTTGGCTCTTGCGTAAGTCGTTGTTACCAAACGTAAAATACATCAAATTCTATCGCGACGTGTAGTTTGCTTTAACAATGCTCGCAGTTGTGTTTAAGTCAAAAAGCTACAGTCATGGATATACATAAGAACGGAGGCGTATTTTATGAAATAGAAAATAAACTGAAAATATTTTGCCTCCTTTTTTGTTCTTAAATCCCTGCGGCTGTATACTCTTAATCCTATATATAAACAACGTTTGCAACGTAAAATCTTCTGTATACTCTGGAAAAACTGCACGCACACCTATAAACATAATAATCACCATAATAAACGCTTCAATTTGGCTTGCACCGCGTACGAAGCTTACATACCCAATCGCCATCGCTCTCCCGTACTTTTATATCCGTTACATTACTATTTAAGGTAACTTGGGATAATTTGACCACCTTAAACGGAATACTTTTTATATCTTCTTCTTTAATGCGTTGAAAAGAAAAATTAAAAAAAAAAGCTTTAAAGAAAACTATCAAGACAATAAAATTAAGAATGTCCCAGATATGATATTGGTTTTGTGTATATATATATAAGTACAATGAAAAAGTGTAAAATGTACGTTTCCAAAAATTCATTTTGATCATATCGTGTTCCCAATTTTCCTACTTACAAAAGGGACCAATAAATGACTTCTTTTATATTTATGATTTTATATTTCGTTAATCCGAAGTGTTACTCGTATTATAATCTTTACAACTTTTGCACCTTCCGATATCTTAAATAACGCATCTTATACAATTATACGCAAACTATATACAATTTAATCTAGCTATAAAATTACATAAAAATTTCCTAATTATTCTGAAACTCTTAAAAACACTTAACATTTAAAAGCCACCGACATTATAGTTATTCAAGCTATCCAATAAATGGAAAAAGAAACCGAAAAAGAAAATAGAAAATTAACAGTCGAATATTACGTCTCAAGTTCCCTTATACACGTCAATATATACATATTTATATACATCCGTACACAGCGCTTATACATTTTGTTTTTGCACTCCGTGCGCGGGAATGCAAAGTGGGAAATCGGCGCTCGTGCTCGTTCTCTAGGAGAACCGAATGGAGGTCAGCGGGTCCGCGCTCGCGGCTTTCCTTATATACTCAGTCGCTGCTCGATCGTCCGCCCGCTGCGCGGATTGACAGGCACGCGTGCGTATACTTATATACATGTGATAATTCGCGAGCGTGCTCGTAAGATATCGTGTATATATACAGAAGAGTAATAAAGTAGTGGATAGGACAGTAAGTGTATATATACATCAGCTGTGAACGCAAAAGTGTGAAAGAAGAGGAACCGTCTATACGGATTATTAGTTGAAGTATATGTGAGTGTATAGTGGGTATTGTTAACTTTTAAATTTTACCCAATAAATGGTCTAAGATAATCAGCCCACTTTCACGGTTTCACCGACCAACCGATTACAGCTATATATCTCGAACGCGTATTACACATCTATAACTTTTCCCTCTCGCGTATCGAAAAATTAATATCAAAAGAAACAGCAAAAAAATGCCACACTCTTACACTTTCTATACTAAATGCTATGTTTATATACATACCATCACATATCGCGACGATGTATATAATTCTCATTGCGCGTTTACAAATCACATCTTTTCTAATCCTTCCACAACCTCGTAATTTTTCCTCGAACCATCCGCCCCAAAACCTCGCTTCCGATCTTTATATATACACACTCGCTCTATATATAGTTACGTCTCTTGTAAAATTATATACTTATCTATTTGCACACAACGTCGTCATTCAATGCTCGCGATCGGTTTACGGTAACAAAAAACGTCTAAGCGCGCTAAAAACTTATTCGTTATCACTTGCGCGCGCAAGTGAAAGGCCAAAAGCACGCGTGTAGACGCCAAAAGCGGGACGACGACGAGTCCTTGGCGATTTTCATGTTAGGTGCGTAAGCGCGCGTCATGTATAGTAGTGTATATATATACAGAGACACTGGTATTATGGTCATGAATCCGTTTTTGAGAACGAGTTGTCGTGTACTCGCGGGAAATGTTACGTAATCGAGGTATACTGTGTAGATGTGAAGACGATGTATCATGTATATATAGGGGGTGCGTGTATATACATATGAGTGATCAGTGAAAATATTATACTGATGTGCGTGTGTAATGTGAAATATAATTGACATGTGGGGAGAGACAATTGGTTTTTCGTTGTAAAGTTATATGATGGATGGGCTCGCACGTGTGAATACGTTTTGGGGATAATTTTGAGGGGTATAATAGGTTGATAAAGCTTTGTCCTAAAACGAATTGTTTAAATTGCCTTTTCCATATATAAAAAAGTCAATTTTTAGCTGTAATACTATAACGGCTCATATAAGAATTTGCGTCTTTATTTTGATAACTTCACATTTTTCTAATATACTCAACATATGAAGCGTTTCACGTGTACCCTCCTATAACGCGCCAAATCGTTCTAAAATATATATAAAAAATAGTTTCATAAACGTTTCCGACGTATTAATTTTCAGCATTAAATTATTATAAAAATTATAATATTAATTATAAAACATTATATTAATTATAAGGTAGCGTCGCCCTAAAAGAAACGCCTCAGATGCTATATATATGTAGCAGCTGGCTTAGTAAGTTCATTAAAAATCAACGCGATATAACATTAGACAAATATTTATCATACAATTATAAATTTAAAACACCTACGTGTGTCCACATATATGCGTAACCCACAAATCATTAACAAAAAAAAAATACATTTCATATCCATCATTAATCATCACGCTATATTCTACAAATCCAACAACATCGCGAAATCCCTAAAAACAAAGGCACACCCTCGTTCGACCTTTCACTTTCAGTTTTGTATGCGAAATAACCTCTCGCAAAATATATGTATACACAGACCACGTGCATATAACCATTACTCAGCTCATTCCTCTCTCTCTCTCTCCTCCTCCTCCTCTCAATCCCTCACTCGTATTTCTCCTCTCAGCTGTTCGCATGCATACTATACACGCGCTTTCGAAAAACCGTCGCCGCACGTTTTGCGAGAATATATTTTGAAAAACTGCAGTATATATACATATATACAACCATTTCACACTATACAACTCAGGCTAGACGCGTCAGCGTCCGCATGACAGACGGAATATTTGGCCAGCTGCACGCGCGCAGGTATAAGAAACCTATCGAACAGCTGCTACATATACCTCCGCACGCTTTCGAAATTTTTCACGGAAGATATTGTAAGCGCCTATATATACAGGGAGCCTATGCATTTTCGTCCGTCTAGTTCAAGGCCGCATATACTTTTTCGACGGCTTTTCCAGCCCCCATGCTATGCAGCGCGTCGAGACTAGCAGATGTCGATGGAAATTTTTTCGGGAAGCTACTCGCTGTGGGTGTGTAAAGGTAGAGATCGAGAATCGAGCAGTTTTCTTTTTAGTTTTTCGTTCGCACCGCGGTGGTAGAGAAAGTATATTCAAGGTTGTAGCTAGAGGGAATCGGTTTGGAGAGACGAATGGAGCGGAAGGTAAAGATTATAGGTGTGTATGGTGTATACCTGAAGGTGCTTCGCTACGAAAGGTATATAAGTATAGGAAATTTAAGGAAGAATTTTAAGGCCGCTTTTAGGGTGCATTGAATTTTTACATAGAGAATCGACGAAATTGCAATAAAATTTAGTTAATGACAAGGTGTAAAGTATTCTTAACCATTTGAGCACCCCTGCAACGTTAAGAATAAGAATGTTATTCATTAATATTGGTCAAATGCTATAGATAATAAACAATTATTTGCATGTTTATTTTTGAAGAACATATGTATTTTGAACTCACAATAGGAAAATTAATACTTATAAAAATTGTACTTCTCCCATAAGAGCCTGCATTAAAAGTTCCTTTTCCATTTAGTCGGTGACCCTCCATTCACGACAAACTCCATTAAATAGCTTGGAACTTCAGCTTTCGATTAGAATTTTTGTTTTTAGATTCTTATGTTTTTAAAAAACCGCCGGAGCCACCTTAAAACTTCATATACATTCCATAGCATTTACATTACGTGTATTGATAAAAAATACTTCTTATTTGTTGTCAAAGTTAAATGATATATGCGACGACACAACATCGTAGCATTCAAGATAAGAGCGACGTTGCAAAAGTTGAAAGAATACCGCAGATATAGCAAAAAAAAACAAACTAATACGAACATTACCATTTAACTGCGTAAATTGAGTTTTCTTACTGCGCTTGCTACTTATATGACCTTTTTTACGTTTAAAACAATTTATCGTCGTGACAATAACTCCATTATATCACATACATATACATGCTCCGAAAAAAAGAGAGATAACGATGACTTTAATCAACGACACATCTGTGATTGTCATTTATTAAGCAGTCGTATACAAAGTATACATTATGATTTACGATACTTCGTATACATACGAAGAAAAAAAAAACTATCGTCCCCGGCATTCAATATTATTGTCAAAAAAACAGTGCACAAGTTCTTTGACCACCGTTTTATACGAATATAAACTCAAATGCATGCGAATACAAATTCGAGTATATATATATAAGTACGACGCGCGAAAGCGTAAACAGTGAATCATTCAACGAGAACTTGGCAGATAGTGCACCTCGTTGTGCGCGGCGCTCGGTGTAATATGCGTAAACAAAAGACACCACGCGACACACGCCGCTTATACGGTTCAACAACATGTGAGCTTATAGCTGCGACAACGAGGAAACCACACAGAGCAATTATATATGTATATATATATTCTTTTACGCTAAACTTTGCAATAATATTTACCGGAGTGGAATACAAAAATTCTATGGATTTAAATAATGGCGTTGTTGTTATTATTATTATATATATGTATATAGTACCGAAATCGTGCAAACAATTCCAATTTTAAAATTCATTACTATAATTATGCGATTTAAAAATAGAGAGATAGAACGCGAAAATACGCGGTGCCAAAATCTTAACAAGGCGACTATTAATTAACGGTCACTTTGGGTTAGAATCGTATCTATACCGCGAAGCGCGCGACAACATCCGGTGGCGCGGGAATAATATTGTTGTAAGAGATAAAAAATAAATTTTCAGAAAAGTAAACAGTTTTCGGATCCCAGAAAACTCGTAAATATTTTTTGAACTTTTTTGTCTCCTGGACCAGCTAAAACGAAAGTTTACTACTGTAATTATTAGTTCTCCAATACAATTACCAAGTCTGACGGCAACCCTCGCCCGCAGACACCCATCACGCGATCGAGTCGCATTATCGTTTAACTATATACGATATATACAAAACTTGACCATCGTACTCACTGATAAACTCGCGCCACACGCAGACATCATTATTCTTCCCCCTTCCTTTTTCTCTCTCTCTTTTTCTGTTATTCTCAATGCATATACATACATATACACACGGGGACCCAACGCAATAGATCCGCGTCTTGGCGCAACGACGTCTGCGCGTCTGGTATATTATATCGCGTGACGACGATGAATGTTATAGTCCGCGCGGGCAGAACGAGAAATATATACACACATATGTAACGTACATTATCTACATACATTGACTCCTATATACTTTATGCTTTTAGAGCTATGTTCTTTCATCAATGTGTATATATGTAGTGACGGCCGACGACCGGAGAAGGGGGGAGAAACATCGTCCGATCGCGCTGTGACGATTTAATTAGCGCGTCAGCGACGCTATACGACGACCTTCGGAGGTGTGATATGGGGATATGCTGCGCGTGTGTATATATGTATATACGACTGATAGGAGATGTCGGAACGGCTGTGATTTTTTTTTTTTTTTTTTGGAGAGTAAACACGTGGGAGAGGAAAGAGATTGCGGGAGAGCGAAGTCAGTGGGAGGTATAGAGATGTTAAGTTTATGTACGTATGAATGTACATGTGTGTGTGTGAAGCACGTGTATTTGAAAGTACCCGCACATGTTTAGAACTTAGCGATGGGCTGGAATATATAGAGGCGTATATATATAGTTAGAATCTGCTGCTGAATGTACGTTTATTAATCGCTTAGATAGAGGTAATTGCGTAATGTTTGTTTTCGTGGGATTGGAGTGTGTGCGTATGTGTGTGAGTGTGTTATTGCGCGGAATGTTTTTATATACAGAGAATTATTGCATATATATGCATACAGAGAGGAATCTTTATATTAAAGGAATGCCATTAACTATTAACGAATTGACATTTGGATATATAAACAAACGAATATTTCTTTATAGTTAAAGGAATTAATTTACAGATTCAAACTTTTCGTTGGAGATGTTTTCTTATATTTAATGCATGGTCTTTTAACACATTTTTTGCTCTGCTAAATTGAAATACATAATCATATTCCTTAACATTAAGACATATGAATTCGATCATAAGAAAATGTTATACATACGAGTAATGTACCAAAGTGTAACTTATTGACTTATTCGGTTGTTCCCTACCTAATAAAACACATACACGAATTCACGATTGTATAATTTATAGAGGTGCAAACATTGTCTCTACGATCATATAGTTAATGATGTACAGGAACGCAATGTTTAATCAATGCATATTATATACGGGAGGAAAGAAAAAAAATAATTAAATGAGAAATCGATCGCGCGATGTTCACGTCGTCGAGACGATTTTATTATAAATGTGCAATGCACGATGAGATGTATATATAGGTATATACGAGGATAATTTCAGTGTCATCGGCGCATGCATAAAATAGGCGCGTACTTAAAAAATCATAAGCTACTGCGCCGATGAGTCACTGATAAAGCGGCTTTGATATAAGTACTTATCGGTAAGGAATCATCCGCAGACTTTACATTATAATATAATACGAATATTTTCACCTATATATAGGTAACAATAGATCGTGCATCATGCCATGTTACTGGTACTTTGTAAATAATACGTATATATGTATATTTCCTTTCTCTCATCTTCTTTTTGTTAAATGCTTAATAAAGAACATAATACAAGCTCTAATATTATTCTCATCATACGTAAAAAGAAAAAGACAAAAGAAACAATTAAATAACATCACACCTCTATTATTACTCATATTCGCTATATATATAACATCAAAACTATACAGTGGAAAATTCAAAACTCAATTTATCCTTCCTCGCAACGCGACATCCTGCAACTCTTCGCATCCGCGCGACTATATCAGCGTCCTACTTATAGTTTAAGATAAAATAACTTTTATAACCCATAAACATTTTAAATATACCACTCCTCCTTCCTCCGCTATATCGCTTCGTCCTCCCATCGTCTTTCTCTTTACAGTTATATTACGCTATACACTCGCTTATAGATCACGATAGCATTATACACTACTGTATATATATGTTCGCACTCGCATACAACTTCATCTTATATTCGCACGAAGAAAACGCACCGTGTCGTGTCTTATATATTCATATGGTTTATCAGCATTTTATATATATACACACACAGATGCAGTCGCTATGTTACATCGTCGATCTGTACAAGTGTAAATAAAAGTTTTTTATGCGCTGTCGCGATTTTACAGCGCAATTGAGGTAGCAGCTGCTATTTACCCGCACACACGTATTATACAACTATATGTACGCAAATTCGTCAAACCCGTACGGACACTCTTTTTGCATTTATCGTGTACGACGCGCGGCGTATACGTCTATGAATATTTATATATCGGTGTTCGTCGCTTCGTCGAAATGAACACATCACCAGGCGCTGCATTATCGCGCATGTTATTATACTGATTTTTACGAAAGAGAATGTATCGTCGTTCCCTATACGAAGTCTATAGCACATTTTGCGCTCTTAATTTTCTAAATTCTCTAAATTCGCAATAAGTGAATAAGAGAAATTAATCAATTCATTAAAATATATCAGTTTTTATCATTCACTTTGAATTTAAAAAAAAAATGGGAACAAATATACGTATTAATTAGACACATTAAGATTTTTTTGTAGGCCAATGTACACTTTAATTTTCAAAAATTTTATAGATTTATGAGTGCAACATGCGCTATTCTTTGCTATTAATTTGAGATGTGCTTCGGCTTCGTTGGGAGCGATGATAATATTCTACTGATACTGCTCGAAGCATAAAATGTTCGTTCCATTATACATTATATATATTATATATTGAACCTATATTAATATATTTAAATGATCGGGCAAAGGAGAATATATAAGAATATAAGTGCGAGTAAACCACGACGCAAGGTCACGCACCCAGGAAACGAGAGAGAGATCCACACACTCGCACATATTACACGATTTCATAATATATTACAGAAGGTCTCGTTTACGCGTGGACGAGCCTCTCTCACTCTATCTATCTCTGTCTCTCTAACGAGTTGCTAATGGAAATCATGAAGGCGCGCAGATTAAACTTGTACGGTATATATATATATATATACGAATTGCTCGATGCCGACACACTTTACGCGTTTCTCTCGTCTTGTGTTTGCGTGCGCGCACATGTGTGTGTATATATCTATGCGTAGGTATATCGCGTGGTTCGTTCCATTTAGCAGAGAGAATATCAATAAGAAAAGGGAAGCTTCTTACTGGAACGTGTGTGTATGTAATATATACGACGGACTATTAATAGGGCCGAAATAAGTCTCGCGCAAGGTCAACCATTCATTTATCTGCCCGTGAAAATCATCAGGAAGACGCGATGCGAGTGTCTCGCATACCTAATTCGATTCCTTCTTCTTTTTTTTTCGTTGCTTTGTAGTATGTAGACGAGAGGTTGGGCACGTTGGAATGAATGTTTCGGAGGTAGATGTTTATATATGGTGGACCTTTTTTTTTTATTGGTCGGAGAATTAACGCATTAATTTTAGTTAATTTTATTCTAAAATGTTATAGAGGAAGGCGTGTGTCTTAGAACTTTGGTTTTATATATTATAATGAAAATTATATATTTTTATTTTAATAGTGGTGGATATTTAGTTTTTTTTGCGGTGTATACGCGAGAGTTTAAATTTTACGTATATTCGGTGGAGTCTATAATTATATATTACGATGCGGTATAATTCGTTACGAAATTTTATACGCGCGAATTATAATAAAATCTACATCGACTTGTAAATACTTCCTTGTACACGCAGTAAATTTCAGTGTATTATTGTGCGTCGAAAGTTAACAAAGCAGTTTTTGTCTTATAAACAGCCCTGTTATTTTCTAAATGTTAACAAAGCGTCTTATAACTTTGAATGTATTCATAAAAAAAAAACTATAAAAGTCGATTGCACATTTGCTACTTTGAAATATATACATTTTATATAATCGTATATAAACTTTGATATAAAATCAATGTTTAGAGGAGCAATTCCAATTCTTTTTCTCCTGCAAAATTGCGAATAAAGAGAAGAAAAAAGCAGGCATCGCGTCAACAGAGGAAGCCGGAGATAAAAGAGCTCGCGAACTTCACCCAATTCCTACAATATAAAGTAGAGCAGAGAAATGATACAAAAATGTTTAGAGATTGAGAAAGAATTAATCAAGAGGAGAAAATAGAATGGTAAATCTTACGGAACCGAGTAGTGTTCTATAGCAACTGTCAACGTTAGGTTAAACTGTTGTACCACTATAGAATTATTAGACAATTGTTTTGAAGTTGTTTATTTCAGATATTTATAGACTGTTTTATATTTAACCGTATAGAAAGTAAAATGATATTATTCATACGAATGCTATATACAGCTGAGTAAAAAAATTTTCCTTTAAAAATATCGACCACAACAACATATTCTTTATTATCAAAATCGATGCGGAAATTTGGTTACTGGCTTGTATATAATCAATGCGCCTATCTTTTTCTGACCACTTGAGTCAACTTAAAATTGATTCAACACATTTTTTCAGAAGTTTCGAACGCCGATAATAGAACGAATGAGACGAAAACAGAGAGCAGTGAGATTGAGGAAAAACATACATCACTTAAATAAATATCAGTTATATATGTTTGTAAATATATTTCGTTTTATAATAAAGTATTAGCGAATTTTTATCATATATTGGTTCAAAAATGTGTCAGTGGATAAATAACAATATGAGATGATTTAGCGATAATACCTTTTTATCTTCGGTTTTGACGATTGCATCATTTATTAAACGTTTTCCGTGGTTGATATTTTTTGCAATCAATTTTACTTTTACGTAGGAAAATATTTCCTTACCAATATTTTTCATGCGATCATTAGACGTGCTTTTACGGATAAAATTTATGTAATTCTGATGTTTCTTCATCATAAACTTGTTTATAAATCAAAAAAGAGCAATTATTATTTCATAACAGCATAGCTATTTACTTTTAACAGAAAATCGTACATACCATGAGTAATGATGAAATGATCATTTAATTTTTCTACATAAGAACAAAAAAATTTTTTAACTACAACCATGCAAAATCTCAACAAAATTTCCTATGTAAAAAAAGGCACACTGGATAATATATCGCTCCCAACTCTGTTCTAAATATGGGCCAAATTTATCTGTATCTATGATGGATACCATTGTAAAATATTTATAGGTCACATTAGCCGATATATGTGAAAGCAATCGCTAATATTTACGTCAACCTTATCTACACTTTCTAGTCACTTTTTCCCATAGATACCAAACAAATAAACGTGTTACGATGCGATTACCAATGTGTAATCCATATTTTATCTAAACCTTAACAGTACTATAGATATAGATATATCTATATCTACAATTTTTCTGCTACACACTAAATCTGTAGTTTCTCATACGCGAGAAATAATTTCACATAGTTTACCAATTTCACAATAACTATACTTCATCTTCGCATACATTATTATACCACGCAATATTAAAAAAGAAATCTATATTCATCGCCTTAATGCATAAAAACCACATCATATACATTCTCCACGTGTTATCTTCACGACCACCCTCAATACCCCAAATCCACTGTATCGTCCTCTCCCCCCATGATACACGTGCACAAGGATATCAGTTCAATGCTCGATTCCAAGGCCACTTATAGCCAAGGTTACGCTGATACTGCGCAACAGCTCTCCCTAAAAAAAAAGTTCATCCCCTACGCAACTTTTCCCCATTACTCTCTCATCCCTCGTGAAATCGTATCGTCATTCGCTCGAAAAGAATTAGCTATGTAGGCATATATATCTATATACACGTTTCCTCTTTGTTATTGTTGTTCAGCATACTCACTTGTTTTTTGCTTTAAGTAATATACCTACCTCTCCGCATAATAATTATGTTCAACATTTTTTTATAAACAGCTATATACGTAAAAAATATTATAGTCTTCTATAAATCTTACAAATAATCGTACAATATTGCAAAATGCATCATAAACAATTTCTCGAGAGCAACAAACAAAAATTTTGATGGGTCTGATGTTTGCAACGTTGGGACGCAACGAAATAATGTCTCACAAATAAATAAAACAGCTTAAAATTTGCACGATACAGTGAAATCTTTCTTTTGATGTTGAGTTATGATATAAAACGCTAAACACATGAGAAAATTGAAAATGTAACATATAAAAATGAAAATAAAAAAATTTTTCTAAAGTTTCGTTGCACTCCAACGATGCAAACTTCAAACTCATAATTTTGTCCCTCGGAAAACCTTCTTTCCTATTTTCGACTAACCTATACCTAAGACGAGGGTGCGTGTATATATAT
>JAWWEQ010000055.1:4711888-4936851 GCA_035583055.1 Torymus tubicola | reverse complement strand
GCACGCGATGTGGGCCAAGCCTTCGAGGAAACCGAGAAACTGTTGGCCAGCGAGGAAGGCCCTGACAAGATAAAATCATTGTTCAGGTTTATAATTTAATTTTGATGCCGTATAGTGACTTGATTTCTCATTATGATTGTATATAATATATTCCATGTTTTCGCTTCATTGCTTCATATGTAACTTTTCTTTGTAACGTAAACCGCTTCTGTATATCTATTTCCCTATATATTACAGACTCTGCAACAGCCCAGTTGTCGACAAAGACGTCGTCTTCTTTATGACCTACTTGGCGGAAGTACGTATAATGATATGTGGATATACTATTTTTTTTTATATACAAAAATAAAATTTGTCCTCAGACGCTTAATACGCGTGCGATAATAATGATGAACATTTTTCTGCAATCCTGATGTCTATAGTTGTTTGCTGGGACGGTGCAGTACAATTTTCACGTGAACAACGAGTCTGCCATCGGTAGATTATGTGACAAAATGATAAAGTCCAATAAGACGTCACTCGTGGAAAGATTAGCAGATATGGTAATTTCAAGCAGCGATAGTGGCTGCAATAAGATCGAGTACAATCAGTTCGTGGAGTCCATGAGGTCGGTCGACTGGACGCCTGATATAAGTAATTATTATATACATTATCTTTTTTGATAGTTATATGCACAAAAATTAAATCTCGTTGCAAAAAAAAATAAATATAATTTCCTTTGACAGTGAGACAATGGTACTTCCAAACCTGCACCGAATTCGGCTACTATCAAACGGCTAACTCGAGCTTGTCTGGTTTCGGAACTCTAATCGATCTTGACTTTTACGTCTCTGTGTGTCATGACGTTTACGGCGATTAGTAAGTAGATTATACTGACAATGTATAATTACATAATGTACTCATTTGAATAATTGCCTATTGCAGTTACGGTAAAAGAGTGTTAAGCCGCGGTGTCAGTAGAACGAATATTCATTACGGTGGTCGACTTCCCGACGTCACACACGTGATCTTCGTGAATGGAGACGTGGATCCATGGCACGCTCTCTCGGTTCTCGAGGACCTCAACGACAAAACTCCTGCAATCCTCGTTCATGGTATATATACATGTATATTTATGCCTTTACAAGATTAGGACGGGTGATCATTGTATTAATAGATGGTCATTATGAAATGAATATCTTTTTATAGGTACTTCTCACTGTCAAGATTTGCTGCCCGATACAGAAAACGATCTTCCCGTGATGAGAGAGGCCCGGAGTAAGATAAAACAGATCGTTGCTGGTTGGATAGCAGAATAAGGATTAGTAATGTGTTTATCATGATGACCATGTACATGTAATAAATAAGACGGATATACAATATTTTTATGTGCATTTAATAAAAAAAAATACAAATGGTTTTACAACCGATATACGAGTACATCACTATATTATTATAAACTCCAGCTAACAGAGTGAAAAATATAACATCGAGAGTCTTGAGCTAAAAATTTACAAACTAAAATACTTTATAATCCCTTAAACGCTAGGCATTTTGTACAAACGGAGACGATGAAGACACATATGCGACAAACATTTCGAGAAAACAAAAAAAAAAAATATCAATCAATCAATTATATTATATCCTATTTCCGATCATAATAATTGATATAATTTTATCGACATGTCTGCGCGTGCTTATAAATCATATAACAATTTGTCCTAAAGATCCTTCACCACCTTGCTCCTTGAACAACAGCAAATTATCGGTGTGTGAAACAAAATAACCGAAAAAAAAAAAAAAAAGAATTAAATTTGTAAGTACATATCCCACAATACGTGCATCAATATTAAAAAGAAAAGAATGAAAAGTTTTCGTAACAATCGTCAAATAAAAGAATAGATTGCTTAAACAAAAAAAAGGTAATAACGACACCATTCCGTAGGCCACCCACAACACAATAATGCGTTCATACTTTATATCGTGCCTTTGAATGTCTGGAGGTGAATATCGTTTGTTGATTAAGAGCCAAAGGTACTAGTGGTAGTAAAAGACAGATAGGATTGATATTTTAAAATAAAGAGATCAGTCGACTTCGAGTTTCCTGAAGGAACCGCAAATACCGTGCATCGTCGACTCGCCGGTCGTGTCGCTCGAGCATCCGAAACCTTGCTTAAGGGCGGAAACTGCACCTTCACGGGCTTTCTCCGAATAGAGTTCTGGTCGAACCTTCATTTTGTCGTGGGTGAGCAGAGTCGGTCGCAGATCCATCAGTTCCTGACGCCAGAGATCTGTCGTGATACAAAAATAAAAGGGATTAATTGATAATCATGAGTTTTGACATTGATTGCGGCTTAGTTGCTATACGAAAAATATGTCTGTTTCTGATTAAAAATTCCAACAGATAAATATCAAATTATCAAAGGTTAAATTTAATCCGTTGATTTTATATATATATATAAAATCTATATTATATATAATATTATAATAATATTATTATATTATATATATTATCTATTTTTATCGAATTTCCAGTGTAATCGAAATACTTTTAAAAATAATATCTTTGTTAAACATAATAATTGATGTATATTAATTATTTTCGATAAGTAGTTGATTCAACAATATTTCTTCAAAACTAATAACAGTAACAGCAGTGTCAACTTACCAATCATTTCTTTCATGGGCATAGTACCACCGTACTCCTTAGGCAACATGCTTGTGTCCATTTTGTTATTCTTTGCGTCCTCCAGACTTGTGTAGATTCTCACTCGGCTTCTGATTTTTTCGGAGATGAGAGACATTCCGAAGTCCAGGGCGAACTTCAGCGACGGATGAGCGTTGATCGCGTGTACCTCCTTGTGACGCATCGGCAATGTCCGCTGTTGATCAAGAATTAAACACATTCGTTATATATTACACTTGTCTCAATTCGTACGTACTATTAAATCAAACACTATTAATTTATTACTTGGTAACCCTTTTTCACGCATCTTTATCTGTTCTAAAAAATCGTTAGGGCTCATCGGCTTCACGACATACTCTATCATGTTGTTTCCAAAATTTTCCATTTTTCGTGATTCTAACTATAGACGGACGGAGTAAGATAATCAATTTGTCTTCGGTACGAAGTTCGATTATACAATTGCAATTTCTACAGGACTGCCCGCGTACGATGAAGAAGATGAACTGACTGATGTTCGCGTCTCGCGATTGCTAATGCAACTAGTATACAAGAGGACAAATGAATTCGTAACTACTGAGGATCTCAAGGCGCGCCCTTTCGTCTCTTGTTACTCCATGCTCGTCATTTGTTTTTTTTCGCGAAGAGGGGGAACCCTATAGCCTAAATCAGCTTACTAGTACATATACCATAACAATATATGCTACTGTATACGTAAGTCTAATAAGCCAATCATATCGCCGGACAAAGAGACTCCGCCCTTGCCTTCATAATTTTCTCGAAAGAATCAATTTCGCAGAATCAAGGTATAGATATAACGTACTTAGAAATTTGTTTACAGCATATATTCGATGTTTCTTTTTCTTTCTATTCATACACTGAAAAAAGGTTTGCGCAAAAGATGTCCTCTCTGTGGCAAATGTTGCTCTAACGGCTATGCTGTCCTTGCGCTTCTGTTTAGGACGTATACTCTCCGCTTTTAGGACAACATTCACGCGACCATAGCTCATGAATGGTACTCGCGCATTGTTTGTAAACATTGAGAGCGTCAGTTTTCATTTTTAGGACGTATACTGCGCTAAAATCGGAGAGCGTCTACTCAAAACTCGAGCGCAGTTGTTCGACTACACGTGGCGCTTTGAACGCCCTAACCTTTTTTCAGTGTATCAATATCGTGTACAAAGAAAAATCTTAAAAACTCAACAGCCTTTTATTACCAAACTATATCGTATACCGCGGAGCCACCCTGCTGAAAATTGACAATTAAAATCTATTAAAATTTATTGAAATTTGATAACTTTTAATTACTTTTAACGTAATTTCAATAAACCTTAATCGATTTTAATTGTTAATTTTCAGCAGGGCATGTCAACGCAGCATTGTAATAATATAACCACGATTTTAACACGCGTTAAATAAAGCTCGAATTCTATATCCTTTCACTGCGCTATCGTTTCGACGGGAATCAACTTGTGACCCAATTCTCTCTCGCTCTGTCGGTCTCTCGAAATAAGGAGAAAAACATGTATATATATAGGCCTCGTGTACGTAAAACCGGTTCCACCTCACGGGACGCGTTACGCGAGAGAGAGAGAGAGAGAGAGCGCGCAGCGTCCTTGGGTTGGGACGTGAGCACACGCAGACATATATAGTGACTGTAGCTTGTTGTAACGTTTCAACTTATCGGTGTCGGGTCAAACACGAAAATACCATTTCTCCCATTCACTCTCTCTCTCTCTCTTGTATACCCAAAGACGCGCGCGATAAAATGTAGCCCGCGTACATTATTATATAATATGTAGATATATGTAGGTTCTCGAAAGTATGCCGATTATCCCATATACAGATGATTCACGAATATATATATATATATACGCTATTGAGTCATTAAGTGGCGAACGGCACGTGCTATACTATTTTTTTAACGACTTTCTTTCAAAATATACTACTACTACCGTATCTGCATATATATCTATATTTATATACCTCGCCGTTCTTGACGATGCGCACAGCCTCCTTAGGGGTGAACAAAGTGAGATGAGGAAAGCTCACACCAGCGCCGTCTGCGAAATGTACGAATCCGCGCACCTGGCTCTCTTCGTCCTCCATCAATGCCTCGTACGTAATCGCATGGATCTTGCACATATCGGCGTTGGTGTACTTGTAAGGATCGAAAACACCTGCGGGATGAATGAGCGAGAACGAACGCTTACTATTAGAATTCACGTATACTAAAGGTGTATACCGTGTGTATACGTGATATAATATATTTTTAGAGAAAAATATATATCATTCTACGTGTACATTCGGTAGAAAAATTTTGACGGGAATATTGGTATGGATGTATATTGGAGCAGATCAGGAACTCGGTTCTCTCAAAGTTAGATAATATTAATATATATGTACATGAGTAATAAGGATATATAGGGCTGGTGTAACCTCACGATTTTGGCATCGTATAATTATGCAAAATGCGCTTGTACGCTTATATTCCCATTGCATAATCTAACTTTGAAAGTCTCGTTTGGTGTATATTACTATATAGGTATATATACACAGAGGTGTATATTGGTGCAGAGTATACATATGGGCTTGAGCGAAAGATAAAAGACCGCGATTGATCATCGTCAGCTTCGATAATCGCACGTGAATGGTAATTGTGTGTATAGATACATAGTGTATAATAAATATTGCTTTTTATCGCAATGTATATATATCAGATCGCGACGTGGCGACCATCGTTTACCGGGTCTAGCGACAACAACGCGGCGGCCCTTGATATCCCGGCCGGGTACAGCGAAGAGGTAGCTGAAACAAGAAAGAACGTGTTAATAGACTTTTAACTTTGGTTTGTCATTAGATGTAACCTCGCGGTTCTTTCAATCCGCAATAAATTGACTGTTGAATTTTAATTGTTAAAGGTTACGCATGCAACGTATTGTAAAAGAAAAAAGTGTGAATTTTAAGCGAACCAATATATGTTAAAAAGCTTTTTTAAAAATTTGTGGTTCCATTTATTAGTAGTATGTTAAAATGGTCTGCGGCACGTTATTTTTTTTTTGTGGTGCATGCTGTATAAAATATTTTTTGCATAGAATCCACAAAGTCGGAGTTGACTAATGTATATTTATTAAACTTGACGTTTGTTAAGAACCCGTGCATTGACAATTTAAGATTAGAGTTATCTATCGAGCATTACAAATGGATGATATAACGTTTTAAACTTACCCCAATGTGATCAACTCGGCCATGGGAGTTTCAGTGATATCGAGTTTGTGAAAAGCCGGACTGTAGACTTGACGCAGCAGAAGGTATCGCTCGATAGCCTCCTGAGCCATCGGCACGTTGAACTTTTTGCAGCGCAGGAATTTCAACAAAAATACGCCATCTGCGAGAATGATAGATAAAAAAACATTAGATATGACGCAATGAGAAAAGGAAAATCGTTAATTAGCAAATTAACATTTTGTCTCGCCGCACTTTTTGCTACTCCCCTCGGGAATATTAATATTTATGCATGAAATTAGAATTCCATTATCTATGATAATTGTACAAGATAAATAATCCATTATAGCATGGTGCCTTGATCAGTCTGCGCTTTAAAGATATACTTTTTGCTTCATTATATAGAGGAAGCTTTGCAATGGTGAAGAAATTTTCGTGACAAACAATGTTTAAAAAGATGTTTTAGAACGATATGTGAATTAGATATTTATCGACTTTATTTTTATAATATTTGTTTTTGAAGCACTCCCGCGCTTCTTGATTTATTGACTTAAAATTTTAACTACTTATTATTATTTTTTATTTCTAATATCTTTCGTCGTAGTAGTAGTCATTTTTAGTAACAAAAACTGTATCCAAAGGATTAAGGGGCACTAAACATTTCTCAAAGGCATCCGCATAAAGTTTGAAAAATCAAAGTCTCCCACTGAATTGGCAGCGTATTTCATAATTCTATCCGCAAAACTTACCAAGACGGCTGTTCTCGATACGGGGATTCATCTTGATCCAGTTCCTGACTTGCTCAAGCGCCTGATCTCGGGTATTTTTATCCTCTCTGAGCTCCTCCTTGGCAATCTTCTGCGTCTCTTCCGACAGCTTGCATTCGTACGCATCCTCTTCCGAAACCCACTCGACGGCGCCCATTTTCGTAGTTGGTTGAGGAAGTTACACGTTAGGGATTAAAAATTAGAGATCTGTAAAAGAAGAATAAATATATGGATTTTGTTATGATATATTTGCTAATTTTCGTTCTATTGTTCGTTGCAGCTGAAACGTAAAATGCGAAATATGCGCACGACGAGTGAATCGAAGAAAACATGCGTGTCTCGAAAGAGCTTCTATATAGGGAATGCGCATCGTACCGTGCATACACACACACACACGCACCTATGTAATTAGACGGACTGAGCATTTACTTTATTTACTCTTGGTAAACCCACTACCGAGCCTCTATATACTGAGTAAACAGTGGCATCACTATACCAATGCCTATGATTTTTTATGTCCCCAACATCCTGTGCATATATACGCATCGTATATACTAAAACCCATCAAAGAAGCTGCACATGCAACTTGAGTATAACTGATGTCGCAACTTCCTCGGACGTCAAAAACTCAGCGAGAAAGAATTACCTCGAAGCGTACATAAATAAAGAGAGAAAAAATTAGCGCACTGACCTACTTAATTCGTCTGTCGCCTCAAAACGTATAGAAAACAAAAAAAAAGAAAGAGATACAGACACGTGATTCGCTCGCGCATCGATATAAATTAAGTAATAATGAAGATACGATCCACCCAGTCGAAATTAGGCTATAGCCCGCCCGCGGCGATGCTGTAATACCTAGACGGATTATTATATTTTCGGTTACGTCGCAGATTACGCACAGTATAAACTTTTCGAATATAACGCCTCACTCGCATGCGTCGAATGACATAACAGCGCGCTTGTATGCGTGTATACACATATATACACACACATACATACATACGAGCACACCGGGCATAAACTCAACTCGACGCATGCGAGCTCTCTCTGTCGAAAGAGAACTTTCTCTCCTGGGCGCGCGACGCTGTTACGCAACGGGCTCTCGCTCGAACCTCGCGGCGCGGTTGTTCACCTATCTTTGTTGTGTGTCCTGACTCATACCGCACCGAGGACTATAACATAGCGCGCGACGGTTATACACGCCGGTGGTTCCCTTTTTATGTAATGAAGATCGGTCGGAGAGGCCGCCGCCGCACGCGCGCGATTCCTTAACGTTGCAAAAGTCTGTCTCGTGCGCAGGGGGGAAAGATAATCGTGTACCCGCGCGCGTTTTTTTTTTTGCATCATTCGTCCCGGCGTATATCCATTCGGCCGTGGATGTGAGTTTTCAATATTACACGTGGTTTAGAGGACTTTTCATATTATGTAAGGTGGTATATGGTATAATGTAATCTATTTCATTTCTGCGAGAGGTTTGTGAATTTTCGTATATAGGAGTGTAATGTGTACAGGAAAAGGTGAAATATGGGTGAACTGGTATAAAGAACGGGTTCTTTTTTTATTTCTTTACCTTGTGTATACACCGATTTCAATTGTAACATGTGTATTGCAAGTGACCGCGCGGTTTTCGTTGTTATAATAATATATGCTTTCATCGCGGTTTTACCCGAAGAAATATCTGATGAAACGTGCTGCTTCGTCCTATTTACACTCGTGATGCGCTCGTGGAGAACGTAACTTACGTATATCTATGTATACACATATATATATATATATATATACACGTCTTTATATCGGTCTCGTTTCTTATAGAAAGTGAAATTACCACGCGAGCTGCCCCTGTCGCGACATGTACAGATCTAGAGCCGAGAAATCGGACACGCGTTGTAACCATTAACGGATAATATACGCGCGTTCGATTAATAACGTCGGGTTATAAAGCTACTTTTTTCAATTCACATTCAGCAACAGCACTGTAGAACCTTATATACCAAAGAACGTTACGCGTCGAATGGTGGTTCTCGTCAATTTGTACAGAACATTTTCGTGGATTACCAGAAAAACGGTCATTTACGCTTGTTGTATTATTCAACGCTACCGAGCGCTGATTCTATCCTATTTAAGTTATGAAACTCATTATACGCGTAATACGTACTAAGCGCAACTTCTTTTGCTTATAGTATTATAGATATATATATACCCCGTGTTTTCGCGATTTTCTTCAACCCTCATTATAATTTAACGAAAGTACACACAGTATAATAGCTCGTTATTGTTATATTATTATACCTTGGATACAAGTATAAGAAGTTAAACGGTTTCTGATCTATATAACAATATAAAACCGGCGTATAATGATCAACTACAATATAATATAACGTTTATTACAAAGGCAAATAGTAGAATCGAAACGAAACAGCAGCTGCGCTAAATATATGCGCGTGTGCATCTCTTAGTATGTATCATGAATTATTGAACGAGATGTACGCGTCAATCACATGGCCACGGTCCTTTGTTATATACGCTGCGTATCATCATCATCATATATATATATATTATTAAATATCGCGTAAACAATCGGAAAATTGAAAATTATAAACGAATTCTAAACAGATACCACGTACAATACTACATAATAATCAAAATATTTCGGATCATACCTTGGCGCCTACGGCCAAAAATGACATAATAATATACGTGACCGCACTTTGTATATATATATATATATATATATATATATATATATATGTATATATGATACGATATATCCCACGCCAACGCGAGCATAATCGGTCATTTAAAATGTAATTAGAGAAGGATCATAAGGAATCGAGTGAAGCTAGACCAGGGATATATTATACGAGGAGAAGGAAAGAGAGAGAGAGAGAGAGAGAGAACCGCGAATGCAAGTGCGCTCGCGCGCGCGCCGCAACCCACAACCTCTTCCGCGTAGAAAGTAAACGTTATAGCCGCACATAGATATATAGGTATATGTATAGAGCTGCATAGTTCGTACGTAGTGTATTCTTTCGTATATACGTATATACACCACGTGCACAGGTACGCGGATACATGTATATATATAATATACGCCGGACACCGTTGTATATTACGCGGACTCTCGCGTAAGACTTTTACCTATCATCGTCATCATCATCATCATTGGGAGAGGCGCGTAAGGATTATGCCATAACTATACATTTTGCTCCCTCACGCGCGTAACTCGCAATTATTATTACCGATCGACTCGTGTATATATCTGTTTATACATATATATGTAATGTGCATACAGGGAATCCAGACACACGTGTCCTACTTTTCATTCGGCTTCTGAGTGTTATGTTTAATATTATGTAATTCGCGTGAATACGTGTGTATGTGTGTGTTTGCGTTATTACGGTAATACTGTTATGATCCCTCCGAATATGCAACGATGACGATGAAAGTAGTATGTGTATATACACATCACATGAGTTCGTTTATACACTGATTGCTGACGAGGAGGAGCGTAGGTGTTTAATGATTTTCAGCTTGCAAAAGATTTTCCGTTGATATTGTCGTTATGGCCCTCCTCGAAGATTATGGGTAACATCTCACGTAACGCTCTATACGTTATATGAGTATATGCAACGAACCAATAAGTACGTATAAGCACTCGACCGATATATAATATAATTTTACATACGGCTGTCATATATATAACGATGCTACTAAAATCTTTAGTCGAAAAATACACGACTCATCATCATCACGGTATCTCTCATTTACAAGTCGCGATGTATTTCGCAAGATCCCTGACACGTTATAATAATGTCCTTGTCGCGCACGGACGCGATGTTTTCGGTGATTCTTAAAATTTTTCGCGCGCGTTCGAGAGCCACAGGTGTTATAATGCATAATTTAAACGCAGGTGCGAAGGATGAACGTGAGGACATTTCAAGACAAGATTCCTATATATATGATATATTATATTTTACGTGTATACATACATATATACCAAGAGCGTAAATTTCACGAGGCCGCGGTTTATATAGTAAAACGTATATACCTCAAAACCATCAACTACCTTGCGGTACCACCGGAATTTTAATGTCAAATCGTATATATATACTTATGCGTCTGCGTATTTTTAATATATACATTGGTTTGCATGCGCGTTGCGGAACATTGATGATGTTAGCTTTTTACCATAGCGCAAGTTACGTCTGTACACGTACCCAGCACACGAGTTTTTTATACAAGAGCTAATGCATTTACGCGCAGGCTTACCGATAGAGATGAATGTTCCGAGAAACGTCGATCTGCTTAACTATGCGCGCGCGCGCTTTGCAAATGAGATAGAGAAATATATAGATTCGATGTTTTACACTTTTTTTTGTTGTCTTTCTGGTATATAAGCTCGATTGATTAAGAAAAAAAAGAAAGAAAAAAAAAACGAATAAATTATATTCCGAGTAACGCGAGATGTTTTGCTATAATGTCGATCCACGTCGCGACTGTTTTCCGTATAGCTTTTCGCCTATGTGCAGACACTTATACAACAACTGTACGAGACACGAGTATATATATATGTGTGTGTATGGGTTTATAGACCGGTCCAGTATAGCAAGCGCGTTAAATCTTATTCCAACAAGAAACTTATATATATATGACATCCATACCGTGTTCAAGTCTCCTTGCGCCAATAATCCTTCACGTATATAGATCTCTATATCGTGAAAGCGTGCTTGCTGCGATGAGTTGCTCCGAAATATATATATATTCTATCCTCTGTTCGCACTATATAGTTGAATGATTGCAGTCTCCACACTGACGCGCACAATGATGTATAAGTGAAAAGCCGATGGCGACTGGTATTGTATAAAAGTATATAATATAAGAAAACGTTAAAAAAGAAAATAAAGAAAGAGGAAGAGAAGTAAAAATTGAAAGTGAATATATATAAGAACCACGTCTATATATATGTGTATGTATGTATGTGTGTGTATATGGTATATATAAAAGGTGTGCTCCAGTGTAGTACTTCAACGTACCCCAAAATATAATGTAGTCTCCGTGTGGCGCACTTGGAAGCGACTGCCCCCTTACCGGTTCTGCAAGCACTCTTTTATAATTTCAGCCGGTCCGTCGCCGTTTGCCGCCGTTCCCCGCCGCTAGCTGCGTTGTCGATCTGGTTGGGTTCGCTCGCGCTTACTCTCTCTCTCTCTCTCTCCCTCACTCTCTTGAGTGTGGCGTGGTAGTGGGCAGAGAGGTAGTAGTACACACAGGTAGAGGTATAGGTTGATAGGTAAGAGAGAAGCGTTGGGCTGCGTCGACTGCTTTTTTCTTTTTTTTTGCTCTTCTGGAGTAAGTATAGTAGTGTATACAGGCAAGAAGGCGAACTTGAAACAAAGGTTTCGACATTTATGCGTTAAGCGAGGTACAGAGAGGAAAGAGGGAGGAGAAAGAGAGTGACAAGAAAGATATGTTTTTTTAGGTATAAGCTATATAGGTAGACTTCGCGGTTTGTTATATCCAGTCGACTGTGAATTTGTTTACTTTCATTGTCACGACTATACGTGTGCATAAGGCTTTTTTTGGTTGTGGTATGGACTTTTTGAAGAAAATTCGATATGATTATTGTAGGTATAAATAAGATTGATTGTTTAACAATTAGATTTGGTTTTCGATTTCTTCTTTTTTTTTCTTTATTCTTCGTTGTTGTTTATTTGGTGTCAGCGTCTATATAGTTGCGACAGATATGATTATCACGAGGGAATGGCGTGCGAGGATAAACAAGACGACGCAATGCGCGAGCTGTTGTTGTTTGTTTTTCGAATGAAGATATCTTACTGTTAAGTGCACACCCGTGTGCGCATAACAACACGTTGACATGGTAAGTGAAATTGAGAGCGCGGGAAGTGCATTTAATTTCAGACTTTGGGAATCATATAGATGACGGAAGTGCATCTATATATCAAAGATTTTTATTGTTGCAGCAAAATGTAACTTAAACGTGCGATGAATTACGTTGTTTATATCTTAATCGTATATCGTTTTTGTTCTCCACGTGCATGTTTGTGAATTTTTAATATAGGTTTCACTATTTTGAGTTACTTTTTTTTTAATCATCCGCGGGGCAACTGCCAAATCTGTGACAATCGCCTTAAGCATTTTAACATATTATCGAATCTATAAATATATACGTCAATATTCGCAAATCGGTGATCAACTTTCTCGAAGGAAACCGTTTGAATGTAAGATATTGATATTTTAACTTTTGTAGACTAACATGTAAACTTAAATCTTCGTTTACGCACTTTCGTATATACTTTCCTAGATACCAAATATGGTCGTGATCGATAAGGAAGTGGATACATGATATAGATGAATTTAAAACATTAATTTGGCTTTAAATATTTCAAGATTTGTTTATAAAATTTACATTTGATACCATGCAATAACTTATAAAATGTACATATATGGCATGTATCATAAAAAAAAACTATTTTATAAACCGACCACGTAGATTTTCCCATATATACTTCTAAATTCCATTACATATTGTGTATCCTGTAATATTTTTGTAACATTTTAGTAGACCAAAGATTGTAAAACCTAATGAAACGATTACATATATCCTATTATTTAAAGTAAACTCAAAATTACATCTTTATTTTCACTCGCATGTAACAATGATAATTAAGCAGCAATAAAAAGAAATTATCTAATATATAGAATATTCTATATTAGAAAGTTTATATGCAGTGGAGCTTTAATTACTCTACTTGGCAGAGTTTCAAGTGTCAATTATGAGAGGCTTACATTATATTCCATCGCAATATCTATGATTTTGTAAAACCACTTATATAAATCGATTCGAGACAGAGAAGAAGAGAAAAAAAAGGTTTTGTACTCAGCAGCGCGTATATATACAGACACTATGCACGGATCGATACACCGTTCCGCGCAATTGCCAAATCTCGTATTAAAATATTACAATATAATCACGTGCGGCTGTAATACCGCGTGCAGAGATCGATCAGGGTGGGAGGTGAAAAGATATCGCGTTTAGCGCACTATTACTTGCTGTGTTATAGGAGCTCTCTGCAACGAATTGAGTGTATGATGATGATGATGACGGCGTTCAGTTCGCTTGCGGGCGCGCGCACACGCACACTCGCTATATACACTATAGCTTCTTTCGAAATGCACCTTTCAAAAGCGCGTATTCTTCCCTATATATATGTATGCGACTAAGTTCGAGTGCGGAGACAAGGATTCGTAACCGTCGTGCGTTATATAGAGTTATAACGGGATTATTGAACGCAGTGAAGTGAGACAATATAATTGTATAAGAGTGCAGAACGACGAAAAATCCCGTTTATGCGGTCGCGTGCATGTATATCATGCGATTTCCGGGAATTGATGCTTTACATATTCTTCCGCGATGGTTATTTCTATATATATGCGCAAGTTTGCCCTATTACTGAAATATTCCTGAAAAAAAAAAATAAGAAATAATGCTGGTTGGGTTAGGGACCCGGATCACGTATATCTATAGACCACGCATATATATACAGTCGCGCGGGGATTCTCAGAGAAATTGTGCAACGACACATCTAGGTTTTACTTTTTTTTTCTTCAAGTAAGTCATTATATTACGCGGAGGGTTTAAAGAAGTGGAAAAAGGTCGTTGCCGCGCGTGTCGCGCGTACGTGAGATATACTATCAAAATTTAGTGGGTGAAAGTATAGCGCGCGTGTGGGGTCATCTTTGCGGAAACAAAAGTATAACAAAAAAAGAAAGAAAAGAAAAACTGTTGCAATTATATGTAACCTTATAGCTATAAAGCGAGATGCGCGGAACACGCGACGTGTATATATATATACTTGTTCGTCCGGAACGGCACTTTGCGTGCGAGCGTGTATATATCGTAGCATTTGTTTTACGAAACGTAGTGGTTTTAGAGGACCACGCGATGAGAAGAAAGAAACGTGAAAGGTCTTAGAAAAAGTGCGACAAAGGCGAAAGCGCGTAGAGTTTATTTTTTTCTTTTTCGCGCGCGGATCCTGATTGTGGGTATTTCGGTGTGCTTATATCTCTATCACTCTCTTTCACATTATAGGTATATACACCGCAGAGTTTTCGCTCGCGTGCGTATATCTCGGAACACCATGGAGTGTTTGAAGAACTGACGAAAAGCCGTTTTTATCGCGTTGGATTTCCATCTTTGACTTTCCAACGCGGTCTTGCGTAAAAAGTGACATTTGGAGCGCGAAAAAAGAGCAATTGAAAAATTTTGTTAATCGTAACGGTTTTGTAGAGCTACCGAAATGTATACATTAAATTTTTATTTATTAATTTACAATTAGGAAACATAATTGTGAGTAAAAATGGGTCGTTGGAATTTGCAAAATTGAAAATATAAAGTTAAGAGAATTCTTTAAAATCTCGTACAGGTTCACTTTCTATTTTTGAACGTAAATTTTAAATTCTTGGAAAACAGTTGTCGTACAAACCTGTATTGAATAACAAAATATAGTGTTTATTTGTCAAAATTTCAGAAGTTTCATTTCCCTTTTTAAGATATTAAAATTGGGAGTCAAAAAAAATATATATTTTGTCATTCAATGTTTGGCCAGTTGATATATAGGAATATTTCACATCAAAAATAGAAAACGCATAAATTTTGCATATATTTAATTATCTTAACTAATTCACGCGTCAATATAGCACTGTAAGGATCCATTATATTTTACATTCCATTCTTATTAAATTAAGTTCGCGTATAACGATTCACGGTATATAGAAATTCTATCTTTCATCTACATTTTAGTCACCATAATTTAAAGTAACAAAAGTTTTCTTCCACGGAAAAACGGATACTAGGTCACGTTGTATAAGCGCGTCGCGCGGCAACATTATATATTTTGAATTTAGTTGCGAATGGACAACTGGTCCGGTTGACCGCTCGCTGTAATACTTAAAGACCTATTGTACCGCAGCTTTTCATAAACGAGTTTTCAATATTATCTAATCCACCGTTATACGTAATGACATTTCGCATGCGCTTTACAATACAACTGTATATCTACTATCAATCTGAATAACAAAAAAAGATAGGTTTCACACTCGATTAATGTGCCTATATATATAATATACTCATATACATCTACAGCTATATTACTGTAGTCAAGTTCCATTTTCATATCATTTCGCAATAAGTCAGCTCCCAAAAATCAAATGATCGTTAAAAAAAAATTCAGCACATAATCTCTATATTGACCCACTTCGGTCGGCTATGATGATGAATCAAGCAGCTCTATTGCCAATACTATATAACGCGCAGACGCAGACTCCGAGACATTGACTCTCCCGCGAGCGTTTCCTGCAAGTATATTATCTAAGGATTTTGAAGGACACAGGTCGTGCAGGATTTATTTGGCCCCAGGCGTAACTGCGTAACCGGTAAATATTAGGAAATCGATGTATGTATATAGATATATGTATACGATATAGATTCTAGAAGCTGCTCGCGTGATCGTATAGGTACGAGTGCATCCTTGACTCGAGGTTTGTTTTTGGCAAGAGGGAGAAGAGATTCTACGGAGAATTCGTAAACTAATTATTCGAGCGCGTTGTGTGCGGGAATCGAGAGGGAAAGCGGAGAGTTTCGGCGTGGAACGTGCAGTTTTGAGATGAGAAATGACGAAATAAGAGTATTAAAAATTGATTGTGTTGCCGGAATTCAAAGGTTTATTGTTCGTAGTTATTGAGCTATTTCAGATTTTCATTTATACTGTGTTTAGAAAACATTCGGTTTTATGTAGATTATTACACTGGGCTTTCATTTATTCGTGTTATTTAAGTACACTTAAAATGTCGTTAAAAGTTTCAATTTCTAAGATATTATATTTAAGAAAAACATCATGGATTTTGAGAATTAAATTTTTTTGTTTAATTTAAAATATGAACATTTTAATGAATGAAAATAGCTAATACATAAAAGTACATAAATATGTTATTTTGCGTTTTTGAGAAATTTCGCAAATCGTTGTTTATCAAAAATTATAATTCGTTTCACTTTCTGAGTTTCTCAGAGTGAAAATTCTATTTTCGTGTAAATTAACGAACGTACTCGGTAGAAATGAAATGAATCATTTTAAATACATTAAAACTAAAGTAGAACAGACATAACTAGATGTATTATATAATACATTTTTAACTTCATTATATAAACACTTTTTTCGAGTCTATTTAACTCATTTTTTGTCGGCATAGATATTCTTTTCATCATATATAGACACCTCGTATTACCGCAATACAAACTTTTCATCATATCACGATGACATATAAAACTTAAAAAAATCAAAAACGAATTAAATTCAATGTTATAATCGTGAAATTAACGATATGATATATATTACACTGTAAAGAAATTATCTCTATCATTGCTTACATGCGTCAGGTATCAGTATGTGATAAATTTCCACAATACATTATCGAATATTCAACAATATACGCATTATGAATTAAGTAAAGTACTCATCATCATTCACGATCCTCAATCAATAACCGCGAATAGTCGTATATCCATAATCAAACCTATATAAACACCCAATCTTAATATTCAAATTCTTCGATTCACATCGCAGCATAAAAAAAGAATTAGGAACTGTACATCTTCTTACTTAAAAAAATTACAGCTTAAATCTATATAGACGTAACGTTAATTAAAAGATCAACCAAGGCGATATACAAATCACAAAAGTAATCTTTATTCAATTACATTTTACAAAGAGAAAATGCGCACCTAAGCTAGCACCGTAAGGCCCGCATTAAACAAGCGGTTTTACTTTTACTTTTTACACGTGGACTACTACTACGCGGCGGCGGTGGGCGAAGTAAAGTGTTACAAGTCTGCGGCCAGAAAATATATCGCCCGATGCGCGCCGCCGTACAGTATAGAGGGAGTCATATATAGAACGAGTAATAAAATTACTCGGCCGCGCGCGCGTTCGCTCGCCTTATTTCCTACATTACGAGTTCCTTTTGATCTTTGCATAACGGGCGCAACAGGATAACGCAATCGCGCGCTTGCCGTTTTCTCCCTCTCTTTATCCCCTAACGTACATCGCGCATATATACCATTTTTCCAAAAGGACTCTCACTCGTCCGATATACTTACGCGCGCGCGCGCTATTCTTATAATCGAAAAAAGTGAAATGCGATTATACCGCGAGAAGGCGACTATAAGGTATGCATTACAGGGAGAAGGAGGAGGAGGAGCTCTCGCGGTCTATAATACGTAATAATCTAATGCGCGTTGTACATAGAGACTCAGGAGGGGAAGCAAATTGTCTCGTGCTGGCGCGTTATTTATTTGCACACCGCGCGCCACGTCATAACGTTATAGCGCTCATTACGCGAGTGCGCTAAGATTGACTTACTGAAAAAAAGAAAAGAAATGAAAAGCTTTCACCGTACGCGCGTTGATTCTATACAGTATGATTCGCCTCGTTAGACTGCGCAAATTTATATCGCTTCGTCGATCAATGTTGTTGTTATTTAAATACATATATATGTAAGCTTATATTCGGCTTTGTTTCGAGACACTTTTTCGTACGCGCGTAACAGTTTTCGTAAATTTGGTGGGCGGGAATATATATGCGTAGCTGTGTGATATAATTAGGAGAGCTAAAACCGTGGAAAGTCCCTAGTTTGGAGTATGAAAGTCGCCTTTTCAAATGCATATACGCGCGTATACGCAGTCTATTTGCGTCAATTGAAGCTAACGTTGCTTTGCCTGCGCGCGCGCGTGATATATACGAAACCGGTTTTTTCCTAAGCGCCCCAAGAACATAATACTATGCAAATTCGGTTTAAGAAACGTGTAAAAATAATTCGATTACCATCGTTAATCTTACCAAAAACCCTTTAAACGATGTGTCGATTGTTTCAGTCAAGTCCATTGTCTATAATATTTTATAATCCTCGAGATTATAGTCACGAGATTTTTCAGTAACTTCAGTATTTTCTATTTATAATCCTCGAGATAATAGTCACGAGATTTTTCAGTAACTTCAGTATTTTCAGTTGGGCCTGCATTTGGCACGATTTCATATCACAATGTATATTTGTACTTACTTTAAAAATATAAATTAATAATCAATTTTTTAGGAATTAAAAAGTAACATCTATTTAGCTTTTCCCATAAGTTGAACTTTAGCATATGCTCCTTTGCATCCACTGTCGGATGTTAGTAAATCACGTTTCACGTACTCTACATCGTCATTTGACAATTTCACATTAGCATAATTTGCTGCATCTAATATACATTTCATTAAAGCATCATCACTCATTGATGAAAAACCAACTAATGTAGGATGCAAATCTGCTTCTTGGAATTTTCTCTCAATTAATTCGATAGATTTATCTAAATTTAAAGTCTTTTTTAGCATAAAATCTACTTCTTGAGTATTAAATAAGGCCAAAAAGAGTACACAGTAATTTTTGGCTCTTTTTTTTAAATTATGTATGAAAATCACAGCATCTGAAATATCATCAGTTTTCAAGTTTTCTAGTCTTACTATATTACATGCACAAAGTGATAGCGATGAGTATGCTTGGTCTTCTTTTTTAAATAATGGAGGAAAAAAGTCAAGAAAATGACCATTACTTTTTATATTATTTCTAATAATTTCAGCAGCATAAGATTTTCCAACTCCGATTCCACCAACAAAAGCTAAAACTTCAAAACCTTTCTGATTATTTTTTTTGATAAAAAAATTGTTCAGCTGATTAAGTGCTGCTTCTTGTCCATAAATTTGGCTTTGTAAGTCTTGTGGTATGTTGTCAAATTGAAATTGAGGCTTGCAGAAATCATTTGAACTAAAATTGTTTAGAAAGAGTCCTAAATATGTAATACTTATTGGCAATAATATTATAAATAGTAATGACCAGCGTGACCGTCCATTAATGGCATTTGTTGGCTCAATTCTAACTAATGATCTAAGTCTTTTCTTTAAGTCTGTTGTATCTAACCTAGGTGCAACTTTTTCATCTAAAGATTGCTTGACCATACGAGTTGAAATATTCTCTTCATATAAATTATCATTTTTAACAAAATTTTCATTTTTCGTTACTGGATCACTTTTTGCTACTGGGCCATTTTTTACTGTTTTAGATTTAGCCGTTGGAATTGATAGTTTTTCAAGTTTAGCAATAGATTCACCAAATTTCCCATCATCTAATAAATGCTGATTAGAAAGAGAGATATTATTCTCTTTAGCGATAGTTGACCGTTTCAGTGCATTATCTTCTATAAGTAATTTAGGTGGTGCTAAAATATTTCTTGTTTTAGAATTGCTCGACTCTACCGGAAAAAGTTGTTGAGATGAATGTGAAAGATGTTTTTGTAAATCGAATTTGTGATCACGAGGCCAGCTAATATTCTTGGTAAGTACATTTGAAGAAGCCATAGTTGTCCAAGTATCTATGCGTTCTTTGCCATCAGTTTTAAAACTTTCTGATACCTCCATGTAGCTAAACAAAAATAAAATTTGTAATGTGTGATAGTTTTGTAACATTTAGAAGTATAATAAATATCAAAAAGGTTACCTTGTGTCTGAGCTTTTGTCAAAAATTTGCTCACAACTATACTGTTTCATAAGATTTGCATTTTTTGCTGATTTAATATCTTGCTCGCATGTCGTTTTTTTTGGCAGTTCAGAGTAACTTACAGCTCGTGTGAGCCTGAAATCTGGATCCGAAAATTTTTGGAATAAGTAACGTTTATCCATTATATCAAAAGATTAAAAAGAAACTCTAAAAATAAGAAAAAAAAAATAAAAATAAACGTAACCTCAAAAATGAATAAATTTACTTTGCAACGGTAGATAAAATAAAGGTAATATATTTTAAAATTAACCGAACAAGTAATATTCAGGTAAAATCTAATACTTAAAATAACAAAAGTACATACTATAAAATATACCTTAATCCAAAAAGTTTAAAATATATAAGAAACGTAATCTTGTTGATTTAGCAAGTAACAACTTGAATCAGAACTTGCGGATCATAAATTTATAACTGAACTCGATTGGTTAGCCAACAATGGCTGACTTAACGAGATGAGCCAATCAGAACTCACTACTTTTATAATCTATCTACTCTATCTCTACTGTTGTTTGCAAATGTAATATTTTTAAAATAAAAGATCAATAAATACTGATTCATTCTAATTGAAATATTTTATTTTAATGATGATATTAGGCAGAAGAATAAATGCGATTTATTGAAATTTTGAAATTAAAATTCCATATTAATTTTAAAATTAGATATTTAAGTTCGACATTCAAACTTCATTCACTAAACGACGAAACGCAATTGGCCGTCCTGATCTAATATGGTGTCTCACAACGAATCTCTTTCCTCAAAGTCGCTAGACGCCTCCACTATCTTCGACGAAAAATATATGAATGTCGATAAGCTTGTGTGTGCGCGCCTCACGCACATGTACAAAGCACAATATCAGCCTCGCCGACAAGTCTCGAGTCTCGACGTTCCGACCTCCCGGTATCTCGTTTTCGTCTTCTTGCCGGCGATAAATTGCGGCTGGTGAGTCTTTTTTCCGTCTTTTTTTCCTTTATCAAGTTATGCGGCCATTCTATTGGCCAATTGCAGATTGCAGTTATATTTTTTTTAATCTTTTTACTTATTACTGAATCTGTTATTAATAGAATTCTACCAGAATAAGCCACACGAACGAATTCTCTTTGTTCTTAGAAAGACGATATTATTTGAGGTTACAAAGATGTCAAGCTTACTCGTGCGTAAAGCTGTACATTCCTTCGGGACTTTAAAAAGCCTCTCTCAATTCGGAATTATTCCCGTAAGAAAGTTGAATCTACTGGAGTACCAGAGCAAGGAGTTGCTGCGCGATTCCGGTGTCTCCGTACAAAACTTTGCTATCGTCGACGATTTATCAAAGACCAACTCTGCTCTTGAGACATTGAGTAAGTTATAAATAAAATAGCTAATATAAAGTTATGTTTAGAGTTTTTTAAAAATCAGTATATTCGTAATAGATGTAAAAACTAGTTTAGTAGTTTAATTAGTTTGTAATGCAGATATTGAAATAAAATTTTTTGTTTTGTTCTATTATTACAGAGGCTCAAGAATTTGTAGTAAAAGCTCAAGTTTTAGCTGGTGGTAGAGGAAAAGGTTGGTTCGATAATGGCTTCAAAGGTGGAGTTCAAATCACCAAGGAGTATGTATATATTTTTATATTATTTATTTGTATTATATTTCAATTTTAACTATGATTAATTTTACAGCAAAAAAGCAGTTGCTGAATATGTTAAAAATATGTTGGGCCACCGTTTAATTACAAAGCAAACTTCCAAAGATGGAATCTTGGTACATAAAGTTATGATAGCAGAATCAGTAAATATCATACGAGAAACGTACATTTGTATACTTATGGACAGGGCTCACAATGGACCAGTTTTAATAGCATCGCCAGCTGGTGGTATGGATATTGAAGCTGTTGCAGAGAAAACTCCAGAGCTAATCAAGACTGTACCTTTAGATATCTATCATGGAATTGATGATCAAATAGCAACAGAAATTGCAGAATTTTTAGGTTTCAAAGATAAAAAACTGAAGGAAAAAACAGTTTATGAATTGAAAAACTTGTGGAAATTGTTTGTAGATATTGATGCATTGCAAGTTGAAATTAATCCTTTAGTTGAGACTGCAGATGGAGAAGTCATTGCAGTGGATGCTAAAATATCATTTGATGATAATGCAGAGTTCAGGCAGAAAGATATCTTTGCTTTAGAAGATACCAATGAAAAAGATCCTCGAGAAGTAGATGCTTCTAAATTCAACTTAAATTACATTGGAATGGATGGAAATATTGGATGTTTGGGTATTATACAATTTTTTTTTGTGTATCAATTTTTCAGTAAATAACTTAATCAAAAAGTAACTTTCAAATCCATTAAACCAATCTTCTCAATTTTTTTGATTGTTGAAAAATATTTGACATTAGATTATTATGTGATAGTAAAAACATTTGCCTATATTTATAAGAAATGTTCTGTACACTACTAATTTTATTTCTTTATTCAGTAAATGGAGCTGGACTTGCTATGGCTACAATGGATATAATAAAGCTTCATGGAGGTACACCAGCAAACTTTTTGGATGTTGGAGGCAGTGTCAAAGAAGACCAAGTTTTTCATGCATTTAGAATTCTCACTGAAGGTTTGTATTATGCAGTAGTGTCATAATTGTGTTTTGAAATCATGAATGAATTTTAATTTTGATTAATTTTTATTTATTATAGATCCAAAAGTAAAATCAATTCTTGTCAATGTTTTTGGTGGTATTGTTAATTGTGCCACAATTGCCAAAGGTATTGTTGCTGCTTCACGCAACTTGGGTCTTAAAATACCACTTGTTGTAAGATTAGAAGGTACATTATATTTCATATTTATAAGCGTTTTTATAAATGAATTTTAAAAATTTTTTTATTATTTTTCAGGCACAAATGTTAATGAAGCCAAAAAGATTTTGGCTGATTCTGGTTTACCAATTTTGACTGCAAATAATCTTGACGAAGCTGCCCAAAAGGCAGTAGCTTCTATACAAAAGTGATTACTCAGACTTTTCACTTGTGTGATATAAACATATCGAAAACTTCCTTAATTCATAAAGACAAAATCTTTGCAGATCAGAAGATGATGAAGGGCACACTGACATGAAAATTAAGATGTCGCAATAGCTCAAACGTTCCTTTACTTGACAAAAGACTGGCATATCATTCCCGTGATCATGTCCGTGGATCATAGCATACATATAACCGTTACCAGTGGTATATCATAATCGCTTCTCTTCATTCATCATCTATCGTACAGACTTTGAGGACTAAAGACTAACTCTACGTGCGCAAATCATTGTTACTAGTTACATAAGATAAGCATTAGTGTTTTTTTGAAATAAATATTTTGTTACTAAATTGAAGTTATTTATGTACTAGATATCGTTCGTGCAACTATAGCAAAACGTTTCAATACTGAATGCACAAATTTCTGCGCAAACAATAATTACGTGTTTATTTATAATAATCTTTTTTTACGACGATATTCATAAACTATTTTTTAACGTTAAAGACAATCTTTTCATTACAGTTTCACGAACGATATTGTGTGCATATATATTACGGAACAAAAAAAATCACTGTTTTTCCCCACATCGTTAGAACCTCTATTACTGCCAACCAATTTGTAAAAAACACCTCTTGATCGATCTCCCAACGCTGAAACATTAAATACCCTCATGGCGCTCAGTATACACAACAGAAATGGTCGAGCACATACATATATATGTATCTACACGGTCAATCGGCGTTGGCCGCTTATGGTCTTCTCTCGCTCTTATACATATATATAACATGCGAGGGCACGTCCAAGTGTATCACAACACAGAGCGGCGCACGGCCATATACGGTGCGCGATTTTTAAGCTGAGAGATACTTTCGCGCGTGTGGTGTTGTCGCACACGTTGTATAGCTGCCGCCGTCGCTGAGCTTTAGTGGGCCAGCAGGTCACGGGGGATTACGTGGAGAATTTCTTGAAAAAGAGCGAGCGAGCGAGCCCGAGAGACACGCACGCGAGGTCGAGCGTCTGCTGCGTCCCTTTTCGTATCGTTTGGTTTTTTGGCGCGTGCACGCTGGGACGTTGGAGCGCCGCGGAAAGCGTAGGTGAGAAAGAGCGCGCCGCGAACAATAATAGTCGAGAAAGACAGCAACGCGTATAAAGGGGAGAGAAAAGAGGATGATGATGATGATGATGATGGCCCACTAAATGGTTTCTTATACTACCGAAAAATTGGGATTTGGTGCGGCCGCGTTATCTTGTTGTATAGCTCTTCTTCCACGTTCTCTTGGCTCTCTCTGTTTTTCTCGTTCCGCGCTGGGACGACGGCTGACCCTGGCGCTGACGCGCGACTATATTTAATTGGTTCTTTGGACAAGAAAAAAAAAAGAAAAACGTGTCGGCGGTTCGAAGTGCCCCGCGTTTGAGTAATACCACTAATTTTAAACGTTAAACTTTTTCGGGAACAGTATATAAGTAATGATTCAGACGTATGTCGAGCTTGGCGATTAAAAATGTTTATATTTTGAAAAATGACTCGAACGTTCGTTCTTTCTAGAAACTGAAATCTCGGTAATAAATGTAAAGTTTGCTTAAATAAATTTCAAACGGAGTTGCAAAAAATGATCAGTGCTCATGGAATCCAAACTATCAACAAATTTTGATTTCGTGACTACATTTTTTCCAGTGACAAAAATCGTGTCATTTAATGTAAATTTTTTCAAATGGAATTCTCAAACACATAATTATACGTGAAATTTTTAATAAAATTTAAAATGATAGATGTCTTCGGAATCCGAATTATTAGGAAAATTTGATATTCAACTTTCTGGCGAGATTTCAGAAAATCGTGAAAGTCTTACCAAACTGGACTCGTTCTACTTAATGTATATAAATATACTGTCCACTGTTATAACAGCCGTATTTCACTTGCTGTACCATATTTTTCACGAAATTCCTAGCTGACAATAAATATTCCTTCCAAATTAATTAAAGACAAAAGTTGCGGTAAACAAAACGCGCAATATACTCTCACGCTCTATCTCTATATACATAACTTGTCCTCGTTTCAATCCATCGAACAACAAAAGATATTCAATTTAGCCGGGCTTTATCTAATCTCGAGTGAAAAATAAATTAATTATCATACATTGCCACTTATATATATCTCAAACATAGACACGGAACTTCTACACAAACATTTCTTTTCCCTTATACATAAAACGTATATACCTCGAAAAAAGCGCATCACACGCCTATACACACCTAAAAATCGCGGCCGGCAATCTATATACTTATTCTGTCGAATTCTCCTGCACTAAGAAAAAAAAAGGTATATCACTCGACTTCTTTCCCCTCCACGAAAATCCTTTGACTCCTCCCACACTATGTATATCAGGCCCTCTCGCGTTGCAAAGGACACCTCTCTTTTCGTACATACACCGATACACGTACACACATATGTATACGCATTATACACAAACGCATATAGCATATGAGAGAGAGCATGAGGAACCCCTCGTGTGTCCGTCGTGCATATATATAGACCGGTCTTCTTCTCTCTCTCTATCTTTCTCCCTCTCTCTCTCTCTCTCTTCTCTTTCTCTCCTCGGGGGCGAAACGCGCGGCGCTCGCTCTCGCTCAGTCGCGAGGGACCGCGAACTATTCTTGGAGAACTTCAGTCAGAGTCGCATTCGCCTTCGCATCGGCGACACACGGAGTATCAACGGCGCACTCACATACATATATATATATATACATACAGCGAAGCCGATCTTTCTTTCCTTATTCTTTCTTTTTTATTCTCAAGTATACTTATACACATATATAAGTTACTTTATAATTATCGGAGAATCTCGCGCGTTTTCTTAAACATAATCACACGGTGTGGTGCGATCGGCAACAACAACAACAACAACAACGCCAACAACAACCCTGTTAGTGCTCCGTATAATCTGTATTTAATATATATACACACACTCGCGATCTCGTGCGTGTATGTGTATATTATAATACGTGGTGTGCGCGAGAAAACACGCCGAGTGCTTGACACGCGGAAGAGAGAGAGAGAGAGCCGGCAGAGAGCTTCGAGTGCAGTTTTATTATACAGAGAGGGAGAGTGTGTGCGTGTACATGCATAGATATATACAGACCGCACGAGTAGTATTCGTCGCCGGCTGAATAAACCAAGACGCACCACGAGGGCTTGAGAGCTAAGGTATATAGTGCATAAGTTGAGAGAGAACTTCTTCTACTTCTTATTATTCTTCATCTTCTTCTTCTTCTTCTTCTTCATCATCTTCCTCTTATACTCTGTGTGTGTCTGCTTCTCTTTCATCTCACGCGCGCGCGCGAACACCACGCAAGAGATGCACAATCGGATGCTGAGGCACACCGGTGATGACTTATCGTTCGCGCGCCGCTTGGTTAATAACTCATCTCTTTTTTTTTCTTTTCCTTTATATGTACCAAGGGCTACTACACGTCATTTCGTACTCGTATATAGGTAGAATGTACCTCGAGGTTATCGTAATCTAACAAAGCTTCTTATGGTACATGCGGCTATTTTTACGAAGTTGTTATAACGGTACCAAGTGTAGTACGTTATATATGTGTATGTCTTTTCGGGTACCCGACGTGCGAATACCTTATAAGGCGACAATTCGCGATCGTGGAAAGTATATATACATATACATACATGTATACGTGTATAACATACATACTCGAAGACGACTTATGCAAGACAGTTGAAATAAGCGATTAATATATATGTATAAAAGAGAGCCGAAATTTCGCAAACCGATAATAACACCGCGGACAATTTCTTCCATTCACCTTTCTTGCTTATCTTGTCAATGAATCATTGATATATATACATACGTATATAAATACATACACACCTCGCTCGTTTCACTGAATTCTGTTTCTCATACCGCGATATATAATTCGGAGCTCGAAAAACGGGTCGTCGATAAAAGATCCCCGCTCATCTCTCCGATTGCGGCATATGACATTATTTTGGAGTAAAATGTAGCAATTCGTGCTTTTGTTCATATGGCTGTGCCAAGAATTACTACGCGGTTTATATCTAAAACTTTCTTCGCACCCGCGCTCTCGTGTGTTATGTGTTTTATATATACGTATAACTTTACGCGGTGCTTTGCCGACAAATTGACCGTGCGCTAACAACACTGCAGCGTATATATATAAAGCTTGGCGTAAGTAATTTTTCACGCATGTTTACACCGTCTATTAAAAAACAATCGACTCATTCCTTCACGGTTCGCGTGCTATGTATGCGCGAATTCCTCTTCTTCGCGCTGTTTTATTTATACATGCGCGATTCATGACATGACACATTATATATATATACACACATACGTATATGTATCTCTATACAGATACCAAAAAAGAAAAAAGTAAGAAGAAAATTACTCAACAATCTTTAACATAATGCATCGCTAGTTTGCCGTCATCGCGCGCGCGCGCGCGCTTCGTTATTTTCGGGGTCGGAAAATTAATTGCGCCCGGTATGGCGTCTTGCCAATCGCTGAATAATATTTTTTTTTCTCTCTCGCATCTTCTCTCTCTCTATATACTTCTATATATGACATCGTCTCGAATCTATACGTACCGATTCACGCGCGACTATAAAGCTTGCTAATTAAGGGCAATGAATTTCGCGACCACTTATATATATATATATATATACGTATATAATAAAACTGTCGATCGTTCGCTATATATGAGAGAAAATTCAAATCATATACACGTTCGCGCGAACACGAGAACTCGAGGTAAAGCCGTTTCCTGCCGTGCCATACGCGCCTCGAATACCGAAAATATATAATATATCGTATCCGTGTTCCCCTTTGCTATTGTATCTGGTGTATATATATATATTTCTTTACAACGCAGTCTGTTATTTCCTTTTCTTTCTTTTCAATGGAACAAACTTTTTCGACCGCGTGAAATTCGGGCCAGCATCTCGCAAATATGGAGCACGCGCGCGACTTTTACGTAACGCCGTGCGGTTATCCGAAAAGGTATATACTGCAGTTTAATGTATCGTATACCATATAATATATATATATATATATATATATATATATATATCTCTCTTCTGGTAACGATCGATTTTTAACTCGTCCATTGCGAAAGCATTCGTTTAATTCTCATGCTGCAATAATGGTCTCCTCTCCTTCACGTATAGTGGATCCCACTTTACGCGCTCTTTCTCTCTCTCTCTCTAGCGCTCGCGCGAACGTTTGTCTTATTAGCGGCTCTCTTGGGTTTAAAAATATCACGCATACACCACCACCGAGCGCTTGAAACGCGTTAGTTTCGGGGTATATAAACAGCGAGAGAAATTTTTCGATGGCACGACGCGCGACCTTCGGTTCGTCCGTAAACTGTTGCGCATCGTGTATGGGTTGTTGAGAGAAGAGACAAGACAAAAGACGAAGAATATAAAAAAAAAATAATGTTAACGGGGGAAATAGTAGTTTGTATGTGTAAATATATATATACGAATGTTGAATCGTAACGGATGCGTGTATATATATATATATATGTGCAACGGGCTGCCGCCACTGTGCTTTCATCTAAGAATATAAACGCGGCCGCGGGAAAGAGTTCGGGAACACCGGCCCGTGAGATTTTGTAACGACATTCTTTATGTATATATATAAATTCCGTGAATGCGGTCAGAACGCCCGCGGTTAAGTTTTTCGGCGCAGCTCTATATATATGATTTTCGCGCTTGAATCACATATATATATATAATATGCGATTATACGTGCGTGACGCTCGAGTTCTTTTTTTTTTCTCTTTCCTTTCTTAAAACCTTGTCGGGACTAAATACTGATATCCGACGTGACGTCACGCAGGCTTTTGAAAAAGGGAAACATTGCGGTTTTGCAGAGCGCGCATATATATATAGAATCGTGTACGTGTCGAATTGAGTAAGCTTTGAGGAATTTATATTAAAGTATGATCGTTTGTATGCGAATGACGTTCTGTTCTTATATTGGGTATACTTATATACATAATGCGTGCGGTATTATGTCGCGATAATACGATTTTATAATGTGCGTTGGAATGTATATATATGGACAGATTTAATTTCGAGCAAATCAGTTGATTAGTTATTAGTTATTAGAGCGGAAAGTATAGTAATTCATGTATATAGCCTTATTATCGTTATATATACTCAAGTTTTTGCATTTATGCGCGCGTCTGCGCGCGATTATATGCGTACGTTATCACTGTTGCATAATATTAATAGTATATATGCGAATACATTGTCGCTATTCGTCAAAATCAAAAATAGAATCGTGACTAACTATACACTAACCCTGTACGTCGAAACGAGAGGCGTTACAGTGTGAACTTAGTGTCGATGTAAATCTAACGCGTTAATATTATAAATGTTTCAGTGCGAGAATACTGAATCAATGTTTTATACATGTATATGTATATATGCGTAAATGTTATAAAAATAACAATACGGCGATTGAATCAACACGTGTCGCTTGTTATATAGATCAAGCGTTCTTCTGCTATGTGTTATTGTAAAGCGCATTGTTATATATTTCGAGCAATTAAATCTGTTATTTTAATTAATTGACATTACAAATAAATTTCAAGTTTATTAAATTTGTTTTTCCCCCACTTATATAATCCGATACCGTTATATAGATTTGATAAAAATATTTTAAATTTATGTCTATAATATAGAGTAAAATTTTTATTTTTCTAATTTTATTTTAATTTGCTTACTAATTTACATTACATCGTATCTATATTTTACTAATCTGTCAGTACAATGCAGTTTCTAAAGCACAACATATACGCTTGCGCACCTTTAAACCGTCAAAGAGCAAAGTAAACGAACCCAGATATATACTATTCTATTCCCAATCCTACAACTACTCGACATCAATCGAATCCCAAATCAACACCGTTCAAAGGTGTTCCAATATATATATATAGTTCCTCCTCCACTGAAAACAATCCCGCATAGAGCATCATATAGTTATAAAATCTCTTAATGAAACTAACTCTCGATTATTCTTCTCTCTTTTTCCAGTCACTTCACATCGCTGTATACACAAGCGCCTGGATCAAAGCAACCTCGTCTGACATCGAAGCGCATCGCCGGCATCTACACACAGAAAAGTGTCGACGCTCTCGCATATATACACGCACGTGCTACTATAATACTCTGTTGCCGCAAACCTAGCGCACACGCGCGCGCAAGCAAGGAACGAATCCAGCAAACGTGCGCGCGCCGGTTTCTCATCCCCACCGCGTCTCTCTCTCTCCAGCAGCAGCTACAGCTACGACAAGGACAGAGTATATAACACATTCTCTATCTCTGTCTAGCCCCCACACTGTATGTGTGTGTAAGTTGGTTGATATATAGGTGTATATAGAGGAGAGGAGGAAGGAGGAGGAGAGCTGGTTGTATACCTGCTATATACACATAGGCGGCCGATAAAATGAATGAGAATGATAAGTCAGTCAAGTGCGAGAGCTCGCCGAGCGAGCAGCCGCAGGAGGAGGCAGACATGGTCGAGCGTGAGCTGGCCGAGGACGCCGAGTGGAAGCGTATCCAGCAGAATACATTTACTAGATGGGCTAACGAGCATCTGAAATGTGCCAATAATCATATCAGTGATCTCGAGACTGATCTATCCGATGGGCTTAGGCTTATTGGATTGATCGAGGTATTGGCACAGAAGAGGCTACCGAAGCATAACAAGAAGCCGACCTTTAGGTCGCAGAAGCTCGAGAATGTCTCGGTGGCGCTCAAGTTCCTCGAGAACCAGGGTATACGCATCGTCAACATCGGTACGTTTCTCTTGTGTGGTATATCATGCCTGTCTTTCTCTCTTTCTCTCTCTTACTCTTCCTGCCCTCTTGTTCTATTATCATATATATATGTACACACTCGTATAACACTTTACATCCCTTGTCCTGTTACTCTACTGATGTCTGTATGTTCATTGTGTATGTAGGGCGATATATGCGTGCGGTTAGGCAGGATAAGAGTGTTTAGACGCAAGACTGTAAACACGCGGATTGTATTTTTATTTTTGATGTTATATATGTTGCACCACTGTGTGTGTGTGTGTATATATATTATGCTTGCTGAAAGGGTAAAGTGTCAGCGCCGGGTGATCCTTTGATAATTTGTTGACGTATATATCGTTTTGGAGAATTCTGAAAGTGTAACATAAGTTTGTACAGTTTAACACACGTCATATAAATTCTTTTTTTTCTCTCAACGCGTCGTACGTTACGACACTTTTCTCTTATCTTTTCAATAACGTAAATATTTTAATACTAATAATAATTATCTCCATCGTAAATTCGGATAAAGATTTAGAAAAATTAATAATTATCATAATATGAAAAAAATTTCTTGACTGCAAAACTATCACGGAATACCTATAATTACCGGGACTCTACACATCTCTCCCTTCTCTCTCTCTCTCTCTCTCTCTCTCTCTCTCTCTCTCTCTCTCTCTCACTCACACTTTCCACGAATTCCCTCGAAGAGTTGAATCACAAGCCGCGCTAATCATCAACTCTATGCTAATTAAATTGATCATCGGCGTTATTCCGAAAACTCAGCTCCCACACATACGCATACGTCGATGAATCAACGTGTATTACGCGTACAGCTGCCCGAACGCTGCAATACAGCTTGCGCTTGTCTACCTGCCTTATACGCGTGTACATCGATACGTGTATACACAATATGTACGTACATACATATACACACAAATCATCTGTAGACGTTTATGTATATAGGTGTAGCTCGATTATTTCCGAAAACTGAGGTGCTATATACAACGTCGTCTGACATGTATATACACATGCGTCAACAAGCGGTTTCCGATAGCACGTGTTACACGCAGAGTGAACATTATACGGGTACATTTTCTATTAAAGGGATAGAACTTCGTATATGAATGTTAATATATAAGAGTAGTACGATCGGATTGAAAAATTAAGAATCGACTGCTGCGTACACTCTCTCTCTCTTTCGAGTGTTATCGCGCGCCTTGATGTATACGCGACGCGGGCCATTAAATTCTATTCGCGCCGCAAGTAAATTACAGGCACGACGATGATTGTTAATCACACACGCGCGTGGGATAGCGCCGCAAAGAGGCTGCGCCGCATACCGGCTAAATTCGATTGAGGGATATATATATTTAAGATGTATACGTTAAGAAAACTACGTTGTATGTATGACTTTTTTTTCTTGGTATATACAAGAATTACTATTGGTATTGTATCTAATAAATGACGCAACTGTTACGCGTTTCTTTATCGCAGTGATTAGCTTTGGCCTACAATACTTTGTTCGGTAGAGTACCGAAAATCACGTTGATAATATCAACAACAATGAGAGGGGTTATCAGATTACGAGAGACAATTGGAATTTTACATTTCACTCGCGTATATATACAATTTATTCTTCTCCTGATAAAAGGCTAAATTGAATAGCCAAACGGGGACAAAGTTTTACTAAGCAGTAAAAGCTGAAGAGAACTTTTATTGCGTAGTGTACACATATTTGTAGGTATACATATATATACATCGTATACGCGTGCATTCCTTCTTTCCTTCCACGCGTCTGACTACACCTGGCTATTTTCTACTTCGATGCATCATAGTTGCATTCTCCCTTCTATACATAATGTATCAGATTCTATAATACACCTCAAACATCTTCTCTCCGCGGTCAAAGGACGCCCACATTGTCGCCCAATGCTCTCTATTTTTTCTCAACAAAAAATCCGACATTATACCATCATCTATACCTCTCGTTGCAAAAGTTCACATCACCATGGATTCACGTGCACTGCACCATATCATTATCCATAATCTTCAATGGAATAATTTTCCTATATCTATAGAGGACTCCCATGTACAGCAGGACGTACACGCAGAGCGCGCTCTGTATATATACGCACGCAGGACCTCGACGGGTCGATTACTCGCGAACGAGAGGGAGAGAGAGAGGGTGGCCCGGGGGAGGCTGCTGCTGCTGGTGCTGCTGCCGCTGCGCTGCTGCTGCTGTTCCTCTGTAGAACCGTACGCGCGCTTTGGCGCGCCCCGGCTTGTTTCTCCCTCTCTTTCTCTCTCTCCATCGTGGAATGTCAACTTCGCGCGCGTATATAGTCGTTATACTGCTGTGCTTCTGTCGTGCTCTAAACTTTCCTCATCAATTCGCGCTGCCGTTCCGAAACCACGTCACCATATAGTGCTGAGTGCGAGAGAAAGAAGAATTGTCTCGTTAGCGGATATGCTATAGTTGTATGTGTGTGTGTATATATATGTCAATGCTGTACAGTTCGGAGAGTAGATATATATTTCGTTTTGGAGTATTAGTATAATTTAATTATTTTTGTTACGTTAGAGTTACCTTATTTTTGCAATTAAAAAAATTAAACGCAACGTATTACAAGCTTCATTGTACTATTTAAAGACATTTACATCTCGCAAAGGAGCAATAATTATATAATTACAGACATCGGGAGCACTTAACATTATACGTACATGATTTCTCGTAGAGATAAAAATATACAAATATCTACCAGCATCCACACGCATATAATTATACATACGTTAATTGAACAAACATAAGCTCACAGTACATATATAATATAAGATACAACGCGCCTGCGCGCGTGAACCTCGCCGCCGCACGTGCTTCTCTTTCTCTTTCTCTCTATGCGAATGGCCACTTGTTGACGTGTACACTCGCGCGCTGCTGCACGGCGGGCGCGTATTTTTAAACGTAGGTATAGTAAGCCTACGCTGCTGCTGCTGCTGCACCTTATAGCACACAGGGGTCGAGCTCTCGATTTTTGGCAATGTCAAGAGCCGGGTAGGTATTACGGCGCGTGTGAACGTGTCGACGGTGCATTGACACCTTCGACCGGCGCGCGGTGCAAGCATGCGGTTGCGTGCTAAGAGGCACGTATAGAGTGACGAATAGCCGCATAGGCGTGCATGATGTTGGACGAAATGGTTACCGCTGTTCTTATTAGGGACTGGCATTTGTCAGTGCGGGCATATAGCCTCTTGGTTAAGTTGAGATACAGTCGTTATTATAATATATACCGTGTGTAAGAGATATAATTAATTTGTCGTATACCCTGAATTAGGGATATATATTGGGTTATAATTCTTGTCGATGATTATTCTAATAAATGCAGGTGTGTGTGTGTGTGTGTGCAAATAATGGTTGGTAAAATTTTGCGAACGATTATTTTAGCGAAACGAGCGAGCTGTTATAGAAAGTTGAAACATCATTTGCTGAGTCGTTAAAAAAGTACATATATATATACACACACGACGTATAACAGTCGCTGTAGGCTGTAAAAATTATCGTGAAGATTTTGCTAAGAACTCTTTAACTTCATTTTTTTTCTTTTATCAACACACTTATTTTATAGCTCCGAATGCGATATTATACGTGACCCATTGGTGTGTACTATATACCGTAGACAAAATCTAAACACCCTTTCATACTTTCTATACACATTCATCCTACGCAGTTATTCCCATTTACTTATATTATAAGTATAATACAAAAAAAAAACGAATGTATGACTGTCAACGACAATATCAACAACTGTATACCTTCCCACAGTTTATTTACTCCACACATATACACCTACGACATCATATCAAGCATTAGCCGCGTGCGCATGCGCTCCACGCGATAAGCCGCACAGAGGTTTACCGGCACACCGGCCAGGTTGAGATTAGCTCCTATATACTCTCTCCCTCGCACTATCTGTACTTATATATACATTCACACACACAACGGCTACACGGCAAAACCCGTTCGCCCCGAAAAACCGCGCACACGCGTCGCTCCAGAGAGCCACGATAGTGTGTGCACGCGGTGAGGTAATCGCTGGATGATCAGTGACGTCAGCGTCTAAACTCGCGGCGGCCGGCCGTGCGACGTCGCGTCGGTGGTAGTAAGTATAGTGGCGCGCGGCTTCAATGCCGTCATCGAGGCCGTTCTCTCTCGATGACTGAGACGTTATATAGCCGTGGTTTTGTATACTCCGTGCGGTTCGACTGTATATGGAATTAATGTATTATCTCTCCTCTTGGGACAGTGTGAAGAGGTGATGTGAGATATATTATATATATTACGCGCGTGGGCTGCGTGTTTATTTTCGCGCTGCTGGTTGCTGCTACTTGACACACGGCTTATTTTGGGCTGATGTCACGACGAGTCATCATACGCTCGTGTGTATATATGTACTTAATATGGACGTAATTGAGAGATTCAATTTTTGTTTTTTTACGGTCTGCCGTTTCGTATATACATATATGTACGCGGTTATTTCACCGTTGTTATGTAGATTGAGATTGAGAAGAAGAAGAAGTAGTAGTTCGCGGTTGTTACGGAATTTTTTCCAATTGACGTTATGTATACATAGATGTATAAAATAAGCGTGAAATTGTAATTGCGCGTAACAATTATCTATACATTGTCGAACTGACTCGCATGTGCGACGTTAATTAATTATCTCGATATTAGGTGATTAAAATGCAAGTGTTTCTGTATAAAATAACAGGTTCTCTTGTTGTCGCTTTATCCGCGTCAGAGTCACGCTGCGAGAGCGTCAAATTTTTCGCAACTGCGCGACATAACAGAATATAAGATGATTTATTCTATTAGTAAAGAACATTCCTTCAAAGAAGTAAACATACCTTTCTCACGCATTAGTTCTACAAACATGACCTTAAACGAAAAACTAAATTCCAAACCCAAATAGCGACATTAGAGCTGTATGTATATATATACGTTTTTCCTTCGAAAAAAAGGCTGCGACTTGGTTTATACATATACGCGCTTGTTTACGGGAATCCTAATGTATTAATGCCAAGGATATACTTGGCAAATGATTCAATCGAGCCTTCGCTATATAGTAGTCGAACCGAGTTGACTCAACGGATATAATACAATTTCTCGATCCCTCGGTCTTAAGTATACACGTTTGTGCGTATGCAAAGAAAGTCGAAAATTGAGTTCGGACCAGTATATGTGTATACGCAAGTATACAAAATTGCGCCCGTACTTGGCTTGATGATACACGTGCCTCTTTATCTCTCGAACTCACGAAAAGAAAGACGGCCACTGTTCCCTTTCCCAGCTATGTACTTATACTTTTATTTTTTCTTATACTTATACATATATACAGCGGGTGAGAATGCTCATCGACTCGTTTTCGTATATGTAACTATATATGTATCTCTGTGCAGTTCTTTAAATGGAGATGATTTTTCGGGTTTTTCTGTTTTTGAACTGAGTGAGTGACTCACCAAGTCTGTTATTTGTCGGCCGTAAAAATAAATTACGCCAATACTTACATGTGTATATATTATACGTGTCGTTAAATTTGCGTGCAGCATTTTTATGGGCCGAAGAAAGTTCCAGTCGACCTTGTTTTAATTGTTTAATGAATAATATACGGCAAAAATCTTGACAAATCGCTCTCGCTTCCCAAGCATATATATATAGACTCACTATCGCCAAATTTAGTCATCCGTTATATTGTCTCAATAAACATTTTTCACTCAGCTGCTCTGATCCACACCTATATACCGCTTATCAACGTACCCGCACTTTTTTTATTTACACACGTGTGCTCTATACGAGACGATCCGAAGCATATTCGCAAACGATCGCCAAATTCTTTTTTTCCCCTCTACGTCAAGTCTTCCGTGTTCTCGCTTCGATTTAATGTTGTGTCCCTCCGCAAAAACCGATAGCACTTAAGCCTCGAGCTAACGAGATTCTCGGGAATTCCAAGAGCGAGTCGCATTTGATTTTTCCCTTTTGTTCCCCTTTTTATCCACTACCGTTAAGTATCCGCGAACTCGCCGCGCACAATGAGCGTTTCTATATATGGCTTTTTTTTCGCGCGCGCGCGCGCTCTTTAATTACGACGCGCGAGCTAAAGCTCTCTCGCCCCTTTAGCGTCGAGGAATTGCGCTCGTTTCATACTTCCCCTTCGGATAGCACAATTAACGAGATATCGTCCATGGTAAGAGGCTTAAAGTAGCATCATTTCAAGTGGGTATTCATTAAAAATCTATTGTTTGCCTTGAAAATTAGCTATTGCTGTTTTTTTTATAAGTATTATCGTCTATTATGGTAATTAATTTTATCCGTAATTCAGTAATTTTTACGAAGTTTCAATGGAAAAATCTGTATTTTAGGTTGATATTGCGCCAAATTACTAAAAAAAAACATGGGAATTTTTTTCTACATTTTTCTATCAGTGTATATACCTATACAAACGAAAAAGAACGATCTTCTTTCATCGGTTTAATCCATCATACCTAAATTCCGCACTTGAAATCTCCCGATAATAATAAGAGCCATTCAATATTACTAAGCGCCTGGGCCTACTTATAAATAGATATAGGGGGCTTAAAAACTCGTTCACTCAATCCTCTCTCGTATAAGAAATCTCCAGTCAAGTTTGACGGCACTTGAGCCACGCCGCGTGAGCTTCGAAGATTGTAAAAAATTTATGAATGAAGGGTTTCGATCATCGATCTTAGGTAATATCGAGGCGTTGCCCAAGAATAATAATCATTGTTGCCGTATTATACGTGGGAAGAGCGCGCAGGAAGGTTTCGTCCTATATGACACACACACGTACATCATTATGTAGTAACATGCTTCTTGTGTGTATATCCTCGATTGTCATTATAAAATACTTATATAGCGATCACACCAGAAATGACGTTTATAGTATACACATAATGTGTCAACCAAAAATAGGTAAAAGCTAGACTATTATACAGCTCTCGAAATAGAATCGTTTTGTACGCGAAATTTAAAGAAAAAAAAAACCTTCATTCTTGGAAACAATGCATCACCTACTATTCCTGTAGCATAAATTAACCGCCTTAATTGTATATACACGATCTCTTTCCATTATTACACGTTCTATTTTTACCACGTAATACCCGCGCGAAAGCATTCCTATACAATCATGACGGAAACGACCAGAGCACTGAATATAAAAAAAAATGTTAATTGATTCATTAATCATCCATCTTACGCGCGTTAATGCGCGCATAGTTCGCGTGTGACCGTAACCACGTCTCTGGATTATGGAATAATACACAGGATGTTACACAGATCACGTTGTTTTTTTTTTGAGGATATATACGATGAGTGTATAAAGTGAGGGAGGAAAGGACGTTGCTCATACACGTATATGACATCACTTGTATTATATACGCGCGCATGATGGTACATAGTAATTTCTTAAAATAAAGCTACTGCGGTCAATTTTCTGTTTACCACCAATTTTCGCCTGACAGATTCACGCGCTATTATTTCGTTTCCTCTGTATATATCTTTCTGGTTCTCTCTCTCTCCAACCTACTTCTGCGAATGTATAATCACCTCGCAGCGCGATGAAATTCACTCGCATAGCACGCATACTTTGACCGACCTTTATACGTTGCATACTCTGTTCTTAGTTTAAGTATATAACGGACTAACACACACACACACCGCGTATAGAGCCCGAAATAAAACCGTAATAAATGCTGAAATAGAAACGAGATTAAGTTCGAGCCTTTTCGACCCTGCCAATTTGGCCCATTCATCACTTCTCTTGTCGTCTTTCGTTACATATAGTAAATGCTATAATTTCTGATAATACTAATAATAAACGAAAATTATTATTATCATCATCGCCGGCGCGTATAATTGCAATATACGAACGCGTGTGAATATCAGGTGCGGTGTTAATACATTGTAGAGATGTAGTTAGCTATGATGTAAAATATATTAGCGACTACTGCCGCCGCCGTCGTCGCACGTGAATCACAATTTGAATACTTTCCAAGCCGCGTAATAGCGGATGAGGTTCGTGCGCGACAACACCCAAAAAGAGATAGAGATACATGTATATATATATACACCTAATATGAGCGCGTAACTTTTCGCGCACAGCTGCGCTGGCTCGTCGTCGCTTTTCTTTTTTACAACCACCGCGCAATTCGCATTCGCTATATGTATAATACAGCAACGATTTTACCCGCGCAAGCGGATTCTTCTCAACAATCGCGCGCTTACGAATCAAAAATAGTACCTGACGCATCGTGTGCTCTGTTTCTTCTCCTTCTTTTTTTTTCTTTCGATTTTCAACGTTAGCGCGCAGGTTTCGATGTGTGTCCGGCTATTTGTGAGTCAGTTATATAGAATGACGAATTATTCTTTTTCTCGCTCCTTTCGAAAGAAGAGGGAACCGCCGCGAACCATCGCGTGAAATTGGAGAGTGCGAACGATACAGACACACACAGACGTAGCGTGAAAATAAACATCGCGAACGTTGCACAACTATAATCGTGCGTTGTGGGTGAGAGAAAGAGAGAGAGAGAGAGGTTCTAAAATTGGCGAGGTAAGAGAGGTTTTGCTGCTTTCGCGCGCACGCGCGTTTAATATGTGTACTTTTCTACTTTTCGTGTATATATACACACACGTCGCCGTCGGGTTCTCGTAAATAAATCGAAATGGAATACTCGTATAAACATGAATCGAGATACGAATAAAATTGAAAATATGGTCGATTGATGTATACATATATACGTATACGTATGATGTATATACCCAAGTATATATGTGCATGGGAAGGAAAAAGTTTACCGAAGCAAAGTTGGGAAGATACGATGATGCCTTTTTTTTTGCCGTTTAAACTTCTCGCGGGCGATCGTAAATTTCGCGCGCGAGATATATATGCGGAGACCGGTTACATCCGCCAGAATCCGAAGATACTATAACTACTACGACGACGAGTCTTTGGAAAACTGTTGTAAAAGTCGTGCGATAAAAATAGGAGGATTATTTATGAATAGGTGAACACAGCGCGCTGTACGATGTAGTAGTAGTAGTAGAAAATTTTCGAAAAAGAGCATCGCTGATGCAAGAGCGATGAGAGCTGGATTTTATATGTGTGCGGTTTCGCGCCGATCACTCATGTCTTAGGCTGTGAGGGTCATAAAGTATATATAATGGTGCTTTTATGCAATAATAATGTAGCCTTGCTTATATACTTACGCTGTTTAACCGATTGTTATATACACAAATAGGTATATATATATTTGAAATAAAAAAAAAGAAACGTAGGAAATACCGATGTTCGCTTGAAAATTTATATATATTATTCAGTCCTATTTTTATACACGACAAACAATCCTATTTTCGCACGTATCTATTTCCATCCGCAAACTCCTTGTTTTCCCAGTCAATATAACAACAAAACTGTACGTTATTATTATTATTATACCCTAAATATACTTTCTAAAACGAAATCATCCAAAAATTCTATACCATCCATATTCCAGATTCCACACACATCGTCGACTGCAAACTCAAGCTGATCCTTGGTTTAATATGGACGCTCATTCTTCATTACTCGATCTCGATGCCGATGTGGGAAGGCGAAGATGGCGATTTACCCGACAAGAACGCCACTCCAAAGCAACGTTTGATGAACTGGATAAAATCAAAGATCCCAGAGTTGCCCATTACAAACTTCACCACGGATTGGAACGATGGACGGGCGGTTGGCGCGCTGGTCGACGCTGTGGCGCCTGGACTCTGTCCCGACTGGCAGGATTGGAATCCCAAGGACGCCGCGCAAAATGCATCCGAAGCTATGGGCCTTGCCGACGATTGGCTCAACATTCCGCAGGTACGTGGTTGTTTATTGTTCTCTTGTTGTTTTTCTTTTTTGTTTTAAGCTGTGGGATATGGGGACTGTAATACGGTTATTTTTTGTGGATGGTGAAGATATATCGGTTGTAAAAGGTGATTCTTGGTAAGATAGCGATGACGAAGTTTTGATGATCATCTCGGATCTATAAGAATGTAAAAGTGTATGCTGTCCGCGTTGATTCGAAAAATTTTAAATTAACTTTTATTATTATACAATGACTATACTTGCGATAAAAACTTGCGATCGCTGTTTGCTTTTTTTCTATGCTTTAAATTAAGATTCGTGAGATAATCGGCAGCATCGAACAAATGACTCAGCCTTTGTAAGTAACGGGAGATAAAAAAATTTGCAGTATATTAGTTACGACACTATACATACTGGACAATGTGTATATATAGGCGCGGTTAGTCAAGGATTCGATAAATTGAAAAAATATATATATACACACTGGTTGAATTACGATTAGCTCGTATCTTGAGAGGGAGAAACAGAATTTACGTGAAGTTTGCTAAAGAATGCGCGTGTGGACTTTCTGAAGTCTATTTTTTCTTTGCTGCGCGTTCTTGCGTCTATACGCACCTTCTGCGAAAAGGATCAAGGCCAATGTACTCGATGGGCTCCGAAATCGGAATTAGTATTCTTGGAAGAGCGTGCTAGCATTAGATATATGATGGGTAGATATTCGTTAGATCATAAAGGCAATAGAGGAGAATTGCGGTCGTATAAGTGGACCGATGACGTTCATCATCGAAAATTACCATGATCGTAAAAAAAGAAATGATTAAATGTATATTCAAATGAATGATTTCTTTTACGCGTGCGTATAATAAATTTTTCATCTTAATATGTACAATTTCTCAAAGACTATAAAAGTGAGAAAAAACAAATTTTTTTTAACGCAGTATAATTTATTCGTACTTAGCTCATCAAACCAGAAGAAATGGTTAATCCTAATATCGATGAAATGTCGATGATGACGTATCTCTCGCAGTACCCGAACGCCAAGCTAAAACCAGGAGCACCGATTCGTCCGAGAACAAATCCCAACAGGTAACGACATCTACTTATCCAAATTTAAAAAAGGACATATCGAATATATAATAGTATAGGATGCTATATACATAATATAAACCTTTCGCATACAAATTATATCTTTCTATCAATCGAACGTTCGTTCGTGTATGAATTTGCAAAAAGAGAAAAAAAAACAGTACGATATGTTTTATATCTTATAGCACTATATATATGAGACTATTATAATTCACAAAGTGTATATGCCATTGAAAACAGTTGAATAATTCATAAATTTATTTCATGCCTCGAACACGCAGCGTGCCGCCACCGCGGTAAGTCATCCAACGCGCATCGCTTCTCTATACATTTACACGCACACACATACACAAACACATATGCATACACGTATAGCTATAATATAACTTTGTAGTGTTTGCCCGTTTGGGTGCGTAAACTTTTCTTCTTTTTCTTTTTTTACTCGTTCGTTTTTGCCTACGTTGGCGCATTAATATGTTTGCCGTGCGCTCTTTTGTATACACTTTTGAGCAGGCCATCTCCATGCTATATATACGATCATCGTGAGGCGGCCGACCAATTAACACATGCTATATATATTTAAAGCCGAAATGCTTATTTATTACGTTTCATTAATTATAGATTTTTTTTATGCATATATATATATATCCGTGATCGCGTACTGACATAATGGGATCTCAATAGGAAATGCGCGATATATGACATGCGCACGCACGCACGCACGTACGCACTTTATCAGAAGTCTTGTTCTTTTACGTACACGAGATCCCCCCTGTAGACGTAGATCACATACGTAATGCAGTATAATATATAATACAATATAAATATAACTCATGCATACTTATTACTTTATTTTCTCTGTATATAATAGTAGTATGCTGGTTAGTTCTTTCCTTGTTTTTTTTTTTTTTAATTTAGCGTGCAGCTTTGATACATAGCATTAACGCAAGCGTTGTATACACACACTGAATTTACAATCTAATAATATACAATTATAATACACACCCAGACATATTGTATATATATATAACATATACATATCTAGATATATGCAAAACCAACTCATCATGCTTATAACCGGCTGGCGCATACTGATTTATTTTGCGGTTGATTATTATTTTTTTTTTGCAATAATTTTGGTTATTAGAATTATTAATATAATTAATAATAATAATGATACTCCCACTGTCGATAATCGTGGTGAGACCTGTAGAGGTGAAACGGTATGTAGATTGTACGAGGATTTTGCAGGGTGCGCGCTTATGGTCCTGGAATCGAGCCCACGGGCCCGATCACCGGTGCCCCGGCCAACTTCACCGTCGAGACGTTTTCCGCCGGCAAGGGAAACGTCGAGGTCACCGTAGAAGATCCCAAGGGCGCTAAGCTCCCGGTAATTATTCACGTTATCTTCTTGTTTGAAATTCAGGATTCATTGTAATCGTCGCGTCATCATTTTCCTTATTCGATAAATTTACTATAATGGTCGGTAGGGGATTTCTTTCGAAACGAAGATGTTAAAATGGAATAATTTACTTAGGATATGTTTGCTGATTAAGTTTTAATGTCTTGATTTTCACCTAGGGATTTAAATGTGAGCTTTATAACATTTCGTTATACAAATAGTGTTTATATTCCGGATTTGTATTGTTCAGAGTCGTATTCTTGAGAGTCAGACGAATTAAGTATTTTATTGTAAATTTGGAGAAAAATACTTTTAAAAAGAAAATAAATTTGACAAAAGTTACGTTGTCGATATCAGTAATACATTTCTAATATGAAACACACACACACATGAATAAATTAACATGTCTTTTCCAATACTTTTAAAGGTGTCTGTGCTAAACCAATGTGTACCCTGAAATTCATTATAATTTCGGTTAAAAAATAATATTGACTTGGGTGAAGGTCCTTCTCATCTATTCATATTCATACTTGAATAAAGTGTTTCATATTAGAACGAAGTGGCTAATACAGTGGCTAAAGAATTTGTAATGAAAATATACAGTCTATTTTAGAAAGGCGTAGCTTGAGACCGTCGAAGAAATATTTATAGATTCGAAAAAATATCGCCGCTATTTAGCCACTGACACTAACATTGAATAAGGAAAATATTTTTTTATTTTTACTTTTTTTTTATTCATCTTCGTCCATCAAAATCAAATGATTGAAAAAAAAAATGTGATGTACTCCCCCTTTCATGTATCACCAATGTGTAAACCCCCCATTACGAAACTCATATACCTTGCAGAGAAAAAAAAATTAAAAAAAAAAAAAATTACCATCTATACAGCTTAATTTATAGGTTTTATATTATAGAACCATTTCAGGTGGAGGTAAAGTATCCTGCTAAAAACAAACCAAACGAAAGAAAGATATCCACGTTAAAACCTGGATATTTTTCTTTGCGTAACTTGCTGACAAACCGTTTGATACTCACTAATAACCAACCTTATTTTATTGGCATTAATAACAAATAACACATCGTGATAAAAACATAAACAATAAACCAAACCAAAAAACAAAAAATCGTCTATAGCGTCGAAAGTGTTTTTTTTCGTTGCTCCAATAGCATAATCCATATATATACATATATATTTATGGAGAACCTATTTCATCAACAATTTCCCCTACGGGGGTATTATGATCTTCTAGGTGAACATACGGTTCAACAACGACCGCAATCTCACCTACTCGGTGTCTTATACACCAAAGACCGAGGGCCAGCACAAAGTGCGCGTGCTCTTCGCTGGCCGCGAGATACCGAAAAGCCCATACGCCGTTATGGTAGAGGGCCATGCTGGTGACCCAAGCAAAGTCACGGCCAGTGGGCCTGGCTTACAACCCGACGGTGTGGTCGTTAACAGGCCCACCTTCTTCGACATCTTCACCAAGGACGCCGGCAGAGGCGTGCCCGAAGTCATAATTCTTGATCCTCAGGTATAGTAGAATATATGTGTTTGTGTGTGAGAACGTCCTTCGTTATAGTGCACGTGTTGTATACGTTGTTTCTTTCTCTTTTCGGTTTTGCATGTAAAAGGGGATTTGATAGTTACGGGAGAGATAATACAGCGGGATCAAGGTATATGGAAGATTTTAATTGAGATGATTTCGGGGCGTGGTTTCGTATTAGATTCTGAGTGAAAAATGATTATTACGAACAACGCGCGTACTGAGTGTTCAATATTTTATAAGTTTTATTTTTACTGTGAGAAAAAAATATTCAAGTTTAGCAACATAATTATTTTATTTTTTTTATTTTTATGTCATATCAGATCGTTTACTAACTAAAATACAGACGTGCACATGAACTTGATGAACATTATAACGATGGTAATCTGTACAGAGGTATACCGATACTAAAAATGGAAAGCGGTTCTATAATTAGCAATATTATAATTTCCTCAGCAATCAATTGAATTTTTATCCACCGTCTAAAGAAAAATAAACGTTTATTTTCTGTCACTCTAATAATCAATTCGTATTTTCGCAGGGTCAAAAGACTACCGTCCCCGTAAAACTACGTCAGACTTCACCGGACGTATGGCGTTGTGAGTACGTCTCACCGATAATCGGCTTACACTCAGTGAACATCTTCTTCGCCGGTAAACTGATACCAAACAATCCAATTGGTGTCCGTGTCGCTCCAGTCTCCGACGCTAAAAAATGCAAGGCTTTCGGCCGTGGACTCCTATCAAATGGTGTACGCGTCAAGGACGATGCTGACTTCACGATCACGACCACAGGCGCAGGCGAGGGTGTGGCTGACGTCAGAATAATCGCGCCTGGCGGTGTCAACTTGCCTGCCAAGTACGTGTGAATCTATGTGATTGATGTGAATGTCAAGTTGAAGGCTATGATGTAGAGAAGCCAGTAATGAGAGTAGGAAATTATAGTTGCATGGTATAGGAGGATTGTTGAATGCATTGTTTGGGTAATTAGTTGGAGAATGGGTTTTGAATGAGTATTGTGGATGATTGCTTACTGGACTCTGTGCTTTTAAATAGTAATTAGTAGGTTTTTAATTAAGAACAAAAGATTTCAAAATTTATGGTTTTTATGGTACATTAGGCCGAATAGGATTGTCGGTATGAAAATTATATAATAAGTATAATCATACTCTATTTTTAGTTTGACAAAGATCGATGATACGACATACGAGTGCCACTACTTCCCAGTGAAAGATGGCCGTCACGTAGTTATGGTGACCTACGGAGGCAAGGAAATTCCAAAATCTCCATTCGAAGTTAACGTGGCACCTTACAAGGAGTCTGCGATCCGTGTATTTGGACCGGGTCTGCACGGAGGTATTGTTGGCCACCCAGCACGTTTCACCGTTGACACGAACGGCGAGACCGGTGCTCTAGGTTTCTCCATTGAAGGCCCATCCAAGGCCAAAATTGACTGCGTCGATAACGGCGACGGCACAGCCGATGTGTCGTACTTACCGACTGCACCAGGACCTTATGCCGTGCATATTCTGTGCGACAACGAAGACATACCGAAGTCGCCGTACATTGCCAAAATCGTACCGAAGAGCGAGTTTGACCCTGACAAGGTGGGAGCAGATTTTTTTTTATGTCTATAGTTAATTGGATTGAATTAATGCGAGAAATTTATTTTACGTGACTAATATAGTGTGTATATGCAATTTTACGTATGAATCAGCTTGCCAACGTGATATCATTCACTTGAGTGGACAAGATTTAATTACACTGCATCGTCATTTTTGACTTCGCGAAGCCAAGAAATTATATGACTCACTCGAATGTTTATCATTTTTCAGGTGGAAGTTCATGGACCGGGTATTCAACCGTCAGGCGTAGTTAGTGACAAGCCGACGAATTTCACCGTCGATGTTAAGAAAGCTGGACAAGCACCGCTTGAAGTTGCTATTCAGGATGCCTTTGGTAGAGACGTACCGGTGAAGCTGGACGATAAGAGAGACGGAACCGTTCAGGCGCATTACAAGCCAACATCTGGCTCTCAACATGTCGTCATGGTACATTTAGCACTGATTTATATCTCATGTATCCATTAGGTCTTTAAATTTAATCAACATATAAAAAAATTAATGTAAATTCATAGGTTAACTACGGAGGAGTAGCAACGAAAAAATCTCCGTACCGCGTGAAAGTCGAAGCACCACTCAATCCTGCTCTTGTTCAAGCCTTTGGTCCTGGTCTTGACAACAACGTCAAGAGCAATACACCGACGCACTTTAATGTAAACTGTCGTGAGGCTGGTCCAGGCGCGCTCGACGTTAACATGAAGACACCGGACGGCCATGATCTGCCGATAACACTGACCGATAACGAGGACGGTACCTACACCGTCGACTACGTCGCGCCTGATCCAGGCACTTACACCGTTAATCTTAATTACGGTGGATTAAAGGTACCACAGTGCCCGTTAAAGGTCAATGTGCAGCCGCATGTGGATGTCTCGAAGGTCAAAGTCGACGGCTTGCAACCTAGTAAGTTCTTTTTGGATTGGTTCTTAGCGACAGTTTAAACTAGCTGCGTATATCTTATCTAATCGAAAGAGGAAACGACTTCAAAGTGTTGATTTTTTTTTAATTTTAAAAAGAATTTGTCAGTTAAAAATATCAGTTTTCAAAAATATATATTTTTCAAGGATAAATAATATACGAACTAGAAATCCAATGATAGAATTTTAATATTGAATTTCATTTCAATATATAAATATAGCCATCCAATAAAATAACGATAAGCCCGACACAGTTAAAACCGTCGGCACGCGCCAACAGTGAAACCTCATTTTTGCGGGCGTTTCCTCACCTACATACTACCCTCGACTCTCAGACTCGCGCATTCTTCTGCATATCTGTCAAAGTCAAAAATTCACGGCGTTGGCCAGGCCCAACTATATAATGTACACCGTCGTCCGAATGTTGGAAATGTAAATATAGCTTTCTCTCTCTCTCTCTCTCAGACTTGCTCACGGGCGGATACGCGTATATATATATACATAAGCTCATGCGCGCGGATTCCAGGCGGAATCCGTGACGAGCACGCGAGTGTTATTCTCGGCTGAAAAACGAAGAGAGCCTTTCTAAATTTACGCGTGCGCGCTCAAGTCAGCAGCGCGCACGAGTGAGAGAAATTTTCTAGAATGCAGTATATATGTATATATATGTATGTGCGTACGCGAATGAATTAGTCTACGAGTCGAGCTATGCGTATATACTAAAGAGAGAGTAAGAGAGAGAGAGGAAGAGGATTTCCTCGAATCGCACTAAAGCGTGGTGAAGGATGTATGCATAGCATGAAGAGAGAAAGAAAGAGAGAGAGAGATATACGCTTAACGTTATCGCGCTTTAACTCATATACAATATTATAATCTATAATATACATAAATTTTTTATATGCTCCTTTTTTCTCAATTCCCTAATGTCAATAACCGCTTAAGCTGACACACTAAGCAATTGCTGCCAGGTTTCGCTCCTGCTGTAACTCAATCTGCAGAGGCTTCAGCAGCATTTCGATATTAAAAAAATAAAAAAACAAAAAATAACATAATAAATCGTGGAGACAGACTCCCAGATGCACATTTTCGTAAACCAATAAAAATGCCGCGGGAGATCTCCTACAATTCTCTCTATACATATATGTATATACATCTGTATTCATATATAAATAAATCCCATATCTATCGCGAGAAAATAAGATAAAAGTTTTGGAAAAAAGCACACACTGCAAACCCACACATATTTATATATCTATATACGTACACCGTGTTGTAAAACCGTGAGAACAAAATCAATAAACTCCGCGGCTCTGTTAGCCGCGCCGGTGAACAGTCTCCAGCAGTTTCGCGTGCTGACGGAGGAGGCCGGCCATCCAGCCGACATACTGGTAGGGATCACGGCCCCATCGGGCCAACGCTGCAAAGCTCACGTGGTACCCAGCCATGAGGGTTACCTTGTCAACTTCACACCAACGGAACTTGGCGAATACCTGATTGGTGTGAGTTTCGGTGGCGAGCCAACACCTGGATATCCTTATCGCATGACATGCGTACACAACAGCGAGCCGAAGCGTGTTAGAGCTTCAGGTCCAGGATTAAGCACTGGTGTAATGGACAAACCAGCTGAGTTTATCATCGACACAAGAGGTGCTGGTCAAGGTGGCCTTGGTGTAACAGTTGAGGGTCCTTGTGAAGCAGCTATCAATTGTCGTGATAATGGAGATGGAACTTGTTCGGTGGCATATCTACCTACAGAAGCTGGCGATTACTCTATCAACATCACTTTCAACGACGAGCATATACCAGGGTCACCGTTCCAGGCTATCATCGACGAGAAACCTGATCTCAGCAAGATCAAGGTCACTGGAAACGGCATACAACCTCATGGTCAGCAGATGATGATGATTAGTCGTTGGATATGTTATATATATATAAGAGATTATAACGCGAACGTTTATTTTATTGCAAGCTCCGACTTTTTGCGTATTCTCTATTATATACAACTTCTCTGTTTTTTTTTCATTTCGTTGTTGATTTTGTGTATGAGAATGGGGACACTTCGTGCAAACAGACACACGTATATGATATGCTGGCCGAAGCTCGTCGATGACTATGAGTTTTTTTTTTGTGACTTTTTTTTCTGCTCCCCCACTTTTTTTTTGGTCTTGCTCGTTGCATTCTATGGATATAGCATGATACGAAGGAGAGAGATATATATGTATATATACGCGCGAACACACACATTATATATGCGATTTTAAGTTTTTGAGATTTATTTCTTATATATTTGTAAGCCGAGGTTTCTCGTGCGTACACGCTTTCATGCCGTTTGTTGTGCAACAGTGTGCTTGACATTTTATAGCATGACGATTGCTGGTTTTAAAGAATGATGATTTTTTTCACCCCTTGTAAACTCTTTAGTGCTTGAATATATATTTAAGAGAAGGATAATGAAAATATTACTAACCGTTTTATACATAGTATGTGTCGAGCACTAAAGTATTTACAATAACTCTGCTTTTATATTCTCCCAAATGTATATTTATATAATTAAGCCGCTTTTATTTTTTTTTCAGCTTGAATAATATTTTTTTTTCTTGTTTGCAGCATCTAATTTTTTGTTTGTTTTTAACAGATTGGTTTTCTTTATATAAAAAAATTTTGTTAAATTATACTAATCTTTATTTCAACGCAGGGTCACATTTATACGATTGAATTTTAATTACAAACTATATATACCACCCATCACCTTCTTATGCACCGAAAACTTATCAAAATGTACTTTCAGGAGTGGCCCTATTCCAACCGGCTGAGTTCACGATCGACTCGCGTGCCGTAGCCCGACCAAAGGGTGAACGCGAGAACATCGCCTGCAATATCAGCAACCCGAGCGGCGCTATTACTGAGAAGGTCATCACTCCACAGGCTGATGGTACCTATCGCGTTAGCTACTCACCATTCGAGGAGGGCCCACATAAAGTTGACATTCTTTACGATAATATGCCGGTGCCTGGCTCACCCTTCAACGTTAACGTGTCTAAGGTCTGCGACGCATCCAAGTGTCGTGCTTACGGACCTGGATTGCAGAAGGCTATCGTTGATAAGACCAACAAGTTCACCGTTGAGATGAAAGGTACGTGTGTGTCCATTAGATATTGTTTTTTTGAAATACAAGAGAATGAGAGTGATGACGTATGAAAAAAAAAAATTACAGAAGCCGGTACTGGTGGTCTTGGATTGGCTATTGAGGGACCTAGCGAAGCTCACATATGTTGCAAAGACAACTTCGACGGCACATGCACTGTTGAGTATCTACCACGTGATCCTGGCGAATACGACATCAACATCAAGTTCTCCGAGAAACATATTCCCGGATCTCCGTTCCGTGTTATCGCCGTTGAAGAGGTGAGATTATTTTCACTATAACTATATATGCACCTGATAGCTTCGTTATGTATTACATTATACTAAATTGATATTTCTCATCGTTCAACACAGCCTGAGCCAAGCGGTGTGGTAGCAAGCGGACCAGGTCTTCAACCTCAAATGGTTCGTGAAGGTGTACCAGCAACATTCACCGTCGACTCGACGAAAGTAGCTAACGCCACGCTCGACGTTAAAGTGAAGACAGACCGTGGTACCATCGGCAAGCCGGAGATCAAGCGTATACGCGATGGTATTCACGAAGTCACTTACATGCCATCACAAGCTGGTAGCACCTGCCAGGTCGATGTTAATTACGGTGGTAAACCCGTACAGGGCAGTCCGTTTAAGGTCAAGGTAGAGCCGACCTGCGAGCCTAACAAGGTCGTGTTGTCGGGTCCTGGTGTCTCGCCCGCTACGACTGCTTCGTTCCCCGCTGACTTCGTTGTTGATACTTCCAAGGCTGGCTTCGGTGACTTGGAAGTTCAAGTTTTGGTAAGTGAATTTTGATTTCTTTAAAAATAATTAAAATCAGCTAATTGCTTAATTATAACAAAGTATAGTATTATATTGGTACAATTAAAATTTATGCAGAATGCAGAAGTTTACATAATATATTGTATTGAATATGATTTTTATAAATAAAAACATAGTTGTATATAATTAAGAAATTTAATTTTAAAGCACAATACGCATTTTGGAAGTATTTCCATTTCTTAATTAATTTAAAAAAAAACCCGTCATTCATCTCTTATAGGGCCCAGACCAAGCACCCCGCAAGGTCGGCATTCAGAACCTCGGCGACGGCAAGTACAAAGCGACATACTTACCGGACGATTGCGGCCGTTACAAGGTGAACGTGAAATACGGTGGCAAGGAGGTGCCCGGCAGTCCAGTTAGTGTGCAGAGTGTGTCAACCGGTAAGGCTGATGCTGTTAAAATCAAAGAGGGCGTGCAGAACACACTTGCTCAGGGCGAAGAGTACTGCATTACCGTCGACACGGAGAACGCCGGCCGTGGCGCAGTCACCTGCCGTATACGATCTACCTCCGGCAGGTAAGTGCGATCGCTGCGTTGTTGGATTTGCGAGGATAGGTGGGTGGGTGGGTAAGAGTGAAAGGCGTGGGCAGTGGGTTGGTTGATGATAACAATTTGAATATAAATTTTAGTAATGTAGTGTAGTGTAGTAGTTTCTTGGGAGCTTTAAATTAATGAATACATAATTTGTTACTGTATAGGAGACTACATTTTGTAAGTAATACTAGTTGGCAAAATATAAATTAGTTTTATGTAGATGTTGTATCATTATAAAATACACGAAACTACGGTTTGAAGTGGTTGTAATCACAGGTAACGCAATTTCGTGGAATTTTTCATCTACTAAAATATAACTTTCATTTATTAAAGTCAATTTCTAATGAGTATCATTAGTTTTTTTGAAAATGAATAATATCGTTTAATGAAGATCTACGCGTGAAATTAAGCTTAGCCACATTTTCTATTGTATGCATCACTTAAACAAAGACGCATTGTAAGAATATTGTGAAACTATTACAAGAACGGTCCCTCTGTCCATTTGTAGTGTCCACGAATAGAGTACGTGTGATGAATCGTTAAAGGCCAAGCATCGGTTACCGTTGCTCCAAGAGTGTTTCATTTATAACATTTTCTATTGTAGCTTCGAATAATAATAAGTCTAACTTTGCAAAAAGTATTCTTAATTAAAATTTTGACATTTTTGAGACACTGTAGCGTAGGAATGTAATAACCGTAGATCATAGGACAGTTTAAACTAAATTGTTCAAGTATATAATATATAAAATTGGAAATTTTATTTCTTACATTCGTTATTTGTTGTTTCATTCTATTTGAAAAGCTTTGTCCGTTTTGACATTTTAAAACTACTTATTCAAATAATGTTTACATTTACAAATTGTTGGCTCAGATTTACGTGATTTACTTGAACTGCTCGTAATTTCAGCTTTGACCCATGACAATTCATCAAGCGATTCAAAACAAAAGTTGCAACAAAGCCAAAAAATATTTTGATTTTGTTGAAAAGCTTCTAGTTCACTGCGCATAAAATTGACCTATACCTATAGGAACTTCTACCTTGGCTCATTTTATAATAGTACATTGAGCAACAAGTGCTTTTTTGTTGTACACATACTATATTTTCTTAACGTGTGGACAATCCTTTACGGTAAAAAGTACGTAGTTTAATTATTGTAAAGACTACAGAAAGTAATTTAAAACTCTTAAAAATATTTAAATATTATAAAAAGATTAGATAAGTAAATGAAAAATTCAGGAAATAATATCTGTCGCTTACAGTCCACTTTTAAGTCCACTTACAGTCCGGATAAGTCCACTTTTCGAGTTTCTAAGAAAAACGGATTTTAATATTCAAACTAACTAATGTCAAAAATACCATATAACTAGCGCGAAAAGTGAGTTTAGCTTTGTGTGACTATTTTACACTCGCTTCGTTTAGTCTTAAACGTCCAAATGAGGATGAAATCAGTTTCACTCGTACTATAGTATCGAAAAATTCTATTGTATAATTATTTTAATACAGTATTTTAGCTTATAGTTCTAGATTTGAGTATTTGCACATTAAACAGGTATAAAAATAAATTTTGGGTACCTATAAAAACTCATGTCTTTTGGTGATATATATCACATCTCTACACATATTAATGATTTTCGATTTTCAAGGATTTTGCAAAATATTCAAAGTAGTAAGAGTAGGTGGAAATAATTTTCCTGAGACATCAAATAGCTTTTTGAAAAACATTCTTCCTAACCCCCCAGTATGGTAAATTGTCTTTCGAGTCATTGTGCCTAACTTACTCAAGTTTTCACCACATTGTGACGACGTTTGTGTTATATACTTTGTTCGACGGCAACATTGTATATACGAGGAACTACAGTGGCAGGCGCGATTTCGCAGCGATGGTGTTAAGTCATCTATGACAGCGCGGCGCGTTACGCTTTCCACGCGGACCTTTATAGCAGTGTTAAGCGGTGTCTTGATGCGTGTTGTAAGCGTGTTCCCTTTGAATTTGGGAGGGAAGCAGACTGATATCTCAATTGGAATGAGTATGAAAATTGATTTATTAGTCTTATCGTATTAAAAAAACAATGCTTGAATTAGGATGTTAGTATAGAGACAGTGAAGAGGTTCTGAATTTCATTTTTATTGTATTGATACAAAAAATTATTCGATGAAATATTTTTAATAACCAGCATACGTCGTATTCTTTCTATTGCAGCGAAGACGTTGACATAGACATTCAGAAGAATGAGGACGGTACCGTTGATATATTCTACTCGGTCGCCCACGAAGGAGACTACACATTGAGCATTAAATTCGGTGGACAGCCGATTCCCAATGGCATGTACACATTCACTGTAAGTACATTTTACGATATTATTTCAATATTATTTGTTTTTCTACCTCAAACATTCATTGCCTGCGTACGCTCGTATAGTTCAATCGGTCGCAAGTATTTTTAACTATATCATTTTTCAATATTATTCAAAAAAATACCTGAGCTATTTTCGGTTGTTCAAAAATGTACAGAATTTTAAGACATCGTAAATTTTCAAAAAAATATGAAGAAAGAAAGAAAAAAGAAAACGCAGAATTTCAACATCAAAGTATGAAGGTTTCATTTTTTTTTTCTTCGAAATATACAACTGTCGTCGCACGCAGTTTTCACTGTAGGCTGTGCACACTGTTAGAAAAATTCCATGTATATAGATATACATTGTGTATATTTTGAAACGCAAAATGTAAACATAGTATATCTATATATACGAAAGTTTTCTTACGCAGCGATAGCTTTCAACATTTAAAAATATTTGAATTTTTTTTTTCTTATATCTAAAATATATCGACCTTACATCTATCCCATCCATCAGTGTTTGTCGCTACATCGCAAAATGTCAGCGCAAAAATATAAATATAGTAATTGATACTTGCAACAAACTATACCAACCGCTGCCAAAAATATACAATGCAAGAGAACCCGCCAAACCATCAATAGCCTCTATATATGTATATTTCTTTTCACCGACCCATATCCATCTATATACATACATACATATATATCTAAAAAAAAGCCTCTAATTTTTTTCCACTCGCTAGATACGAAGAACAAAAAAGAAATCGTTCACGCACAAATATAGCATCGCTACATATACGAGGGAATTAAAGTCAATATCGCGCACGTACACGACTAAAAGGATCGTCGACCCTTTTTATCCATGATCCCGCATCTGTCTTCTTTCGTCATCGTCTCGTCATCTATACACACACAGATCGTATGCGTCTCTCTCTCTCTCTCTCTAGCTTCTTATATCCCTCTCTCTCTCTCTCTCTTACTCCAAAATATCTCGATCGCATGCACGTATAGACATGATGCGCGGGTGGGGGGTGAGTGGCTTGACTGGCTAGGCTAACTATAGCGTACGTGCGGTCGGGCGCAGGATATTGTCGCTCTCGTGGCGGCTCTCCAGGGTACCCCCGACACAGTTCACTCCGAAGGCTCATCGGCATCGCAACATCGTATACACCCTGCACGCGTGTATATCTTAAAAGCTAAGCTCGCGCGTGTATATATACGCGATCACATATCACAGCAAGCACAACCGTATAGTGTTCACACAAGTAAGTTATCATCACCTTGTGCATGATTCACTGAAAAGAGAGTAGAGTGAGTGAGTGTGTGTGAGAGAGCGAGAGTGAGTAAGTGTAAATGGGACACCACCAGCAGCAACGACAGCAGCGACCCGCGAATCTCTGCGAATATATACTCCCACTCCCCGGGCGACGACGGTGGCGGTTCTAAAATTTCCTTCGATTAAAGCGACGACACGGTCTCGTGTATGTGTATATATGTATGTGATATGTGTCGCATTTCTCCCTCCCCCCTTCACTAGAATCTCTGTGTGTGTCTTCGTTCGTGTTATATATGCGCCAGCTGCCAGTTGTACTTTCTCCGCGACTTGGATTTTCTTTTGCGCATGACCGATGTGCATCCCGATTGTGCGTCGCCCGGAACGACAGTCGCTCCCCTGTATAGGTATAGGTATATATATACCGTGCAACATAGAACCAGATGTGTCGTGACCACTCAACGTTTATCGGTTGCGGACGGGGTGAGGTTTTCCGGGGAACGTACATCTCGGTTAATTCGCTCCGAAGTGCGGCGCGAGGAAATTCTCTCTCGCTGTATACCTTGTATTTGTCGCTGAGATCGGGATGAATTATAAACTGGCTTTTATTGGGTGAATTTGGCCCGACGAGAAAATCGTTTTGGTTTACTTGTTTTGCGTATGTATATATGTAGCGTTCCTGGAAATGTAGATATATGTGTTTCTGTTAACTTTTTGTTTTTTATCATTTCTCGTCGTTGTCATTTTTTCAAAGAAGTTGTAGAAAGGTATCGGTCACTTTTACAAGAGAGGCTTAAATTTATTGAAGTATCATTATAGAAAACAGTTTGTCTGTATTTGATCGAAAAAACTTCACACAAATTACCGTAATACAGAGTAAAAACTACAACATGATTTAATTATTTTTTTTTAATATTTATGAAACGTTTCAAAGATTTATAAACGATAATTGCCATTTTTCTAGCAATGCCAAAGTTCCTAGGAATGACAAATCCTCAAAGACAATCTTAAAAGAACATTTTATATCAATTCAATGTTAAAACTTAAATATTTACAGACGTGTCTGCGTTCACATCAAATTTAAAACAACAACGTGTTCTTGAATATACGAAAAAAATAATATAGCAAAACCAACTGCCTTGGTGAAGTAATAAATCCTTTTTTTTTAAATAAAGATTCTACCGATATTTTTTAAAGTAAAACGAATTAGCCACTTGACAGTCAAATCACCTCTCTGGAATGAAGAATTTACTAATTATTTTTTCCGTGTACAAAAAAAAAATCGTCAACAACTTCATTTCAATCTTAACAATTTTTCATTTTAAATATAATCTTTCCTAACATAAATGTTTTATATATATGCTCGTAATACCAAAACTCACTCGAGACTTATACTATAACCAAAATGCATCTTTTTCCTATTTCCAAAAAAAACTGAACTCAGCCGTTGTATTTCCGTACCGCCCACCGCATCGAAATTAAAAATGTCACGTACACTAAACTCTAATTTTATCCCCATAATCTCTCTCTTTCATGTTTATCCCATAGATCCTCCTATATATAACTCCCTCCTATACACACACACACACATACACACATACTTTCTCTCGAACCGTCTACTCTCGATGCACTCACACACTCACTCTTACCCTCCCTGTTCACCGTCACCTCCTCTCCCGTTTCATCATCTTCACCTGCAAGCTTAATCCAATCCGCACGCGCGCGCTCGTGCGCTGTCGCTGACAAGCGTTTAGAGATAAACGCGCGCGCGTTCCCCCTATTAGCCGCGCGCGTCGACATATTCGAAAGCTGGTGCGCACGGATGTAATTTATAATTAGAAGTATATATACGAGCAAGCAAGCAACCGAGCACGAAAGAAAAAAAGAAAAAGAAGAAGAAGAAATCTGTATATGCAACAGTCAGACGTGCCGTGGTTCACGTATATACGCATGAACGGAAACGCTCGGAACCCTGACTAATTGTTTACTTCAATATTACTTGACTACAATGCGTATATGTATAGTCTCCCTTATGTATATCATTCTCCTTATACACTCATCGCACGAATAGTGCACACGTGTGCATATGTATATACGGTTAGCATTATTGACCGTGATCACTTGAAATTCCTCGCGATCACTTTTTTTTGTCTTTACCAAGCTTCTAATTGTCAGGCCGTCAAAGATCATGTCGCGTCTTTATACCCCCTCGCGTGCGCCAGGTTGTTTTGAAATATAATCCACGCGCGCGCGCGCGCACGCAGGGGCGCCCTCGCTGACTATTTTTAAGCGCGAGTCAGGCTTTCCCAAATTTATAAGCGTGGAGTGGAGGAGAGAGTGGGTGGACGCTGGGAGACGGCCTCTGAATTAATGTCTCTGGTTAAATTAAACGTCGCACCTCAATTCACAACAGCCGCTCACTGCTTGTATGTATATATATGTGTACGTAAGCAGGCGTACATGCAACTCGTTCGAGGTTTGCATAGTCCAAGTGGTGTGTAGGGGGTAGAATCTTTCGTTGGGTTGGAGAAAGGTTTGGTATAGATTGCGGACAGTGGAAGTGTATACGTCAGATTTGAAGGATAAATTCTGTGGCTTCGAGGCATAACGACATAAGTCCACTTTTGGAGTTTCTGAGAAAAATAGGTTTCAATGTTCAAACGTATTCGTAAGATCGGAATAAACGAGATAGGACGCAATACTGTATTAATCAATTAACACATTTAAAACAAATATTTACACGGTGGTATATGACCGGGTTATGCATTTTCTCCTTCGTGAAAACTCGATAAAGTATGAACTTATGTCGTTATACCGGGAACTTGGACTTATCTAATAGTCCTGTTCTCGTTTATTTTTCGATCATTTTCGTTAATTTAATTATGAATTCCGATCAAAATTAACAATTAATGAACGAATAATTATGTTAAAAATAATACAACTTAAATACAACTTAATTATTTAAAGATACTAATCCAAGGTTTTGCTGATTTAAAAAAAAAATAAAAAAAAAATACAAAAAATGGACTTATGTCGTTATGCCTCGGAGCCACAGAATTGTTCATACCCACGAAAAAAAAAGTATAAATTTTCTTATACCATTGGTTAAACATGCTTTCAATGAACGAAAATATTTTCGCGCAGGAATGTGTGGATACATCGTATATATATATATAGGAATTCAGAAGTCTCGGATGAATAATCGGTAAGGGTTGCGGTTTGCGCGAAACGATGGTTGCGCTTATTTTGTATATTTGCGGAAGATATGTGGGTCAAGGAACTTCGACGACGTGCCATTCGACGCGTCCAGTTATTACCGAAATATTGCTTGATTTATTAATATTATTTTATTTACACTTATGACATCAACATAGTTTGGAAAAATATAAAGTTGTTTCTTTTCCTCACCTTCTTTCTCTTTTTTCCTCGTGTAAAGATAAAAAAGCAAAATTTCAATAAAAATACCTTGTCGAAAAATATATCCCTAGCTTTTAACAATAACTTTTTTATTACCGCATCATCATAAAAGCCGTAGAGTTACAAAAAAAAAACGTACATCAAACTACTCTATTTTCGATCGAAAATAAGAATTTCCGCCTCAACCAGCTATTTTGAGCACGTAATCTCCGGGAAACGGCGATTTAATCTAAAAAAAAGAAGAAGACAAGATTATTTTTAAGACACCACGTGTATATACCTTTATACACATTGTTGACACAACGACCCGCCGAGGGCGTTTGTCAAAGGCAACGTTATTTTTGATAAAAGAAAATTAGTCATCTGTCTCAAACTACAGGAAAAACAAAAAAAAAAAATCAAAAACGCACAAAACTCGAAAGACTTTATATATACGGTGTCTTGATGAAATCGAACGTCAGTTTCCTCGTGGCCCTGGTTCCGACGAGCTCGCGGTTAAGGTATATGTACACATATCGCTATACCCCGTGTGATCTCGTTTCGTAATAAAACAATATAACATCTCGTTATTATATAAATTACGCAACACAATCTGTTATCAGCCGCGTTAAGTGTGTGATATAACGTAAATAATATCCTCTCTGCGCATCGCACATATCAACGTATTACCCCAATTCCGCAGTGTGCAAAGTGAACACGCGCTCACAAACGGTTTCCAGCGCAAGTATACATACCTAAAAACACTTCAGTGATTATTATCCATTATTATCCATTATTTATCCTTTTTTTCTCACCTCGAACTATCGAAAAATCAAACTCTGATATCCGCAACCAACTATACAATAATTAACGATATACATCATCGCTTATCCGTCCGTCCGTCCGCAAGCGCAAGCAAGCACGCGGGTGCGACTTTACGCAAGACATACGGTTAGAGCAGCTGCGCATCGCTGCGTGATTCGCAGCGCATGGACGGCTGAAAATTTTCGAAAATAGCCTGCAACGCGCGCTCGCGTACGTATATACGAGTATATAGTATGTATACGTACGGTCCTTGTATACGTTTATACCCTTCTCTTATACCCCCACGTATATATAACGCGCGTATATATAACGAGCGAATAATGCATTATACGTATACGTGGATGGACGCACGCGTTTCACGCGAATAATATCCTTTTCGCGGATATGCGCGTACTGCAAAGCACAAAGCGCGCGCGACGTGGTATATCGTTGAGCCTGTCGTCGTCGTAGCCGCGCCGTGCTTTCGGGCGAATCTAGAATTTCGGATGAATGTATAGATATATATATTTATATGGTATGTACGCTGTCGATATACAATTACCGTACTAAATCATTTGAAATGATTATCGTTATAGGCCGTTTACACCCGCACGGTGATACGTATATATAAAATTATCGATTTCTCACTCTCCCTCTCGCTCGCGCGTTTGCTCGAACATTTGTAAATTAACTAATATCAGTGTAGTGAATCTCGGTGTTGCCTGTATGGAGTTACGTATATAACGTATATGTACACTACTGGTGTTTTAATATTTGCTCTCATCACTTTCTTTTTATATACGTCAACTGTGGTGTCGGTTATCCGTTCGATTTCGAAAATCGATATACATACAATCTTCTACCGACCTATACAAGTATATTAAATCGGTGAAAGGATTTTGGTGAATCACGTTTTTCCTACATTACATATCCATCGCTCGAAATATGTATGAGTGTGTGTGTGTGTGTGTGTGTGTAATATATAAACAAACTAACGTAAAGGAATGCTAGTCCCGTGCGTATTATTTTCGTCACATTAACAGTTGTTTCCGTACGACCACTCACGAGTTCTTGTTTATGCATCCTCTCTTTCTCTCTTTCTCTCTCCCCTCTCGACACAATGCTGACACAGCTAGAGATCTTGGAATATGCGCGTGCGGAGAGGGGCAGGCTAAAACTATTATAGCAGGCGAGTGGGCGCAGAATCGCATTGTCGCTTTGGTTATAACCTTCCCCTCCGCGCGAGCAGAATCTCTTTGAGATGCACCGATTGTCTTTTGCAGCCGGGGTGGATTAGTCAGTCTTGTAGCTGATTCTCGTCCGGTGACAATTATACTCCCTCTTAACGCGCGCGGTTTCTATCTGAGCTTGTATAAGTTTAAATCGGTATCGTGTTGTATATTGTGTTGTGATTGGTGGTAAGTTCGATCGTTGGATTTTTTTAAGAGCAAATTATAAGTGGAACATTGGAATTGTGATTGGTTCTCGAGATTTTTACAGTGGTGTGTAATCGATAATTTGCGTGCTGGTTGACTTTGAAGTGCATTCTACATAGAGGATTATTTATGATCAATTCACCGCGAGTGTTGTTTATAATTATATTATATTATACCAAATTCATGAAAAATCAACGTCGCGTCGTCCGAAGTATTTCACGCATATATAAGCAACAATGATTTTCGTTTTTCAAAATGACGAAATTCAAATTCTCCGCCCGATCATCGAGCGAAAATTCTTGCATTGCTCAACTCATCGCCTCGTTGTGCAAAACCATCACAATGATCGCACCGCAATCGTCGTCGCTTCATCTCCGTCGACAAAAACATGTGTCTACACTGTCTCTCGAGTTGCTGACAGGTGTAGCACATTCCTGCGCACAATTTGAATCAAGACCACTTTTCTCCGTCATTCGAAACCCTCTCTTCCTCCCTCTCTCTCTCTTTCTGTTTCTTGCAACTATCGGTCCATCGACTTTGTGACACGGTAGCGCAGGTGTACGTAAACGCGCCCGCATAGGATTTTCAAAAGTATCTGTGTATATATATACCTATATATCCATGCTTCTATATTGCGTAATATAAGATTCACGTTGGCCGAGGACCAGGCTTGCGCGTAATACGTAGATTCCAATTAAATGAGGTGTTGCTCTCTCTCTCTCTCTCTATCTCGGCAATTTTCGTCTCCTCCTCCTCTCTTGTAATACCGGTGTAAAATGCGCGTGTGCTCTCCGCGACGTCTTAATTGAGACGGCGAGGAAATTTCGCGGTAAGAGTGAGTAAATGTGTATGTGTGCGTGTGTGTATAACGTGAGTTGGAGAAAAATAGAAGGGGGGAATGAGTGAGAACGTCGGCCAGCGCGTATATACCAATGCTAATTATTTGTAGTCGTCCAGTAAATTAGATTTTGGCTGGGCGAATTATGCTTCACTGCGTAAGACTAATGGCAAAATTTATGATTTAATAACGTATATTATAATGTAAGATTTTTGTTTATAAAGAAAAAGAACGTATAATTCGATAATATAAAAATTCGATTGCGGTGAAAATAGGACTATACACTTGTCATAATTATAATTTATAAAATCTTTGCATCGAATAAATTTCATTAGCGTGGATTCATGTATGGACATGGTGAAGGAGGAGTTTCTCATAAATTCGTTCATTCATAACTTCGTTATCAAGTTGTATATGTTTATTTTGTTTATATTTTCCAATGAATGATATATATATGCACTTTGGAAGTGTACTGAGAAGTACATCTTTAATAACATATTATGACCCAATTCGCACAGTCTTGATAAACTATATAATCACGTTCCCTTATAGTTCACTGTTACCGCGGACAGCGTGACAACCACCTCTTTTGTCATTTACACCATGACAGCATATAGTTGTCAACACTCATCCACGAGACCTCAACATATTATCGAACCACCAAGTATTTTGTTTTTCTCCATTTTTAAATACCTCTCTCTGGTTATTTTAAGCCTCTTCTTTTTTAAAAATATCCGACAGAAAGAAATCAATTTATTACGACGACGACGACCGTCTGCAAAAAAATCCCATAAGATTCATGTCTCCGCAGTCGCGAGTGCGTAGATCATAAATAACGCAAAGACCGCGGGCAGTGGCGGCCGCAGCCATTAATTTAGCCCTCATATTTTCGCCACGAACTATTTTTAATCATCCGGCAAAGATCGATTGATGTTTTTTTAAAAAAAAAGAAAAAAAAGGAAAAAACATCGTAACCGTGGAACACATTTCTCTCTCTTTTACTCTTAAGAGCTTATGTATATTTTCCACGTTCTGCGTTGCCCGTCGAATTTGACATATCTACCAAAATTGCTCGCGCGCTCATCATGCGGTTATACACTATATACGTCACCTTAAAATCCTCTTTTTTCAGCTTTTTACGCGCGCGCGTATATGCGAATAATTCTGAGCTACATAAGTGTGCAGCGAGTATACGTATCTACACGGCTCTCTGCTTTAAAATAAGCATACGTTCCACGGGTCTTTATAGTTTCGGCACGAATTTCTCTGTCTTGCGCTGGCGAAATAGATTTACGGCGAAATTGGCGTAAACAAAATATAAAGAAAGTCTTAAATTAACGCGGGATGTGATATTTTGAGATTTTAGCTTTTACCGCGCGCGCGCTCTCTCTCTCTCTTGCAAATTTCATAATATATAATACTCATCGTCACATTTATCATTGAGAATATAAACAAATCATAACTCAATAGCTACGTGTACGATTTACGCAGATTTATCATCACTTTTTATATATACGTATATATATATATATATTGTTTTTTATTCAATCCACGTGTTTTCTTTCTCGTATGTTTCCAGGCATCGGAGGAGTACAGGGAAACTACGACAACTCATAAGACACGTAAGGGTCGTAGAACTGCGCAGCACAAAGAGCACATTGTCGAGCAACATAGCAGCAGCGTGCAAGAAAGCTCGTCTACGTTCACACGTAAGACTACCAAGCAGGAATCATCAAGCAAGTTCAACGTTATCAGGTTGAACGGTATCCCTGTACCAGCGGTCACCGGAGGCAATATTTCATGTGAGTATATTTATATATGATGATGGTGGTGGTGCGGTTGAGAAACATTTTGGTTGTAATCGATTAATATGTTATTTACTCTTTAACTGTATGTGTGTGAATGAATATTACATGCATATATGGTAATAATATATACATTATGGCTTTCTTTTATCGACGAAAATTATATATACATACACATACGTTATAACGGAGGGCGTTCGAATGAATTATTATATTAACGTGTTTAACGTGCGCGCGCGCGGGTATACGTCAAGTTTTAATTAACTCGAACGAGAGCGATGAAAATTACAAACAAACTGTTTAATGTTTTACATTATATATAAACCTGATGCGCGATTTATTGTTCGACGTTAATCATTCGTTCGGGAGAGGTGAGAATCTCTCTCACTCTCTCTCTCTTTTTGTTATCGAGACGAGATAATAAGCGTATTCAATTATGTCGTTGCTCTCTCGTATGTTTGCACGCGGTAAAATAAGTGGCCGCGTATTTACCTTTTCACGCCTATTAGTCGTAGTTATATACACACATACATATATACATACAACGTTATACCAGGACAACGCACTGTTCGTATATAATATGTGTGTATATATCTCTATACAGATTCGCCTCGTCGATATATAGCGCAGTGAGCTTTCATTGTCGTTCGTAGTACAATGAATCACGAACATGATTTTACAATTTATCCGCTGCGAAACGATGCCAGCGCGCGCAGCGGTCATGAAAATAATATCTTTACTCAATTTTCCGTCGTTATAAATTCCAACAATCTCGTTATTTATCGTCGTCGTCGTCGTCCGGAGTAACAAGAGGTATATACAAAAAGTTATACCGTGAATTGCGTTGTAAAATTGTTTCACGGTTGATTACTCATCAAAAGATTGTTCATTTATTCTTTCGTAAGTTAGTAGTACTATATATAAATTCGTATATACATTTCACGCAAACTTTGTTTCATTCACGATACAATAATTGCCCCATTCATATTCTCCTCAACTCGAAGCTAGAAAGCCTCGTAGTACATTATTACCCGAAACCACTGCGAAATCCCCGCAGCGGCATATGACACTCGTAACCTCGATAAAATATATAAGCAAAAGCGCATCTCGAGCACAGCTCATGGCCCGCATCTCTCGAGGCCGCGCGGCGACGAATGAATCGCGCTCGCTCGCTCGCTTCTCCTCGAGTCAATGAAAATCAGCTCGCGCACGTTATATACACATACATACACACACACATTGAGCGCATAACGTGGTAAGCCATTAATCATGCGCGAGAGCGCGTTTGCTCCTTTTTCCTCGTGTTTCACTTGGCGCGCTCGCCCTCGCGGAGATGCGCTCTCGCGATTTCCTGTCGCGCGGCGAGCGCACGGTTATTAGTCGGTGTCCCGTACTTACATATATATATATATATACATACGTAGGTACGTTTATGAGAGATAGAGGAGTGAGAAACGCAGTGCATTGGGCCAAAATTTCTTTTGGATTTGGTTTTGCTTATTTTCTTTCCTTTTTTTTTTTAAATTCTTGTTGAAGGTATGTATACCTTTAGCGAGATGATTGAAAGCTACCGCGAGGTGTTTGACAGCAGGAATGAGGAAAGTCGTATAGCGAAGGATTAAAGAATTTTGAAGATGAAGGAGGTGATTGATGAAGATTTATAATGATGCACGAGGATGGATATGTTTAAAATCTTTGTTTAGCGACAAAGGATATATGAATTGCAAGTGTTTGCGTGCGTCGATTCGTTATACAACGATGTGCCGCGCAGCAATTCAGTAGTAGAGCTCTGCGAATCGTCTGACCGACGCTTGGGATATTTCTCTTCTGCTTTATATCGCACACTAGATATATATGCGAAAATAGCAAAAACTTGTATATTCATTCGGACAACGTATGCGGCTGTCTTCAGACTAAATATTTTGTTATAAATCGCGCATTTCACTTTTTTGTATAAATAAGGTGATGGACTGCTCTGTGCCACTACCGAGTCTATATTTTTCACAATTCAAATCCATTCGTCGATGCCTATACGTCGATATATACGTTTTATACAAAAACGCATGTGTTATTGACTCTATACACACACACACACATATATATATATATAGGAGTATCACTCGCAAGGGCTAACTGTTACGGTGCATTTCAGTTTACATTCGACGCGGTGTCGTGTTTCGTATATGGCGTGGTATCAAATTTTTCGGAGGAAGAGGGAGGGAGATAGAGGGGGGGGGGGGATTTTCGATATATTCAAACTGAAAATAGAAACTATGTTGCTACTATGGCTTACTCTTTTTTCTCGCTTTCGCGAAGAAGAATAATAATATACTCTGTATAATTGGAGAAAATAACGACGATGAAAAAGTAATGGATGTTGTTGTTGTTGTTGTTGTTGTTGTTGTTGTTGTTGTTGTTCGAAAACTTGGATGTAAATTAGTAATCTATTAAAATTTCAATTTAGTCTTACGATTACTCACGTAGAAGCAAATGATAATTTATAAATAAAAAGTTTCGTTTTAAAATGTATTAAACGGGTTTGAGGAAAGTATTTTATATATTTCTCACAAGAGTTCCTTGAACAGAAATATGATAATTTTTTTATATTCTTAAGGTTAAATTTTTTTTGCCTTTTATCAATCCGTTAGTTCTCGAAACGAGGTAACAAACCGAAATTTTTAGTGTACATGTAAAGCATATGTAGATATAATTATAAACACTTAATGATCGTATAATATTAAAATTTTAAATCCATAATAAACGTATTAAAACAAACTTCTATATCCGTTTAAGTAACAACCGTACCAATAAATCGGTAAACAGAGATATTTTAAAACGATAAGCACCGGAATAAAAAATTCACTCTTTCCACTTCTCGCGTTTCACAATCTTATATATGAAAATACGATCTTTCCTTCGGCAATCGTTTACGCTCGACCGAGTTATCAATCATCTTCAGTATAATCATAACTCCTCTTTCTCTCCCTACCACTATTTGTCCACCAATAAATCAATAAAATCTACCCCACAACGTTAGCTTCTATACGCGTTAATCACGCCAGCTCTCACCCATTAAATTAATCCAGCAGCACTGAAATAGCCCTCGCTCGTCCTAAGAATATACCGAAAAATGAACAGCACCGGCAGCCGTACCAGAAAAAGAAAAAAACCAAAACCCCAAAAAAACTGCACTCGTAAACACACCGCGATCCATTCCAAAATCTTTGGAATGCTCGTCGTGAATGGACGCACTTCGTACCTCGTAAAAATCGCTCACTAACGATGTGCGCCGTCGCGTTATAACACATTCATCGTTCCGGTACCTAAAAATTGTCACCGCTCGCTCTCATCTCTCTCTCTCTTCATTCCCCTAACTATATACAACGTTGCTCGGAGTCACCGCGAAATTGGCTGGATGATCGTTGCTCCTCCCCCCCTCCAGTTATATCAACGATGCAATAACACACGAACGCACGCGCCTGTCTACCAGCTACTATAATAAACATAAACCTACACACACACACACCCTAGTATGATATATATCGTCGAAAGCTCGCGCGTGTCACTGGACAAAAAAAAAAGAAGAAGAGGAAGAAGAAGGAGTGAGCGATATAAACCCGTAAGCACGCAGGCAGGCATCAAGGCGCGTGCTGGGCGTTACGTTTCGATACTATCTTAGAAGCGCGCGCTCGTCGGCCTGCGCCTGCCTGAGCGCAACGTTGACTCGCTCACGGCCTCGCAGTCTCGTCGGGGATGCGCCCACGAATGGTATATCATCAGTATATACGCGGTAGCCACCCTCTACACATCTGAACCTATACTACTATTACTACTTGTGTGCTTCATTTTGTTAATTCATTGGTCCTCGCGAGTCATGTGATTGGCCGCGATTATAAAGGAGATTATATATACTACAGGACTATTATCGTAGCCGATATATTTATATATATAGTATAAAAGATCGTTGCTGTATAGTGAGGTGTACAAAGTAATAAAAGATATTCAACGCGGTCAGCTATAGTATATAGAAGGAAATTTTGAGAGAACAATTGGACAGGGAGAGAGGAAATGACGGACTCGGGACTCGCTGAAGTCTGGCAGGAGCTGTCGACGTTTTACAAGAGTCTCTTCAAAGCGGTTACTTATAGTGAAATCGATAGACCTGCACGTGGACCCATTGTCTACGCGAACGATTGTCCACTTAACGAGGAGAATATAGACGAGGAGGACGAGGACGAGGAAGAGCTTAACGAAGAAATCGACTTTGTGCCACTAATTTTCCAGAGTCTATTTTACGTTAGCACGAGGACAGGTTGGATATATACCGAACCATTTGTTTTTCTTTATTTTTCTTATTATGGGATTCTGTTGTTGTTGTTGAAGTACTGAACAGGATGATAAATTAGCGATCGTTACAGTGTTCGCGCGGTTATATACGGTAATCGGTATAAATCGGTATTAAATATATAAGAAAGTTGGACGAGGGAGCGCACAAAGAGCAGCCTGCATCATGTTTGGTTACGTAAAAGTGAAGATTATATGCAACTGGACATTTCGGCAATGTTCTACATACGTTAGATGTCGTTGCTGCTGGTAGCGCTTGTGAACTAATTTAGAATATTAATGATAATTTTTGGGTCATTTATATGATGTTTCGCGTTATTGGTACCAGCAAAAGTTATACGAATTAATTTATTTATTCGCGATATTTTTAGTGCAGATTTTTTTAATCGGTCTTTGTCATTAAAAAAAATGCATTTTCTAACATAATCCTTCAATTTAGGATCTTCAAGTTCGGTAAAATGTGAAAATTTAATAAAAACGTTTGAAATGCGTTAAACTATTTTCTTTGTGTATATAAATATTAACATCTGCGCATAAACTATTTGAAATCGTTCCCGCGCATTAGCGCTTATATTTTTAGTGCTAGATGCGATTAAGAGTACTAAATATAGAGTATGCAAATGTGTGACGTGAAATCGAAGGACTGGATGAGAAAGTGCTGATTTTCTCTTGTAACCATATAGGAGAACGAAATTTCTTATCGATCGTTCACTACTTGTCACGTGATAAATCAACAATTGTCGACTCATTAATCAACGTAACCGATTTTTCTATTCTCTCGTTTATCCATAACCAATAAAATAAAAAAAATTGCAATCTTATCATTCACAGTACGTTGTCGAACCATTTTCCTTTAAGAAAAAAATCAAAACCGATCGACCGCCGATTATAAAAATCCGAAAACACGCCGTTTCAAAATAAATCAAAGCTAAATTTACGTTCCCACCAGATCCGGGTACGCATACACATAGTACTCATTATCTCCCAATCACTTCCTCATTCTCGTATCCAGCACATTTTGTCCTTTATCACCGCACGCGTGTATATACCTATATATACTAAACGTCGTTGCGAAATCGGTATATTCTTTGGCGTTCGTTCAAAAATGCGTCTGTCCCTCTTACTCTCCTCGCGCTTAATCCTTTTCTCACTTGCTCCCGTTCCCAAGAATATATATATATATAATACTATACTACGACCTCTGGATCGTAAAATCTCCACACATATTATAAGCCTTCTTTTTTCCCCTATCGTAAATCGTTCTCCAGTCAGCGCTCAAGCTCTCGAAAAAGAAAGCCATATGTTGTTTTATTTTTCTCTTCTATTTTTAAAAACGCCTCATGTGTGTGTTGTTGTAACGTCGTTATAACCATAGCGCAATTTATAGAATATAGCGAGGATGAGTAAGTGTGTTGATATGGTATGTGTGTGTAATAATTGGTTCTGGTCTTGTTTGCTAATTTTAGCGGAAGTTAAGATGCCCAGCGGAAACGTAGACAAGCCCGTGATCCTCGACAACCGTGACGGCACTGTCTCCATCAAGTACGAGCCAAGAGAGGAAGGCCTCCATGAGGTCTACGTTAAGTACAATGGCGAACACGTTCAAGGTAAGGACGCGTTTACTTTTTTAATATAATAACAATCATATATATCTAATAATTATCGGCGAACGTTTCATATAGCTGTAGAAATTAATCTTTTTTTTTTAATTTAATAAGAAGTATAGCTATATATATAAATTGAAAAACCAAAAATACACGATGTTTTACTATTAAGATTATATACGCAAAGTGCGCGACGAATTAAAATGAACGCTTCAAAGCAACCCCACTATACACCACCATAATGTCCAAATTATATCGCGAGTTTCGCAATGTACCCCGCAGCGCGCGCGGCATCCGCTAATAGAACTTTAATGATTTGAGCTGTGTTTCCTGTTCACCGGCGCGGACTGCTTTTGCAAAGCGAGTGTGGAAGCATCGCTGCCTCGACATTTATAAGTCGACGTCGCGTATACGCCTACACCCCGAGACATTGCCACCCGTGTTCTCTCTTCATGTATATACCCAACGGTGCAAAGAATGCGAGTACGTCCAGCGCGCCAATTTATTTCATACTCTCTCTCTCTCTCGCTCGCTCACTCTTCGCGCAAAAGTAATATACGCGGGCTCACACACACACACACACACACACACGTATGTCTATATAAATAGAAGCGTGTGGTTTTCGCGGCAAAGATTTTTTCGCGGCTATTTTTATATGAGGCCGATAGTGTATACACACACACGCGCGCGCGCCCATCCCGACGATGAACTCGCGTCGCCTGCGCGCGGGCTTAATACACAAAGTCATAAATTTTTGTATTTATATAGATGTACATGTACGTATGTGTGTATATAGGGGGGAAAAATCGTATAGGAATTTATGTTGAGAAGGGGGGTGCGATGTCTGGGTTACAAAATAACTCAAGTCGGTTCAGCTGTAAAAGATATGTATGGAAGTATCGGTATTTTCTAAGAATAAGGTTGCTATATGGATTCTTTTCATATATTGCATTCTTGCGGGGTTTGAACAGGTTATACGCGGTGTAAGGGGATGTGTTGGTACGCGGTTTACGGGTCCGTTATGTGCTATATGCGATGTGCGATTGATGATTATGTTAAAATGAGAAAGAATTACAAAATATTAAATTTTATGAATATAAAATAATATATATAGGCAACATAAGGATAGAAGGAGAATACACATATATGGTTTGCCAAAAAAATGCGGCTATTTTAATTTGTATGTTTCTTCATCAATCTTTCATCGCTGTAATTGCTGTGAAAAAATTTTACGAACATCATTATCTGTGTCTTAATTGCAGAACCCAAATGCCCACGATTACGCTTAAGTATTTTAATTAGGTGCACTAAAAAATTATTTATAACACAGGTATTCCTAAACTTAAATAAAGAAATAAACTTGGATTTTATATAGAGTAAAATGAAACCACTTCACTTGGTGATACAGCAAATTAGTCCCGCAGCGTACTTCTATACAAGACCCTTTTATTTATTTTAACGCTAAATTGTAAAAAATATTGTACTCAATTTTTATATTACAACTCCTCCAAATCATTTTAATTGCAAAAAAAAACAAAAAAAAAGTAATGTACGAATCCACTTAACACATCTGATATACACATTAAAGTAGAAGCACCCAGATACGGTCAGCCAAGGGATGAAATAATCCACCGTCACCTTAATATATACCTATTCCTCCAGGTTCTCCATTCAAGTTCCACGTGGACTCGCTCGCTAGCGGCTACGTAACAGCTTACGGTCCCGGTTTAATCTACGGTGTATGCGGTGAGCCAGCCAACTTTAGCATCTCGACGAAAGGCGCAGGCGCGGGTGGTTTATCACTCGCTGTCGAAGGTCCAAGCAAAGCTGAGATCTCATGCCATGATAACAAAGATGGCACGGTATCTGTATCGTATCTACCAACTGCGCCAGGCGAATACAAGATCTCTGTGAAATTCGGCGACAAGCATATCAAAGGAAGTCCCTACGTATCCAAAATCACCGGTAAGATCTGATTTATTCCTATTATATATACGCACACGCACGTTATATAGCGAGAGAGCGTTGTTTTATATATACATATACGTTGTCACAATGTGTGTATATGAACCTGTCGCGTTCATTGGCGAGTCTCCCCTTGGTTATATAGGAAAAAAAAAGAGAAAAACTGAGGGGAGGTAAGCCAATGGCCGACAGTGAGCTCTCTCTCTCATCAACGATCTATTCATTGTTCTTTCGCAGCTCGAAAGTAGGGGGGATGTGAGTGAGATCAGTTAACGCACTGCGCGCGCAAGCAAGCAAGTACACGCGCGTGTATCTTCTTCTATCTCGCTCTTATTTCGCTCTCGAGTGAACCCCCGTTAAAGCTCTCGTCGTCGTTGTGTCAATGATGATGATGATGATGATGATGATGATCATGATGATAAATCAGGAGGTTGTATCGGGTGCGAGCTAGTCGAATCAGCAGACCGCAACGATTATCTTTCGTCATTTATTTTTATTTATTATTATATATACTTTAGCTGTTTTATCTTATTTTCTGTTGTTTTCTTTTTTGCTATTAAGCGACCGGTTGTTTCACGTTTGATTATATTTATTACTCTACGCATTACATATAACGATATTTATTATATAGAAAAATAGCGATATTTATTTATCATTGCAAATACATAGATACATATATGTATACAAGCTGGAAATAAAGAATTTATCTGTTGTTGAAAAATTTAAGGTTCATTTTATATGTAAAAACATTCAGATACATAAACACATATACCAGAAACGATATATACTTCATACCTGAAAAATAATGACTTATATATATACAAACACAAAAGGTGGGTTGCTCACGTTGATTTTACTAGCCTCGTACAAAAAAAAACTCAAAACAAACAAAAAAAAGTTTTTGTGGAAGAAAAGCACCAAACCAACAAACAACATAACTCATTTGGATCTAATGACCGTTAACTATTTTTTATGCTTCTATTAATTATAATTAATGAAGATAATTTTATGCCACATACCGCGGTATATTTATATACGACGATACTTGGCAATGTAAACAATCGTCACATATAGCTCCATCGTCGTGTGTCCATTTCAATTTTCGACGATGTTTAATCATCAATGCCTAATTTAGCCGCGCGACTATCGAAAAGAGAGGCTGAAATATATCTAATATATTCAGCTACTATGCTCACGTAATTTTTTATACCACGACGATGATATGCTAATTTATATTATGATCAATGATATTATACATACAAACCGCCCGGTATGTGGACCTAAAATGACTCTTGCATTGCATTTTGTCTGGTAACCAGCAGCGCATTTCTTGTCTTCGTAATTTGATCCTCGCCCCAATTACCCATACTAATGCCAATTACTTTTACAATTAAAGGGGAGGGCCGTAAGCGCAATCAGATCTCGGTAGGCTCATCCTCCGAGGTGCAGCTACCGGGCAAGGTAAGCGACGCTGACATCCGTTCGTTGAACGCTTCGATAACAGCACCAAGTGGCCTCGAGGAACCATGTTTCCTGAAGAAGATGCCGAGCGGTAACATCTGTGTATCATTCACACCACGTGAAGCTGGAACCCATGAGGTTTCGGTTAAGCGTATGGGTAAGCACATTGCCAACTCACCATTCAAGATCGACGTTAAGGAACGCGAGGTGGGTGACGCTAAGAAGGTCAGAGTATCTGGACCTGCATTAAAGGAAGGCAAGACCCACGTGGACAATGTCTTTTCTATTGATACGCGAAATGCCGGTTATGGTGGTCTGTCATTGTCGATGGAAGGCCCAAGTAAGGCTGAGATACAATGCAAGGATAACGAGGATGGTACATTGAATATCTCGTACAAGCCTACGGAACCGGGCTACTATATTATGAATCTCAAGTTCGCTGATCACCACGTGGAAGGATCGCCGTTCACGGTTAAGGTGACGGGTGAAGGCAGCAATCGGCAGCGCGAGAAAATCCAGCGACGTCGGGAGGCTGGTAAGTCTCGACTTATTTTATATATATGTACAACCTACATTTAATTTTACATATAGATTATACCAACAATCGTTTTTTTTTCTCTTCGCAACAGTTCCCATCACCGAGGTTGGCAGTCAGTGTAAGCTGACCTTCAAAATGCCAGGCATCACGTGCTTCGACCTCACGGCGACGGTCACTTCTCCAGGTGGTGTTACTGAGGACGCTGAGGTCAAGGAAGCCGAGGACGGCATCTTTGCCGTTGCCTTCGTTCCCAAGGTAAACAGAAGTTCCCTGAAGTAACATCGCGTTAAAACGTATACATAAAAAATTCCAAAATACCATCATATATATATATATATACATATTCATTTCAACTTTATGTCGAACGCATGATTGATTTGACAAAAGACCACGTCACTTAACGTCGTCGTAAGTCATTAGGTATATAGCTCCTTTTGTCATATTATACATCCCGCATTTTCCGTTCCCGCGTCCACTGCCAAGACAATAAGCTACGCATTAACCATGTGACGCTCGACGTAATACACACACTTTACGTCACCTATAAAACAATAACAACTCCTCCATTATTAAAATAAATTAACGTCGTTGTTCTACAAAACGCAGGAGCTTGGCGTGCACACGGTGTCAGTGCGTTACAAGGACATGCACATCCCTGGCTCACCGTTCCAGTTCACGGTTGGTCCATTGAGGGACGGTGGTGCCCATAGGGTACACGCTGGTGGTCCAGGATTAGAACGTGGCGAGCAAGGTGAACCTTGCGAGTTCAATATCTGGACGAGAGAAGCTGGCGCTGGCACGCTTGCTGTGTCGGTTGAGGGTCCAAGCAAAGCCCAAATCGACTTTAAGGATCGTAAGGATGGTAGCTGTTACGTCAGCTACGTCGTCACCGAGCCTGGTAAGTTATTATCTCTTTCAGTTATTAGTTGTTATTATTACTTGTACAAAACGAAGAACATAAGGATTTTTTTCATTATGGCGAAGTAGTAAAAGACTGGCGGTAAACAGCCGGAACGCGCAGGTTCTTTATTATGTTATGACGGCAAGTTTTATTGAACCCATTCGTCATCATCAACGGCGCAAACGTTCTTCATATCCTCGCGCGTGAAGATATGAGAATCCGGCAGTAGATGTCTCGTGATTTATTTTGACTTGGACATCTACAAAGAGACGCGCCACGACGGGTAATAACACGCGAACACGTCCGAATGTCTGCAGTCTACACTCGCTGTTTGTGATTCTGCGGACTGTTTACACGTACCGGATGCTATATTACCTCGTAACCTTGCAATTCGCCTTTTTCTCGCGATTATTATAATAGAAGAGATTATTATAACCCTTATCCTTATATATACGCGTTTATTTATATACTCATATATACATCTATCCGATACATGCTTGTCTCCTCGTCAGAAACCAACAGAAATCTATTTCACGTTGTGTGTACGTGCGAGGCGTGACTTGTTAGCAAGACAAAGGGACGAAGATATATTATATAGCAATCGATCGAATTGTTTATTTACGCCTCGTAAAGCACGAGAGAGAGAGAGAAAATCGCCTGTCGTCTATCTATCTATCTCTCTCTCTCTCTCTCATGCGCGTAAACGCGAACACGCACGCGCGCGTCCAGAAATACCGTCGTCTATATTTGTGACGCGCGCGGGAGATTCATATTTTCGAGCGCACGCGCGCACGATCGCCTCGCGCGTTATATTTGGGTCGCGACGCGAGAAGAAGAAGAAGAAGGAGGAGGAGGAGGAGGATTTTAGATCGGCTAGCACACACGCGAGAGAGTTTCTGAATCGACTCGAGGAAACTAGTGCCGCGTGACTGATCCCCCCGCGCGCGCGCGCGCGCTTCTTATTTTACGCTTTACTTCTCTTCGTCTCCTCCTCTTTTATCATCATCCTTCTGGTGTCTCTCTCGTTCTCTCTGTTGTCGTTGTTTCTTTTTCGTTGGGTACGCGAACACGTGGCGATGGGTACGTTTACCGTTTCCAAGCAAATCGTACTCGCTAGCTGCGATCAGAGGGACGTTGACGATGGTTGGTTCCTTTTTTTTTCACTGTATACAATTGAACATTGATTAACTATCCTTACTGTGGTATCTTTTTTTTTCAAGTTAAAGATACAAATTTTTTTTAATTAATCTTACGTTTCTGTTTCTTTGTACAGGTGAATACAGGGTGGGCATTAAGTTCAACGACCAGCACATCCCAGATTCGCCGCACAAGCTCTACATCTCACCAGCGATGGGTGACGCGCACAAGCTCGAGATCGCCCAGTTCCCCGAAGGCAACGTGCAGCCGGACAAGCCGTACACATTCCTCGTTCGTAAGAACGGCGCGAAGGGCGAACTTGACGGAAAGGTACGTTACATTATCACATATATACAGTCGACGTTATAAACGATTATAGAAATGTTTATATATCAACGTATATATAAAATTTAAGTAGAAAACAACGTGTAGACGTCATCAAATTTTACGTAAATCAAACCTCATTGGTATATATTTGCGTCAAAATTTCAACCTCTTAGTCATCAATGTTGTTTTCTACGTATCGCATTAACTTTAATTATAGCCTGCTATACTCGCCATTAGCGCGAAACTTTGTAAATGCGTGCGCGGTATTCGTATATACGATCGCGCATAAACTTCTCTCTCTTACTCTTTCTCTAAAAAGCACAATTTGCATTCCAAGACGCGGACGATTAGTGCGAAATGCCGCTATTAGCGATTTGTATTAGTAAGCGGCTGACAAGTTTGGCTTTCTTGCGCAATCCTTTCGAAAATAGCATACGCGCGCGCACACGCATACACATTCAAGTGTATATAGTATATATAAGACTCTGTGTGCTCAATGCATGCGTTAGAGCCTCTCGCAAGCGTTTTCCGATATACCTTCTAGATTATACTCTACCGCGTGCGAACGTAAACCTTCGCTAATGTGTGCATTTTCGCAGTTTCGGGAAGTGCAAGCGATGAAGGTGCGTGCGTGTTTTTGTATATGCTTCACACCGTTGAGCGGAAATCTATTTATAAAGGTGGACTTGAAACGTTCGTTTATGATGGATTTACAGTTTCGAGAAAGCGTTTATTCGATCGTTAATTATCTAATGGATTCCTCAAAGATGTAATAGCTTGCGAACAATGGTATAAAAGTAAAAATATATCGTTATATATTTTTACGAGTAGGTGTGGAATTCGAAATTATTATTATTCGTGTAAAAACACTGGTGTTATTTCATTCGAAAATTTCATTACGACTTTTTTATTCTATTATATATCTATTAACAAATATTATATTCTCTATCTTTTTTCTAGATCGTGTCACCGAGCGGCATCGCCGACGATTGTTTCATCCAATCGATCGATTCGGAAGAGTACTCGGTGCGTTTCATGGCACGTGAGAACGGCATCCACAACATCCACCTTAAGTTCAACGGCGTGCATATAAACGGCAGTCCCTTCCGTGTGAAGGTAGGCAAGGTGGATGCTGACCCAGCTGCCATCACTGCTACGGGTAACGGTTTGAAGGATGTGAAGACCGGCCAGAAGACGGACTTTATTATTGACACGTGCAACGCTGGCGCTGGCGCCCTTGCAGTGACAATCGATGGGCCGAGTCGTGTTGCGATGGATTGTACTGAAGTTGAGGAGGGATACAAAGTTAGGTATACGCCACTGGTGCCCGGCGATTATTACGTCAGTGTCAAGTACAATGGCTATCACATTGCCGGCTCCCCCTTCAAAGTCACTGCCACTGGTTAGTATAATAATGTCATTGTTATTCATTTATTGAATCTATATATAATCGAGTGGACTTTATAAATTGATTGATAAATTTGATGAGCAGGTCAAGATCTTGCTGAACGAGGAGCTCAGGAGACGAGTTCAATCGTCGTTGAGACCGTGCAGAAGTTCTCCAAGTCTAAGCAGGCTGGACCCGTACTGCCCCGTTTCAATTCCGATGCTACCAAAGTCACGAGTAAGGGTATGGGCCTGAAAAAGGCTTACCTTGGAAAACAGAACACGTTCACCGTCAATGCTACCGAAGCTGGTGCGTTATTTTTATTTTTTATTTATATATTATAAAAAGCCAATATGTTTATTTTTTTCTTACATTAATATGCAACAATGAAATTATTTATAGGTAACAACATCCTGTTCATCGGTATGCACGGGCCGAAGGGACCATGCGAGGAGGTGTTTGTGAAGCACGCAGGCCGTAACAATTACAACGTGAGCTATCTCGTGCGCGAGCGAGGGGAGTACATCCTCATTATCAAGTGGGGCGACGACCACATTCCCGGCTCGCCCTTCAAGGTCGACGTCTAAATCGTCATGCATCTAATGCACACTTACACTCATAAACACACACTAAGCCATAATCATACATACACACACATACGCACACACATATATATATACATTGAGACAGACATATATATATACACGAATACACATGTTCATTCGTCATCGTACGTTAAATTTTATCCCATTGACACACTATCGCCCATCATCGACATACACACGTGCATACATCTTTCCACGATGTCTTCGAGACGAGGAGTTAGAATAAAGAAGAGAAAAAAAGAAGAGGGGACGAACTATATAGAAGAAAAGAAGGAGAGACTGGGGGTGTGCGGGCTCAACATGAAAGAAAATGTATAACGTTTGTACGTTTAAGGCTTGACTGTACGCGCGGCGGTGTTGTATGAATTTCGAAGCTTGAAACAGAAAAAAAAGAAGGTTTTTCAAACTCGCAAGACGGACCATATTTAGTCGGGACTAAAAAAAGTTTGTGCTAAAAAGTTTGGTCTGAGGTTGAGAATTCTTTTTATACGGGGGCTTTCGATTGTTATATAGCTGAAACGTTTATGATTGAAATATGATGATTCGAACGGCTATTGTAACTGCTGCTATCTAGGTGTGAATATAGAAGACTTTGATACTATATACGTTTTTACGAGCGAAAATTGGAAAATATAAAAGGAGAAAGAAGCTTTTGGGTGCGAGCTGACACACCCCTGAACAAGAGAGACGCAAATACTGTACGAGTCGACGTCGACGGGCGTGCCCCATGTTTTTTTTTTCTTGAGACGAAGGCTACGCTTACCCGTCCACGACGATGATGTTTTATTATTATTATTTTTTTTTTGTTTCTTTGTGTAATTATTTTTGAATCTTATATCTAATGTGTAATTATTTTTCGAATCGATGTGTACAGGACGAACTCGTCAATCCCCCCTCCGTGAGTTAGAGTCAATTATACTATATTATATAATAATAATATTAATAATAATAACAACAACAACATACTGATTGCCATTATTTTTTTTTTTCTCGTCAAAAAGCAAAATGTGTTTCACCAAACGTGCCTTATTACGTGTAATACTATTAATAATAATAATGGAAAAAAAAAATAAATAAAACGAAAGAATGGAGGAGAATCAAACCCCGCTCATTGTCATAGCCCATGTAAATGAGAGCAAGAAAATTTAATTTTCTTAAGAATATTTACTTTAAAGAAAGAATTAGAAAAAAAAGTGACGTCCCTCTTATTATGTCTATTTTATCGATTATCACACGCCTAGAGATATGAATATATTGCATATTGTTTATGATATATGATATAGAAATAAAGCTAATATATTTATTAAAGAAAAAAAAAACAACCAACGCCTTTGTCGTCTACGTTACTTTCAAGCTCCTTTCTTCTCCTTCAACCCATTGGCAACCTCTCGGATAGATAAAGAGAGAGAGAGTGCGAGAGAAAGGCAAGCAGACACTGAGAGCGTATAATCTTTTCCGCGTACGTATATATATACATACATACACACACCAACACAACCGCGCTCGACATTTAAAGCCCAGGCTCTCTTTCATGCTCGCATTTGCCTTTGCTCCTGCTATATATGCATCGTATATACAGCTCCCCGCATCTCCCTCCTCCTCTTCTCTCCCACTCCCCATTTTACTTTTCATTTTATTGCATTTGTCTTGTGGGCAGGCTCTCTCATCCATCAGTCTTTCACTCACTACATATATAGGTATACAGATATGCAAGATACCAAAAGCAAGGAAGATAGAGAGAGAGAGAGAGAGAGAGAGAGAGAATTTCCCTCTCGCGGAGGGGGCGGGGGCGTCGTCGATGGTGGAAGGGGTAGCACCCGTTAGCCGGAAGTAGCCAACGCGTAAAGGGCGTAGCCTTGGGGCACTTTCCTCCGCGCGGGATATAAAGGCAAAAAAGACCGACAGCAGCGCGAGAGTGAGACAAGCTGATATAGCTACTACTACTACTACTACCAACATTACACATATATATATATACTTCTTCGTTCCTTGAACAACCGTGGGGGTGGGGGAGAGAAAGAGGTGGGGGCAACAGTAGCAGCGACGCGCGCGCGCGCGCTCGAGTGCGAGGCTCGCGAAGGTGGTTGGAGAACGCGCGAGCGCCTCGATAGGACGGTGGGCGGTGCTAAGGACGAGGCTCACCTTCCAGTCGTCGCGCAGCTGCGCGTAAAACTGAGAGAGAGAGAGTGTGTATACGGTATATACGAGTGAGTGAGTTCCTCAAGCCGCGGTTGTGCGCAAACACGCCCCCTAAGAGAGAAAGAGAGCGTTTTAATAGTCGAGCTGTCGCGACGACCTCGCGTCGACGTATATACGCAGAGAGAAAGAGAGAGAGAGAGAAAGAGCTGTGTCTTGTGCATATATATATATGCATGCGCAGCGTTGCTTTTACACGCTCGAGATGTTGTTGCAGGCTGCTAACGCTATATACTATATAGATATGAGGATATATAGTATATATGCTCTCTTTCGCGCTTTTATTGCAAAGAGCGCACATTATATACGGTGAATCATGATGTACGTGTGTATGCGCAGAAATCGCAAATGGTTATTATTTCGATGCTATTGGGGAAATGTATATATAATGTATATGTGGGCAGTAATGTGCTTTTTCAGTTTTACCCGCAAGCTTTTCAAGAGCGCAGCTCGCGCGGTGCGAGGAAATATTACGATTTTCGATTTATTCCATATACACGGTCTGATATATATATATGTATGGGCAGGCTTGCATTCTGTGATTTGTATATAAATGTGGATGTATTTTGGCGAATTTTGATGAGATTCGAATGAAATTTTTGGATTATACTTTGGATATTATATGATTTTGATGAAGCTTCGTCGTGGTTGAAAATTTAATCAGTATGTGTATATATTTGTAAAGTATAATTTGTTTGTTAGGTTGATGTAATTTTCGAATTTAACCGGAAATTTTCATACGATATTATTGTTAAGAAATACCGTTGTTTGGTTTTTACGAGTATTATTGTATATAATTTTGATATTATTGTATAATGCAACTGATTCCATTTAGTTGTTTTTGATGTAAATATATAGAAAACAAGGAATCAGAAGCGTATACGTAAATTGTGTCGTTTTATAAAAACTATCAGTTTTGTCTGAATGATTTGCTATAACTGTAAACATTTTAGAATTGAATTATTTTCATGTACAAAAAAATGGTAAAATAAAATAAATTTATTATAAAGATGTTTGACTTCTTACGTAACAGACCCCGCCTCTACTATAAAGTTTGATCTTTCCAAAAAATTTTTCAAAATTTAATTTAACACGGCAGGTAGTTAAAAACTATTTTCATTATAAGACCTATTCATCTGCAAATTAACGAATAATTTTTAAAATATTTAATGTTACTGTTTAGATTGAAATACATTTTACATGTTTATAATTTAACACGTCATCAAATCTGAATTCTTCAACTTTTAAATAGTAATAAATATTAAAAAGTATATAAAAGATACATGATATTTCAAAAGTATATATTATATTGACCAGTAAAACAAAATTTTGAGAATGTAATAGGGTGGGTATCGAAAAGGTGGACATTCACTTCATACTTGTATATCAAAATATCGTATTTTTTCACTCCGAATTATGTTATTTACTCATAATTTTTTTAAACGAATGCATGCAATTAGAATGTGCGAATCGTCGACTATTCATGCCCAATAAAAAAAAATAGAGTTGCAATCGTTATTTTCTCAAATAATCTCAACTCTAAAATAGATGTTTCATAAGGGTGAGAAGCAGTAGTATATATAGAAAAAATTCGCATGTTTCGTACAATAATGATTCAAACATTCTAGTTACATGTATTCGTTAAAAACGGCATGAATAAAAAACAATTCGGTATAAAAAATTCCGTATTTTGATAGAAATTCGAAGAGAATGTTCGCCTTTTCAAGATCTACCCATGTAATACAATATTTTTATCGAACATATATTCTTTTACTCGACGTTATCGTATTACAAAAGCTGTCGATTTATGCAAAGTACATCATTAATAGCAATAAATTTCAACTTTTCTATTTTATATTAAAAAATTTAACGAACTTATATATCTCCAATTATATAATACCAAATATTCATTAAAAATTCCTCTTTAACCGGGCTTACTATTAGTCTATTACACACCATTTTTAATATCAGCTCCCATGGTCACGCGATATAGCAAGTAATTTTAAATTAAATCTTTTCTTTGAAGATTTTTAATATTATATATGAAAAATTACGAAATAAAGATAAATTAGAGTTTATGAATAAAGTAACATTTTAAAGTTAAAGCCCCCGGGGCTATTTTAATAATTCAAGCAAACATTACGAAACCGCATACTCAACTCTCAAATAAATTAAGCTTCCTTTACTTTAACCAAATATACCAATGATCTAGCTATATATACTTTAATCCCTCAAACTTCCTTCATTATACCACACCTACAAAAAAGGAATACAGCGTAACCGAAGAGACATATCCTTGGCAACTAGGATCAAAACGTATTACCACTGCAGAGAACCATCAAATTTTCTCTCTCGCGTTTCGTTCCAAAAATTCACTACTCTCTCTCTCTCTCTCTCTCTTTCACAACCTTAATCCCACACGGCACTTGCTATTCAGCCAACGACGTAATAGTATTCCAGAGCGTTGCACACACACATACATACACCGTAGCGTGTCACATCCCCAAGATCTTATATATATAGCTAAAAACCCCGGGAAAGGGCGGGTAAATTATATCCCCTTCTCCCAGCTGTACCCAGCACCGCTCGATGAAGCTCCTGCTGCTGCTGCAGCTTAGCCTCTCTCGCTTTTCCATTTTTACACTGGGTCATGATCTAAGAATAAAATTGTTCCCTCGGCCATCTCTAGAGAGAGAGAGAGAACGAACGAGATAGCTATATGTGTATAACTATATATAGCTTCCGGGTTTCGCTCGGATTCGCTAAATCGCGTTTTCCGCGAGTCCGGGGACTTGCAGAGGAGTCGTTTCGCGGATGAGAGAGTGAGAGAGAGAGAGAGAGAGAGCGTTGTCGAGAGGCGGAGCTTTCCTCCGGAGCACACTTGGCCCCACCACCGCGAGGCGCCGCCTCACTCGGTACCACCTGTGTTCTCTCTCTCTCTCTCTCTCGCGCGCGCTCGCGTATACTTCACCTTTTGACGTCGAGGTTGTCTCTATATATATATATATGTATATACGAGAAAGAGAGAAAGAGGATTTTCTCTTTCTCCCTCTCTACGTTCTGCCATTTTCTTCGCTGAGCTTCTCTCGTTTATTTTCCACACGGCGCCCGCCTTCCGTCATTTCCTCGGAATAAATTCATCCATGTCTTCTCTCCTGCATGTATATACATATATATTTATATATATATATCGTCAGGGTGAAAGGCGCGGGTAGCAATTCGATAAGAGAGACTCTTGCCTCTACTATATACATACACGCGCGCGTTCCGCCATTTTGTAGAACCTCTCAGCGTGTATATATATATACCTATACTACTCTCCGCAATCGCGTAAGCGTGTCCGTGTGCTTTAATTATAGAGAAACCCGCGAGAGAGCCAAGCTTTTATTATATATACACATGTATACATAGCGAAAAGATAAGCCCGCGGACGTCGCGGCGCGAGGAGGAAGAGAAATTGTCGCGGGAAATTAAACGCGGGAGACACAAGCCGCAGTAAGTTTTGTTATACGCGCGCCTTTTGTATGTTCAACGCGCTATGCTTTTCTCTATTGTTTCGTGAATCGTCTCTACCCTTTTATATATATATATATGTATAAAGCATTTTTATAGCCCACACGACGTGCTGGACCTTATATAAGCTCACAACGATGCGATGTGCGAAAGAGATAAAGACTCATGCGCGGTTTTTCGAATTAGGCGAAGAATGATATAACTTTGTATATATATGGTGGTCCTTGGTACGTTGTTCGTTCATGTCGCTGTGGAGGAGAATAAGGGAAGAAAAGGGATAAATTAGATAAAAATCGCTTTGTATACAGTTCCAGGATGGTCTTTTTATTTTATTTGTTATTTTTTTTGTTTCGAATACAGCACAGTTGTTTCTCCTTTAACATCAGAGTTTCCTTTACGTACCTTCGCTTGCGTGTATTTACAATTGTTTTTTTTTTCTTATAATCAGTCCTCGAAGTGCACAGATAAATCTCGCTCGCAGGCATACATATCTATATTTATATATATATATATATATTTATATATATTCTCGTAGAAGACACGATAACCGTGGGAGACGAGAGACATTTTAGTTATTTAATTTTTTGTTTTGCTTCTTTTTCTTTTCTTTATTTCGACTGTGTGTGTGTGTGTCCCCATCGAAGACTCTATAAGGAGCGTCTTGAGAATACTGTTAACGCGCGCATTTTTAACTCGCAATATCTATACAAAGTTCCTACCATTGACAATCTTTCTTGACACAACAAACCATGATCGAGGAATGGAGAGGACGTTTTATCGTCGCATTAATAATATATAGAAAATAAACCACTTCACTTATACAAAAGAAAAAACACGTTAAAATTAAAAAAAGAAAAGAAGAAGAGAAAAATCCTTTCTTTCAATTATTATATTATGTATATATAATATAAAGATTCGTCTAAGTTTTTTTTTTGTTTATTTACAAAAATCGAGGATTTACATGTACGAGGATTAAGGGGAGGGAGTTTTGCGTTTTGCATAATTCGCGGGACACCGTTGAATTGCGATTGACACGAGAGACCGTCCAATAAGAACGGATAATCCTTATTATCCGCGATACGTTTCAACGTTATCGCGTGTGCCTTTTGTTTATCAACTACACCTGGAGAGAATCTATAGTCAATACAAGAGGGGAGGGGAAAAAATTCGCTATCTATATGTTCATTCGCATCTCTCCCATATCGTCTATATCGTGTAATGACTTTCCTTCGTTTAAATGCTTGATTCATTATTTTTTTACGTTTTTTTTTTCATTATTTTTTTGCTTTATAGCGTGCAACGTCTATAGACAAACATGATAGTGCAGTTTTGGCATTCGGGCGAAACGCAAACCAAGCCCGTGTATGTGTATGTGTGTGTGTGATTTTATTTAAATACAGTTTATAAAAAAAAAGAAGGGATGATACGCAGATAAACGTATCAATTGCGTATCAATGACATTGAAGAGTATTAGAAATTCGTATTGAAACTAAAAAACGTAAAACTATAATAGAATGTCGATTGTACGATATTGATACGTTTAATTATCGTATTATAGACGGTGAACGAAAGAAATGAGTTACCAGTAGTAAGTTGATGGGCGGAGATGTTATGGCGGAGGTAGTCGCTGAATTTGAGAAAAGGTTGTTTTATATTCTTAACATTGTATAATATTTATACATTACCAATAAAACATGGTTAGGCTAAAAAAAATCGAAATAATAGAAGAATAATTAAAATAAAAATCATATTGTATATAAATTACAATTTATTATAGTATTCATAGATATATTTTTTTGCTAATTCTTCAATAGCAATTGGTTAACCTATATTTTTAGGTCGATTAATAGTAATTTCGTTCGAAATACGAATTGCATTTTTGTTGAAGACGATAGATGTATCTATTGTATTATTATGATAGACACGTCTATTGTACATCAACCATTAATAATTACATAGCTAATAAAAAGTATTCTAAAACTAAATTTTAATACGAATAAAAATTTCTATACGAAAAATAAACTTCTGAAATATTGATTAAATTTCAAAAAACATCGTAAAACAATCGATAAAAATTGATATTCCATAATTCTTTTTTACTCCTAAAAAATCAAAATATAGTCATAAATCTATACAAAATTTCAAATTTCGTAAATAAAAGAAAAAAAATCACCGCCGTCCTATCAAAACCAACATTTTCTCGAATCCAGATCCCGACTGTTCCGCATGATGATTATTGCAGACCGGAGTACCTCTCGTCAAAAAGTGTGTACCCGTCACGTAAAAAAGAAAATTAATTAAAAGCACATACAGGTATAATACAGCGACAAGACACACGCCCATCGTATCGAAACTTCATCTATCGTTTATGCCCACACACACACATAACAGATGTGCGGGGAGGGTAAGACGAGAAGCTTCAGTGGCCATTATAACGAAAACGAGAAACCCACTGATAGGATGACGACTACGATGACGACAAGCAGCAAGTAGGTAACGCACATGAGACAGACAATTGCTCGCTTTGTTTATACGCTTGGCACGCATTATATCCTCGCTCTCTATGTGAGCCATCGTGAGTTGAGCGGGAGGGGGATGTAGGATACGGTGAGATGCTTTCCGATGTGCGACGGATACGACGATCGCGATTACCTATGTATATATATATGTATATATACATATACAATCCACCTGTATGTATATGCGTGTGTATGTATGTATTCGTGTGTGTAGTTGTGGGAGGTGAACGTTAAACGTTTCTCTATAGGAGTTAATTTACTATACTGCTGCGTTGAGCTAAATACACAGGGAGACGAGGGGTGGAGGGGGGTTGGGAATGAGGAAGGATGGGCAAGTGGGCAGTGGAGAGAGAAGTGAGAGAGGGATATCAGCTTTGCGTCGTTAATTTATAAGGTAATTTACAAATGTACAGGGGGAAGGGGGGTAGAAGGAGGAGGAGGGGGCGAGATGGTAGGGATGGTTAGAGAATTAGAGAGATAGAGAGAGATAGAGAGAGGGAACGAGGAGATCCGGTTCTGTTTAGCGACGGCCGCTCGTACGTCCTCCTCACATGTAGATGCGCCGCAGGTCCGACGGCGACGTGATCATGTTGCACTGCGGGCACAGCTTCTTCGCCCCCTGCGAACATAACCGCGCGAGATATCGCCGTTATTGTGCGTATACGTATATATTGATACACATACATGTTTGTGTATAGAAGGAAAATGGATATGTATATTGAAGTATATATGGGGGAACATGGGCATCTGATATATAAATATGTATTTTAGGGTTCATTTTAAAGGTTGAATCTATTGGTTTTTTAATATAATTATTTAAAATATAAAATCTATTTTCAAAGCTGCACTTGCAAAAGGTTACTTGAGTACACGCGTCGAGACGAGACGAATGTATATATGTATAATTGTTTGAAAGCTAAATGATGCCCATGTCAAGCGAACGGAAAAAAATACATGAGTTGACGTGGCGAGTATAAGTATAAGAGAAAGAAAACTTACCAAAGTGTGTAGCCAGCATTGCTCGCAGTGTACGTGCCAGCAGCAGACCGAAGTCACCGGCTTTTTGTATTGTTCCTGAGGAAAAAAAGGAAGAAAGAGCCGTGCGTGAAGTTAAGTGCATTTTTGCGCTAGACTTGAGACTTAACGCGCGCTTGTCAGCGCTCGTAAAAAGCCTTATTATCATATTCGCGTTAGAGCTTCTCGTAGTAGAATATATACTTTCTTATAACCCTAACACAACACACGCAGGAATTTCGCAGGAATACAAAAATATAATATTTTCCAGAGTTTATCAAGCTAATTTAGTTATACTATATATATACTATTACCACTACCTCTCGTAACAGTTTTACGATGACGATTTGATCTACGTACATACTCACGAGTTGAAAAACAAAGTCCCGGCGTGCAGTGTTTTTTACTTTCAGATAAGCCGCATACAATGGCTATATATATATATATATATACCGGAGCAAAAAAAAGTTACTGGACTAGCGAGTTTTCGACGTTATAAATTTCGCATCTGAGCTCCTGAAAAACTGTTCCAATTCGATCAACCGACGGGTGAGGGGGACACAACGACGACGTCGACGAAAAAAAAAACACACACACACGCATGTGTGTGTGTATGTGAACAGCAGGTGGCAGCTATATGGCGATGCACTCGGGTATAGTATGAAAGAAACACTCGTCGCGGTTGAAGTCGATTTAATAAATATTCAAATATGTGCTAACGAAGTTTTAAAAGAGGCGGCGAATTCAATGCGCTCGCGTATAAAAGTATAGATTTATCTTTAGAAAGTGTATATGTGATATCAATATGGTTTTCGGGTCTAGCGACATTGATATACGCAATTATAAAAAGCAGATACTGTGTCTTTTTTTTACGTATTATACGCAATTTAAGTTTAAAAATAAAAGTTTGATAAATCTATCAAAACCCTTGTTCTTGATAAATCTAAATTATTTTCTCAACAAATTATAACTTAAAAAAAAAGATCATAACACCGCGGCCGACCTATTTCCCCGCGATTCAAACGTCATATTTCAGCTATTCTACAACAACGAACTTTCCCTACATATAAATAATAAACATTTGTAATCTACTCACCATGCATATGAGACACTTAAACGCCTGTCCGCGCATCTCAGCCTCGAGCTCGCGTATGCGACCGCGTAGCGCCTCGACGACCGGCGTCTCGGGCTCGCTCTTCGCGTCGATGAGCATCGGTATAGGCCCGGTTAACGGTGACGAAGACGAAGCTGTCGTTGCTCCATCCTCTCCACCTTCTTGTTGCTGCTGTTGCTGCTGCTGTGACGTTGATCCAGGACTCGTTGACGGTTCTGTCTTCACTTCGACTTGCGATTGTTGTTGTGTGCCGTTAGGGGAAATGACAGCTTCGCGTAATGCTTCGCGTTCCTTTTGCTCACGAGCTGTGCCTTCCAATCGCGGCGTCACAACGTCCGCTTCGGTATATTGAGCAGGTCCGAATTGAGCGGTTTCGTCACCGTCTACGACCAGATCAACGTCTTCGTCGTCCTGGTGGTGCGCATCCGAGCTCCTCGATCCGTTCGGTCCGCTACGGTTGCTCGATGATGTCGCTAGGCCGGCGGCTGTGTGTTTAAGAACAGATATATTTTGTGTCACGGTGATTAGTTTACGTTATATTATTAAAGTGTTGTTCAGAGTTAAAAGGCAAGTAAAACTCACCGGAGAAACCACCGAGGAGCATTGACGAGGCACGGACTCTTCGCTGGCCGGCCCACTCGTACTCCTCGAACGTCTCGGCATCGCCTTCGACGTCAACCTCCTCGTCGTTGTCTGGCACGCCATTCTGTTTGTTTAAACAGCGTTCGACATGCTGATTGAGCTCCTCCGGTGTGCCCGAAAGTCGCTCACTACAGACTGGACAGGCAGGCTCGTCGGCTTTCCTCTTACGGTTCTTCATGCGGATGCGCGCCTGTAAGCATTGCCACCGGTTGTACATTTTAATTTTCAGGGGAAGTGAATTGTATAGGGACGGGGATGAGACGAGCGTAATTATGTCGAAAAAAAGATATATTTGACTCGTGGGTTTGGGATAGAATAAATGTTTGTTACATGAGAAAATAACAATAGGTTATATGTAATATACGGTGATGTATATGCAGGTTTATGTTGTTTCATGTACTACAAATCTTATGTATATTCTAGCTATATAAATTAGACTGATTCTTAGTATATGGCTAATTTGTGGCGGATACTACGTGAACAATAGAAATATAGTATACATAAGTTTTTAAACACTCTGCTGTCATGTGCGTTTTAATTTTCTTACGACTATACTTATAAGTAAGTGCAGATTCCTTACACAAAAATAAAATTCGTAAAAACACCTTAAAAAAAATTAATTATTCAAAATATAAATATCTTCAATGTTTATCCAAGTCGTAACTAGAGAAATTTATTTACTTATAACTTATAAACATTGTTTGCCAAAGGTTAACAAAAAAATCAGCTAATTTTAGGTAGAAGTAAGTTAATACTGTTTATTTACAGCTAAAAAATATATTTAATTTGAAACAGCTTGCTGTTAACTGTAAAGCTGCTTAACTTTTTACGAGATTTGTTAGAAAAGTTATTAGTCAACGTATGATAAGTGTAATGAAGAAAACTACTCAGAGTGACCTCTCAAATTTACATGATAACGTTTACTTTCTTTAAGTGAATTATATTATCTTTTGAATAGTATAGCTTTTGATAAAATATTGCAATATAATTGGTCAGAAAACAAAGTAACCTCTTACACTAGAATCGTAGCACGATTATAATGTACAGTAAAAACTCTTTTACTCCCTTTAGCTAATAATATTTTATTATAAATTTTCAAAAAATATCATCCTACTCTTCATTCTACCGTATATACTTTTTTTAAATAACAACTCTTCCTATCATTTCTAAACAAAAGTTCTATCAAAGTTTTCTTGTAATCCAAACCACTAAAAAAAACCAAGATTCTAAAAAAAAAATATCCCAAAAATTTGCAACCATCAATATGACCAAAAGTAAAAACTCACCTGTCTGTTAGCCTTTATCCGCTTATACGTCTCCCAGCGTCCAATAGGCGTGCCGTCGGCTGCCGACGGCGTGTGCAGCAGCTGCTGGCCATGGGGATGCTCGGGTCCGGCGGGCGGCAGACCCGGCCGCGGTGGCCTTGGCCGCGACGATGCCGACGAGAGTTTGTAAAGACGATCGAGCTCCTGGAGGAAATGCTGTTCCAGCTCCTGTGGACGTACCGTCACGCCGCATACGGGGCAGCATGCCGGATCAGCTGAGAATTTTTTCTTTCCTGGAAGCAGAAGAAAAATACGTGGTGATTGGTTAGTTAATTCCTTTTTTTCTTTTTTATTATAGATAATTTAGTTGTTTAGTTATATAGTAAGCAAGAAAAATGGATATATTAGAAGGCACGATGTTGTGTTGTTTTGTTTAATTTTTGTTGTGTTTTCAGTGTCAAAATTATGGAAACTTATATATATTATACATTGAATATAGGAAAATGTTTTATCTCTTTTATTCCAGTTCAATTAAAAACTCTAAAATTATTAACTACAGAAAAAACCTACAAAAAAGAAACGGTTAGAAATACAAAAAGAAAAATATATAAACGTATATAGAGGCCGTAACTTTTGTTTAAAAAAAAATATATATATATATATATATCAAGAAATGTTTACTCCCGTTCAAAAAGGAATTACCACGTCAATGCCGAACAATTTAGACGTCATTCGGCGTATTTATAACTGCTCGCCCCAAAACGAGCGCGTCGAATTAAAACGTTAATTTTATTACGCCGCAATAACGTCGTCATCCCTCAGCGAGTTGAAAACCCTCGGGCGACTTTACTGCCGCAGACAGCTTCTATATACGCCGCAACACACACACACACACACACACACACATCACGAACTCATAAACAATTCGGAGAGGCCACGAAGCTTCCATCGTGTTCTGTCTTAGCTACCTGCGCGACTGCAATACGCGCGAGGGCCTTGATTTGTGGCTTCTTTTTCTACCTCCCCCGCGTTGTGGTTTATTTTCAAAATAGACAACGAGGATGAGAAGAAAAAAAAAACGCCGAAGAAATGTATATAATCCCCCCCTTTGACGGGACTTCGTCCATATGGGTATATATATATACATACGAAGAAGTCCGATCGTTTGTTTTCTAACGCGGTAAGAAGAGGGAGTGAAGAAGAGTAAGAGAGAGAGAGATGCAGCGACTGCGGTACAAAACACCGGAAATCCCGGCGTATTATCGTCGTCGTCGCTTGTCTATTTTTACAAGTACGCGCGTTTCTTCCTATATACACTGTTTACGAGAAAAGGAACCATGACGACACGAGGCTATTCGATCTTTCAACGCTTACTGGTACTTCGAATACACTTTTTTTTCTATCCACGCGACTACGCTTTTTTTCTTCTTCTTCTTCTTCGCCCTGGTGAATGACAGATAAGTGTGTTTTACTTGTTTTGACACCTAACGACGTCGTATAAGCTCGACATTTTTTTTATCACGCTTTTTTACCTCTGATATATCACATAGCGCGAAAGAAAAAAACCACGCATATATGCGTATGTATAACATTTGTATAATAAGAATTTTTCTTTTTTTTTTTCGAAATCGAATACACATATATTCGCTCTCGCTTATGCGCGTGCTCGTGCCAATTTTAACGCGCGTGTGTATGTGTCGGGGGGCTCTTTTACGAGAGAGGGGCTATTAGCGTTTTTAAAGGGCGATGAAAATTTTAAATCAAAAGAGCCAGCAGCAGCAGTAGCATCACCACCGCGAGCGAGAGAGCGCAAAAGTATAATTGATGGCTAAGTACAGCAAGCGAGCGAGCCAGCGAGCATGCGAATGCTATATATACATATGTACGCTATAAGGACATCAAAACCGAAATTGTTTTACATCGTTTTGTCGATGCGTTAGCGCGTCGATGTGCGACGGGGGGGAGGCAGGCACATATATACACCAGAGAGCGCGATGAATTCAGTGAAATGGAACGGTGCTTTTGTTTTAAAGTCCTCTACTCTTCTTCTCTCTCTCTCTCTCACGCTCACTCTCTCTCCCTCTCTCTCTTTTATTTTAGAGATTTTTAGTGTATTTTTTTTTCAATTCGAACTTTTTCACGTTAAAAGAGCATTACGAGTGTGTAAGAGAGAAAGAGAGAGAGAGAGAGGGAGGAGGGGGGAAGGGCTGCATTTCAACACCCGTTTTATACAGATCAATTTTATGGTTTACTTTGTTGCCTATGGGCTTTATGACTTTTTTCACACGGCTATAACTTGAAAAACTACTGGCCGCTGAAACTCGAATCATGTGAAAAAAAAGTGTTACTCTGCATTATTCGAGAATGGAGGCGAATAGAAGTGGAACGAGGGGGAGGGAGGGAGGGAGAAGAGGATACATTTTACATATATCGTATAGTTTCACGGTTATCCAATGGAAATATTTTCTTTGAAAACTATTCTATACATATATAAATACTCTCGACAAACTGTTGTATTTGTGCGAAAGGAATTTCAGAATGATAAAAACGCCTAATATTTATTTATTTATTTATTTTTTCTCCGATGTAATATCCCCACCCCCCTCTCCTCCCTCGCTCGCGGATTCTGTTTACCGCGGTAAAAAATTTATTCCGAGTTATTTATGATAGGGATCCATGAAATATATAAAGTATTCCGATAAATTTAAGCATTATTTTTTTTTGTATGTGTGTGTGTGTGTGTGCGTTTAAAACGAGCGAAAAGTGAACGAAAATTTTTTTTTCTGCTCACGCGCATTGTTCTCATAATCAGCATATTTTTCATTCGTTCTAATATCGAGCAACGCGCGCGATTCGATGTATAGGTTCAATGGTTATAGCCGAACGAAACCATGCGTTGTTGCTATGTATATATATAGCCTGGCAAATCACTCCAAATTTGCATGATAAAGAACAAAAAGAGAAAAAAAGAATGAAAAAAAACCGTACGCCACAACGTATTCGACTTCTATCATATACCATTAGAATACCTATATAACCCATTCATTCGGGTCTCTTTACCCCGTAACACAAAGAGTGTTAAATATGAAATAAATCTCACACGGGTAAGAATCACTCTCTCTCGCGCGCGCGCACGACATTATTGAAACATCCATTTCGAACGACCTTACCTCTCTCTCTCTCTCTCTTTCTTTCTACTACTACGAGCAGAAGCAGCAGCAGCAACAAAACGAGAGAATCCATTAAAACACCTCGAGAGCACAAGGTCCCAAGCGAGCACAATCGGCGCGTCGGATAGCCGCGCGCGAGCACACGCCGAAAGAGCATCGTAAAACCATGGAGAGAGAGAGAGAGAGAAAGAAAAAAAAGGGCCAGAGCAGTGAAGATATTCGTCTCTCGCCCTCTCTCTCTCTCGGTTAAACTCTCTCCGTTCGTTTATTTGTCGAATACCGCTCCCGGCATTCCGGGACCGTTTAACATATCCGCGTCCTCTTCCGCGCGGCACGCACACGAGCGAGACAGAAAGAGAGAGCAAGTTGAAGGAACTTCTTCTTTGTCCTCTTCTCTCTCTCTCTCTTTCTCTCTTACTCTCTTTACGTACAAGGGAGCGAACACGCTCGGCTACTATTCTTTCCCCTTTCAATTAAGTGCCCTGGCAAATTTATGTGAGCGGCTTCCTCTACTCGATATTCCCTTTGCCTATATACGCGGGGGTAGCCGCCGCCCATCGACTTTTCTTCGATTGCCATGGAGGGGAAGAGAGAGAGAAAGAGAGAGAATTGCTGTAATAAGGAGGCAACGATTGCGTTGAATATATGAAAAAAATCTCAGAAGAAGTATAGGAGAAGGTGAGAGGGAGATTATTACAGTCCTACAATCAACGCTTATTTCGAGAGAACGTTCTGCTTTTTTTCATATATATATATATAATATAATATAATACAGAGGCTCGACCGAGTGAGTAATCCCCCAATAATAAGAATCAGAGTGGCCGTTTACGGTTAGAGTCGAGGGTCGCCGTCGTCTTCTTCGCACACCTCCTCCTCCCTTTCACCAGTCTTTTGCCACCCTCGTTTATTCGCGCAATTAAAGAGAGCAGAGGAGAAAAAGAGAGGAGAAGGCGCGCGCGTTGATGCGGCGAAAGCAGAAGAAAAAGAAGAAGCAGGTGGCTAAGCCGCGAGCTCTTTATCTTTTTTTATCGTTCGCATTGCTCGCGCGCGCGCGCGCGCACAACGTTATAGGGGCGCGGTAGAGGTATGGCTATCTCTACTCTTAGCGACCATAACGGCCCTATCATTTATACAGTTAGACGACGTCGGGTATACAGTAGCAACGGCGCGGACACGCACTTTGTCCAGAAAGAAAGCAAAAAAAAAAGAAGAAACGACGAAAAAAGTACTTCGCGACTTTGCTACGCTCTATACCATTGTTATATATATAAGGCGCACGAGATAGAGCGAGGTATAATGCTACCGCTATATACGCGCCATCTTCTTCGTTCTTTTTAATTAAAAAAGAAGAGTAAGAGAGAGAGAGAGAGAGAAAGATATCTCGATACTTAAAGAGCTACTCCAGAAGATGTAACGCGTTGATAGAGCCTGTTTTATTTCGTCGTGGGGCGTATTATATAGTGTGTAGACTGTTGGTATAGCAAGGCCTACGCGTTTATATATAAGATAACGCGGTGAGAGGACAATTCACAATACTGTATATATATACACATAGGTGATGTCGCTTATCTTCCGTCTGCGATTTCTTCATTACACGCCGATTAACGGCGTTGTTTTAGGAATTTGTATGTATATATATATACACGCCGAAGTGCAGAGATTGTTATATATTTTTTGCATGCGAACGAACGAGTGGTTGTTGGTAGCTTTTTTTATATATATACATACATATAAAATTGTGAGAACGAACAAAATATCGTAGTTCCGCAAGTGTAATGTAACGAAATGATAGGTATGATTGTTACAGGTATACGCGATGTATAAAGGTAATACAAATTGTACACACACACACGTGGAACCGAAGAAACTGCGCGGCCAGATTGATTGACAATTAGAGCGTTTACCCGGGCAAACAAGCCGCAGCCTTTACAGTTGCCCGGAAGCCCATCCGACCGATATCAAGACAGAGCCACATAGCAATGGTCTCACACCCGCACATACATACACACACACACAGAGACATAGTCGACCTCGTGCTAACCGCTATACTACTACTACTACTACTACTACTCTATACCCCCTTCCGAACGGGGTAACGCGCGCACGCGAGCATTCGTGCAGAATACAAGGCGGTACACGTATACATACACACATACACACATATATACGAAGAGGGAGAGAGAGAGAGAGAGGGTTGGGTTTACGGCGACCAGGCGCGATTTGGATTCCCAGCGCATCGGTCGACATCTGAATACCTCTTTGATTTAATAGAGAACATCAACGCGCAAGCGCGGAAAGGGAGAGAGAGAGAGAAACGCCGCAGCAGTTGCGCGCCTCGAGAATCGGGAATCACGCGGTTGCGGCTATGTGTATAGATGTGAGGGCACTTTTCCCCTTTGTGATCTATCGAGTCCTAATTAATTTCCTTCCGTTGTAATATAACGATTATACTATATATATACGTCCTAGCAACGCGTACGGTTTATGGAAATGAAAGAAGAATGGTATATATACCTGAGGTATAGGGTGCGGAAAAAAATATGTATGTGTGTGACTAGAATTGCGACGGTGGTACGCGTGAAAAGCATTTAAAGAAGAAGGAGGAGAAGGTGGTACGGTATAAGGGATGGGCTATACTTCCAGCAATTAGCCGTACGGTCCGCAGGCGATATATATATATATATATATATTTATGCTCGCTATGGACCGCGGCGAGAGTTTAATCCGAATAAAGCAATTAGCCGTGATATTGACGACCGAGTCGTGCGCATTCTCTCTTTCGGTTCGCCAGCGATCCCGCGCGAGATATAAGGTCGCCGAATGATGTGTTTTATATATATATATATATATATATATAGACATTTTGCTTACGTGTGTGTATGTATGTGACGTGTACGTTATGTGCTTGGCGAGAATTAAAAGATGGAGATAAGCAAGTATATAATAAGCAGTTATAGTGTATACATGAACGCGCGTTATAACTTTATTGATACCGTTGAGATATATGTGATTGTATTATATATACAATCGCGAATAAGTGAACGAAAATTAAGTATCTTGATAGGCATGAGTTGGATGGAAAAACGCGCCTTATATGATTGTACATATAGTAATACACGCGGGTTGAACGCGTAGGTATGCAGAACAGCAGCAGCAGCAGTCGCCGCCACCACCATTGCGAGTACGTGAGCGTTCGCCCACGCGCGCGCGCGCAGGGGAACTTTCGTATAATCCGGTTTTAATTAAATAACCAGCGGGAACTCTCACTCACTCTCTCTCACTCTTCTACGAACCGAATTCTGCGGGGCGAGAAAATCTCGTGTCCTGAAAGAGTTGCGGTATAAGAGCGAACGAGAACGACTATACTACTCTTCTCTCTCTCTCTCTCTCTCTCTCGCTCACCCTTCGGCACGCACCGACGGCTGTCGGACATTTAAGCGTCAGGCATTTAACCACAACTGTCGCCTTCCGATTGCCTGAGTTATGGTGTGCTTTCTCTCTCTACGCACGCGAGAGAGAGAGAGAACGAAATTTCGGCGAGGACGTATAGGAGTGAGTGAGTGAGAGAGAGAGGACAAGCACTTTTAATCGCCCGCCGGGACGACTTTAACGGCCCCTCGTATTTACGCGGCGATGTCTGCGTTATACGGTGTGTTGTGTTCAGGGTATATGTATATATATAGATATACATGCACTGTATACTTTTTATTCTTTTTTTTTGAAGGAGTGAAAGAACGCGCGCGTGGGTAATAAAGGAAATTGAGGAGATTACTTTGCGCGCGCGCGAGCGCGCACGAATGATAATTAGATAAATCTGTCCTGGTTTACGCGCGTCGAACGATTTCGTGTGTATGTTATGCGTTTATATATAGGTCTATTAGTACGGAGTAACCGTTACGAATGTCTGCGTGTGATATATATATATGTATATATACGCGCGGAGTTTAAAAGACGTTTAGTACAGGTCGGTATACTTTGAGAATTATAACCGACGTGCTCTCCTGGAATATTATGATTATACGTTTGTAATAAAAGCGGGGTTTAGAGAGAATGCACTTTGATTTCCGCTCGCATTCGTAAATCATAGCTAGAAAATCAACGTTATACATATAGCGATGGGAAACGGAATCGAAGTCGAGAAGTGGTAATCGAGGCGTTGTAATTTTATTAGCAAGAACATATGTAAATGTATAATAAAATCAGTGTTTATAAGCATTTGGTTGATTCGAATATTATAGAATATAATTAAAAAAAAATAAAAAGCTCGGGAAGAGATATAAAGAAAGTTTCTGTTTTCTCAATATGCCCGCGCGAGTTTGCAGTGTATATATTTATAAAATCAATTGGTTCCATAAATTCGTACATTTAAATTTTCGCACTCGGTATATAAGCGTACTGATCGGTTGTATGAATATCGTAGCCGCGCGCGCTCGGCCGACTGGTTTAATTTACAGTCGCAGAAGTTGGAGTACGATATATTTATGCTTCACTTCGACTCGATAATCTTCATGTATTTGCCATTAAACATTTACATTTTAATACAATTTATTAAAATTGTAACTTGATAAATATCCGTGGAAAAAATATTCAAGGGATATGCGTATATATTCGCTATAAGTATGAACGTACATACATTTAATTTACCATATAGCAAGGGAGGTTTCACATATATATATATATATATATGTTTGCTTTACAGTTCAGGCTTTGACGATCCTGATTTTGCTATAATATAATTTTCTTTTGGGTTTAATAAAATTCGTCGAATCGAAATTCAAAATTATATTACGAAAACCAATATATATTCGAATAAACTTATAACTCGCGTGTAAAACATCGCCACAAGTATTTCTCTCGTATATATACAATATATACATATCCAAAGAAAACACGCGAAACCAGGAAGAATTATCATTTTAATCCCTATACCCCGTCCCTTAACCGCATTTGTACATAATAACCTAACGACGTTAATCTCCATTCTTTAAAAACATTAGGCGCTCGCCTGCACACACACACATATACGTACATACATACGTATACGGCAACCTTATACGCCTCATAAAAACAGATCAGTTTGCGGTATATAGGCGTCGACCGCAGACACATAATCCAGTGAGCACTTAAACACGCGCCTTGGTTTCTTTCGACATCCTCCCAACTCTGTATACACTTGTAACAACACCACTTTACGTTGTGGACGAGGACAGCAAAGAAGGAAGAGAGGGTGCAGTACGATTTTTCCCACTGAAAAGAATTTTCCCACAACTCACATTTGTGCGTATAGGCGGCGGGGGTTTAGGTAAAATCCGTGGGTATATATATACGCGACCGAAGTTTTATGGAATGCCGAGAGAGAGAGAGAGAGAGAGAGAGAGAGGATTACGAAGGCGACGAGCAGCGAAACGAGCGTTTTATTAATAACTTAAGCTCCCTCCCTAACCCCCGCGGAGGGGAAAACAATAGAGGTTCGCATAGCGTTCTTAACAATTAACGCGCAGTAGAGGCTTTTACCTCTCACTATAATATATACGTGTAATGGCCCGTATAGGAATTATGTTTTCTCGTTTTCATTAGCGAGAGAGAGGGGATAAAAGTCATCGTTATGTATTCGGTGATTGCGGAACGTGTGCGTATATGTTGAAATGTATATAAGTATACCTTGTATATAGTTGTACTAAATGATGAATCGATGGTGGTATATGTAATATCGGATTTTTCTTATATCGTCGCACTTTTCTTTTACGATAAGTATATATTATATAACGGGAGAAAAATTCGCGCCACGATCGTGCCAACCATATCGTATACGAGAAAAGATTTACGAAGGAATAAGCTCTCCCCCTTATATCCCAAACGAAAGAATTTACTATACTACCACACTATACGACAATGCACCGATTATATTAATTTGCCGCGTGTACCGTAAAAAGCAGCCACTCATCGTGTATATATATATATATATATACCTACACACGGTGGGCGCGTATGCGGTAACTAATAACCCGCAATAAATTCCTTAGCTCTCTCTCTCTCTCTCTCTCAGTCGCGCGTTCTCTTGTGAGGCAATCTCGCGAAATAATATAATAATTTGGAAAATTAGGCGGAATCCTTGGGGTTGAGCTTTCTCCAAGGCATATCCTACTCTCACTCTCTCTCTCTTCTCTCTCTCACTTTCGAGTGGAGGGAAAAGCCATGAAAACAAGATGCTTGCCAGTTAAGTCAGCCGGTAGCATCGTCGTCGTCGTCGGTGCCGCATAAGTTCGGCAGTTAAGGATATAAGGAGACGTGGGGTGTGCACCGAGCGGGAGCTAAGTAAGGAGCGAGTGAGTGAACGAGCGTATGCCCCTTAGTTTGCAAACGCAAGAGAGAGAGAGAGAGAGAGAGAGAGTGGAGCTCCTTTCATGCATACCGGAGCAGATAAGGGGATCTATTTCTCTATTTAATTTCCCATCTCGTTTCCCAGCGCTGCTGCTGCTGCTACTGCTACTATACCGCCGTTTGTTCATCTCGCACACGGCGGGTGATATCCTCTCGATATCCTTCGTTCCTTACTCGCGATTTACGGCACGCGTGTGAGAGAGAGAAGCGGTGTTCTTTCTCTTCCTTTTTTTACGGTTTTTTTCTTCTTCTATGGAGAGAAAGAGAGTGAGTGGGATATATATATATATATAGATATATACCTAATTCGCCTTTACGGCCTTGGCGCTCGAACGATAGAAGGTCGTATAAAAATACCGAGACCTTTTCTCACCTGCGACCTGTAATATAGGAAAAGATGAAACGAAGAAGAAGACGAAGAAGAAGAAGATTGACGCTCGATCTGAGATGCTCTCGCATATATGTGATGTTTACTTCGTTAACTCAAGAATATATAAGGTACGGAATGCGCGGTTCCAAAAAGAGATAGTTATCATTCGGATCCTATATCTTTATATTACGCGCAATTATACCGATTAAATCAAAGCTAAATATAAACCCCCTCATCGTAGCAGTGCCGGCGTCGTTACCGACTTCGTAAAACGATGGCTGATAAAAATCTTTATTATTTATATATATATGAAGAAACGGCTGTGCACCGCGTCGTTTGGAAAAACTAACCTATCTCAAGTCATTTTTCACCGCTATAGAAAAAAGAAAAAACATAAGTATATATATATATATATATATATATATATTTACGCAACCACCACCACCACCAAGCGATATTATTTGTTCGCATATACGCGGCAATTAACCCCGCATGCGCATATATACTCGTATACATACACACACACATAGACGTACATATATATATATATAACCACGACGTTCATATTTTTACCATCGGCCGTAAATTTCCATTCACCTCGCACAATCAGCAGGTATGACGTTTATGATAATTTTCGTCAGGCAAAATTTTTTTTTATCATCGTCGCATATACGTGCGAATAAAAAAAAAAAAGAAAAAGCACAAAAAAAAATAATGTTTTACCGCATATAACCATTAGACACCGCGGGGGAGTGTAAAGCGAGAACGATATATGTATATACACAACTATAAGGGCGCTTCTGTTAATTTAACGAGTATAATACGACGCGTGCGCGTGTATATATAAATACGTATATATAGTAGTAACCGTCGACGCGACGACGACGTCTCTCGCTGGGGCTAATAACGCGCCACTCGCTTGACTTTTCCATCGCCGCGTTCAGCTCTCTTCCTCATGTTGCTTTGATCGCCGCGGCCCTAATATCAAAGAGTAGAGAGTACTACTCGTCGACATCGTCGTCATCGTCGTCGCGTGCGTTAGCTCGGGTAAAAAGCGTTAGAGAGAGAGAGAGAGAGAGAGTCATGGTAATCTTTCCTTTGGCCGATGTGCAGCCTTACGCGTCAGCGCGTTCGCGTCCTTTTTCCCTCATATAGACATTCCAATGTTCTCACTCTCTTCTGCTTCTTTCTCTTCTTCTTCTTCTTTTTTACAACAAAGCTGTTGCTGCTGCTGATGTTCAGTTCCGCAGAGAGGAAGTGCGCGCACGATGGCGGAGGGAACGAAGGAAATCCTAGGTATCCTAGAACTTGGTTGGTCTCGTCGTCGCCCTCTTATATGGACCACAACACTGCGAGCACCTTAAATCACGGCTTCTTGTAATTAAGTGAATGAATGGCCTGTATCGCCGAGTTAATATTTGCGACGTGACGTATGACGCAGCACCAGCGTTGCCGCCGCCGCCGCCGCTCCTGTCGTGGAGACAAATCCCTTATATATCATCGTGCTTTCTTACCCCTCCCCTACCCCCTTCCACTTCCAGGGAGGAGAAGGTGAGGTCCTTCGCGCGCTGATGAGCCTCTCTCTCTCTCTCTCTCTCCTTGCCTCATCCTCCTTATACCCATCCTCCTTTTTGCAGAAGCAGCGGGAGCAGCAGCAACAGCAGCAGCAGCAACAGCAGCCCCGTGCCAATATTCATAAACACGTCGAGGGCTCGGCAATATCTTACTCGCCGGCGCTATAAAGACGCCTTCGCGCGAGTGCTGCAGCCCTCGATGTCGATGAGTTTTTTTCCGTAAAAATTCTCCATAAGGCCCAACACACATACACACACACATATGTATGTATATATGTATATATATGCACTATAGCCAAGCCGTCAGTAACAGCAGCAGCAGCATCGATATGAACGTGCATAAACATTTGCCTCTGTCTCTGTCTCTCTCTCTCTCTCGTGTTTCAGGCCTGAAACAAGGTTGCGGAGGAGTGTCTGGAGCGTGTGTGTAGAGAAAAAGGAGCGAGAGAGAGAAAAGAGAGAGGGGAGAAGAAGGAGAAAGGCCAATTCCCCAGCGAGTAAACCAGGGGCCCGACGGATAAGAAAGATAAATACACGCGGCTGCTGCTGCCGCCGCTGCTGTAGTTTTCGCGCGGAGATTTTTCAAAGGTAACGCGCGCTACTTTATGAACTGGACACGTTACGCTGCGAGACCAAGAAAGAGAGAGAGAGAGAGAGAGAGAGAGAGAGTGAGAGAGGGCACCTTATTATGCATTATCAACTTTGCTTATTTTTTTCTTCTGTAGTCGTCATTTTGAAGTTCTATATACCTATATAACCAAGCGCTTCGGCGTTGCTTCGTTTATATTACGTGTTTTATTCGGGGTCCTGCGGAGGCTGCGTATGCGTGCGTGGATAATTGGATGCGAGTGTGGAGCAATAAGGAGAGAGAGAGAGAGAGAGAGAGGGGCTTTATCTCGCTAATAAATACGCGGCTACCGTAAGTACACGCGCGCTCGCGCGTAGGGCCCGATAATGAATACGCTCAAATAAATAATTGCCGAGTGCGCGGAGAAGCATACGTTCTCTCTCTCTCTCTTCCCTATACACACATATATAGTCACACACTCTCTACTTCTCTCTCTTTTTTATACAGGGTACGCGCGCGAAGAGACAAAGCGAAGAGAGCGAGCGAACAATTACGGAATAATAAAAGTCGTTGCTGGCAGCGCAGGTCTGTGACTCGTTGGTGAAAAAAAAAAAAAAAATAACAACAACAAAAACAAGGACCTAGCATATACATATCTGTTACATGAGCGCAACGTATGTATCAATGGGTATAACGTTGCAGAATCACCCTCTATATACCTCTGACAGAAAGAGCGAGAGAGAGAGAAAGGGAGCAATTAGTTCGCGGGAGAATGACGATGACGATCGGAAGGGATGATTGTACGCTCCGCGCTATGATATACATATATATATATGTACACATAGACGCGGCGCATTTGCGCGCGGCTTCACACAGTTCTTTGATACCGCTGAAGCGTGAGGACGTTTTGGCAGACGGCCGCCCAGTCCGTCGGACGGACGGTTATGATTGTGATATTACGGCGTGTGCCGCTCCCGCCGCCGCGGAATGCGCGTCTGCCCATCAGACGAACACAAGCGTGCGCGCGCGGGTTCTTGCTCACTCGCGAGAGAGAGAGAGAGAGAGCTAATTAAACGGGCCCCGCTGCACACACACGGCCGGGATATTAATTAAACTCTCCGGTTCTGCAAACGAGCGGCTGGGTATAGTGTACGGGAGAGAGAGAGATATAGTAAAAAAAAAGGGATATTTTTGGCGTATAAACACCCACGCGCGATGGTGAACGTATATATGTATAGAGGGGGGTATAGGATAGGGACTTATCGGTGCAGAGCGTCGACACAATGCGCTGATAATTGTTGGAATAAGAGAAGAGGGGAGAGAGAGAGATAGGTAGGTATAGAGAAAGAGGGGTATAATTAAACGTAATAAGATGCGATTTCGATAAATCGAGAGTGAGAGGAGGGAGATAAGAAGGTGGCTCTTATCGGTGGGAAAAAGGTAAGAAAGAGAGAGAGAGGGGGAACAGCGTGCAGTGTTGTCTTTGCACCTCTATTAAATTACAATTAGCTGCTGGCGCTGTGTCGCCTGCTGTGTGTGTGTGTAGAGTGTAGATTTTGCGAGAAATATGGGCTATGCCGCGACGGTGGTACAGAATCAACAAGTATAATAATTCTAATCGCCGGGTACGCTGCGGGTATTGATAAACGGAAAGATTTGTGCGAGACGATTGGTGTTATATTGTGATAAGATTCATTATAGATGCGCGATGTGTGCGGTGATGCGGTGCGCGAGATTTTCTTATGTATAAATCGCGATGTATATACCTCAGCGTTAACTTATATATTGTAGACATGTAGATTGAAATATGTGAAACTTTTTTTTTTATAACTATTTACTTTTAATATAAGTGCAAAGTAGTCGTTAAATTTTTAAGTATAAATTTTTAAAGATATTTGTTTGCTGATACAATATAACAACCGCGTAATGTCTTTTTCACACTGATGAACGTATACACTGATGCGACGTACCATATATATATACATCTCAGGTCCCTAAACCATCGTCTATCCATACACCGATTCCTATATATATATAAACAAAACAATATCCAACCATACCAACCTCCACTTCGTATCAATATGTGTACATATATACACGGGCGAACCCAGATTTAAGACACCATTCACCATTTTAACAATTATACGATAAGATGAAATACGTATGTATATACATATACCCCTGCATCTTATATACCAACATACATATATACATACATACGCAGCTATAACAAAATTTATCGACGAGTAGCCTTATAAGATTTCCCGCCAATAATTTCCATCCGAACCCCATCGAGCTCCAACCTACGCAAACCGTATAACCACACTCTATACCAACACGCATATATATATATATATATATATATACCCTCGGCACTTTGTTTTACATCTTCATCCTCGACTATAGTCCCACCTTCACACATACACACACACATACATACACATACATACGCATACAGCTATATCCTATAGAGAAGTCCAGCAGTGCAAAGCGCGTTGTCGCACCGCGGGGGCACAACAGCAGCAGCAGCAGCAACGTCTTCGAAAAACACACACACACACACATATATACCCGCGAATGTGCGCGCCAGGACTGCTACGTCATATCCACGTGTTATGGCTCGCGCGCTTATATAGATGTCAGATTTTCAGAGTTATAAACGTTTATATATATACGCGCGAGTGAAAGAGAGAGAGAGAGAAGCGCAAAGGGGCTGTAAAGTCGGCTCCTTTGATTGGGAGCCGCCGGAGATACACTCACGCGCCAGGGTGAGAGAGAGAGAGACTGTATATATAGGCGTATACGCGCAGCTCTCTCTCTCCCTCGTAAATACCGCGAGGGACTCTCTCTCTCTCTTGCGTTTGTTTCGATGCCCCTTTGGTTCTTCTTCTTTTTCCTCTTTACCCTTCCTTTTTTTTCGTTTGTCTGTTATCTTTCTCCTTTATAATATAAAAATTAGCTGCCGCGTTAAATTCGCGAGACCCCGCGAGAGAGAGAGATAAAACACGCAAAGTGACCCCTCCAACGTGTCTTTGTGTCCTGTAATGTTACTCGCGACTCTCTCTCTCTCTCTTGCTTTTTTATACGCGCGACCGGACATTATAATACTTTTTTTTTCGTTCGCAAAGGCGCGAGAAGAGGCGGCACCGCGTGGTCCTTTAATTACGCGGCTGTCGTATAACGTCGCCCAGCCATCGTACATGCGTATATATATATATAATGTACACGAGATGAGAGAACATTTGTGAGAAAACGTTTATACATAAGCGCGCTCTGCTTTTAAACGTCAACGATAACCTCTTTTCTTTGTACATACCCCTTTTGTGTATATCCTATATAGACGTATATATTATACATATATATCTACCTTGGTAACCATTTGTCTGGCTATTATCCGGTCCGAGTTGTTTGTTGTTCCCAGCGAACGCCGCTAGACTCCAGAACAACGCGGCGTTAAGCGGCGCAACGCTCGGATGTGGATGGTACATCGACATCTCTTCTCCTCTTAATTACGCACTTATACGTACATATCTACATATACATAAATGTATAGAGAGATATCGAAGTAAGTGAGAGACCCACATATAATACACACACAGATACACACGCGAGCGAACGAGTGCGAAGAACACAGGAAAGGACGACACGTTCGTAGGCGATCCTGTCGCGCGCCATCCAAATTCGTAACTAAACTGAACTGAACCACCAGCCGGCTAAGAAGCCCCTGGGTGCAGTATTGGTCTCTCACTCTAATACACAGTCTAGTCTTTGTGTATATGTATGTGTGTGTGACTGCGGGGCCGAGTCACGCAGAGGGGAGAGAGAGTGAGACCCGTATGATGGTCGACTAGCACTGCGTGCTGATCTCTCGCACCCCTCTTTAGTCGCCTGAATCATCCCCCAAAGTCGTCGTCGTCGTGGTACGTCGCTTCTACTACGTGCCTGTAGTGTCGCGCGCGATCAGTGCGAACGCAGCAGGGTGACACTTTTTACAAAGGCAGTTTTCGTATATGCCGATTATATGTGTGGGTATATATATGTGTGTATGTGAATACGAGCGTGGATGAAGAGATGGGATGAGGATGTTAGAGTAAAAGAAGAGAGAGAGAGAGAGAGGGATCGGTAGACAGGTTCTCTCTTGGCGCGCGCGCACGCGAGTGAGCAGTCGGTCTGTGTGTAGGTATATATGTGTGTGTGAGAAAGAGAATTTATGAGATGTGTAATTGAACTTCCTGCTTTTGTTGTTGCTGAACCCGAAGTCACTTTATTATATTCTTCGGTGAATAATTGGAATACAAGGATCGTTTCGAAAATTAACATGTCATTTTGAGAGAAAAGGTATATTTTGGTTTTATGAATGTCTTTGTTTGTTTATGTACGGATATGGATTTAGTTTTGTCAGTTAAATTTTTGTTAAAACGTTCAACAAGTTGCGGTTAGTGTGATAGCAAATAATAGAGTAATTTAATTATATTTCATCACTGTAGTTCATATAGTTACTATATATTTGTAACAATATAAAAAGTGCTTTTTTTATTAAATTTTCAGTTTTCGCACATGCCGTTTGATCCAATGATTATTTTGAATTCGGTTCACTATATTCCCTATAAACTACGCAAAACTCATATGCATCCGTATTTTCACGTGCGGTATAAATTAATCGCGTTCATCACTACTACACCACCACTTTTCACGCATCCATCACACACACCGATCAAAAAAAAAGTAGTCGTCTACACTCCACGCCATTACATCATCGCTTTTTAATAATATATCTACATTTTTCTTTTATCAATTCAAAGGCATTTATTACTCGCTCAACACACACACACATATACACGCCGAAAGTATTTATCGGCTGGCATCTTGAATAGCCGCGCGAATGACGCTCTTTTTTTTTTTTGTTATATGCCACCGCAGTAACAGCAGCAGGGTCGCCCGATAACGTATACCCATATAGATATATATATAGCTGTATGTACGTGAATGAAAAGCAAAAGCTCATCAATCATATACGCGCTATGTGTAGCCATAAAAATTTCAGGCCATTTGTTGCGCGCGCGCAAAATACTTGATATTTCGGTTTTGTCCCTGCGACGCATGCGCGCGCGCGCGAGCGCCCTGTTAACATGAGCGGAAAGTGAAAATGAAACATGATAGGGAATGCCACACAGTGATCTGTTATGTATATACAGATACTCCAATTACACTCGTATATGATCTGTGATGATATACAGAGAAAAATACTCGAACGACGACAGTATAAGTGCAACAAGCGCGCGCGCACGCGTGTTCTTCTCTCTGTATATACGAAGAACGCGTGGTGGTTGTATGTATATATAGATAGATATTTGCGGTTGTTCTTTTCAGATATCGCGCGTATATGGTATTTTTGGATTGATATCGATATCCCGGTAATATACATATTCTGTAGTTTTATTCTACACATTATCATTTATGAAATCCGTTTGTTTATTTATACAAAATACGTGATTTTCAATCGCTATATATGTGTGCTGAGGAGGGGGCAACAAGCTCTGTATATATATAATTCGTGTAACATTGCCACTACATGTATATAGTGAAAAATTAAAGGTGCCATATACGTATTTATCATTATACATTAAAATATAAAACCAAGGTATATACAGCAAATTCTCCAAACCGTTAAAAACCATTACCGGAATATATATCATCCAGTTAATCAACAACAATTACAACCACTACGACGTACCATTATACACCCGAAAAGTTCGCTCTCTCTCTCTCTCAACACAAATGAACCATTCTCGCATCATCCGGACATCCTTAAACGTGTCCGTTCTCCTCTAAGCGACTCGTTACAATAGCCTTTCTCTCTCTCTCTCTCACTCTCAGTCTACGTGTGAACGGCCGTCATCGAGTCAGCGAGTATCACCCGTCTCCCTCTCTCTCTCTCCTGTGAAATCACGCACCCCTGATTATCCGTAAACGAGGACCACTGACTTGACTCTCTCTCTCCCTTGACTCCTGACGTCGCCACAAAGAGCCAGAGAGAGAGAGAGAGAACAGCATGAGCAGCCATGAGCAGCAGAGAATCGGCTTTTCTCTCGCGCTTGGCCTATACAGATTAGTGAACTCGAGCGAGCTCGCGTTGAATGACACGCGCTACTCGCATACACACTGCGCGCGTATATAGCACCGGCTGACATTTATACGCGCGCGCGTGCAGCATGAATTCGCCTATGGATGACCGAGCGCCCTATACACCTCTATGTATGTCTGTGTGTGTGTGTGTGAACACACATATACATATAAGCAGATATAGATATATACTAAGCCTTACAATACACACAGGCGCGAAGCGTATATATAGTATAGAGCTGTCTCTTTATGCGCTTATAAGCGGGATTCTGCCGAGCTGTGCATGCGGCTGTATAATGTGTACAATGTGTAAAGAGAGACTATACAGGGGGAGAGAGAGAGAGTATCGGTAAAAAAAGGTATTAACGATCATTTTTACGAAATGTACATCAGGGGTTGCTGCTGTTATACTTATACATGTATGCGTGGTGTGAGCTTCACGCACGATTTTTCTCTGTATGTATGTATATATATGTGTGTGTACTTTTGCGCGCAATGGATGTTCTCCCCTTCTCTTAGTTATATGTGCACGACTCGCTCTCTCTCTGTGCCTAATCGCGCTAATACAGATGTCAGCGAGAAGAGTCACCCAGCCCCGTTTATGTGTGTATATATATACGCACATGTAAGAGAGAGTGTGTGTATATGTGTATATGAACGGCAGTTGTTCGGCGAACTTGTTTCTCGCCTTTTCTTGTAATTGACGAGCCGTGCGTGAAAGGGACGGTTTTATTGGACAGGACAGTTAAGTTTATCGGATGGTTATTAGTTGCTGCGGCAGCGCGCGCGTATAACGGCCGCGCGTGAGCCCCGTCGTGTATTAATATATCTTATATATACGTATATATTGGTGTAGTAAGGCTTTTTGTTGCACAAATCCCGAGTATATATATATAATTGAATTTTATCCGTGATTTGATCTTTAGGGGGTGATCGTACATGTACGCGCTTAGTTTCTCAATTTTCTCGTAATATGTTATACGTATGTATATATATATATACCCACTGTGTACAACAGATTATCGTTGTTACTTTTAGCTTTGTGAAATAATAATTATGAAAACGAGATGAAATGATTGACTGATTATATAAAAGTAACGGTTGCGTTACGAATAAGTATGTATATATATCGAGCTCACGCGTAAACATTAAAGTTGATATGATAAAATACACTTCATATTCATATATATATATATATATATATATATATATATATTAAGATGAAAAGAAACAACAACTCAATATATTCTAAATCGCGATACATTTATAAGTATATATATCCGCACATCGAATTCCCTTAAAAATAATCTCCCTACTTTGCCATAACCAAGCGATCGTCCTTCCATCTTCATAATTCTCTTCGTATATATAATACCTTCTGCGCAACGACGCTTTTGCACAAACCATCGCCCAAAGCGTTTAAGCATGTGTATATACATATACTATATATATATACACACTTCCGCGACTACTACTCTCGTCCATTCGCGCGTGAGCGCATCATCGCGCACGCATGCACGATGATATATACTCACTCTCCTCACCGACCGTACGTATATATATATATATATATACGTAGTAGTACACAAGCGAGCACGAAGCGATGATACGCGTTGGCGTTTTGTCCGAGGGCGGCTAAGCGCGTCGAGGCATAGAGCGAGAGAGAGAGGCGAATTCACACTCGGGATATTTTCGACGCGCATCTTTGGTCTATTGTATATATGTATAACCCCTGTCATCTTCACTATATACCACCGCAAAGTCCGTCGTCGTCGTTGCCCTCCCCCATCTCCCTCGTCGCTACTCCGTTAAAATATGTGTATATTATACGCATATATAAGATATGTATATTTTCCTCTTTTTTTTCTTTTTTTTTTAAGGTACATGTACACATACACGCGCGAGGGGCTATTTTGAATATATACTCGGTGCACGGTAGGAGGTGAAAGGGGAGGAGGGTAACGGGAGAAGGGGGGGGGGGACGACGTGATTTGTTTGGACGCGGAATGATCACCGATCCGCATGTGTATATATATATACGTATACGTGCGGGGATAAAAAATAATTGTTTCAGCGGAGGGAGGGGGTGCGCGTACATATGTGTATATATATAGATAGGTAGGTATGTGTATATATACGTATTTGCGATATGAGTAATCTGTACAAACGACGTGGACGGGCGCGTATTTTTTTCCATAAAATTTTAAACCATTTGGCCAGATTATTTATAAACAGCGAGGGAAAAAAAGGGGTGGAGGAGGAGGAGGAGGAGTTGCGTATACCCTGCCGCGCGTATATAAATAAAAATATATTTATGGAAATAAAATACGGGCTTTTCTGCTGAATTGCGCGAGAGACTTCGAAACTTTTTAACTTTTCAATTCGTGCAATGTATATATATAGATATATAGATATGCGTTTGTATCTGTATGTGCGTATAGTCGATACGAAGGCGAATAAATATTGCGATTTCTAATGAGTATTAACGTATATAAAAATGTAGAACATTGTTCTTTTACGTGGCTCAAATAGCTCGTATATATATATATATATATATACAAGTTATACGTATAGGAAAAGTATAGCGCATAAAAACACTAACCGCGTAAGCAATAAAATGTCGCGCATCTATACGTATATATACACATAAGCTTCTCTACACGAATTTTAATTAATCATCCTCACTTGACTTCGTCATCGACGCTCTACTTATATGCGTCAGAGAGAAGCGTTACGCACATAGTGAGAACGAAACACTATTAATCACCACGTGAGCTCGGAAAAATCACGAACTCGTTCTAGAAAACTACTATACTACGTTACACACACACACATACACATGATGTATATAAAAGAGGAAGCGTCGTTCTAGAGCCTTGGTTTAGAAATTTTGATTTACGTCCTGCGAAGTCGCCTCCCCTCTCTATTTGTCGGCACTACTAACTGCTGCGTATTATACCTGCGCGCTAAAAGACCGGTAACACACATACACACACATACGTGTGCAAAGGGGCTCAAAGAAGTGTCGGCTTCTCTCTCTCTCTTTCTTCCTTTCACGAAGAAAGAGATCCTTTCTCGGCGCGGTAGCTCAAGTCGGATTATACAGTCAAAAGTCAGAGTTCGAATTTGTCGGTCCATTGAGTCATATAGTGGAACGGCGAGAACGGTGCGCCTTATTTCAAAAAGGCTTCCGGTTTTCACGGAACACACACACCTGCCTGTCACTAATAGAGAGAGGGGGGGGGGGGAATTTTCTCTCTTATTAGATTTCCATCCGCGCGGTCATGCTACTATTTAGTTAACGCACATTCGCGTTTATATATGTATATATATATATGTATATAGTAGTTTAGGTTTTGCGTGTGCGCGATAAGCGCCATATGGCTAATAGCATTCGAATTGACCGACAGCTAAACTCGCGACCGCACACGCGCGTATTCTATATATATATATACGCAATTTAATCGTTAATTTCAACAATTCAGCTGATGTTGTTACTGTAGCTTGCTGTTGCCGCTGATATGGTATAAATGACAATTTGTCAGGTGCGTGGTATATAGTAAAAGTTCGAGCTGCGATTTCGTTTGCCTATAGTTATACACGTATATACACGTCAGAATTTAATTAATTAACAAAAAAAAAAAAAAATGTTGCAAAGTTTGTATCCACACTATTCCTTCTCTCTCTCTATCTCTTGCTCAGTCACTTCAGCTTGTAAATGCCTGACCATAGGCATCCCCCGTTCGCACAGGGCTCGTTAAAGTGCCTTTTAGCCCTCGCCGCGCTCTCTCCGCTCTTTTTCAATAGTTCCTCCTAAAGACTCTCGTCGTGCACGCGCGCACACTGTAAGGGCCTCATAAAACCATTTTACGATTGAGGAGTATCAATTTTTCGTATATACACGCCGTACGGGACCCAACAGTATACATATATATGTATCTATATACAAATTAACGTTAAAGAAGAAGAAGAAGACGAAAAAAACGAACGAACAGACAAAATCATCGCATATCTTCGTTACATCAGAGATATATATATATTGCGAGTATCACGAGAGTATTAATAAATTCCACGCGAACGCCCGCACAAGCGCAGCGCGAACAGGCGTAATGAAACGGCAAACAGCTGAAGCTGGCCGTGTCGAGAGGAGTGTACGCCAGGTACTGAGAGGAGAAACCCACGCCGTGAGAAATTAGCAAGAGAGAGAGAGAGAGTTGAGAGGCCTCAGCAGCGCGTAATATCAGCAGTAGCAAAGGGCTGCGCGTGGATAATAATAATAAAGGATTCCGCTTAAGATATTAGTTAGCGGGAGCAAACGCGCGATCTGTCGGCTTCCTCTCCCTTCTCCTCTCTCTCCTTATTTCCTCGTTTCTCTCTGTCCCTTCTTTTTCCTTGTTCGCAGGTCTTATCGCTCCCCTTTGATGGCCCGCGGTAAGGAGGGTGTACGCACAGCTGCAGGGTTATGGATGTTGAGAAGTGAGAGAGAGAGAGAGTAAGATCCCCGGACTAATTGTTTGATAGTACGACGGCGTTCTCAGTGTCGCGCCAAGAGACTCGATTATAGAGGACAATGACGAAGGGGGAAGGAGGAGGAGGAGAAGAACGACGATTGAACTTTCCGATTTGAATCGTATGCGGAGGTGGCGCTGATTCTATTGGGAATGAGAGAGAGAGAGGTGAGAATACATTGAATTCGTTACGGAAGAGTCGAGAGAGAGAGAGAGAGAGAGAGAGAGAACATCGTCGTAGCTTTTGTAAACGAAGAGGGGGTTGAGGTTGTGAATGGGACTTTACGAGAGCCGGAAGTGCCTAGAAGTAACGTTTGTGTGGTAAGACTAATGTTGGCTTTTTCGTTATATAAGGACTCTGCCTCGTGTGTGTGTATGTATATATATATAGCTATATATGTATGTATACGCTCACGGTCATTTATAACTCGAATCAGCCGAGATTTTAGTTGATATAATGAGATATATATATAAGCCTTTTTATATTATTAATATCTTAGCGTTTTTAGTGACGTAGTAAAACAATTTATATATCGTAGCTGCGCATCGGAGCCCGCGCGGCGGCGCATTTATAGATCATTGCGGAGAAAATGAAAATTAAACTTTTACGCTATACTTTTTCCTTCGTTAAAGGCATATTTTTTCGCGTGTATATACTATATAGCGAGTAAAAATCGAGGTTATAAAATTATTAATCTACTTCGAAGTACATACCACATCACGGATGAGGTGGTTTTTCTTCTCGAGACTGACTGACGTTTACTCCCTTACCTTTAACGACAGTATCAAACTAGTTTCTCCCCCTCTCTCAACTATATACCGTCCGATTTGGTCAATCACCGCGTCGTCTTCGTCGTCATCTATATACCTTTAGAGCAGTTATATACCTTGTTATATATACTCGAGCAGAGTAATACTTTACGCGTATGCGCAGGTGAATCGATAAAAATCATGTAATATACCGATTTTTATACCATCCTCGAAACCACAATTTAATTACGCGCGTGGTCGAACAAATTTTCTGTTGCTCCTTCGCAACGCGCACACATGAACGCGCTCGTATATTCCATCTATGAAATGATTCAAATTCCAGAGACGAGTGAGAGAGAGAGGGAGAGGGAGAAACTTTATACATTAAAATATACTCTCCTACAGCGGATAAAACTATATATTCCGTTTCTTTAATTAAATTTTATGTCGATTGCACGGTGCGCGAAGCGCGAGGCGAACCAAGTTCCTCAATTAGTACGTACATTTTTGGGAAGCGCGCGATATCTTGCTGTAAAAGGAGAAAGAAGAGGGTATATATGTATATAAAACAAAAAAAAAAAGAGCACAAGCAACCGCGCTCATTCGTAATAATTCGAGAGAGAGAGAGAGAGAGAGTCCAAGAGAGATTAAGTAAAATGCACACACGCTATACGGACTCATTACGTCTTATACGACTACATCTCTCTTTGGAGATATTTATCTCGCGCACGGATCTACCGCAGGAAAATTAGCGAGGGACTTAAGCGCACAGTATATTTTAATATCAGGCAATATTCCTTCATTTTTTCACCTCTCTTTCTCTTTCTCTTCCCTTTTCTTATACATATACGGTAGTTTCAAGCCCTAAAACTACCACAGAAGGGGGAAGGGACGACCTCTAATCGGCGCCACTAAAAAACCTCGCCCGCGCTCTTTCTCTCTCTCTCTCGTAAATCAAATGTTACGTGCACGCGCGACTGTATATATATACAGACACCAAAAAAAAAAAAAGAGAACGAGAAGAACCACAGAGAGAGAGCTACTAATGGCAGGCAGTAAGAGGCCATCGTATGATGCGCAATAACAGGGACGCGAGAATGCGCGTAAACGATCGGGAAGCAGAAGAGAGAGAGGTTGATCCCTATCGCGATGCTCCGCATGCGCGTTAATTCGGAACGCGTGTACGTATATATATATATATATACGCAAGCGCCGCGGCTATATATGCGGTGAAGCTGGATTTTATCGATGTGATGCGGCCAGTATGATATGCATATATATTAGTAACAAATTGGTACACGGGATTTTAAAAGCGACAATCGTTGTGATGGTATTTCAGTGTTTTTTTTAAAAGGACTACTGCAGAGTATATTATATATATATATGTACATATATAGATGGAATATTTGTAGAGGTAAGTACAAATCGGATTAGTTTATATATAATGTGAATTTATAAAACATTTTTTCGTCCGCGTATGGCTGTGTTTGATGAATTCGAACGTTGTTCATCCGTCTAAATACGAAACTAAATTATTAGGCAAATCATTCGCATGAGATAAGCCCACTGACAGATGCCAAACAAATGTTTACTATAACGTCGACGAGTCAGCAATTATTATAAATTTTTGACTATCAATATGTTTCGCAGAATATGTATATATATGTATATATATATATCTAATAAATTTATATATATATAATCCATTAAACAATCAAATATAACGCAACATTCCTCCAGCACAGCTTAATTTTTTCATCCAACCACTATTCTCTCTTTTCCTGGTTTCAGAGAGTCTGCGTACAAAAAAAGACGCGCCCTTGCTCTTTATTCTTCCCCTTCTCCCCTTCTCTCTCTCTCTCTCTCTCTCTCTCTCTCTCTCTCTCTCGAGCGCTTTGCACGCGATTTCGTCTAAACTCGCGCGAATAAAAGTTTACACCGCGCAGCCGGGCTCTCTCTCTCTCTCTTGTGCCACGAGCGTTTCTGATCATAAAATCGGGATTCAATATCGCATGCGCGAGTGAAGTGGAGAAGAGGCGTCATGCATGACACGTGAATGTCAAGAGGGGAGAGGACGACGCAAGCTATATAGCGAAGTGAGCACACATACACACATACACATACATGCATAAGTATATATATATGTAGATGTATGTATATACGCACACGTTGCAGTTGTGCGAGAACCGAGACGTAGGAGAGAGAGAGAGAGGCGGAGGAAGAGGTAGTTTGACACGCTCGTAAAAGACGGGCATTTTAATACAATTTACAAGAAAGTATAAAGCCGAAGAGAGAGAGAGAGAGAGTCTGGAATCGGGACGTTTTTCACTTTGAGTACAGGGCCGAGAGGCGATGTGCCACCGACTCTCTCTCTCTCCACTTCTTTCTCCCGCGCCGCGCGTCCTCGCCGGACTTGCGCGCTAATAAAACCAAAGTTTAAGAGCTTTCAGAAACTCTCTCTCTCTTGCTCTTTCTCTTTGCAGAGCCTCTCTCTCTCTCACTGCTGTACCTCTGATATCTATAAAGACGACGATAATAAAATGATAAAGGAAGCCGAGCCGAAAATTAGAATTGCCTTCGCTAAAGACTTTACGATGATAATCTTTTAGCCGTGTAGTCGTGCGCACGTTCGCGACGTCGTCGACGACGCGGCAACAGCCCAGTGTCCTCTTGAAAATTTCTCAACGCAGGTATATGTATAGACCTACCTATATACGTATATAAAGGAAAAAATCTTATACGCGAAGACATCGGCACTTACCTTATGCCTGTATACGTATATATATATGTACTTGTTTATACATACACATATACTTTTCAGTCTACACGCCGCGCGCGCTCTCGATGCCAGAGGTGACGGCGATATTTCACGTATTTTACGAGGCAGACGTCCCCCGCACGGTATATAAAGGTCGTCGATGCCGCTGCTGTTGCTACTCTCTCTCTCCCTCGTCCGCACCTTATATTCTTCATCGCGCTTCGGTAGAACCGTCGTTTAATTGCCAGGCCGCGTAGTCTTATTAAAAACGAAACTCTCCCTTGTATATATAGCCAAGGGTAATAATCAAAGGACCTACTGTCTTTCTTAATCTCGGAGCAATTTCCTGTCGCTCTATATATATATACACTTTCTCCCAAATCCTCATCCTTGTCTCCGCGTAACAGAGACAAGAAGAAGATGTATATATATATATATATATATTTTACACGACGTGTATATATATCGACAGCTGATGGAAATCATCGGATGCACAGGCAGGCGTTATACTCACGCGCAGCCTCCGCGATCAGTCGTTTGAATTTAATTAATTATCAGGGATAATTGAACTTTCTGGTTGTGTGCGCTCGCCGCGCGTATATACGCTCGCGCGCGCGCGCAAGTGGCCGAGAGCGATTAACGCGAAACGTAATTCGAAACGATAATGTCCCGTGTCCGCGCTCTCGCCCGCCCGCGTATTATCGGCAGGTATAGGGAGGGAGTGGGTATAGAGAGGAGGAGGAGGAGGAGGAGGAAGAGGGAGATGGGAGAGAACCGCGGTCGGCCAGCGTAAACAAATTGTAACCACTGCGTGCACACGCGTTTGCCGATTGTATGCGTGTATGTGTCTATGTGTGTATATACAGAGCGTGGCCGCGGGTGGCTTTCTCGCTCTCTCTCTCTCTCTCTGATGGTATAGTAGTAGTAGTGCAGTGATATAGTAGTACTGCTGTTGTTGTTGTTGCTGCGCGTATGGGGTATTCGATACGATGTGTTTATACCAAAGTTAGTGTATGTGTGTGTGAGTCTTGAAGAATACGTTGAGTGTTTTTGACGGGGGCAAATGGTATTCTTTTTTAGTTTAGTAATGAATGTATAAATGGTACGGTGAATAATAATAATAATAATAATAATAATAATAATATGGTTAAGGAGATTGGTAGAAATTTAACAGTTCGGTATATCGAGTGAATTATATATCTGTAATATTATTTTTCGGAAAAAGAAATAATTGGATGATTAGTAGTTTGAGATATATAACTAACGATGAAACCTCATATCAGAGATACGTATATAAGATTTTATATGAGAAAAATTCGAGTGCAAATTTAGAACAGTAAAATCCAAGTAGCAACTGATATACAGTAGACATATACCGGTTTTTCCATCATTTTCCCAGTCTTATATCAATATCATTTTTTTGTTTAATATATACGCAACTATTTATTAACTACCATGCCGACCACACGTGTACAAGGAATTTATTGCTTTTTTATCGACACATTGATACCCCGCGATATTCACTAAAAAAAAAAAAAAAAAAAAAAAAAAAAATTATTATACTGCCGCAAGCCTCACGGAGTTCATTAGCCGTTAAGGAATATACTTCTTGTCAGTCAGTGAATTGTAAATTCAATTATCTCCCTCCACTAAAGCAATCCCTTCAACTTCTGTTTACTACTTTAGCGAAAAGTGTTCGGCGTGTACGATAGCAATAGAAGGAAAATCATATTATTCCGTAGCAGCCGATCGAATTATCATCGTTTACGTATATATTTACGCTCGTAACACATATAATATACATATATATTTATGAATCTCTTTTTTTTGAGATACAGAAACTCATTTCTCGACAAGGCCAATGGAAAAATATGCTTAATACCGTTACGTTGTTTACAACATTTTAATGACTTTCCGATGATTTCCTCTTCCACGCGGCGTCGATTCGCATTTTTAACACACGCGCATATAATTTTTCCGTAAACAACGCTTTTAATGTTCATCGATAAATATACAAAATATAACTGTTTATAAATAAATATTGCGTTTATAAAAAATATAAAAAAAGCAATGGGTCCACAACATATACAATTTATACATATATATATACACGCAGCTGATCCCATAAGCAAAATTTCAATTTCCACCATTTATCCATAAATGTATATAAAATTATCGAAGTATAACGACATTATCAGGCGGCAATTGTCCCATTCGCAGGTCTAATTTCATCGAGATTACTTTTGTCACTACAACCCTCTCCCCTTCCCCTTCCTTTTTCAACATCGTTAATTCGCTGTACAATCAGGTCGCATGCGCGTGGACTTTTAGCGATTAACCGGCTCATCGATCGTGCGGCGGCACAAGCCGATAAGAGCTCGTTCCAACGCGAGAGTAGTCGCCGCAAAATTAACACATTCTTCTCGCTCCCCTGCTGTCCCGTATACGTACACGTATATAGCGTATAGTGTGTATATATATATATGCGCGAGAACGAGAAACAGCGGGAATACCAGAAAGGGAGAGGCTGTAGATATAGGAACAGAGAGAGAGAGAGAGAGTGTGAGAGAACGTGTGGCGCGACAATCATGGAATAATGCCTCGTGGCCTGAGTCCGAAACGCGCGACGACCGTGCTGCGGTTGCTCGCTTCTCTGCCACTCTCTCTCTCCACACATCGCGCGCGGCCACCCGAATGTCGGAAGTGCCTCACAATTATCGCCGAATTAATTTGCGCGCGCGCGGCGGAAATCGACGTGCAGAGAGAGAGGTGAGCGCGAGGGGAACGAATTAGCCTCGCCCAAAGAAGTCGCTAGTCGAGTTGAGTCCCGTCGTTGTTCGTGCAGTAGTAGTAGCAACTTCTCCTCTCTCACTCTATATATATATATATATATTGTACAAAAAGCACGCGCCAGCCGATACATAAATTGCTCTCTCTCTCTCTCTCTCTCTCGAAGAGGAGGCAGAGGAGAAGGAAAAAAGACACGTGTGTGCGTAAGCGCGTGGGGACAATTAATAATTCGACGGGCGCACACGCTCCTCGGACAATTTGTCGGCGTGGAATTCGCGCGCGGTCTGCTTTTTGAGCTGCTACTGCTGCTGCTACTGCATGCGAAAGGTTGACAGTGCGCGCAGCACGCGTGTAGGACAGTCCAGTCGCGTATTTCAGATTTCTTGCGACGATCGACGAGAGCTCTGTAGTGTATATAATAGCGGGTATGGCAAGGGAGGGGAGACAGCACAGCGGGCGAAAATTGGATTTAGGGTTTTTTTTGCAATGGGATGGTGGTGGAGAGAGGGAGGAAAGGTATACAGGCGTGCGAGAGGAATAACTGCGCTTTAACGATTGCTATAGTGAATGAGAGGAGGAGGGGGAGGAGAGAGAGAGAGAGAGGGAGTTAATTTTATGGTGTTATTGTGCTTATGCTAATGGGAGGTATAATGGGAGTATGGGAATCGTGTATGGCTGCGCGAATGATTCTTTTTGAAGCTTAAGGGTTACGGAAATATCTTTGCAAGGTGCTGTGTGGTTTGTTTTAGAAACAATCGGTAATAACTTTTTGTATACGATTATTATACACAGTTGAAAAAAGAGTGTATTTGATGTACATAGAGGAATGTGACGGTCTCTATAGTCCGGACATGATATATTGGTGGACAACGACGTCCCACGAATTCCGATGATTGGTTTTTTTTATTTTAATCCCGTAATTGCGGAAAATGCCTTGAGAGTTGTTAAAACTCCGAAACATTATTTTCCTAACTTTATAATAATTTTGTTATTTAATATCTGGTAATTAGCCTATAGACCATTTACATACTACGCTCTGATTAGTACGGGTTTCACGCACTTGTACCGACATAAGAACATTGCTAGTTATTTTTATAATGAATCAACTCCGTTGACGCAATAATTTTTTCATAATTCTCTTTGTTTCTCTATAACAAATGATTCTGAAAAGACATAATTGGATAAAAGTTGAAAAAAACAAATAAAAACTGAAGATTAAGAATGTCGGTAATGTAGATTTCCTCACCCTTATCAGAACAATACGTTTCGACAGTTTTCTAAACCGCAACTAACCAATTCCAACGATCCTTAAAAACGCCAAAACATCCATTCCTCCCAATCGAAGAATAATCACCGGTAACCCTCACACACGATGGCAATCACCCTTTCGTCACCTCGACTCGTCCAACAAGGGCATAACGCGGTTGCAACCGCGCTGCACACGTGACCGCACATGGTAACTCTGATCGACACATCTCCGCTCCTGCTGCTGCTGCTGCCACCACCGACCTTGCCTCCTCTCTCTCTCTCTCTCTCCCCTCGCCATTCTATTCTACCTCGTATAAATCCGAGTCAATGCAAAGCGTCCGCGCGCGTTCGCTCTCGGCTGCACTGGCATTCCTCCGCGAGCGAGCCACATAAGCGATCCCTGGTGTATCCAGCCGCGTAAAGGTCGGACACAATGCTCGACTCGCTCGCGCGCGCACACATGTGTGCAACACACAGTTGCAAAGCGCGTCGTTCCGGAAGCGATAATGGTGTCGCGCTGACGTTAATTGCATCGGTATGCCCAATACCGAGTGAGGGAGGGAGAGTGTAAGCGTATATAGCAGCTACCACTGCTACGTTTACGCGCAGAGGCCCGTAAAGGGGGCCCTTTTACATCCCTGCAGCGTATACTCTCCTCGAGCTGACTTTTGGTCATAATATACGAAAGAGCGAATATAACGATTATACAACACGCCGTATATCTACGTCTCTCTCTCTCTTTCACTCTCTGTATATATATATACGTATGTATTTTAACGGAGCAATTTTTCGTTGTAAATCCCTTTTTATGGCCGCGAATTCGCGCTCGCACGCGGGAGAACAAGCCGAGTATGGAAGGTTTGAGTTCGCCAGCCGTGTGCGACTCTCTCGCGATCAATTAATATCCCGTAATGAGGACGTGACGTTATAGTCCGCGTTTGGTTCGCTCTCGTGAGCTGCACACACACACACACACACATACACTATGTAGCAGCAGCAACAGCAGCAGCACCACGTGTGTGATTTATCGGCGATGTAACGCGCGTGTGACGTGTGCGCTCTCTCGCGCTTCGTACTATCCGAAAGCTTATAATATGCATGCTCTCGTCCCCTGGATTTTCAAGCTCTTCGCGGGCCTTAAAAGTTACACGCAGTATATATATGTATATATACGCTCGTGTAAGGATATGCGTATATGAGACAGAACTGATTAATTTACAGTGGTGTCGATGCATTTTTCAAAGGTGCACTCTCTCGCACATATATATACACGCCGACGTTCCTCCTCCTCCTGCTGCTGCTATACGTGTAATCAGTCGACTATCTGTTATTTCGTTATATTCACCGGGCTTTTTATCGCCTGCTCGCGTCTATATACACGTACACATCTGTGTGTGTGTGTGTCTGCATATATATATATACACATATATAAACGACATGCGGCGGTCGGGTGTACAAGCGTCGAGCCATTAAAATATCGCGCGGGAGCCCCCGCGGGAACTTTCTCGCACGCGCGGCGAATTATTACACCTCGGCTATCGCGAAATACTTATTTCCTTATTAATTCTCTTTTCTCTCTCTCTCTCTCTTTCTTCTTCTCTATCCCTGCTGGTTTACTCTTTCTGGTTTGGACTCTGACAAATCCGTGGTCTGTGTGTGTGTATGTGTGTGTGCCACGAAAGCCCGATAGTATTTACGACGGAAATATTCAAATTCGGCGGGAGACGTACACGCGCGGCCCTCGTCTTTGTTTATGAGAGTGTGCGTTTTTCTACCACGAGAGGAGAGAGAGAGAGAGAGAGAAGGGTTTTGTATAATATGTACGATGTCGACTCCCTCTCTCTTTTGCTGTTTCTCTCTTACTCTTGAGGATATGCGTGCGAACTTTCAATTTTGCGAATGCATAATCAATTTTTCGGGGGGAGGGAAGCTATATTTTGAGTTTCTGAAAATTTTATTAGATATCGCGCGTGCAGGTTTTCTCTAGTTTATTATACTGCATGAATTGGAAATGATAAAAATCGTTTTACGTCTTTGTTCACTGATATAGAAAAAAAATGATTTTTGTTTATACTTATACATTTGTATATTAAAAAAGTATCATGAAATTTCGCACTTACGTAAGATTGAAATTAAAAAAAACATCGAGCATGTACACCTATACGTAAAAATACTGCTATATACTCGCACGTTCCCATCCCCGCGTGCTTATATATATGTATATACCATCAAACCATATAGGCCGCGAAATCAATTAATCGGTAAATAACCGCGCCACCGCACCACGGCGCCGCCGCGTGTACAGTCCAATCCTGCCAGCTCGCACGTGAAATTATTAACGACAGGTTAAGGATAGCGGCGCTAAATAAACGGGCGCGAGTCGAAGCAGCATCTGCCTGAAAGTGCACACAGGGTCTCCTTATACTCGATTAAGTTTTTCATCCTGGCCTGAGAGAGAGAGAGAGAGAGAGAGAGTGAGAGAGAAAGAAAAAGAACGCAGCAACCGTGTCTCACTCGCACGCGCGTGCAGCACACACGTGCACGAGAAACGTATTATACGGCGCGAGCAGCAGTTCCTTTTTTTCCCGCCTCAAAGTAATAGGCTTAATAAGACATTAAGATATCTGGGTATTTTTTCTCGTTAATATAACGAAGGTAGAGAGAGAGAGAGAGGTAGAAGTAGAAGAGAGAGAGAGAGAGGGAGAGAGAGAGTGAGAGAGAGAAGCAAGGAGCGAAACAGCGGAGGCGGGCAGGTATGACTGCCGCTGTCATATATAATAACAGCATAAAACAGATACGCGCGCAGGCGCGAGAGAAGCAAGAGAGAGAGCGAGAGAGCACACAGGGCTCCGCGAATATATTATGTTGCCGCGACTAATTTACGATTATAACGTACGTGTATAACTATCATTGTTGATATACTGCCCAGGGACGAACGAGCGAGCGAGCGAGTGAGCTTTGAGAGAGAAGGAAGGAGCGAAGAAAGAGAGAGAGAGCGAGGGAGAGAGCAGTAACACGAAAGGAAAGAGGAGAAAAAAGAGGAGGAGATGAGGTGCAACAGCCGAGACGCACGATGGCTCGGACCTTCTCTCTCAGCTCTTCCCTCTCTCTAGGAATGGCGAACAAGTGAATAAATTTATACGTTTCTTCGTGAAATTTTGCGCTTCGTGTCGTTTTGTTTGAAGGCGAGAGTAGAGAGAGAAATAGCGAGAATGTTGCTTGTGTAGCTTTTTGAATTAGGGGATGAGTGTTGATGTACTCGAAGAGAGAGAGAGAGAGAGAGAGAGAGAGAGAGAGGCGAGGTATGTGTATAGGTATGAGAAACACGAACGGGGTGGGCGAGGAGGAGTATAAGGAACAGGTTTTTCGTGTCAATCGGTTCGGAAGTTTTTAGTTCTTTATTGATATTGGATTGTGATTTAAGGGAAGATTAAGTGGTTGCGTGATGATGAAGCGATTACCGAGTGCTTATTCGCATTTCTCTCTCACTCTCTCTCTTTTTTATTCTTTTCGTTGCAATTGTGATCTAATTATCTGATCAAGTATGATTGCAAGTCGTTTTTTACACAACGAAAATGCGGTTCTACACGTAAATCAGAGAAAACATATCCTCGAGTGACTGTGTAATTATATAAGTAATCGAACCACCATATGAAAAACATTACACTGACTTTCATGTTTTATATATATATAAAAGATAGTTTTAAGAATGAAATATGAGTTTAATACAAAGAAACATAATAGTACTGAACCCCTCGGTGCATCCCTTATTCATTCACCTCAACCGCAACTTTTCCCCACCGACCGCAAATTCCACACGCACATACACACACACACAGAACCGCAGCTTTCCAAAATCAGCATTTAAAACAGCGCCGCCGCCAGCGACGCGTATATAAAGAGAGAGAGAGGAGGAAAGAGAGACTTCGCGAAGCAAAAACGTAAAGACGCGCGGCATCGAGCGAGGAACGATCGCAGAAACAGACGAGAGAGAGAGAGAAAGAAGGGGTATATAGAGACGGACAGACAGAAAGAGCAGCGACGGACACCTTTTTTCTCTCCTCTGCGTTCCCCCCCGTTCGCGAACGATTGAATGATCGGCAATTGCCGGCGATTCGAGTCGATTTCATTTGTGCAAGAGAGAGAGAGAGAGAGAGAGAGAGAACTAGTAACCGGTCGCGCGCGGCGGCGGCAAGTCCGCGCGGCGGCAGCAACAAGAAGTCGGAACGAATGGCCGGGGTCCGGTTGACCGATGACAGTTACATGTCAATACGGCAATGAAAAGTGGTCTCCTCTCTCTCTCTCTCCCTCTTACACATACATACATATACTCGTATACTTACACGTATGTATAGGAGAAGAGAAAAAGAGTAAAAGAGAGTCGAATGGAGACGTTCGACGTTTTACAAGAAACGCGAATCTGCCGGAAGCTTTGTATCGAATGAGAGAGAGAGAGAAAGAGGAGAAACCGTATAGAAAAGAGACGCACGCGTGCGTATATATACGTACCGCGTATATATATTCTTCTTTCTTCTTCTCTTTCTCCTTTGACGTCTCTTTGCGGTCGCGCGTGTATAGCCGCGGGGGCAAGAAGACAATCCCTTTTTCATGAAATTTCGCGTGTACAATAATTCAGAAAACTCGATAAATTCAACGACTCTGCGAGAGAGAGAGAGAGAGAGACGAGGAGAGGGACTATAGCTCTAGCTGTTGTTTTTTTTTGTCGTCGTCGAGAGAGAAGACGATGCCGAGCGTTTGTAATTCTTTGTAGCAGCGGTCGTATATGGGTTTTAGCTGTATACACCGCGAGAGACAATCGAGGCGGGAAAGTTTGAAAAATAAATAATAACCGCGAGGGCTTTGGTGCGGTAGGCGTGTTAGGGAGAGAGAGAGCGCGCATTAGAGAGGGGTAAAATAAAAAGGGTGATGTAGTAGTGGATTATTAATGAAAAAGTGCGTATATAACATATACGTGTACGTGTTTATACGTTTGAAACGATATTGAAACGGGGAAACGATAGCTCGGATCGGGTAAAATGTATACGCGAAAAAGATATACGCGGCATTTTGTTGATATATATATGTACGAACGTTCGTGTATGGGTTATATGAAATGTTCACTATGCGATCAATATTGACTTTGAAGTAGACAATTTATATTTTGAATATTAGTATAGATGGTAAACTATTATAGACGAGAGAAGTTCAATGCTGCATTTGCAACCGACATACCATCACTATCAATCCATTTAAAAAAAAAAAACTTAACCACCACATCTAATCTTCCATACGTCAACGTTCCAAATCCGCGCGTTTTGCTTCGATGACAAATTAATTCCCCCCCTTCTGCACAAAACTTCGACACCCACTTGTCCCATCCCCCACCACTCTCCCTTCTTACAACAACTCGCCCCGAGAGAAAGAGAAAAGAGAACAGGCTCCCCCGACATGAATCTTCCTCTAAGACTATACCTTATCCCGCGGATAAACAATAAAACAGATGCTCCGAACTTTCGAGGAGAGGCAAAAAAAAACACGCGATCGTATATATATATATATACATAGGGTGTCGAGACTCGCATATACATGTATATATATATACACAGATACACACGCATAGACAGGCACAAAGCGGTTAGAATGAAAAAGAGCCACACGGCCGCAGAGTGTTTAACAGATTCGAAAAATCAGCAATAACTCGCCACCGGGGGGATATATATACATATACGCACGCGTATACTACTAGCTTGTACGAGGGAGAGAGAGAGAGAATTTCTCGGTGAAAATCGGGGTGTCGCGAGAGAGAGAGAGCGAGGACGGTAACATCATTTTTCATTTTAATGGTAGCCCGAGATCCCCTCTCTCTCGTTCTCTCGGTCGTCGCGTTTATTTGTTTCTCTCTCTCTACTACGAGCGCTCGCTTTTTCTCCTTCTTCCCTCTCCCACCTCTTCCTTTTCACGCGCGGGTTCTCGATCCTCTCTCTCTCTCTTCGTCTTCTCGAGACTGTAGCCACAGAAGTAGCAGCAACAGCAGGAGCAGCAGCATCAGCCTTCCTTTTATCTCTCGGCGCGCGAACGTCTTAATAGCTCCTTTCTGCACGCGCGGAGGCCGCAAGCAAGCCTCTGGCGTTCGCGGAAGCCTCTCGCGAGAGGGGCTGCTTCTTTATTTACATTTTCTTTTATTTTATTCCTACGCATACCGCTCACGTATATATATATATATAAATACACTTTGCGTTGGCTAATTGATTCTTTTACGCTTTTTTGTTTCCACCCCTCTATTATTCTACGAGGTACTCTCGCGGACGAAAGGGCTTGTGCTTTCGGCTTTGGTATATAGCATTAGTTGGGGATAAGTGCACAAGTTGGTACGAATGACAATGTCGAGTCGTATAAGAGGGTATCAGTATAGAAAATTCGCACGGTTTGGATTATTCACGGGTATATGTATATAGTAAAAGCGTTGTATATATTTGATAGTCCGAATTGACGCGAACAATATACGCGCGTAATAACTATATTATAATACTGGCATAACAATATAGAAATGATTAGTTGTAATTATACAACGACGCGTGTGTATATATATATATGGTACACAACAAAAGTGAAATGTTCGAATTGCAATAATAAGATATATATAAAATTGGTTATATGTATGTATGTGTGTGTGCGTTTGTTATAAACACACACACACAACGTAACCGGAAACTGTATATAGCTCTTTTTGTTACACGCGCGCGCGTGCACGCGCATATACACGTTATTATATTAATAATAATAACGCGAAATGATTTCATTACAGACGGGGGGTAGAAATTGATTTCGCTATTTTAATTAAGTCGAAGCGACTTTTACAAGCTGTTGCGTTATTCGCAATCATCAAGTTTCAACTCTCGCCATAACCGACCGACACACGCACATACATAGAGCCGTGTATATATATATATATATACGCGTAATTCGAGCAAATATTCGAGCTCATGATAATTGCTGCGCTACACTCGTTGTTGTATTAAAATATCTTTTTATTGTTAGTAACGCATGACGTAAATCGTGCAGGTATATGTATATGATAATTGAACGAATGATATAATATGCGTATATGGAACTGATATAGAACTAGCGATCTAGTCGACATGTGAAAAGAGCAAAATCGGTATAGCCGTAAAGAAACAAGTTCATTTTACCGATCTGTATATAGTGTATATTAAAAAATAGGAAGTTAGTTGAATGAGATTCGAAAGCGCACGCAGTAAATTCAAGAATTAAGGAACTACTGACAAATATACGCAAACGTATATATATGTAAAGTAAATTTAGTTATCGAATTAACGTCGAAGCTTCATCCGATCGTCGGCAGTAGAGTGAAAACACATCACGGTATATATATTTGCGTGTAAACATCACAATAAGTTCAGCCCTTCGCAATATGTTATTAAAATCAATGGTTTTATGAAATATCAATTTGAAGCCCTCCCCCGGTATATATATATGGGAATTCAATGATTTCCGCAGAGTACGCGAAATAAGTAACAACAAATTTATCATCACTTTCTATTGCAATTAATTATCGAGCCCTGACCCCGAGAGTACACGCGAATGTAAACTTATACCGCATCACATATATACGATTTCACTGTATTACATTTGGTTATAATTCAGCCTCGTCAAACTACAAATCACTGCTGGGGATACATCGAGCATATGGGTTATTGTAACCGAGCATAATTAAAATAGTCTCTATAAATATCGTTTTACAAATACACGCACGTCTGCGTGCCAGCAGCAATCAAACAAACGTTATTGTATATTTTCCCCGTATATATATATATAGCAATAATTAATGATGTGTATTAAAAAAAAAGGGAAAAAAAACAATTCAGCCTGACCGGTAAATGAATTATCAAATAGTAGTAGTCGTCATCGTGTCGTCGTATAAAAAAAGCATTAGTACGATAAGAAATCGCGTCAAGGGTGGTGACGATTCGTCGTCGTCGTGTCAGAGAAGCGTCGCGCGCACTTAGTCTCTAGTATACGTCGTGGTGAGACAGTCGCGCCGGAAATCTCGAGCGCGTTTTTCCTTCTCACTGCGTCCCTCTGTCAAAACAATAATGGATATAACACCCTGAGTAAACGATCATCATCCGCGTTTCTACTTACAAATCAATCCCTCCTCTCTCTCTCTCTCTCTCTCTCTCTCTCTCTCTCTCTCTCTCTCTCGTTCCCTTGCTTTTACTCTCGCACTATTACACGTGTGTGTATTTGTCGAGCCTGATCGTACTGTCACGCGTGTACGTTTTTTTTTTATCTACGACCGTGTTTCTCGCTATTAATTGGTTCCTCTTTTTGGTTTCTTCTTCGGGTGTCAAGGTATACACACTTTTACTTGTCGGATTACACCGGTATACTATATGTACCATCGAAAACTCACATATGAGAGAGAGAGAGAGACGCATGGAATATGGAGAGAAGGGTCGTAGTAACAATGGCACACGAGCGCCCGCGAAAACTTTGATTTATCATTCGTATATATATATATATATATATACGGCGCCCCGGATTACTATTTGTATTGGGAGCGAGTGAGAGAGAGAGCAAGCGAACAAAATGTGCCATAATAGACGGTCATGTATCCCCTGTTCATTTTGTTTGTCGGCGATACTCTCTCTCTCGTTCTCTCCCTGACAAGACCGCTATACGCGTATACATATACACGCATACATGCCAAGAGAGAGCCGACGGGACATATATATACACCAACGGGGACAAGCTACCGCCGTGAGTGAGAGAGCGAGATGATCCATTAATTTTCTAATAACACGGGCAATTTCGAAAATTTACTTGGTCATACTCCTCAACGTTCTGCCCTGCCTGCGACTGCCTATAGCTGACTGTCGGGGTGCTTTATGGTTTGGGGTATGTCGGATTTATCATCATATATATACATATGTTGAATACACGACGCATAAAACGCTATATATGCGACGTTTTTTCTTTTCTTTCTTTTCGCATATTTTGTTATTGGGGGTTTTAGATAGACAAGATGTTATTTATTATTTTCTTTTGCATATATTTTTTGGTATATATAGAACAATAACGGTTTGGTTTCAAGTGTCATCGTCAAATTTTCGCAACCGTAGAGTGTTGACTTAATGTGCAACATAAAATTAACAGGAACAAAGTAACCCTCACAATAATAATAATTCCAACCTCATTTCACCAGAACCTAAAACTACGCAGCGGCGCATTGAAAAATTTATCGAATCGCAATAAAACTCCACGTCCGCATACACAAACACACTTGAATATTCCCAACAAAAAAAAAAAGAAAAAACGAAAAAAATACCTCCGCATATCGGACAAAGCCACTCTCGTCACACTACTGCCTACTACTCTACGCTATATTTCCGGTTACAACCGAGCGATTGTTACAAAACTCACGTGTACCTATATATAGGCGCGTGCGCGCTTATACTCGTCGAATTATGTAAACCTTTCATCTCTGCAAACAAGAATAAAAGACCATGCGCGGCCCGCAAAAAAAAGTTAACGCGTGCTACAGCTTCCGTATCCGTATGTATATACATACACATTCGCGAAGAGAGAGAGAGAGAGAGAGAGAAGCTACCGTGCGCACGTCATTTTGTGCAATGTGTATATACGTCTATATATATGTATATACATGTATGTATACGCGGTGTTCTGCGGTACACATTGTTAGCGTGTGGCAACCACCACCACCATGTATCGTCGTCCCTCTCTCTCTCTCTCTCCCTCCTGTCAGGACGTTGTATATTTTTTGGATCGCGATTTAGTGTGATATACGACGGCGAAGGGCTTTGCGCGCGTTACGCGGGCTATAGTATAACGCGGGGGGTGGTGGACTGTGTGTAGCACGTGAGCGTATATTGACATTTATCCCCCGAGTTCTCGCATGTGCCAACGCGCGGACGGGACAACACGCGAAATCGACGACTAACGAGAGAGAGAGAGAGAGAGCGAATAAAAGTATCACGAGGATAGTCATGGTGGTGATGAAAACAACAACGAAAAAAAATAACAACGTGTCGTCTTCGGTATAATTCCTCAAACTGTTGAAAATTTACTTGCCACGCGCGGAGGTTGACAAACGACGACAACGGTTAATCTCGTGTATATGGTTGCGCGTGCAGCTGCGGGAAAGAGCTAATTCGGTGGTATGTATAATAAACGTCGTCGTGTATCGATGTAAGTGATTTTTTCTATAACTATATAGCGTGTCCTATATACTAGTGCTATAGGAGCTTCCGTCGGTTCGGCTAATTCTGGGACCCGCGCGCGGTCGTAAAGTGTATCGGAACGCGCAAAGGGAGATACGTATTATATAGAAGCCGCGTGCGTGTAAGGTTACCCCTCTCTCACACTTTCGAGATCGTCGTCGCGCGTTATGTACGACCTTTGTAACCTAAAATACAAACAGCCTGCTGCTGCTGCTGCTGCTTGTTGTATCAGTGGGTCAGGATGATTTGTCGAATGTGTATAAATCATTATGGGCGCGCGCACGCGCGAGATATATTTTTATCCCGTTGTACGTGTGGCTCCGGAGGAAAGGGATATATATGTGTGTGTGCATTTTCTGATATGGGTGTGTAGAGGGGGAATGGTTTAGTCTGGTGAAATTGATGGTAAGATGGAGAGAAGGAAAAGGGTATACGGATGTGAGGTTAGTTACGAGTGTGAAGGTGGTAGTGGTGAGGAAATTGTAGATTTATAGTAAATAGCGTGTATTTTTAGAAATTTTATAAATATAGATATATGTGAAGTGTTAAAATAGATATATAATTGGTGGGTTTATTTCTGATTATTTGTTGAAATGTGAATTACAAAAATTGAAAATATTAATTCTTTATAACCACGATTATTTGACCTTTTCTGTTTACCCTCTTTTTACAAATTACTACAGTGCTGTGTGTGTGTATATATATGTTGATCGTAAATTACTTGTAAATATTAAAAAGAGAAATTATATAACGTCGAGTATGGATATTGCAGCAAACACGATTTAATCGTGTACATAAATGAATTCGAACATTCCAGGAAACGAAGAATAAAAAATAAGGTATAAACTCGCAAATTTGTTGCTACACGGTTGCTCGAAAATTATAAAAAATATTTCGCGGAAAAAAACATGGTGTTCAATATTTATCCGTCAACGTCTCTTCCAGAATCGTTTGCGATATGACTTTATAATTTGCTACCAACGTCAGTCATAACTTTTCGCAAATTATCGCATGTGTTTTGAGTTTTGTACTAGTCTAGTTACACTCTGCAGAGCTTCAAATTTGCGCTTGCGCGTTATCATCTCGATTTATCAAAGCCATAATTCCTATGATCGTTATACGTGTAACAATAATATGCGTTAATTTCGGCATCACAAAATATGATTACTCACACCATCTATAACTATGATATGTGATTGTGCGTTTAATTGTTACAGGTATCGTATAACTGCTTTCTATGGGTAACCGGTTACATCAGTTCTATAGCCTAATTTTATTATTTACATTATTTATCGATCGTACAAATTATCTTCACTTTATATATAAAATATATAAAAAAAAACCACTTTCATCCCAATTCTCGTCAAAAATTCATCCGGTATTCGCAAAATTTTCCACAACACAAAATCATCACCAAAACAAGTCGCCACCATTCCAACTGATTCCATCATCTATATAACCTAATTGAAATAACCGGCTATAACTTTAAAAAACCGCATCGAAAACCCCCATATCTAATCCATCTTCTCACCCGTATATATCTCAACCCCCAAATGTCACCCTTCGTCCTCTATTTTTCCACACGATCTCTTGGTACGGCTTCCGATATCGATAACCATCCCTACATCACACCACACTCCTCCTCCCTTAACTCACCTCCTCACCCTCTCTCTACACTGTACGGGTACGGGCCGTTCGAACGAAGGTTCTATACGTATATATACACGCGCTCGCGCTCTCGTCGAACCTCGCTACTACTCTACGTTGCGAGAGAGGGGTTGGAGAAGAGAGAGAGAGAGAGAGAGGAGGGTGAGGGGCATCAGTCAAGGGATTAGCGGGATTAGACCTCGAGGGGGACTTGTTAATTGCTCGGCTGGCCGGCTAGGTGCCAGCCGGTCGCACGCACGCGTGCCTCGCGTATATGCTCTCCTGCTGCTCTCGCTCTCTCTCTCGCCTCGGGGAACCGTATGCGAGTGAGTGAGAGAGAGAGAGAGAAAGGAGGACGCACAAATCACGACCAGAGTTACGGACTTAAGGAGGGCTTAAACTCGCTTCGGCCGCAAGAGCCGACACATGCACGATGCTGCTGCTGCTGCTGTTGCTGCTGCTGCATCAGCCTCTGATCGGTAAGCGTGCGCGTGCCGGTCTTCTGCGTGCTTGTGGTTCTCAGAAGGAGAGAAGGAGAGAAGGAGAGAAGAGAGAGAGGTACTGTAGGAGAAGGAGGAGCAGAAGGAGGACGATGGTGTGTTTTGGGGTTGAGAGTGGTGACCTTATGGTTGAGGTAATAGACAGAGAGAAAAGGTTGTTTCTTTTTTTTTTGGAGGACTGATTAATTTTCCGGACCACTTATTTTTCACGCTGTCAAAGTCGTTTTACCTGTATCATATACGGAAGTAATTTGGTTCCTTTCATATATCAATTGTGTTTATCATATTTTTCGAGGAATGTAAAAAAGGGTAAGAAAAAAAAATATTTAATGACGTACGGGAATAGAAAAGTATTTTTATTGCGTTGTAATAGCTGTACTTAATGTTAGCGCTGCAACAAAAGTACAAAATCAAATAACTCTCTCAGCAATTTAATCACAATAATCGTTCATCAGTATAACATGCTCGTAATTTTCCATCATTATAACATTGTCGCATCTCACGTATATATATATACGCGTGTATATATACAACTCGATTTATAACCTCGTTTTTAACCTCTTCCCCCAAGAAAAAAATAAACGAACTCACCTTTATAATCGGCGCTTACTCAGAGGTCACACTATTAACCAGAGAGAAGACCTCGTGTACCACACGGCCAAGTGCGTAAATTACAAAACTCTCGCGCGCGCGAACCTCTCGGCACGATTTCCACGCTACGTACCCTCTCCGATCTCTATGAATTTGGCCATCGCCAGAACCCCGAGAGAGAGAGAGGACGACGTCGCATAGTTATTTACGCGTAGTATTATTCAAAATGACGAGTATAAACGTCAGCCTGGTCGATTTACAGTGGATAGTGTGGTCTCTCGGCTCTGTCCGCGCGCCGCACTGTGCGGACAGTCGAATGGAGCGAGAGCGAGAGAGAGAGAAGGAGAGAGACGTCTGCATTAGTGGATCGTCTTTCACGAGGATTCGACCGTTAAGTCAGCGCGCGGCTGTGCGTATATGCTATACACTATACAAGTCAACCGCTAGCTATATACCCGCTTACCGATAATATCCCAGGACCAGCAGCAGCAGGAACACCGTCGTCACCACTGTTTCTTTTTTTTTTCGTTGTGAACATCATTGTAAATCTTTTGGTTTACAAGCGAGCGTTCGCGGAATCGTGATACTCTATGGGATATTGCGGGAACGTTGAAGGAGTACGGGGGGAGATATTTGGAGTTTGTAAAATTGCACGATCTATAATAGCGCGGAACGTAACAGTCAATTGTATTTCAAGAGAGCGGGAATATTTTGATGATATTTCGTCAAATCGTTATACGTAATATTAACAGTGTGTGGGGTTGAAAGAGGGAGGTAAAGGGTGCGATAGTGCTTTTCAAAGTTAACAGAGAACACACGCACGAGTGATATTCGCGTGCTGAAGATAATTAAAATTTTATTGCGACACAATAAAATTATTAGTTGACGTGCGAGAGCCGAAAGTGCAAATGCGACCGGAGTGAATTTAGATATAAAGTAAATGGTCGAGAGTATGCAGCAGCAGCAGCAGCAGCTCATTTTAACGGACTATCAATCCACGCGTTTATTCGACCGTTGCATAGCGTTTACGGACTCTGCTCTGCTCTGTTGCGAAGCGCTTTTTGCCGCGGTTATAACGTGATTGGTAAGAAATTAGTTCAACTGCGGATAAAAAAAAAGGAGAGAAGGAACAGGTACGAATATACGCGGATGTGATACGATTAATCGAATCGTTCGTTCGAGCTACTTTAATAATTCCTATATACACACGCAAAAGTCGCAGCGAGCGCACTACTACTCGACACAGAAATAAACTCACGGCCTTATCCGTGTTGTATAGTATAGCGCTATATACCACTACCGTATGAACAAATAAAAGTGAATACAGGGGCCGAGCACTGGCTCGTCGAGAAGTAATAACGTGCTGGAGAGAATCAAGAGAGAAAGAGACACAGATAAGAGCGCGTAACACAGGATAGCAACAAGAGAGAGAGGGAATGAGTGAGAGACAGATGGCACAAGGCAAACAAAACTGGATTCGTTAACTATATTACACGTTGACACGCCGCGTTGCTGTGTATAATAATAATAATAATATCGTATTCGGAGCACGCAGCGATCACACATCCCCGTCCGAAATCGAGGACAACTATTACACGAGAGAGCGAGAGAAAAAAAAGAAAAGAAACTTTACTAATAAGTGGCTATACAGCGCTATAGTCGTCGAGGTAATCTCCACTCTCTCTCTCTCTTTCGGACGCGCATTGCCGTTTACTAAACGACTGTATAAGCGTTGCCGAGTTATATCATATTATATATATATATATATATATATATATATATGTTCATCCCACCCCTCAATCTGTTCCTTCTTCTTTTTTTTCTCTCCGCTCGTATATACGAGATCTATATAAAAGAAGAAACAAGGAAAGACAAGAAAAAAAAGTTGATGACGACGGGGGTGAGACGAAAACGTGGATAAAATGCAGAGACATTCGTTTAGTAATGATATATCGATTACAGCGATGACACCGACTATAGAATATGTATGTGTGTGTGTGTGTATTATAGGGCGAGGAATCAAGGATAAAACCCTATAGGATAAAAGAGGCGGTGGGGGAGAGAAAGAAAAAAGAGATCTAGAGAGTATACGTAAGGTTATGCGAGTATACGCACACAGCGGTTGTATATATGTATATGTGGGTGGGGGGGGAAAGTGTCCGGTGAACATACTGCGGCGGCATATGGTCAAGCGAGTACGCGGACCACGATAACCACCCCGCGATAATACTCTCGAGAGCCGCAACAACTCTCTACTACGTATACGCGCCCGGCCCGCGCTTTAATCTGCCCTCGTTAAAAATCCCGCCTGTATAATCACAGCTACTGCCAACTTTCTCTCTCTCTCTCTTTGCGTACACACACACATACATGAGGCGTGTATATATGTACACACGTGTAAGGGTACACATACTGGCCATCGACTATACTGTTTGTTTATACGCGCTGGAGCGAGAGAGAGAGAGAGACCGAAACCACCCATATGTGTGTTGGAGTATATGTATGTGTGCACGTCTCTCTCTAAGCTCCTCGCGGGGCGAATTATCGCTAGGCAATTTGAGTGGGATCTTGATCCCCTCACCTCTTGCCGGACACACATACATACATACAGACACATACGTTTAGAGAGGGTATATAGAGGATACGGAGAGAGAGAGGAGCTTTACGACGACGCGGTGAGCAAATTGAGCGTGACGTCTAAGGTGCGCGGGAAAATGGAGCGCGAGAAGAGCAGCTCTTCTCTCTATCTCCCCCTTTCTCTTCCCTACGCGTGCGCTTGTAAAACAAAAAGGCCGATTACGTGGCCGCGCAACGGTGAAATATATATACGCGAAAGGGCGGCACGAAAGAGGCGAAGACACACGCACAATAGGGTAATTTTCACGCGAGATTTGGGAGCCGATCTTTCGCACATATATATGTATATACACGCAGGGATGTATGTACGTATATGTATAGGTGTGAGATACGAGCTTCGCGAGCGGAACCGTTTCAATGTACCGAGGCGTTTGTTATTCCCCGGCAGTTTGTTATTCACGCGCCTCGCGTATATATATATATATATATATATACGGTGGCGGCAGAGGATCGTGCGGCTGCTGCTGCTGCTCGGACCCCCGCTCTCGACAAATGGCCGCGCGTTGGATATAAGCTCTCACTATATGTGTGTTTGTTGTCCGCATACGAGAGAGAGAGAGAGAGAGAGTTGCTACTACTTCTTTCATCGTATATGTGTTTGTATATGCGTGTATATATGTATATATAGAGTCGAACAATAGGCGGATATACGTATGTGTGGACCCGAATTTGCTCGTTCGTGTGTATATATACGTCTCTCTCTCTCACTCTTTTTTTTTTATTTTGGCAAGAGAGGGTGTAGAGATACTCTCACCACAGGAGGTTATTTCTTCTTTTCTTTTCCTCTCTCTCGTATACATACGGTCTCTGTTGTGGTATATATTTACGTCGTCACGGTGTATAAGGATATCGCCACGTGTGTGTCGTTTAACAGAGCAATACGACGCGAAGATAAAATTCATCGGTGCGTAATAACGATTTTCACAGGTTTTTTTTTTTATAGAGATGGTGGTTTGTTCGGCTTAATTGGGAGCAGAGATGTTGGTAAAATATATACACGAATATAAGGCAATTAACCGTATAATTTCGTGTGTTATAAACCGACGAGGAGGCGTTGAGAAAATTAATATCGCGACACGTACCATAGAGCCGATCGGTATGCGATTATAAGCTGCTCCTGTCGTCGACTGCATGCAATTTAATCGCGTGACGATCGGTTAACGTATATAGGCGCCAGTAATATATAGTGTATGTATATTTTCTCATGAGAGTATAAAAACTTACGACATCTTATATATACTCGTATACGATATATAAGTGTATCTCACACCTGGCGATGAGCAGAAGAAGAAAAGAAGCAAAAGAAACCTCGATCGTGTCACAGTCGCGGCAACGATTATTGCATGGGTTTTCTGTATATATATATACAACGACATTCGAAATCTCGTCGCAGGTACGTCGTTAACGACAGATATAACAGGGAAAGAAGGAGAGTCCGATGTCGCGCGTCGTCAACCGATAGGGAGAGATAGAGAGATAGAGAGAGAGAGAAAGGAGCAAACAGAGAAGCGATGGTTACGTGTATATATATATCCGTGAACGAGAGAAGGCTTCGACGTGTCAAGCGGCGATTTGTAGGATGAGCGCGCGCGCGCGCGGGCCGCTCGCATCGCGGAGATTTAGCCGTGTAATTGGCTCAGCTGGTGTTGACGCGATCCTATCATCAATAGCTCATCAGCCGCCCTCGGGAAACCTGTATCCTCTCTCGCTCTCTCTCTCTCTCTCTACGGTAACCTAACACATACACTCTCTCCCTCTCTTGCGTATCTCCCCCCCCCCTCTCCACGTTTTACCCTTGTTCGTATACGCAGGATTCCCCTATGTATATATACCAATACCTCTATTTTACCCTCAGGCGTAAAGTCACCACGAGGGTAAAAACAAATCGCGGGAAATTCAAATCAATTCAATGCTAGCCTCGCGACGTTACTACATACATATATATTATAAAACCAGGTGTATACGCACGAGTGTGAAATAAAAAGTTATATACTACTACTACCCGCGACTATATACGCTATTATTAAGATTCTTCTTCCAGCGACGATGATCACGGTATAGTCACTGTATACTTATATACTGTCGGATGAAATGAAATCCGCAAGTGGTGCGGCGGCGGCTGCGGCGGCCTGAGACGAATGCTACTACTTCGCGGCAGTGTTAATCCCGAGAATTATGCGGCCGCGTTAAGATGGCCAGATTTATCTGGCTAAGCGTGTCGACGCGGTCTTGTCGTACGGGTGTGGAAGAGGAGAGAAGGCGCGGAAAGAAAGCGCTAATGCTTTAGCTCTCATCCCAATATATGTATATAAATACATCCAAGGGATGCTGTGCGTACGCAATCGACTTATATAAACGCGTCCCCCCCTCTCTCTCTCTCTCTTTTTTATATTACATTCAGTGTGGCTGTGTGTGTATGCGTGTATATATATACGAAGCGTGTTTTATTATACACGCGCACGCGAACCTGTGGTTATTCTTCGAAGAGAGGCGGGGTTGGCCTTTTCGATTATTCAAAATGGCTTTTCCCTATTTCTCACCGTTTATATATATATATATATATATATATTTTCCTCTGTATATGTATATACGTATACATCGAAAAGCCGAAGCTCATTTCGTACTCCAGTCCCGTGCAAGCCCGAGGATTTGCGAGGGACTGACCGTCAGTTGTATATATATATATACGTATAGCAGGTTAGATTTCGTTGGCTATACTGCTTGCTTCTAGCAGCTTTTTGTGTCCGTTTTGCGCTGGGATGATCCGCACGTACAATAAACTAAAGTCTCATCATCTGTGGGGATTTCGGTCGCGATAACGTGCCGCTACCGCGCGCAAACGCCTCCTTCTCCTTCCTGTCGTCCCTTGGGAGACGTTGTTGTAGTCTTCTCACTCTCTCTCTCTTGCTCGTGGGTTTCCTGGCGATTCTGACCAACAACGCGTACTATATATACGTATATCTATGTGTATGTGTGTGTAGGTGCGGAGAACGTGTCCGAGGGATTAGTACGGACGAAAACAGGGTGACGCCGTGTGACCGCGGATCAGACTCGAGCGCCTTTTAATTTAGACAAATCGTTCCGATTAGCATAACGGTATAAATTATGGCTTCACCGACCGCCAACGCCGCAGTTACGCCAGTCAACGTGCGCAGCTCGCGTGACGAGTGCTGTGTATATATATATATAGCTGCGTGTATTAGCCCTTCATCTCCCTCTCTCTCCTCTCTCTTTTGGTTCGGAGCTTGCACGGACCTTCTGGTAATTCGCACCTCCCCGTGTGTATATCTGTATAGGTGTAGAGGGGGGCCAAGTAAGTTTCTTGTTGGCTTTTTCAAAGTTGGATTGTTAAAACAGGGTTTTGGTTCTTCATCAGGGTTTTTCAGGACTGCGAAGGGCGATTTTTCAAATTCGTTTTATGGATGTATAATGGTGATAAATTCGTGGAAATGTCACCGATGCAGAAACAAAATTATACTACCAATAATATTATAATAATGAAATGTAAGCGATCAAGAATTTTTCTTTTTTTTTGTGTTCTCGCATATATATAATGAAAGTACAGTACGAGCGAGATTGTACATATATTTTTGGATTCTCGGAAAAGCAATTATATACGCGTCCTTAATACATTTATGCTACATACATACACATACACACACACGGCGACAACGATAAAACTTACATTGTCTCACTCTAATTAGCGGTAAATTTTTCGTCCGCTGTCATCCAAATCTCTAGTTTATTACATCCCGATGCAATTTGCATTCGATCGTTCGCCCATACACACACACACACACATTTATGCACACGGGTGCAGTGATTATATCATTTCGAAGCACGACGATATAAGATCCATGCCGTAAAGGACCATATTTAGCAAAAGTGTATTTATTTTATGACAAAGGAGAGGAAAAGATAATCCCCGCGAGAATGTCAAAAAGTACAAAAAACGCGAGAGATCCGAGTATTAATAATCGGCGTCGAGAAAAGTATACCACGAGACAGAGAGAGAGAACCTCCCAAAAAAGGAGTGTCGGCACGAGAGTATATATATATGTGTGTGTGCACACCGGTCGAGCGAGTTCGTTACATTGTAATCAAATTTAGACACTTTATTAAAAAATATCCCGCACCCTTCGTTCTCTCTCTCTCTCTCTCTCACTCGCATAATCAAGCCATGCGTCAGAGCCGCATAAGAAACTGCTAATTGAACGCGCGGCTACCGAATCGACGCGTCCTCCAGTCAGCAGCGTTCAGTAAAAGAGAGCGGCGACTCCCTAGCTTTTCCCCTCTTATAAGCTCCTACCTGCTCTTCCTTTTTTTTTACCCTCCTTCTTCTCCTTCTCTTCGCCTTCTTATACATCTCGTTCTCTCTCTTTCTCTATACCCGCGCTCGGCTTATCTGCAAATGCTCGCCCGCAGTTGTATATATATATATACACACACAGACACATACATTTACACACGACGAGAGCAATACCGGTAAAGTGTATGGGCGGAGAATACGCGCGCGATTTCACCGTCCTTTCTTTTCCTGTGTGTATATATATATACGCTCTCGTTTTATTCGCCTTAATTCGCCCCGTCGGCTTTTACTGCCTCTCTTTGCCTGACGCTTCTCTCTCTCTCTCTCTCTCTCGAGCTTTGACGCCGCTCGCGCCGATATCGTTCACTGCTGCTGCTGCGTCCCGCGCATTTGCATCGGCAATGTACACGCCTGGTATACATAGATATTGCAAAGCGCGTTTCCCCGAGCTGCTGCTGCTCGCCACGTTTTATTTATTTTTGTTCTTTTTTCCATTTATTACGCGCCGTGGCGGCCGTGGTGGTAGGGGTTAAAAAAAAAAAAAAGTTTCCAAGCATATTTTCGAATTATCCCCGAGGCGGCCAATCTGTATTTATTGTCGGATTTTTTTCACCCACTCCCCCTCCCCCCCTCATACTACCCTCCTCCTCCACCTCTCACCGTACTTCGAAATCGTTATATTTCGTTTTTTTTCCACCCGCGTGTCGCCGCGTACGATGACCATTTTTTGCATTGCGCCAAGCACCGAGTGGTTTTCGACCTTTTCAATAACGACACAGCATCACGCGTATATATACATACTATATGCTATATATATTTTTTTTTCACACGCACGCGCGCGTGCAGGTACACACGTGCTTTAACGAAAGTGAGAAAAAAAAATCTTGAGGCCAGACCAATTGACATTTTACAAGCGACGACGACCTGGTTACAGGGAAAAATAGCGCAAGTATTTTCGATGCTATTTCGTATATTTGAATAGCCGTGGAAGTTGTTCGCGAACATTAGTAGAACGATTGCACGACATCGATTTGTCGATTTTATATTTGTCGTATATATAGGCGTAAGGAAGGTTTATAAAATGACCGCGTTGCGAGAAAATTAGTATGTACGTATAGATCGTTAACGATCGTGATCGTGCCGTGTTTACGGACTGAGATACATATATATACACACACGTACACACGACAACAACGACGATCGTTGAAGAATCCGTTGAAACTCGTTCGATTCCTTGAGACTAACTGACTTGACTTCTCTCTCGCGATCTCGAGTCTCTCTCGTTGACGTTAACAGTCTCCGATCGATTGCGTCCTCAACTTTCATTTCATTCTTTCTCGTTCGTTTCAATGCAGTCCCCCCCGCTCTCTTGCTAATGGTTTTTGCGCTTGTCGTTCGCGTTGGAACACGGGCCGTGTTCTGCGAGGTGGAAAATGTGACCGGCTTGCGCGACGAGTCGACTATCGCGCGGTTAAACAAGTATGAATTGAAGAAGAAGAAGAAAAAAAAGAGAAGTATAAATTAAGTCGTATACGATCGGCGTTGATTGTCGTTTACGGGAAGTGGAAGAAGACGCAGGCGAGTATGGAGATAAAAAATTCATACTAAGGTTGCGTGCAAAAAGTAGTTGTGACCGGAGATGGTTAAAGATATATATATATATATATAGAGGTTTGTTTTCCGAAATATCTTTATCAAAAAAAAAGAAGAAACATTGGTATACATGTATTTTTTTGGAAAGGTATTCTGAAGGTTTTATCGAAAAACAAAAAAAAAAGAAAACATCTCAGATGCCGAGCAACGAATTGCTTCCGAATAATATTCACTTTGTACATAAAAATATATATATCAGACATTTAACAACGATGTGGGATTACACGAATAATCCTCCTCCATATCCTTTCCACGCCGATAAAAACTTATACAAAGAAACCAAAATCCTCGGTTTATCGACACTTTCGAAAAAATCGGCACACACACACACAGAGAGAGAACCATATCAAAAGCCATCAGTCCTAATTCTCACGTCTCGCGCTGCCGATCCCACATTCGAATACACATTGCAATAAGCGGGCATTAAAAATTCACGCGCACGAAGTCCCAAGATATATAAATTTTACCGAAAAAAGAAAAGAGAATCCCAGAAAGAGAAAGAGATAGAGGAGGGAGCAAGACATTGAGTAAATAAAGTTCGCGAGGCAAAATGTTTGGTCGTTCAAAGTAATGCGAATCGCGGAGAAATTATGAGAGAGAGAGAGAGGGCAAGCGAGAAAGAACCATGGACGCGTATAATACACACACACATATAGGTGTACATATAGGTACGCGTATATAAAGCGAGGGAGCGAAGTGGGTACTAAAGACAGCGAAGACAACATAGAAATCCGGTTCGTCCGTTTCTTATATGGCCGAGAAAGAGCAAAGAAGAGAGAGGGGGACCAGAGAGAACCTCGAGGAGAAGAAGAACACTTTGTATCCGTATTCATGCGAGTAATCCCCCTTTCATCGGCGATTCTGCCACTCTTAAAAGGTCTCTCCGCGCGCGCGCGCTGTGCAGTGCGTACAGGCACGCGCAAGGTACTGTATATACGACTATTTCTTCCTTTTCTCAACACCCGACGACGACGACGAGAGCGCATGCAGAGGGAGGAAGAATGGAAAGAGAGAGAGAGAGAGAGAGAGAGAGCTGAGCGCGAAAGGGAAAAAGGCATACAACGCGTTATATATATAGAGAGAACCTACACACACATATACGTGCGAGAAAGAAGAAGCCTTTTCGGTATATAAGGGAAACGGGTTGCGCGCGCCTCCGCGCTTACCGATCGTTAAAGCGTATATATATACCCGCCGCGCGTCGCGTATTTAGTGGCAGACTTTACGATCGGCTCGCATGGGATTTGGGGCAGTGATAAAAAGAATGCACAGCAGCAAAAGCAGCGTGCAGGGATATATATGTATACATACACACACGGCGCGCTGTCTTGTTTGTCATAGGACACGACGTGATTTGCGTCCCCGGTGGTAGTGCGGTGGCGATCTCTTGCACGTGTATATATATATAGTTGACCGTTAAATCCCGCACTTGATCGTTCTCTCCTCTCTCTCTCTTTCACCGCCGTCAGAGGCTTGTTAAAACAGCGCCGAAGGTTTCGTCGTTCTTTTACCGAACGCGCGGATCGTCTCTCATGCGCATGTATATATATATATATATAAATATATATATATATATATATATATATATACATGCGCCAGACAAGACAGAGAGAGAGAGTATCAGTAGCAAAGTAGAATGAGGCGAGGAGAGAAGAAAAGACGAGAGAGAGAAAAAAAACGAGTAGCTGTCAGTTTAGAAAGAAAAGAACGAGAAGAGAAGAAAAAAATGGGGGAAGGGAAGATGTATAACGAGGCCGCGGGTGGAAAAATATCGACGTCTGTTGCTTGCTTGCTTGCTTCCGCAAAGCTTTATAAATATTGTATCCCGAGAGAGAGAGAGGGAGGTAAACGCATAGATATAGGGGAGGAGAGAGAGTTGCTGTTATACTGTGTTGCACGATAATGTCGACTAAAACGCGCGCACACTCACCCTCGCGCGTCTCTCGACCCTCGGATATTCAAATGTCAGGGGGCCGCCGGGATCAGTCGCTTGACACATTTTAGCGTCTCGAAATATTATTATTTGCGCCAGCGACGATGCCTCTTCTGTTCTCGCGGCTCAACTCTCCTGCGTGCGATCTCTGACTTGTACACGAGAGAGAGAGAGAGAATGGGATCTTATGCAGATCTTTTTATTCGTCGCTCAGGGCTTAACGATTCAATAACCGATCGAAATATATACGTATATATATATATATATATATATATAGATTTCGCTTGGTGATTTTGCATGAAAAGTATAAGCTTGTGTTCTCTCTCTCTGCCTCGTCGTGATATTTTCTATAGGGTTTCCTTCGTTTCTTTTTTTCTTCTTCTTTTTTATTATATATTCGGTAGGCGGACAAAGTTGCAGGACGGATATTTACAGCGGGTGGATGGATATTGCGGTGATTGTGATATGAGCGGTAGAGAATAAACGAAGGATTAGAGAGGGTATATATATGTATATATATGAATATAACTGTGTGTGTACGTATGTGTGTATGCGTGAATATCGAAAATGGAAATGGAAATTAATAAAAATTCGATTATGACAAGTGCCAGGGACGAAAAGAGAGAGAGAGAGAGAGAAAGCAGTAAAGTTTAAACGGTATTTTTTTTTTCATGTCGTTCGTAAAATCGTTATTAATATTTTAGTAATAATATATATGTATATAATTTTAACAAATCCTCGAGTAATTAAAAAGGTTGAACGAGAGCGTAAAGCGAGCGTGCGCTGTCGGGCAATATTTTAATTGTGGTTTACAATGGTTCCCTCCGAAAAAGAGGTGAAAAGAGCAGCACACACTCGGCTGAAATTCTTTTGAATATTAAAATTAATAGTTATAACGAGTATTTATATATATATCAAGGCTTTAAATGAAGGATTTTCATTTTCAACAGTTGTATCATCATGCTTTTATGAAATAAAAAAAAAAAAAAAAACCGTGAAAAAATTACACGAGCTTTTTATACTTATCGAAATCATGGTACAGTATTAATAATAATACGCGCGCGCGAACATATATATGGATGAATTTTGCAAGCCATGTAACAACGCAGACACATGCCCATATTAATTAACCGATTCGTAGAATTTTGGGGCGAAACGAGGGCGTATGAGTTATTATTGGAAAAGAGTTGAATATACATTTATAATTTCATTTCGACGTTAATTATCTGTAAGTCCGCACGTATACATAGGTATATACGTGTACATCAACATTGACGCAGATACGCGGAGAGAGAGAGAGAGAAAAAAATAAATAAACGAACCGAAAAAAAACACAACATACGGCTAATGTTACCAATTTGAATGATAAATGATGCTCGATGTCCCTCAATGCTTTCCAAACAAAAAGAGCGCTCTGTACATAAAAAAAAAAGATGAACGTAAAAAAAAAAATACAATCCATGTATATATGCGTGCAGCTTATAGACATACACAAATGCTATATATAGGCGAGAAACGTATTTACTCAGGAAGGCCGCGTGAAAATCGAACGAGACCGAAGAGAAAATTGCGGAAGGAGGAGTATACGAAGGGTGTCTCCTTTTTTTTTGCAAAGAGAGAAGTATACACACGCGCGTGTGGCGCGCTTCTTCTACCAGGCGAAATTAAATGATTATGGGTAAACGATATCAAAGGGGAACTGCTGCTGCTGCTGCTTTCGTGGCGCAACGTGTATTTCAATTCTTCGGCATGACGGGGTCGCAAGATTGCGTATTTTTAAGCTCGAAACTCGCGCGCGCACGTTGGCGATATCCCGCAGGCATTTCCGTTTCGTTTCACGCCGAGACGATTCGACCCGCGCGTCTTTTCTCGTTTCTTTCCTCTCTTGCCTCGCTTCTTTCCTCTTTTTCCTTCCTTGATAGTATATATAGGTACATATACCTCTTTCACGCCACTTTTCCGTGTTGCCTCACACGCATATACACATACTTTCAAACAATTTTTTATATATATTGCGAATCTTGAGAGAATATTTTTTTTATTTATCCTCATGACTTTGTATATATATATACTTTTGTTTTGCGCTATAGGTTGTTGTTGTTGTTTGTATATTTTCACGTACGTATACGCGTATAATATCGATTGCTTTTGCGTTGCGACATATACGCTCTTTTTTTTTCCAGCTTCATAATAAAAAGTATACGCGGAGGGTATGTGTGAGTGGTAGGGAGAAGGAGGGAGGGAGGGAATTACGGTTTAATATTTTTTTGTAAATTAAAATGAAATATAGGTAATAAAACTTTCCACCCCTACTGTATAGCCGCCGCGTGGTGTACGTTCGTGTCACATACCCGTGGCCAGCAATCGATTCCGTCTCTAATGAAAAGCGTACGATTATTCGTCCGGTTCGTTAATAAAAAAAAAGGCTTTATGAATATTACGATTGGAATTCCCGCGCGCGCGCGCGCGTGCACGTAAAGCATAATCAACATTGGCAATCATTGAAATGTACGCGACAGTCGCGGATTTTCGCAGGTAATACCATTACTCTCACGACGGGATGTGCGATACTGACAAAAAGAAAAAAAGAGAGAGAGAGAGTGAGAGAGAGTAAAAAATTTATATATAGATATTATAAGGGACGTTAATACGTTGGGCCCTTGCGGGTTTCTCAAACGTTTTTTTTTTATTATTTTTTGATGAGCAAAAATATATTTAACGTTGAGGTTTCTTTTAAGTGGTGATTGGATTTGATAAGATGAATGATTTTAAGTGATTGTCTTATAAAATTAGTCATACCATAAGCATTTTCTACAAATAGTGTATTTTAATTGTAACTATTATAATATTTATTAAAAATTAAGTGTTCACTATCACAAAACTTCCTTTTTATAAGCATCAAGACAAAAAAGAAAGCAAACAAAGGGACACACGAAAGGATTCGAGGCGGTAAGAGACGAAGAAAAAGGACAATTAGAGAAATTGCGAGGGTGACGAGGAGACACTTGTATAGAAGAAGAGGCATGAGGCGACCGATCGACCAGCTAACGGGATTAGGAAGGCTAACGTTGTTTCTCGACACGGCGGTAATTAAGTAACCGCAGCGACTAAGTGACCGTAAGGAGAATTTATGGCGCCAATGTTTAGAACGCACGCGAGCTCATGTCAGTCACACGTGTTCAGCTCGCTCGAGCGATCGAGTAAGCGCGCGTGAATTATATGCGCGTCGAGGTTCAGAGTTTTGCGAAATACATAGAGAGCGTGTATTATACGGTGAGTATATATAAACACGCGGTGAATGTTTGGGCGAAAATCGCTTCGGAAATATTTGAGTGTGTGAAGAAAATGTTTTTCGGTTAAACTGTTGAATTGGGGTTTGCGATCATCGCGTGCTCGCTTTGGTATTGCAAAATTGGCTGTAATTGTGAAAATTGTTATCGCAAATAAACCCTTTCTCCTATATGTATCGTGGAAAATTCAAAATATTTTGTTTAGTCTTGCTAAATTCATTAATGAATTTATAGTCTGGATGGATGAGTATAGGATAGACCCTGGATAAAACTGATATATTTTATGTGGACAAAGTAAATAAAAAATTTATAAAATTAAAAAAATATACTTTTACATACTTTTTTATAATTATAAAGAAAACGTTTATATGGAAATATATTAATTTTATTATATGAATTTTAATATATTATTAAGATTAAACAAAACAAAAAATGATATTTTGATTCCACGAATCCGAAAAATACTTGACACAATTATCATGTATAGTGGTAGATTATACGTTAACCATTCTATTTTGTGCAAAATGTATGTATATTGTAATATATTTGCAAAATTATAAAGTCGATTCTTTATCATTTATATATTTATTTCATGAAGAATTCTTTTAACTAACTTACTTCGTAGATATACAGCATACACTTATATAAATAATAACATTAATTCGTAAACGAAAAATAAATAAATTTTAATCACAACATGTACCCAAGTAAAACATATCATCCAGATAAGCCTAACAGAGGGCTCATATTGTCCTTTTCGTTTTACCCGGCATACGCATGTATTCTTTCTTTTTTTTTTTTATTAATAAAAAATACAAATGAAATTGATACTTTGTTTAGTCGATTATGTAAAACTTAAAAGTAATAAAAAATAGATTCACTTTCCATCAATCTTTTTTTTTTCTCTACCTGTTCTCGTTAAATCGCCATTATGAAAACCATTATACACTGCAATTAGTTCAATACACATTAAATACTGAAAGTATCAATCGCCAATTCTCGGAAGCGTTAAGTCAGTATCTTTTTAAAACGAAAAACCTCGTTAAAATTTCAATAATTGACATTGGTTATGTGAAATCGTCGACGTTTGTTAATACATTAAATATATACAGTACATAATTTCTCCGAAACGTATACACAAATTGTTATTGTTTAATTCCTTTTTTTGCAATTAGGTATTACTACGCATATTGTAATCTTTCCGGCTTTTTCGAGTCTACACGTAATATGTTGGAAAAAAAAACATCGCTCCCCTCTCGAGAGCAGCTTTGTAAATGAGTTTGCGAAATCGCTGCGGAAAAAGGAGTTACGCTATTGCAGATACATACACACGCACACATTCAGCTAACTGCTGTTGCTACTGCTAACCACGTGCTATATATATATGCTCCGATACATCGAGGCGACGATAATCGAGGAAAGATTAGACAGCGGCCAGCTGTGTCGCAGAGTAGCAGTAGATACGCAGTAGTAGTAGTAGTAGTAGTAGTATAGTGGTATAGTATCGGGGCAACCGATCGTCGAGGGGCTAAGAGGGGGTGGCAAAATCATGTTCACCGCTGGGCTTGACCGTGCTAATCGATCCCCTTCCTTCTCTTTCTCTCTCTTTTGCACCGCACTTTTTGTGCAAAGTCATTCATAAGTGCCCAGAGTAAGAGTGATATATATCAGGAGAGAAAAAAGAAACGAACGATTTGTCATTCTTGTGGATTTTGATTAACAACTGGATACTTCCGTTCCTTTCATCTCTCTCTCTCTTACACACACATATAAAGTATGAACAGCAGAAAAATTTTCACCATCGCACAGCTGTTTGTGTATGTGTATGAGTACAGGAGGCAATAAGCGCGCACGTTATGAAATTGTGTGCTTGGAATAGTATATAGTCTATATAGCTCGGGGAGCTTCTTCTTCTTCTTCTTCTTCTTCGTCGTCGTCGTAGTGTCCCCTTCTCATTCTATGTGACGCTGGTTGAGAGTGATTTCGACTAACGCGTTAAAGTTGCCGGCAAAACTCTCGCAGGGCGCGCGACGCGCAGATGCGAGAAATCGACAGAAGTTGAGAGAATGATAAGTCGCGCATACGGGTAAGAGTGAGAGAGAGAGTGAGCGTTGAGTATAAGGTGCAGGGTGAGCAGCGAGAAATATGGAGTTTACCACTGTGTGGAGAAGAGTCTACGGTAATGGGGAGGAGCGTGAGAGAGAACTGTTAGCTATATTAGAGAATTGAAATTACACGATCAACTGTTTCACGGTGGTTGTTATATATTAAGAAAGTTTCTTTTTTTTTCCTCGTACTACGCTATATTATATATATATAAACGCTTCAAAAGTGATTCAATATATATACACAGTTTTATTTAGTATATACCTATTTTCATTAATTAAAATATTTTTTCGTTATAAAAAAAAATGTGTTATAACGTTATTATAATACAGCCAAGAATATTAACGGATAATCGCTTACAAACTATATATTGCAAAAACGCGCACATGTTCTCTGCCACATACATACTTAATGATTATATCCGTTAACGTTAAAAAATTAAAATATAACTTTTAAAATATCTCTCTACAAAAAAAAAAAGACCGAAAAATTCCAACTACACACGCTGCGTGTGTACAGCCACTATATACGAAATTCACCCGGTAATTTCGAAATCGCCGCATATACACGGTCATGCCAACCCCTATCGCTAACTAACTACTACCACTACTACCCAGCCTCTCACCGGATATCTTCATCCCTATGAATAATGACGTATCAGTCGTCGTCGTCGTCGTCGGCGGCGAGGGCGGTAGCCTATCGCTTCGAGGATATACATATACCCTCTTGCCGACCCTCGCGGTGAACCACCACCTCGACCCTTATACCGTACCCCGGTAATCCGAAAAAAACAACGAAAAGTATAGATGTAGGTATATAGATAGTAGTACGATACTTATAACATGATAAAGAATTTATGTATACTTAAATGTAATAATTATTTTGTTTAACCCGTAATATATGACAAATCACGGTATATGTATACACAGGGGTAACGTATAGAAAGGGAGGAAACATAGTATAGAAGGGAGTACGAGAGAGAGTTGCGCGCCATACGGCCGAGCCATTTAAACTTCTCATCCCTCGCGGCTGTCCGCATTCTGACTTATACCGAGAGCCATCGTTCAACCTCTCTCTCTCTCACTCTCACTCTCCGACCCTTTACGCGCACGCGCTATATATATATACGTACGTATATGTACGTATATATACATCAGAGAAGCGCGCACAGCCGTCGCGCGCGCGATTTTCCAAGATCACATGGGCACACCACGCCGCCGACAGTTTAAATAGCCGCTTTCAAAGGCGCCTCTTTTCGCTCCTCGCTCTCTTCCTCTTTTTTTTTTGCACCGCGCGCGCAAAGACAGCCGAGCCGTATATAGTCGAGGGGGTTGCTGCTGCTGCTGCTGCTGCTCACGGTCGACTCGTTCTACCCTCTCTCTCTCTCTCTTTGCCGTCACGAAACTGACACCCACGCGCGCTGATTCACCACCTCTCTGTCGGCCGACGAAAATTTTCGCTCGCCTTCGCACGTAATTTTATTCATTTTTCTTGCCGCCGCCGTCTCTCGCTTACTCTCTCTCTTTCTCTCTCTGTTTGCCTATGGAAATTCGTAACGGCCACGGCGTTTCGCGCCCTCGTGTATATTTTTCACAGTCTCTCTCTCGTTCGCGCTTACGCGTCGACGTATAGCTGATACTACTACCACTGCTGCTGCTGCTGCTGGTGTCTGAATATTATTAGTAATTAACGAAAAAGTGAGAACGAACGCAGAGGAGAATATTCTCGCGGATCTGATTACTTTCCTCCGCGCGGTGTACCGGCGGTCTGTGCCGCAGAATGGATAAAAAGACGACGTCTAGCTCCTTTGCAATGGTAATCGACTCTTGCGAATATGTATATAGATATATATTGCTCGGCGTTTACACTATATATATAATGCGTGAACACGCGGAATAAAACGTGTAAAAAAAAGAAAAAAAAAGTGCGTGTATTGTCGAAACGTGCTAAATTTACTTTACGCATAGGTATACCGACTAACTCCAACGCTATCTCTATAGATATATGTATATACGTGCGCTCGTCATGGAATTATTAAACGAAAACAGGCACATATATACGCGAACCCTTGCCTATGTGGTGAGAGAAGAGAGAGGTTGCACAACGAGAGCGAAAGAGAGACAGAGGTCAATCAGCGCTAACACAAACGCGAATCGAGATCGCCGCATCCCTTTAAACTCGATAGCACTGTACACGTCGGCATGCCAGACGCGCGCGTGCGAGTACGAGTTTCCCCGGCACGCGTTTTATTAATTAATAACAAATGTATCTCGAAATGAGTTTAATGTCAAATAAAATGATATTGGCCGAGAGAGAGAGAGAGCGAGTAACGTACAGTATGTGCACGCGACCAAATGCTGCACTCTTCGTGTATGTGTGTATAATATATATACATATCTGTATGCGCTGTTTGCAAAACTGTGTGTGCACCGACTCTGTGGCTACTGCTGCGGGAGTGCAATTCAAGTTGAAATTTTTTTTCAACGCACTCGATGGAGTGGTGAGTGGGATATATATGTATGTATATGTATATGTAATGGAACGAAAGGATATTAAAAATGCGCAGCGGCAACCGTGTAACCGTACGGTTTTCGCTTTTGTTTCGGAAAAATTCGAGTGAGAGTGTGAGAGAACGCGAGAGAGAGAGAGCAACCCTTTTTTGGAGGGAGTGTGGAGGATAGGTATAGGTGCGGGAGAGAGGATGTTTTTGCGGGGACGTCACACGTCGCGGTCACGTAAAAGCGTGAGCGGTTTGCGGACTGCGGACTCTTCATCGCGTATTATAGCGTGTGCCGGTATAATTTGTTTTACGTATACACGTGAGGTGTTCTGTACGGATTCTAATTTTTTTTTAATGCATCGCGGTGTAGGAATTTATACTTTTGATATTTCTTTCGGTTTATCGTTAGTGTTTAATATTTGTGTTTCATTACTCGTTATGAAACGACATATTGTTTATTCTTATAACGATGGTACTCATGTAACAGTATAAAACGTAATTTCATCGATAATTTAATTCAAATTTTCGTACACACATTGAAAGTTTAGATAAGTTTTGAAAATGATTAAGTACATATATTTTGTAGAAAATTGTTGGCGTCATTTTAAATTAAATTTTATTATTTTTTAAACATGTTCCTGATAAAAACATTTTATAGTTATAATAACTGGCTATTTATATTAGAACCTATTAAATAAAAATATAATAGAATGCGTAAAACAAATGATACTTTTAGTAAATGTTATTTATTTATTTTTCATCGTCGATAAAATTAGTAAGTAAATTAAATGCAAATATTTTATTTTATTAATTTTTCAAACAGCCAAATAATCGTTTCCTATTTCATAAAAAATGGTACTTTGTAATAAATAATTATACTTTTACAGCTATAAAGCCAAATTCATAAGTATAAAAAGGTCGCGGGGGTTGCTTAACAATTAAAAAGCCTGCAACACATTTCAATGAAAGCATTATAATACACCACACTATCCTTTCCATCGATCTCCGTACACGCGGTAACAGAAGTACACTCTACACCCAAAACGGTCCCTTTCGTATATAACCATCAAACATATCTCTCTCTCTATATATTCAGCTTAAAGTTCCTCTGAATTTTCTATTACACACACAACGATATTATTCCCCTATCGCTTTCAACTACATTACCTAAGCATCACGATGACGGCAGCAGCAGCAGCATCATCGCGATCACACCGTCACCACCGAAATACAACCACCAAAATCACACACATAGCTCGGTCTCGCGATGTACACCGTTTCACACGCACGCGGCCGCCGGCACACAAGCAGCCTGCTCGCGCGTTCATCCTGCAATTCAACACCTCGGCTGGATAACGTTTCCGAAAGCTTTCGCGCGCGCGTGAAAGTATATACCCGCCGCGGCGCACGCGTATGTGGCCCTTTCGCACTCGTATATATGTATATACACACCTTTGCGACGCGTATATTATACATGTATATATATAGCATTATGTGTGGACATCATACGTATGTATGTATATATATAGGAAAGGCTGAAACGTCAATCGGGCGCGAGTGACAGCTGAGAATATTATTATCGGCGCGCGGGCGATAATGACGATAACTAGATCGCGTTGATATATGTATACGCTGCTGCTGCTGCTGCTGCTGTGCCGCATCGCGTGCGCGCGCTTTGATTTTCATTTTCCTTTTCCCCCTATATCTACCGTTCCCCCCTTTCTCTCTTTCTGTTGTTTTACCACCTGTATCTGTATGTGTGAGATAGGTCATACTAATCACGTGTTCTCGTATATATAGATATATATATATAAACATATATGGACAATCGGTAGCGTCGAACGCTCGTTATATGGCTCCACGCGCGTTCGTCATTTATTCAGAAGACATAATATAGCTATGCGCGTTGACTCTCTGTTTGTTCAAGAGATTTGCTTTTTCGCGTTATATCCACGGACACGTGAATATTTTTTTTATCTCGCAAATACATATACACACATACACTCTCTCTTGCTTCCGATATAAATTATTCCGACACAGCCACAACACTGCCCAGTGTATGTCGTGTCGTCATATAGCCTTTGATCGTTGAAATCGCGCGCGAACGGTTGAAATGGCATGCGATGGGTATATATATATATAGGGGAATGAATGAGAGAGAAAAAGTAGTCGAAAAAAAAAAATTTTATCGACAAAAATTTTTTGTTACCCCTCCTCCTCCTCGTTGACTTGACTACTGATAATCCGCTAACGTTCATCCGTAAATCATTCAACGGAGATTTCGCGCGTTAAACTCGTGACGTTATATTTTTCACTGGACCGCCGCCCCTCGCCCCCTTCTCTATGTAGAAAATATACGCGTAGAGCTTGCGTATACGCAAGTGCGAGTGAGATTCACACTCGCTTTACGAGGCGCATATATGTATATATATATATATACACGTATATGTTATACATACATATCCCCCTTCTTCGAGTGGAGCGAACGCGAGAGAGAGAGAGACATGCAACTCAAGTGCTCTCTACATCGTCTCGCCTTCGTCGTCGTCGTCGTCTTCTTTACTACGCGTATACACAGCCAAGTGTGTACACATACATATCCATATATATACATACAAGTGTATGTATGCGCACTACGAGAGTTTTTTTCCTCTCTGCTGACTGAAGGGGAGGTTACGAGCGCGTTTACGGATGTCAAGAGGGATTACACGTGGTGGAATTACGCGCGCGCGCGTCGGGAATTGAGAGGGATGCGCAAGAGGGCGTGTGATGAAATCTGCGGATGAGACGGTTAGGCAGGTTTAGAGGGAAGGGAGGGAAAAAGAGGGAGTGATATGTCAATTGATTACCGTAGATGCTGTGAGTCGTTATTTAGGTACCAGTAGGTTTCTTTTAATGTGGTTGTTCATATTACATCGTAATTAAAATATATAAATTACGACTCGGATGTTTGCGTGAGCTCGTTAGTGTATAACATTAACAGGTTTATTAGCGAGCGATCGGTGAAAATAATTGTATTGTGTATATATAAAAGGTGAAATAATTACGGATAGGATGTATTATACATATCTGTATACGATAAATAGCGTGTTTCACTGATACCCATTTATCGCCCTACGGCATAATCTGTTATCAAAATACCCCTCGATACATGCGTATATATACACTCAATTCCCATAGAAGAAAAAAATCTGGAAAATTAATTAAAATTCCAACAATGAAATCCTAACAACCGTAACACAACCGCATGAAGCAAAATAAATCTTATACCCTCTACCTATATATATAGCTATTGTCCCCTCTCCTCCCCTGTCCATGCCTTATTCGTCATCGCTACAACAACGCGGCGTAGGAAGGAAGAAAGCCGCGAATGAATTAGAGGAATTCGCCATAAAAACTCTCGCACCGCGGCCAAGAAAAGTGATTGTGTGTGTGTGTGTGCAGTAGTATACCACAGTAACATAGGGATGAGGATGGCGAAGGGGGAGAGGGGGGGAGGGGAATACCAGCGCGACTCGCTTGCTATTGTGCGGCTGGCCGATATTAAAATAGCGGTGATTGATGCATGTACCGTGAGCGCGCGCGGGGGTAAAACCGTGGGCGCAAGCGGACTCTTCCGCGGCTCTCCCCACTCTCTCTCTCTCTCTTTGCGTTGAAAATACGAGCGCGCGTGCGTGCGTGCGTACGGTGGTCTGTCATATATGAAGAGGAAGGGGGGAGTATTATATTTTTGTGGTGTATGTATGTGTGTGTGATGAAACAACGTGAAATAATATAAAAAGCAGAACCGAAATATGACGAGAGAGAGAGAGAGAGAGTTGGAGGACGTGAGCATATGGTATAGGTTTAAAGTGATTAGGTTGTATATGTCGGAGTGTTGCTTTTGATGTTACGCTATGTTGATTATAGTGTGCAAGATAATTGTCTGTCTGTTTATGTCCGCGTATGTAGAGAGATAGAGAGAGGAGTGTAGAATGGAATAACCTTGATTTGTGAAAATTTGCAAAGTGAGAATGCGCACAGATCACTTCTCTGTATATAGATTAATCAAATAATGGATGAATTATTCTTTGGTTTACTTCTCGCTATTACAGAAATTACGCAAATAATAGCTTGAAAACGAGCTTTCGGGTGTGATTATCCTATTTATCGCAGGTACCGAAGTTACGTAACAATTGTACTCTAGCTTTACTAGGGGGTTAGTCTGTACTTAAATGAATTCTTGAGAATAGAAAAAAGAGAAGAATATTATAATTCATGCTAAACCAATATAATATCAATCGCATAATACCCGAAAAATATATCATAACGTTCTAAACTTAGAGATTCATAGAATTCAAAGCCGACCACAGGAAACGTATCTCACTCTTCGCTTCACCTTTATCACTTATCGACACGAACATTTCCGTACAGCAGCTTCGCTAATTGTTACGTACGGTACGTACATACTAGAACGGGATCTTGTCAGTCCGAACGCGAGCTATTCTATATCACCGTTAGTTTCAGGCACGTTTATTTCGAGCGCACTTGCACTTCCTTTTTAAAATAAATATTATACGTATATATGACCATTTATCCATGGAGATGTAATTGTAAATTTCTACGAGCTGGAACCGCTAAAACTTCTTCTTTTTTTTTAAGCTCGTAATCTAAGTAATTAAATTGTTCTACTTTTGTACACTGTATTAATGTGTAAACGAAATATCACGAAATATAATGAAAATATTGTGGGGTAAACCGTCTTTATTATTAACACGAAATGATTGAAAATAAAGCTCTCAAATGTAACTCTCAATTACGTAGTCAGAAATAATTTAGTCCACGCACTTCCAAAAGAGAAAATAAAGCTATAGAGATTATTATTTCATAACTTTACCAAAACGTATATGTTAAGCGCACAGAGGTGCGTCAAATTACTGGAAAAGCGAGTATTTTCAATGATACGGATTGTACTAGTTATTATGGTGTAATTTACATGATTTCACTCTCAACTTTTAACAGGTACATACCTTGACAACCGTTTGACCATTAATTCCATTGACTACTATTCTGGGTACAAAACCTAATCACACGAAGCATTGTGATATTTCGATAATACAAATTTTACTATATATTAGTCTATTTGACATAAATTTAAGCTCAACTTCGAAATATTAGAACATAACTAGAAGTAATTATCATTTTCAATTCCTAGTAAAGCGTATACAATATAATTACATATATTTTCCTGGAAGTTTAATACACATGGTCCGCACCGATCAAACGATATACGTTATAGAAAGAAAAAATTTTCGAATAATAATAATAATAATAATCATATTAACGGTGCTAACTCTCGTTCATAATTAAAAGAGAGAAAAAGAATATTGGACATAGGATTAAATTTTTCTCTATAACAATTCTACAACTCCAGCGAACCTTTTGCTCTGTTATACCACTACGCACCCACGCACGTGTCACACCACCCGCCGCAATAAATCCCGTGCTGTCCTTATCCCGGCTACCGCACCGTCGTCTGTCTGTCCCTCCGACACAAAGACTCTTCCTCTTACCGAAGAAGCATCGCTCGCGCCGCGGAATCGATTAACACACAACGCGACAAAGGTATATATAGAATAAGGGAAGCGCATCAGTGGTATATATATATACAACATATATACATACAGATAGATATATACATATATATATACGCAAGCATGCAACTGCAGCAGCGGCCGGTTTATAGCTTTGGCTTGTCGGATTAACGCGCTGTGCGCGCGAGAACGTTTGTTCCTCCCTCACCGAAGCATCCAACATATACCCCTATATATACATACACACACATACACACATATATATAGGGTTTGCCAAATTGTCGCGTTTATTTCGTTCGGCTTATTCGCCATTCGTTTCCGAGGGCGTTATATACACACACACACATAGAGTAAGCGCGTGCGGAGTAGTATGCGGTAAAGCGCGACAGTAGTAGTAGTAGTAGTAGAGGCAACAGTACAGAACAACCCCCGGAATTCAATCTGCGGGGCCCCGCACTGCTTGGCCGCCGCGCCCCGCGCAGCACCACGCGAATTCCTTCGCATGACATATGATCTTCCATATTGCTGCGAGCGCGCGCGCGCGTGGCGAGTACATACGACCTATACGCAAACATTGCCAGCGCCCGCACACGCGTATATATATGCGCGCGGATGTCAACCACGGCCGAGCCCTATATGACGTCGCGTGTTGTCGCGCCTTTGTAATATCTCAGAGTTATGCTGAATTAGCTAGCTCATTTTTTTTTCTTTTGGTTTCTTTCTTTCGTATATATATGAGGGTTTGATGTACGAAAAATAAGGTGTATATATATAGATATACCGAAAAAAAATATACGCGTGGAGCAAGGGGGGGACGACTTCTTAGAAAATTTGTATGTTTATTAAAGGTATAGCGTCGACATGATAAGCGTGAGAGAGAGAGAGAGGAGATGGCTAAATCAGGGAAAATCCTGGCAAGTTTGTCGCGCACGTGGCGCGCTTATCCCACGTATACGTATATAAACACATTTACGCTATATATATATATATATATATAAACGGGAAAGCCACACGGTAACGGCCATTACTCGTTCTTCTTCCGCGATCGTGGTCGCGATCGATGGCTCTCGGATTACCCTCCCCCGAAGCCGCGCGTTTTAAAATGCTAATTTTCTCGATCGGCTGGAAAAATCTCGACACGCCCGTGTATCTATGTTCAACTGTTGTATTTTTTTGTTCTTTTTTTTTTGTTCGTCGTCGTCGTTTCGTCGGGCCTATTCGTCACTCCGCTATCAGTGCCTATCTCTCGGTCCTGTGTTACACACACACGAACACACGTGTTGTTGTTAGTACAGAGGGGGGGTTGCGCGGGTGAAAAGGGCCGGTTCCCGGAGATTTTAGAAGAAAATCGCTGAAAATTTAAAGCGTCGGCTTCGTACAAAGACACACGTGGGGAGAGAGAGAGAGAGAGAGAGGATGGTGTAGTAGTAGTAGTAGTAGTAACGTTCCTATCGGGGGGGTCGCCGCTTATCGCGTGCCCGCTTGTGACTAAGGGGGGTGGAGGGAGAGGACGGAGGGCTTATGTGGATTCGCCGCGTGCCCGCATCTGCACAACCTCGTGTGTAGTATATAGGTATATATATATATATATATAGCACATGTGTGCGGTGGTGAAGTTTTAAAGGGCAGGAGCGAGAAGGAACAGGGGAGTGGGGAAGGAGCGACAAATAGGTAATAACGCCTCCTTTCCTGATTATGTGCTGCGACTCGAACGCGAGAACCGGTAAATCCTCGAACGCGCGGGAGAGAAGCAGATGAGAGCCGATTTCGTTAAAATTGGGGGAGCTTCACCTTATATACATACACATATATATATATATATATGGATAAAGTGTGTGCTATACGCGTATCCAACCGTATAGAGGGGCGTGTGGGGAGGTATACACTTGTATGTATGTATACGCGGAAATTTAAAATCGGTAAAAGGGACGTATAAGCGCGCGCGTGTGTGTGGAGATTGCACCGATATATAGAGGAGAGAGAGAGAGATTACCATGGTTGCGCGAGCGCAAGCGATATATACGCCGAACATTTATTTAATCAGTCGCCGTGGGATTCGAGAGAAAAAAAGGAGAAGAGAGGAGAGTGCGGTGGCAGGAACCGCCGTGTAGCATGAGTTTTTTTATACATCTGTTAGTGGGTGATGAAACGGATTAAACTTGTGTATACCATCGGTGGTTATTTATATGTGTATGTGTGTGTATATAGGCGAGGCGAGAGATATAGAGAGAAATGTAGAAAAGAGGCTGCAACGTGTGCAATCGACAAGGATCGGTTTTTATACCGAGAGAAATGCTCACTCCTTTTTTTTTAACCGCACACACACATATACCGAGATGAATGCGTCGCGGCGAGGTGCGGATTTTCAGTTATATGCGATTGAACGCGAATGCGATGGGGAAGTGAGCATGGTGGGAAAGGAGACGTGAAAAATAATTGTTTTCATATATATGTGTGCATGTATGTGTTACTTGTAACAGAGCTTAGGTACTTATGGTATTGATTAACCGTCAACCTTAATAAATCTCTCTTGTATTACTACAACCCGACTTGTAATATTACGCGGTCCAGTGATATAGTGGAATGTGCCGCGGACAAAGACGGTTTTTCCGTGAAAATTCAGTGCGGTATACAACGAAAAAATGTACTATATATATATGTATGTATATAACACAGACATCGATACAAACAAACCGCCGCGTATCTCATCTCCTGTGACGTGCGCGCGGAAAACTTGTCTCTCTCTTTCTCATTTCAGCTTGAAAAAAAAGCAGGAGGGAAAAGAATTTGACGCTTGACATAGCCAGAAGAAGTTATTATTTTCGGTAAGTGACGCGACGTTCGCGCAAGATAGGGAGAGAGAGAGGCGAAGGTTTTCGACTCGCTCGTTCCGCGTGATTGCGTGTGTGTATCTCACTCCCTTTTCGCCGAGAAAAAGAGCGAGAGAGAGAGAGAGAAAGCGGATGTGAACTTTACAAGACGAGACGCTTTTTTCTCTCTCTCTCTCCTACCTACTATATAGTTCCAAGGAAATTCCTTCCGTTCTCTGGCCCGACTAGTTTCATCCTCGACGATGAAGAAAAGAGGATAAGGAGCGTCGTAGTCTTACGAAAAAAATAAGAAAGAAAAAAAAATTGAACTGTGTATATATATACGTACATACACTATCAGACTGTACAAAGATCACGCGGGTGTACGCTAATCTCTCGTTAACCCGTCGTCGTCGACGTCGTTGGCTATGCGATTTCCGTATTTCTTAATTAAAGCCAAGCTCAAGGAAGAAGAAGAAGAAGCCTCGGTGGTAATTAAAGAAGGCAAGGCGGCGAGAGAAGGTCCAACTATTTCGCGCGCGCACGCGCCCTTCAAAGCGAGTGTACGCTCTCTCTCGCTCTCTCTCCTTCTGAATTCGTTTACTTTCTATTACTTTGTTTTATCGGGGAATGAGATCATTACACCCTCTGGGTTCCAAGCCTGTCTTTCTTAGCCCCGCGCGTGCGACCCCCCGCCAACAGAGCGCGTTGGCACCTTTTGGCGCTTCTTTTTCTCCGCGCCGTTGTCGCCGCCGCCGCCGCTTGCGACAATAATTTTACTTAATTAAATTCCGTTCTCTCTCTTTCTTGCTCTCTCTCTCTCTCCGGTCGTCCGTTCAAGCACAAGGAGGTAGCCAAAAAGGATCTGTCACTGATTTTTTCCGTCTAGTATAGAGTATATATATATAGTAGCCCTGCCAAGCGACGCGACAGCAACTATTTTTTAATTATCTACTCGTGTCCGTTATTCTGATGGTTCTGCGAAACATAGTCAGAAGATTTGTTTTCGTTCATGTGTATCTTATATTGTACAGAAAGAAAAAAAGGAAATAAGATAATAAGCCGTTATATATAATATATATATAAAAAACTACGTGTACAAATATAAAGATTGAAAATTGCCGTTATAGATAAGAGCTACTACTACTGTATATACACTGCGACAACGACGACGACGACATCCCCTTAACTGTGGGCGCGATAGGCCCCTCTCTCTCTTGCTCGCGAGCGGCGAGAGAATTAAAAGCCCCCGAAAATCAGGGGGACGACACACAGGGTCGTCGGGCATCTTATTACCACTTCATCTGCAATTAACATTTATAACCGCGCCGCTAGCAGCTACCGCTCTCGCGGGAACTCCTGGAAAAACTAATTAAATATTCGCCCATGAAGAAGAAAGCCACGAGAAGAAGAAGAAGAAGAAGAAGCAGAAGAAGAAGCTCGTCCCCTTTGGCTATTCCCTCTCTCTTTTGCCGAAACGAGCTTGACGACTCTTGCGCACACCTTTAATTAAATAGTTCGACCGGCTCTTGTTTAAAACGACGTCGATACTACTCCCTCTCTTTCTTTTCTTTAATCTCCCCTTATCTTCAACAAGAAAAAGAAAGGAAAAAAGAAGTGAAGATTCAAGAGAGAAATCGGACGATAAATCAAGAAAACCATACCGTACGCTCATATACATGCGCGCGTGCGCTTGCACCGGGCTGCTGCTGCTGCTGCTTTGACGAGCGACTCTTGCTCGAGTGTCGTGTCATAATGAAAAGGTAGAGACGCGAGAGCGACGATGATCGCCCGCAGCTTGCGCGCCGCGTCTTACGAGGCAATTAAAGTAGCCCCCTTTCACCTCTTCTCTACCTCCTCCTCCTCTTCCCCGTTCACTCTGGGATATATGTGTATAAAATTTTTAACGACGACCATCACACGCTCTCTGCTCTTCCTCCTCCTCCTCCGCCACTTTGCTTTTTTTTCAACCGGCAGTTTCGGGGTTAGTGTTTTTCCTAGAGCGCGCACGCGTTTGCTATATACCCGCGCGCGTACCGTCGCTGCTGCTTCTATATACGCCTTTAGAGAGGCTTGTAATCAAATTTCGCGCACATACACACGCGGCACCTCACATATGCTATATAGGCAAAGAGGAGGGGAAGAGGATTGGAGATGCGCAAATAATTGCTCGCTCGAGTATGGTGGCGAAAAAGCGGATATATATATATATCTATACACATACTGGACCCTCTATACTATATACCCTATGTGTGTCCGGTCGTTACGCGTCTTTTTCTTCGTACGTACCCCCGTGCGGGTGTGTGTATATGCGTGTGTACAAGCTGGTGCGAGAGTAAAGGGTGGAGAAAAAAAAGGTAATGGGGAGGATGGAAAAGTCGCGGTAGTGTGTTTTATATATATATAGGGAGAGGAGAGGTTGGATTATCGGATCGGTGAAAAGGGATTTTCTTTTTGACAACCGCGCGCGCGCGCGCGCGTTGATTCAGTGCAGTGTACTGCGTGAGTCCGTATATATACTGATGAGAGCGGATTTTTATTGCGCGACGATGGTTCCGATAGACGTTTTTGTGTTAATTTTTTTTTTTTTGATAAATGTAGGAGTGAACACGATGAGACGAAGGTGGTATCATTATATATAGATATTGGGATAAACTTTTTTTTTCTCTATAAAATTTACTTTTATAATTCTATATATACCAATTATCGCGGTTAATCCTATATATACCTTATAGAAAGAAAAAAGTAACAACAACAACAACTTCGTCTTCCAAGCGCGCATAATAATGCCCGCAACTGCATTTACGAAAGGGAACGCGCATAGTATGGGGTGATAAAAGAGCCGTAAAGTCGCGTTCGACTTTTGAGGTTTGTGACGCGCTCTCTCTCTCTCTCTCTCTCTCTCGCTTGGGAACTCGATTTTATTGGGGCTGAAGACATTAATTTAGTATAGTAAAGAAGTAGCCGCGCGCGCGCGGTAAGGTGCGAGAAACAGCCGCTATACGGTATGTTATTTACAAGACCCCACCATACCACTGTCTGATTTAGTTCCAAGAGATTCGCTCCTTATTCCTTTTTGTATGCTTTTTTTCTGCGACAGAAGTGAATATATGATATTTATATATTATACGCGACAGATATCAAGAAGATTGGTTCAACTATTTGGGACTTGACGTTCTCGGCTGCCAAGGATATATATATATATATATAATTACGGTTTTCATAATGTAATGGTAGTCGTAAAGGATATAATGCTCGTCGTTAAAGCCAACGAAGAAATAATAAAGTTGCGTGTGCGCGTCTCGACGATAATATTCATCATTTCACTGCGGACGTTTATCTTTGATTATACGTCGATTAATAGCCTATACACATTTTCTCTTCCTATATATATATACACCTATATATCACGCATTCAATATAAGCATATCAATTCCGCACTCGATATGCCAGATATATAATTGCCGGAAAAAAAAATATATATATAAATATATAAGTGACCGCGCGATCGGCTTTGCAATTGCCTCCCGTATAGCTCTGGCCCCGTATCTTTTCCCCCTTCTCACCACACAGGACCGGTCGATTATGTTCAGGGCGTACGCAGTATGTGCGTCTATATATACAAAAGAGATTCCCGTGTAAAATAATTTCCCTTCGCCGCAAACAAAAAAAAAATGCATCGTCCAGCTATATACGCGCGAGAAAAACGGACGTGCGGCGAACGAACGAACGAGAAACTCTCACACATACGCATGTGTGTGGCGCGAGTATAATCTGCAGGTGCTTTTGTCCGAATCCGCAGTGCGACTATATAAATACGCGATTGCCACCGCGCGCGCTGTTGTGCTGTTACTACTGCCCCTCTCCCTCACTCTCTCACTCTCTTTTGCCCAAATTCCCAGCGCGAGTTTCAAAAAAGCCGCACGCGCCCATGCTCGCACGCGTCTGTGTATGTATGTATAGATACGCGTATATGAGTGGGATGGATGGGGGGAGAAAAAGAAGGGAAGGGGAGAGGAGGAGAGAACCGGGACCGTTCAGCGCAGAGGCTCTAGCCGCCGAATGAATATTGGAATCGCGCATTCGTCCGAGCGCCGGAACAAAGTGGAGCGGATATTGAAATATGTTTTCGACGACTGTCATAGAGCGCCCGGCGTATATGGAGAGAGAGAGAGAGAGGAAAGAGTGAGAGGGAAAGCACACGCCTGTATAAACAAATCCGCGAGGCGCGCGGTGACTGTGGATGCATATATATATATATATATATATGTGTGTGTGCTGCTGCTAACTTTTTTTTTTCGTCGGTATGGACTTTCGCGATCATCGCACGCGGCGCTTGCAAAAGTGAGCCGAAAAATCAACGCGTGCGCTAGCGAGGTTTACGAATGTATCGCGACACGCGCGTGCGATTAAGTGATGTATAGAAGATTTCTTTAGGGAAAATTGGAAAAAAAATTGTAGATATATGTGCGGATAGAAAGGGAAAAATGGATATACACGAGTGTGAGAATTCGAGTGTCGCGGCGTATGTATATATATATATATATATATAAATGTACCTAAATTGAATCTGTTTTCGGAGTTATTATCCGCGTTTGTGCGAGCTTTTACTGCGCGTTTGTAACCGTCACGACCACCGCGCTGTAGAATTATTACTGCGCGAAGAGTGTTATAATAAAAGAGTCGGCACAAGGGAGGAGATGCGACGGCGGCAGCTTTGACTGCTCGTTGTTTTTAAGGTTAAACATGAAAATTTTCCCATTTAATAGCCCCTTCCCATTCGTTCGCCGTTTTGTTAAGCAATATATATTTGCGCGCGTGGGAGCTGTTACAAAAACTTACATTTATGTAACTCTGTGTCCTTTTGTCCGAAACCAGCGTTGTGTAATTTTTCGGGGAAAAAAAACGTGTACAATATATAAGGTATATATGGATTTAACGCGATGATGACGACGATGGTGTATATATATACACGATGGGCGACAAATTGTAAATATACCTCGAAGTTGTGCGTTATTAAATTGCATATATATATATGTGTACCAGTCGGTGTTTGCGAACGCTCGAGGGTATATACATATAGAGAAAGATTAGATATCGAAGGCTAAAAAAAACGTCACGATATACAAATATATATATATCGACATGCGGTGCTTGTATACATGTATAAGACAATTAGAAAGGAGAAAAACATCATAGTACATACACACACACATGTTATAATGTATGTTATATAAATATAAAAAGAAAATAAACGAGAGCGGGTTAGCGAGCGGCAATCACACGCGGTGAATCACACGCGCGTGGTAGTTAATTAGTTTCACGATAAGACAGTATAGGTATAATGTACGGGTTATGTGCGTCTACGTGGTTCTGTGTACGTGTGTTTCTATGTACGTTATATGTTTATGTACGTAACGTACGTGTATGTATGTGAGTTTGTAAAAAAGTGAAGGATACACGTATACGTGTGAAGCAGGCTTGAGCAGTGAAGGTGCGTATATATGAGGCATAAAAGTGCGTGAGAGAAACAGATAGTGAGAGAGAGAGAGAAAGATATATATATATATAAAAAGAGAAAGAGAAAGAGTGAGAAGTATAAGAGAATAAGAGAGAAAAAAAAGCACAGAGCAGTATCAGCATCAGCGGCGCGGAGCAAATGAAGAAGATGGCTGGTAGCCTACCTTGGTCGAACACAAGGCAGCGGGTGGTCTTGGCGGCGAGGCCCGGGGGCAGAGCGAACCTGTAGGCCGGGTTAAGCGACATCAGGCCGAGACCCAACGCCTCCGCGCCGCATCGGCCCCCGAATACGTTCCCCACTAAAAGCACCCACGTGGGAAACAAAAAAAACACAGATATCAGCTTATCAGTTGTCGCAACGGTTGTTTTGAGAAAAATTTAAAAAAAAAATTAAAAAGAAAAGAATAAGAAGAGACAAATTCAAAGTGTGCGTGAATGTGTGTGTCTGTGATTTTTTTTTTTTTAATATATAGTATATAAAAACATTTGTGGGTATAGAAATAGATGAAGTTGGGATAGATTGTATAGTAACCAAAGTATGTATATAGGTATACATGCTCTACGCGGAGACGATTTTCTCAGAAAAATTGTTATGTAATTCGAGGAAAAAAATTACCGAACGGAGATCATAATCGTGGACAATATGATCGTGTCAGAGATTTTTGTGGTAGCATAAGAATCTTTTAATAAGTTTTACAAAAATTTATTTTATTACTTTAATTAAGTATGACTTAATCGCGATAATGTTGTAAATCTTAGATACTAAACTATTTCTTTGCGTAACCGATTTTCGCAGTAATTTTGTAGGATAACATTTGTATAGAATATTAGTAAAAATTAACGTCAAACTTTTATGAAAAAAATTCTTGTATATCACTATAATTTTTATTGAATCATGCCAATAGAATACTTGTAAAGGCATATAAAGTTATAGAAAAGAATTTTTCTGGGAAAATGATGTTTATGTACAGAATTTTCGTGTGCAAAAGAATGTTTGTATTTTTTAATAGATAAAGATGTGTGTCTGTAATATGTGAGTCGTATGTATAATAAAGATTGTGGATCATCAAAGGAACAACCGAGAGTGAAGTATTACAAAAAAATGTTATGTAGACGTTATTGGAGAAGTCTAGATAAGAAAGTAACATGGAGTTACAGTGACATTAAATTTCAAAAGAATTTTGAAATCGTATGTTTTAACTAGTATTAGGAGAAAAATAATAAACAATTGTTGAGAAAAAGGGATAGCTATTTTAATAATCATATTTAAAGAAAATTATAATTCCAGATTATTTACACGATTGACACAGATTACTAAGCTGCATAGTAATGAAGACTAACAATACTTATGAAATTCTAAATTACAATAAAATATGATTGTATTTCATTCGACATAAATATTTTGATAAATTTCAAATATTTATTTAACTTAACGTAATCGTAACATTCTAAAGATATTATATTTCGTCTAGTCGACCAATCAATAAACCTTTGCGAACTGTAACTTCGAGCCCTCTAATCTAGATTTTTATCTAAACATCAAACGGCTTTTTAACAACAATATCCTATATCGTAATATTTAAAACTATCTGCGATAAAAACTATACATACGGATTCCAACAAACTACAATGGATCGCCAATACCAGTAACGTATAAAATCATCGCCATAAAAAAAAAAAAAACAAAAACAGACAAAAAGCAGCAGTTACATCAACAAATTAACACGACAATTTGGCACCGACCAGGGCGCAATCTTTACGAGAGTTTATACAGCCAAGTTATTAATTCTAATCTCGTTTAAAAGAGAGACATTGGGATTAAACCAAGGGACACTCTTCTTGCTGCGCGTCCCGACCGAACGCGTGCGGGGGATTATATCGAACAACGTATATATACAACGTGACGTTTTATCTCTCGCGCGACATCACGAGCAGAGCGCCTTGTCTTTATTATGATCCTATATGTAGATATCGTCGATGCTCGACTATCATTACGCGGCGCGGGACCCTATATGTATGCCGAATAAGAGACCTTACGGCTTTATTGCTTTTTAGCGGACTTATATAATAGCACGTGCGCAGAAACCTGTGTGTGTGTGTGTATATATACGTGCATGTGTCTCATTGTACGACACTGGCGTTTTTTTATAAAGGGGAGCACGCAGGAAGCGGCATCGTGGCGTTTGATTGTGGGTATATATAGGAGAGGGAGAAAGACCACGCCGCGTTTGAGATTTTCAGATAAGGGGTATGTATAGTTGCACGGAAGGGTTATTAAGGCTTTTTGGAATTTTTCGTTTGACTAGCTGATTTATTATGGAAGGGGGTTGAATACCAAGGTATATAGTGAAGACAAACAAATAGCAAGGTTTCGCAGAGGGTCACTGGTCGGAAACGATGATGTATATTATATAGCAAAAAGATTGGGTTTCCGTGGCATGGTAGTCATGGTTAGCTCTCGCTCTTGGTTTTGATGATTTTGATTTTAATTGATTTTTATATTGTTTCGTGCCGCCGCGTATATAAATATTTCAACAAATGAAAAATGTAATTTTAGAATCAAAATATTAAATTTCCCCGTTATATATATATTAATTACTTTATGCAAAAAAAGAAGCATTGCAATATAAATAATCTACGGTTATAATTAATTCCCGTTAAATGCGCTATGATAAAAGCAAAAAAATATCCTAGTTTCAATTTATATTAATTTAAAAAATAATTCTAAACCGGTATATATATCCAACGAATTACCTAATCGACTCATCAGGGTACAAGCCATTAGACACACCTGAATCATCACGTAAGAGGACCATCTATATACCACCGCGCCACCCGCGATCCATCAGGTATCGGTAAAACGGTGCGGAAAATAATACCCGACGAGGGCGAGAACACGAACGACCAAGCATATACATATAGCTATATATATCCACATAGGCATACCCGGTGCTTGATTGACACGTCGGAGGCGAGATTGAAGGCAAACTCGCTCGCGGCGGCGGCGGTCGCAGCAGCAGCAGCAGCGTAACGTTGAGCGTGTGACTTTGTCAATTCTAATCCCACCCCGCCTACCTGAAACGCGTAGGTCGCCGCTACGCGCGTGCACTGTCACTAAAGCACTTCACGCTAATTAGCCGCGGCTCTCTCTCTCTCTCTCTCGCGGGCACACGGCGTTTCGCGTCGACGTCGACGGTACGCGAGCGCGCGCGCGCGAGCTCGGCTCGTGATTTTCGAGATAATCGGGAATTACACGGCCCGGGCGTTAATTGCCCACTTGGCCGCTCGATTTCTCTCTCCTATACTGCTGGTGGTGGTCGGCCTGTGTGTGTGTGTGCTTGTAGGTGTATATGTGTATCGGTTGGATAGGGGACGAAAGGGAGACACGAAGAGAGAGAGAAGGTAGTAGTAGTAGTAGTAGTAGTAGTAGTAGTGTAGGGTGAAAAAAAAACAAACGGAGCAGCGGTACGAGTCAAGAAGAGAAAGAGAGAGAGAGAAATACAGTAGCCGATGAATTATTCAAAGTGTCTCGATGCTCGCGCCGCTCCTTAGACGGATCCCTCTCTCGTTCTTTTTTTTTCTTCTCCTTTCTCTCGCTCGCCGCCTTTTTGCGAGGCACCCAGATTAAGATCGCGCGCGCGCGCGCAGGCAGAGTCGTCGAGCTGTCAAGAGGCGGCTGCACGGAAAGCGGCACAGGTGCCTTCTACGGTCGCGGCGCACGCTCGCGCGATATACTCGCTGACTGCGTCTTTCTCTCTCTCTCTCTCTACGGCGCGATTTAGTGCAACTCTAGAGCTGTAAACATCGCGCGTGCGTTGGTTGAGTAGTTCGGCTTTTTTACAAGAGAGAGAGAGAGAGAAGGGATATGGTATTATGCGAGAGGATGAAAAAATTTTCAAAGGCAAGAGAAAGAAAGACTCATATTTTATTTATCGCTCGAGTTCGATGTTTCAATTCCAAGGGGACCATGGTGGGAGCCACTGTTGGGTGTTTTTTTTTTCGAGTTTTGAGGTTTGACATTACTGGGTAAATGATTTTATTTAGGAGGGAAGTGGTGGGGTGGTGGTATACGGTATAGGTGCAGGATTTTTTTTATTTGTGCATTAATTGGTTAAAGAAGTATATATGGGTAGATTACGGCGGTTGTCGCTCATTTGGAATTGAAAAATTTTAGGGGTAAGTATAAAAATGGAAGTAATAGTTTTTTAAACAATTTTTTTTCGTATCTGTGGGTATTTAAATATCGTATGTACAACGTATATCAACCGATTTCAATAAAATATTTGTTTTCAATTTTAATAATCTCTTAAAAATGTAAAACTTTTTTCAAATTTATTTCATACTCTTTTATTTTGATAGACTGAGTTCGATGTTTAAATTTTAAGCTTTTTCATTTTAATCACATAATAAAGATATTATATTTAAATTTTGTGTTCCCCAAAGGATTTTTAATTAAATTTCTTTTTCTTTTATACAACTTACAATCAGGTTGCACAGAGTCGAGTATGTTACGAGCGAATTTTGATTGCAAAACAGTAAATTAAAAATTTTCAAACATTGCAAAAACCCATGAATATTCGAATATTATAATATTATATATACATAGGCGTTTTGTGGCTGATACTAACAAAGTTCTTGTTTTTAATCCATATGATACAAAACGTGTTATGGAAAAATAATGAATTTCCGAATTTCATCACAATGTACAGTAATTAGTTGTATGTAGGTATTTTCTTTAGCACAAAAATAAATGTTAAATTACATTTTCAGAACTCAATTCAAAAGAAAATTACTTTTTGCACACGAGCGCCTCGGTACATCTATATATATATACTTTTGTACCTGATGCGTACGTTGTTGTCCGAATGATTTTTCATTAATATCAACAGTTATGTACAGCACGCTTGTATACATTTCCATAGATGAAAAACGTAATTTAAGAATCAAAATATCGAATTTCTCATTATATTCAAATTTACAATCGAAAATATTACATTTCAGTGCGAGAGATCGATGCTTTGTGTAATAAAAAAAAAAAAAAAAGAAACAAAAGAGAGACCGGAAAATGAAAAAGGAAATAATATGTTGGCCGTCCAAATTACACATCGCAATGTACATTATAAATTATGCTACCTTCCCAGTACCCAATAGGTATTTAAAAAAAAACCAGATATATAGAAAGAGAGAGAAAAAAAAAAGAAGTAACGAGGAAAAGCCAACACACAAAGACCGACTTGACAGACGTAAGAGACCTTAATCTAGAAAGAGACTTCCTCCTCCTGCAGCAATTTACAACGCGCGTGCGCTGCTTGGGCTTTGCGCTCATCGAATTTGCATAAACATCCACGAGCGTCTAAGAGATCCGGACGAGGATGGGGGAGAGAGAGAGAAAGGGAGGTTCCGATCTCTCGAAGCGTACACGCGTAGTACCGGCGTGCACAATGCGTCGGCGCGCGCGAGAAAGAATGCAAGAATGCAGCGCGACGGACAGCCGAGTAAGAGAGAGAGAGAACCTATACACACATACACACACGTGTGTACCATCGTACAACGCAGAGAGCGGGAACGATACCCGAGAAAGGAGGAGGAGGAGGAGAAGAGGAAGGCGAAGGCGACGTCGGAACACGAGCCACTAGCTTGGATTGCGGCGAGGAGTTAACCGGCTCGGTACTCCTCACTCTCTCTCGCTTCCTCTGTTCTCGTACTCCACATACACACACACATATATATATACTGCCCTTGTCACTCGATCAAATCAGCGTGTTATTACACGCGGCGTGAGCGCAAAATGCGGCAGGCAAAAATGAGCAGCGCGAGAGCCTGAGCTTATACACACACACGCACACATATACCTATATATGACCACACTCGACAACGCTTATATACATACATATACACAAGTGTATATATCTGTATATATATACATATATCTATATACACGAAGCGCAGCATACGCGCGCGCGCGGGCGAGAGAAATAACTGGATTCGGTAATCGATTGCGTAATCGCTTCGGTTCTGCGGGCGTGCTGCTGCTGTCCCAGTCCGGAAACGAGGACGCCGCGCGTCGCGTCGCGCGTAATTACCCTTGTATGTATGTGTGTGTGTGCGGGTATACCCCCGTGTAGGCCAATTGAAATCGCGGTGTGTTGGCGGGGGAGGTACACACCTGTATATACATAGCGTATAACGTTCTATACGCGGCCGATGACACGATGAGTGCATGTATATACGCGTGTATATGTGTGTGTGTGTATGTATATATACGTATATAAGCCACAGAGATGCGGCTCTCGCGAAAGATTGTCGTTCGGCGCTCGATCGCCTCATATGTGCATATATGCAGTTGGGTTGCGGCCGATTAGTGGTTTTATATAGAGGTGACGACAGTGGAAAGCCCCTATGATGATTACTAGGCCATTGGTGGAAGGGTGGAACGAGAGAGAGATTTGAAGGGATGTAGAATGTGTGTAGTGTAGTGTTGTTGGTGTTTTGTGGTGTGGTTGAGATGTTTTTTTTTTTTAAGGTAAGCTATGTAGGGTTTATGTGATATATGTGATATATGACAATGGAAAAGATTTTTTTGTAGTACGTAGTAAAGTTATAGATGGAAAGTTAGATATAGACGAGGGTTTTTACTTGAAACCATGCGGTTAATTCAAAACTGCGTCGCAAGTGTATACTTTATCATATCAAATTATGAAAAATGAATTCTGAAGCATTTATATGTCTTTACGTCCTTGAAGGGGATACTTGTATGCGTATTTTGAGACGTTTCATTAGGAGATAATTTAGTTAATATCGTATGAACGTAAATTTGTTCTTTACTTTTCATATAACAGTTTTGAATAAAGATAAATGAATAGTTGAACAAAAACGTGCGTAGACTAAGTAGAATAGTACCAATATAACAGATTCAAACTGAATGTTTTGTGATATATACATTACAGTACATTCGGTACACAATCAAAATTAACTATATACATATTAGTTTGTATTCATAATTCCATCCGAGATTTAAAAAAATGCGTTTACGCTAATACATCTAAAGATCTGAAGAGAAAAGAAAAAAGCAATATATATAAGCTCACATTATAGATAGATATATAGAAGCTTCAGCGATCGAACTACTGTCCTACCCGTCGTACCCTATCCTTACACACTTCTAACTATCGAATTAACCACTTCAGCCTCACGAGCGCGCTAGCCTAGAAAACCCCTCCTCCCCTTCTACCATACTATTACTCCGAAAAACCACTGCGCTCTCTCGTTCACTCTCACTGATGAACCACTCATTCTCTCTTACATATATGCGCGTGCATATATATACTCGTTCGGGCGCGAAAGGATAGACCGAAGATTCTCAGGCCGTTCATGTTTCAGGCAGGTTGATATTTCATACAGAGAGAGAGAGAGAGAGGTGCTGCGTCGTCGCCGCCACTATACGCGAGGTTGTCCTATACTTATATACGCGCGTGCTCATAGGTAGAACAGAGTATGTCCTGCGCACCTTCTCTCTTCGTATCCCTATATATATACGTCAGCGATATTGTTATACACGAGCGGCGATGGCGGCAACAACGCGAAGACTCCTACGAACAAAGTGCGGTTTCGCGTCCGGCTCCTTCGGGGCTTCGGCCGTCACTATACCGTATGTGTATGTGTATGTATATGTAGTTCACTGTGCATGCGTGCGTGTGCAATGTGTATCTCGCTTACTCTCTCTCTCTCTCACTTGGTGTCCCGTCAATGTCTTCATTGTCCGGCGAGCGTGAGAGAGTGCGCCAGCTTGGTAATTGTAAGCCCCATCGAGCGTTAACGTATATACGCGAGTGTATATATGTATATTGGAGAGAAGAATTTTCACGTTATACCAAGTAAATCGATGTATATATACGATGTAGAAGGGAAAGAAAGAGAGAGAGAGAGAAGGGAGAAGGCGAAGAGAGAATATGGTGTTAGATTGCGCGACGAACGAGGGCGAGGTTGCGCTGATTTTCCACGCGACTGGAGAGCGTGAGATAATGTGGAGAAGAGAGTATATATATATATATAAGGCAACAGGAGAGATTGCAACAGATGCTCTTGCGTGTATAGTACGCCCGAGTTAAAATTGCACTCTCGAGTTGGCTTTTTAACTTCCTGAATGATATGCTTTCATCGCCGTGCGAATATATTTAAAACGGGCGCGTCTCCTTAATGCGAGCTAGCTTTATAACGAAGAGGTATATGATCGTCATCGGTAATCGTTATACTCCGTGAAACTATATGATGCATATATATCAAAATAGCTTTCACAATGTATATGAATATACATATATGTATATATATAGCATCGGATAAAACGATTGAGCGATATGGATATAGATAAAATTTTAGCGAATCAAATATATGTTGAAATTCGATCAATTTCCTTGCAACCCGCGCATTGTCATATATCTCGTGAAACTATACGAACGAACGAAAAAAAAAAACAACAACAACAACTGTGCGTGATCGAACTTTCAACCGCACTAATACGACCAATTACGCTATCGGTACTTTACTTACAACGTGCGTATATAGAGACACATACGTATATATACACATATCGCGTATAGCGAGAGAGCAATTATTCCAAGCGGCTCGCGAAATACGCGCCAAAGAGAGTGAAGAGACCTGCACGAGGGCCGCTTATGGGATTACAGCGGGTATTAGCAGACTCGAGCTTGTCGCCCCCCCTACCCTGTACCTCCCTCCTCCCCCTCTCCACCCCCACCCCCCCGCTACCCTCTCGACACGCTTGCGCACCGCCTACTTCTGCTGAAATCCTTGATAAGCTTCGCGTATACCGCTTCCACTCTCTATCTCTTTCTCTCTCTCTCTCTCGCTTACAGGTATTCGACAAATTCACGCCTTCGGGCGCGAGTGTAACACGGAAGAGAATGAGAGAGAGAGAGAGGAGGGGGAAGAGGGTATCATGATCAATATAATCCGATTTATTCAAATTACGCATGTTTTACAATGTTTCGCGAGTACAGATTATTAGACATGTCATTATATGTGCCGGAGATAAAGATAGAGGAAGGGGGAGAAAGAGAAGAGTCCCGCTGTCAGCAAGTCTACCTCGGTCAGTGAGTAAGCCTCGTATTTTACGGTATTTGCGCAAGGGGGGATTTGAAAAGGAGTGTAGATTAATGGGAGAGGATGAAAGTGGGTTGCAAATGTTTGGCTTGTGAGATATGCCTTTTTTTTCTTTTCGGTTAACGCGTGCTGGTGAGAAACGCAGATGAGATTTCATTTGATAGCCGCAAGGTCAATGTGATCAATATGAACTGTTAAACAACCGCAATATTTTCTTGAAATTTAATTGTGTATCTTGTAAAAATCGTAATTTTATAATTGTAAAAAAATTGTAATTTTATACCAAAAAAAAAGTTCTGAACGTCCAACAACAACAACAACAACAGTATGAAGAAGAACAAAGAACAATCGATTTATGCATTTGCCGCTCGATTATGTGAGCGTTGCATAGTGAGTTCGTATAGAAAACGCGCAACAATATATATATACGGTGGCCGGTTGTCGGCCTTTGCCAGAGAGGAGCGTTCATATATTAATTACATAATATAATTCATCATTATGGAATAACGAATTCACCATATCCCCGTTATGAAACGCAACATATATATCCCGACCTCGGCTGGATTCATAACACAAACAAGTGCACACTGCACGCATGCCCCACTATATATACGTAAATCCTGCGCATCTCCTCCGTCTACGTATATATAAAAACACGGGGCGAACCGACTTATATATGTATACATACGACTTTCCGCGCGTCTTTTTGATCAACCAAACCTTTGCACACGAACTCGAGCGAAACAGACCGCAAATTACCCTCGGCAATTGCCACGGGTATATATACTGCTCTCTCGACTGCCCAAGCATCGGAAAGAAGAGGTGTGTCGTCGGCATCGTCGTCGTCTCCGATTCTACATTTCGCGCGGCCACTCAAGGATCCAACAGCTCGTTATCCTAAACGCTCACCGTTTCTTTTTTCTCTCGTCCTCTTCTTTTTTTCTACAACATCCCTTCTTAACGAGGACGTTAAATGCTACGCTCGTATAAGGGTGGCTATACGTAGCGCTAAAAGTCGCTGCTGCTACTGCCTGCGTCTCTTTGAAAGCGATGTTGAGAGGAGAGAGAGAGAGAGAGAGATAGAGAGAGAGAGAGAGAGAGATCGATCCAAGGCTATGCGGGGTGGATGATGGGATCACAGGAAGGAAAGAAAAAAGAAGATGGGCATGTAACCTGGATATATTCATTATACTGGTAAGAGCGAGGTGCTTAATTTTTCTTTGACAGCAAAGTATATATATATCCATTTTTTTGTTGTTGTTTGTCTGAGGTTTAGAAAAATTCTACACATATATACGCATCTATACGGAATGCGAGTTCCCTGATGACTGATATCCGGGAATAATTCGTGCTGCACACTAAGTCAGGTTTATTTATGTATATCTGCAACTATATCCTGCTGATGCACATTATACGCTTCATAGGCCTATACTGGTAGTGTAACGACATGCTTGAGCGCTCGACGTTTTTCGTTCCGCTTTATTATTATTATTATTATCATAGACACGACGGTACTATCCTAAGGCGTTAATGCGGTGCGCAGCTCGAATGACGAATTATAAGCGACGTTTACGTGAGCTAGCTGTGCGCACTCTATATAGTACCACGAGGTTCTGCTGCAAGTTCGTTTGTCATTGCAAAGAGTTGCGCAGCAGTTGAAGTCGTAGTCGTCCCGCACTTATATAGTGCGAAAAAAAAGATAATGATCTCGAGGAAAATGCGTCGTCACGCATGATTTACTCGCGAGTTATGTGAACGCGTAAGTATATCCACGTACATTGAAATGCATTCGCATGTAAACGAATTTATTCATACGTATACATATGCGACACGGCGTTTGTATTTTATCTTTTATATATGTAAACTTTGTCAACAGCAATAACAGAAGCAGTAGTATCTTCATTCACGTTTATTCCTTAACGAAAATAAAAAATGAAGCTATATATATAAGTAAACGCATACCTTTTATACATATGTAGGTATATGAGTTACGTGCAACAGATTGAACAGACGGACAGTGTGAGAAAGAGAGAAAGAGAGAGAGAGAACAGCGTATGTGCGCGCGTGCGATAATCTGATTGAGTCGTCTAATTAAGCGGCGCGCACATCGCGTGATTCGATTGGACGCACGCACGTGCGTTCACTCACTTGCCTCAGGCGCGTATACCGCGCATGTATATATATCTATAACATAAGCCGCTCGGCAGTAGCCAGGAGTTGTCGCTGCTTCGTAAGACTTTGTTAAGCCCGTGTTGTCAGAGAGAGAGAGAGAGAGAGAGAGAGAGAGAGAGAAGAAAGTGGGTAGGGAAGACGAAGAAGAAGAAGAAGGCGGAGGAGAAGAAGAAGACGAAGAAGAAGAAGAACGCGAGCGCCTGCTAATCCAAGATTTATCTTGCGATTTAAGCGAACCTGCGCCGTCACTGCTACTGCTCTCGATTCTCATTGCTAACCCGCATTTTTTTGTCTCGCTTCGGCCATGAAGAAAGATGGAGAGTTTTTTTGGGGGGGGGAGTGAGAAAGTGGACTGACTCGTTAAGCAGCCGCGTCAAATTAAGAAAGACGCGGGTATATATATGGAAAGGGGTTATGCGCGTTTTAACGAAAATTTTCGGCTCAACGTGTGTAAGTATATATGGCTACCGGAGAGAGAGAGGCAGTAAATTTCGCGGACGTCAGGCCGAGTTAATCTTTTGACTATATAGTGTCGGAGGGGAACGACGTGCATATATAGCGCTTAAAATTTGACTCTCCTATGTGGGCCCTTCTCACATTCGAAATATACATGCGTCCCACACGCATACTACATAATGCGGGACTATCAAAATTATAAAACGAAGGTGAGAGATATAGTGAAAATTTTTATATCTCGAAAGAGTTTAACAGACTTGAATCAATACGAATATACAGAAACCTCCTCGCTTCTTCCCATAGCCTCGTTAGCACGCGCCAGAATCAGAATATATACTTTACTTGCCGAGAGCCCGCGGTGTCTTCAGCATATTGCAGCAACGTCGTCTATACGGTGGAGACTGAAAATTGTAATTTCCCGCGGAGCAAAGTGGATAATAGATAAAGATAAAGAGAAAGAAGGTTGCCGCTGCTGCTGGTATTCGGGTAGAAGAAACGCTTGTGTGAGTGGAGGGATGAAGAGCCGAGAACACGACGGTGATGGTGGTGGTGCCGGTGGCGGCTTTCCCCGGCAGATGCATTATTCATGCGGCGGGAGAAAATACGATATGATCCAATATGTGGCTCTCTCTCTCTCTCTCTCTCTCCGGTTGAGCGAGGAAAGACCAAAGCCTTCGCACTAAGCTGCCGAAAATTGCTGCTCGAATTTTCGCGTTATTCCGTGTAGAGGAAGATGTACGGTGGTTGGAGGAAAGGTGGATATACGATATATGGTTGTGTTCGTGATGAACGTTGTCGATCATGGATGTTTAATTTGATGGTGTTAAAGAGTATAAGTAGAGTATATACATAAAATGTGGGTTCTGGAAAAAGGATGGTTTAGAATATTATATAGCATAAAAGGAAAATTCTTTAAAGCTATGGTATAATAAATTGTTCACAACTTTAAATATATAACCATATACTGAAGTTCAATAATTACACGCTATATATACTCACGACACGTAAACCACACCACCACTTTTCCGCTGCTCCTATACTAAAAAAAGAAAAAAAAAAGGAACGAAGTAAAAAAAAAAAGAAAAGAACACGAGGCCCGACGACATCGCTAATATGTATAAAAGTCAGCGCGCGCGCTCTCGCGGCACACTATAAAGCGCGTATACGCGTGCGCGCGCGTCGTCGCGACTTTACGGACGATTATAAAACCTCAGCAGAACGTTGCGTTCGAAAAAGGGACACGAAGGAGGAGGAGGAGGGGAAGAAAATCGGTTACGAGCCGGTTTTACGATCGCGCACGCGTGCGCGCGTTGCTCGAATTTCAAAAGCTGCGCGCGCGCGCAAAATTTATTCGTAGCCGCGTGTGATAAGAGCCAAAGGCGCGTGTGTGTGCTTGTGTGATGCGAGAGAGGAGGTCCGTATAGCGTATTAACACACAATGAGATAGTTTCGGAGGTGGGAAGCAGCAGAGGTAAAAACGAGAGAGAGAGAGAGAGAGAGAGACAAGGATATACCGGCCGTGTCCTCACCTGCGTTGAATTTCTTTTTATGCGGTTGCTCTGGTTTATATATATATATATATGCATCGACGCGTGCGTGTCTAATAATAGTTGTGCTATGGTGTGTGCTTTTTTGTATAGGTAATTAGTAAGCGAGGGTTATGAGAACAACTTTGGACCTATAATAAGGGACAGTGTATAGGCATGTATATGTATATGCAAAGGAATTATGATTTATTGGCGAAGAGCAGCTATATCGGCTGCTAATTGGGCAAAAAATGAAGATTTTATACATGTATGTAATAGGATCTTCGTAACGAAGCTTATATAGTCTGCGGTCACAATTTGTGTGTGTATATATATATACACACTTAACGGATTCTTTTAATATTAATATTGTAAAAGAGCGGAGGATGCGCAGTAAAGACACGCATAAATAGGCTTGTTACGACGAGAAGCTGTAAAAAACAGATTACCCCGTAAATATATCAGCTGCACGGTTTTCGCTAATAATTACGTATATATATATATGCCCACACACATACACACACACGCACACGCGCCCGCGTGCGCGAATCCGAGAGGAAGAAGGAGCTAAGCATATAATGTCTTTTCGGGAGCAGCTCGAGTAACATAAAAGAAGAAACCAAAGAAACAAAATAAAAAAAAAAAGAAAGAAAAAAAGAAAGACGAAAAGAAATAAAGAAAGGGGGACACACGAGATCTTTACACACTACGAATGAATTTTTCAAGGGACAGCGTGTTTTGCTCTCGCGCCGACTCCCGCGCGCCAAAAAGCCGACTGTATCCCTATATCCACACTCGACGCGATCTCTCTCTCTCTCTCTCCCTTCTTCGGTTCGCGGGTCTCCATTGTGTGCGGACGCTTTGATAAATTACCGAATAATTGTCAAATGCGAGAAAACAAAGAGCAGCGCGGCGACAACGGCGACGCGACCAAAGAAACTCTCTCTCTCTCGCTTTCGCGAGGGCGAGAACCGACGGCAAGGACGTCGCACGCGAAGAGTTGCTGCTGCTGCTGTTGCTGCTCTCTTATAAAATGCATAAAATGTACAAAATGCGAGCGCGAGACAGAGACAAAGGAGCCTACAAGGTATATACCCGAGTAAAGGGAGAGAGAGAGAGAGAGAGGAGAGAGAGCGACTTTTCAGCTGGTAAATAAGGGAATAAAAATTGCCGACTTTATTTGCCGACACACAGCTTTGGTTACACACACACACACATACCTATATATACGTGCGACGTTTATACGCACTTCTCTTTTCCGCATGTGTATACATATGTATATACGGATACGCGTGTGCAAGCCCCACGTGGGAACGGCACGGTTTGTAGTATGCAAAAGGCCCTCATTCCCGCGTATATGCGCGCGCGCGCGCGCGAGCGTGCTTAAAAATCGGGAATCCTTTGACTGTGATTGACCTGTAATTTATTGATTCGAAAGGCGAAGGAAAAGAGAAAGAAGCAAGAAAAGAGCCCCGTAAACTCTCTCTCTCTCTCTTAATCAGCGATTTAATTTCGCTGTTGCCTGCTGCTTTGCTCTGCCGCGCGCGAATTTCTGAGTTTATTTATCCCTTTTCGTATATATATATATATAGTCATCCTATACCAACCGAAACACCTGCTATACTATACAGAAGCTCGCGCAAAGATTAAAAATCCCTCCCTCCTCTATAATTTCTTAATCGCGTTACTCCCACATACACTTTCACTCTCTTTTGGGATCTGTCAAAGGGATTCTTCCTTTTTTTTTCTCACTTCGCCGTCGTCTTTTTATCGCCAGGCGGGAACGAGACTGATTGAGGCCGTGAGGGGTAGCCGAGAACCCGTAGTGTGCGAGGGTGTCTGTAGCAAAGCAATATATATATATATGTATAGAAGAGAGAGAGGAGACCGATGGCGACTGTGGCCGCAACTTCGAGAGTCGACGACGTCGACAGTGGTGGATATAGTAATGGCCGCGTGTGTAGAGTTATAGGGCTGGACAGTGACAAAGTTAGACGCGCAACGTGCGCGCACGATTTCAGTTAATCGGTTCGCGGTAGAGAGAGAGAGAGAGAGAAGCTTGGCATGTGTAAGATATCGGGTGTGTAGTGCGCTGCTACTGCTGTTGTTGTTGTTGTTGCAGCCGGCGTGTGGTGAATGCTGTGCGTGTGTGTGTATATATATAGGATGTAGTTTGAAACGGGGTGTGCAAGGGGCTAAATGAGGGATTGAAGTGGGTCGAGTGGCAAAGATTTCAAGGACTGCGCGGAGTTTGCGAGGAGTGTTTAAGATGGCTGTAATTTAGAGTAATGTTTAATGTCGTTTCTTCGATAGATGTAAATATTTTAATGGTTGTACTTTTTTTTATTGGATTTATTGGAAGTGCAAAAGAAATTATATAATAAACATTTGTCAAACCTGACAGAATAGTTGTTAGCTAATTCGGTCGCTGACCATTGCTGTACAGCAGTATGTTAGAAGATTATCGAAGCTTACAGTAGTTTCATGCACACATCATTAATAAAAATATGAAAAACAATTCTGCATAATCTGCCCATTTATCGGCTTGAAAACGTCCTAATCCTAACTCTCTCTCGTGTACTTATCAATGTCATTAAATCCATCATTCCATTCAAATTAGTGTTGGCCGAGTCAATTTAAATTCACCCTACTTTGATTCATTTGTATGCGAGCAGGACGGTCAATGCAGGTTCAAAATCACTACACTCCCTACCCGGATGTATAATGACGCTGTTGATCTGGATTTCAATTTTCGAAATGACCCTCGAAAAAAAAATACACGCACACATATACGTGTATAGCCATTATGACCTAACGGGAGTGCGATTAAAAATTGATAAGTTTCTATTAAAACGAGCCCCGCTCGCCTTCACGCTCGAATTTAAATCCCTCGCGTACAATGAAACTCTTCTCTCTCTCTCACTCTCTCTTTTATTTTGCATGATGACTATGATGATTCGGAAAGGTTTTGCGTATATATATATATATACACTCGCGTATGCAATGGCCGCGAAAGCCGCGTGGATTTGAATTTCAGCCGAAAGCGGATTACACTTCTGAATTTTCGTTTAAATTAACTCGTTCTCCGTTACTTCGGTTCTCGTCGACGCGGCCTATGATTGATGCACCTGATATCAATTAAATTGTTTTCGTAATATTCATTCGGCTCCACGCTGATAATGAAGTCGTTTATTATGAACGTATAGCGGTAAACAATTTTCTAGATTTCTCATCGCGCGGGGTAAATGTAGATTTAACATTGTCATTATATTGATTGCATTTTATGTTGTGCGGTGACGTGTCCTATGTAGAAATTCATAATTACAGTGTGTAATAGAGTACTTATATTTTTTGTGGACATACGCGAAGAGAAATAATATGGTAAAAATTACCTTTTGTCTCATCAAAATCACTGTAATTCATAGTATAATTACTTTGTAATAATTTTTACCATTCTATAATAGCTATGTTTACTGTATAAAATGATAATAATTTTCATAAGAATATACAAAATGGATACACACACACTAACCACGCTACCCATTATTTCCTCTAAACATTCTTCACGTCGCCCACTCCCCATTCCCTCCCCTTATTCCTTAAAAATTCAATCAGCCATTTTTCCATCATTGTCACCTCTCTCTTGCCCACCTTCATACTTCTCTACCTCTCCCCTCCGTCACTAAATAACCCACCGCCTCCGCGCATATACCTCGACCACCACGTCCCAAAATAAGACACACACTCATTCTCCTTCTCCTGACTTCAAAAGCTTCACCTCACTCCTCCACTGCGCTGCCTCATCCCAATTGGAATTAGCGGAAGCTGCTGCTCGCCCTTCGACCGCGCGTAAACGTCAAGATGCTCGACGTGATTTTTACGATCGACCCGCGCAACCGTACTACTCCCACAAAGACACTATATACATGTATATATATATATATATGTATGTATATATATATGTATATGCATCAACATAGCGTTACGCGCACAGGAGTTGCGTGCGCCTCCTTAAGACGCTATAACAGCGGCGACGCGTAAATCAGCGTAATAGGGAGTCACCGTGTGATTTACGCATGCGCGCATGTATATATATATGTATATGTGTGAATATAGCCGCATATACGCAAGAGATAAACACAAGGGGGCGATCGGAAGGTCAGAGGCGAAATGACGCGCGAGGACGCGGAACGAATGCCAGGGCGTGTGTGAGTAGAAAGAGGGGGAGGGAGAGAGAGAGAGAGAGAAGGGAGGGCGCGTGACGGTGACAGTTCAATTCGAACTTTGGCGTGTTTCGGCGGTCAGCGAATTTCGTCCGCAAAACCGCACGCGCGTGATTTCTCTCTTTCTCGACGGTGGCTGCTGCTGCTGCTGCTGTGGCCACCTCTCGCGTCCCCGTTTACGAGCGTTCGGCTGCGTACCACTACCTCTCGACTACCCTATAGTATATATATGTATACACACCTCTCTACCATACGTAACACAGACGCATACACTCAGGGCACACATAGTATGTGGATAAAGAAGCGTCGGCACCGCGCAGGCAGGTGCGAGAGGGAGGATGGTGTAGTATATATATATATATATATACCGCCGCGGCACCGATGTGCGGTCCAAGCGACGGCAGATTAATATGCAGCGCGCGTAGATGCGTACATACGGTTTAGTCATTTCTGTCACGAGTCGAGTGGCGGCGGCGGCGGCGGTAGCAGCAGCAGTAGCAGCAACGCGTCACGGTTCTCTGCTATATAGCTTCGACCTATGTATGTGAGTGTCCTCTACCAGCCTCTCCCAAAGCCGCCACCCCCCCGGAAACCTGCGGACGGACGCAGCGCGGTGCGCGGCTACTTTTCGCGGTGCTCCGCGCCCGCGCCTACGGAATTGGTGTGTAGGAAGGGAATAGGAGGCTTATTTCCCTGGCGCGAAAATGATCTCGGCGGGGTTACTATTAACCCATCACGTGGTGATGATGTTGATGATGGGAATGACGCGTTCTCCTGTGGGGATTTGTTATTGTGTTGGTGGAAAGGGGGTTAGATTGACCATGGGAATGAATGAGGTATGTCTTTGGGATTGCGCTGAATTTGAAGGGGTTATAGGTTTTTGGGTTAGCGATGGTGAGGTTCATTTGGGTATTGTTTATTTGTCACTGCGTTATAGAAGGGAAATGCAAAAGTTGGTAAAATTTAAGTAAATGCTTTAGTTACCATACATGCAATAAAAAGGCTTCATTTAATTTGCCTCGTTCTCCATTATTAGTGGATGCCTACTACAAAAAAGAAACAACACTGTACGCGCATTACGAATAAAAAAACCACTGTCAATGGATCAGCACTTATGAATATCAGCTTATATGAATATTATATTTTTTTTCATTGTGTTACGTTCAGATAATTTATTGATTTTACTCCGTTTATTGTTGAGATGTGCAATTTTCTGACCTAATAGTTTATAATATATAATCGCATGATTTAAAATTGAGTTTGCGTTGTGACTTTGTTGAACAAGTGGCCGGATAATTTAGCATGTTTGTATCTCTTTGGGATGCTGACGCTTAAATAAATTATTTTGATGAATAATTTATGTTATATAATAATTGTAATTGGATCCAAAATTGTTTATTACAATGCGCTGTATATACGGTTCAGCTATTTCACGTCAAGTGTAAAAGTAAAAATTTTTCAATCACCGAAACCTAACCAGTATAAATTCAAAATTATAATCAAAATACAGAGAGGAAAATTAAATGCGATACAGAAGTAAATGTGTTTACCATCCAATTTACTTCAGCTTTTTAAAAATATTTTAAGTATTTTTTAACATACCTCCGAAACCTAAAAATAATTATTAATTATATTTTATTTATTACAATTATTATTACGCTTCTGCTATTTGTACGTCAGATTTATGTATACAAAGTATATACATGTATAGTGGAATATGATTTCTTTAGTCAGATGTTAGAGCACAACAAACATCACAGCGACGTGTTTTGAAACTTATTTTCTGAATCAATGTACTTTACACCTGACGTACGAATAAAAAGAGCCTTATTATTAATAAATTGAGTGTCAAAAAACGTAAAAAAAAAACAAGAAATATGGTGTAACTCAAAGTATTGATGTATTATAGAAAAAATTCAAGATTTTTGGGTAAAATATTATAGAGTGGACGAAGCAACTACGTAAGCAAACATATATTTCATTTTGAGTATATTAATGATATAAGTAAAATTAATATTATTAAAAAAACGAAACAAAAAACAAAATTTTGAAAATTTACATAATCATTATGAAACAAAGAAAGTTTGAGCAAAAAAGACGGTCTTTTTCCAATCCCGAAAGCAAAAACAAAAAGTAACGAGCTGTGTTTCGTGACTATGCGAGCACTAGATCCCCAGATACAAATCATCTTTCGAATGAATTTCCGAAAAATTGTATAATTCGATCACTATCATCACAAAACGTATTTCACACATGTTTTTTCCTGAAATTGCTTGTTATTATAATGACAAAACTTCCCCTACTAAAAAAAAAACAAAACCCCAACCGAGACTTAAAATCTCATTTAATTTTCAAATCACCATTATTTATCTCTATTTAAATCATCCCTTTCTTTATTCCACTCGAAATACAGAAGAACAGAGCGCGAGAGAAAACGGATGATCTTATGGGGGGGGGGGCGAGATAAAACGTATTATATTATCACCCCCCCCCCCCCCCCACTACCCCGCGTACGCGCAGCTGCATCTCAACTTGACTCCCTCCTACCACCCCTTCGTATCCACCAACCCGGCGACCAGTAAGACAGATGGACCGACGAAGACACACATATACACACACCACTACCACCTCCCTCTCCTCTTTCCCCTCTTCTTTGCTCTGCGCGAAAATGATCTCGCGTTCCCGTGGGCTCTTTCTCTTTCTCTCCCTCTCGTATAGATTAACCCTGTCGTCGTCGTCGGAGGCAACGGCGACGACGACGACGACGACGAAGAAGAGGACTCCTCCCCCTCACCACGCCCGGGCTGACTACATAGTCGAGACTCTAGGAGGCGGAGCCTCCGCCACCGCCTCGTTCTATTTCTAGCTGCGCGGCGCTCGCCACTCGAGCGTAAAAACGGACTTTCTTCGCGCAAGCGCGACCGGGCAAACGTGCAGCTCCACCTAGGAGGTTATATTCTCTCTCTCTCTCTCTTGCGCTTACTCGCGTTCGCGCAAGGTGCAGCACAGTATATACGTATATACATATACGTCGTTCCTTACGCCGCGCCTCCGTCAATTATCCCTACTCTCGGCGGAGAGTGAGTGAGAGAGAGAGAGAGAGAGCGCGAGTCGTGTGGTATAGAGATACTCGCAACCGAGCGGTCTCCCTCATGCACCTGCGCGACTGCTAGTATTACTACTGCTACTGCTACTACTACTGCTGTACGTGTATATATAGATATATTCTGGTGAGAGAAAGGAGAGGGAGGAACGGAGATAGAGAGAGAGAAGAGAGCGAGCTCCGTAGGGCTTGACGATTAAACGGTCTGCTTTATCGGGGCATTAGACTGGATATATTGGCGCTCTTTCGATCTTGTTTTTATACCATCTTACGATTTTGGTGTATATGTGAACGAGGAAGTATCATGTATTCGCTGTCTTTTAGAGTGGAATGCCGGGGCATGGGTGAAGTGAATTTCTCGGATTGATGAGGCCGAATAGTTTCTTTTTTGTAGAAGTGTGGTCTGCTAATCTTAGTAGATAGTGTAAAAAGTAGTTACAGCCATGAGGTCTCGGTAAAAAATTACAAGATATCGGCGATTACATAGATTTACGTACTTACCGAAATTTTTGTATTTTCCGTTATTTGTATTATCGATTTTTGTTTTGGACATATTCGATATGTATAGAGAAACCTAAACGAAAATTTCATTTTAAAAATGCTTAAATAAAATCGTGATATTAGTAGGCAAGTTGTTGAGTAACTTAAAATTGAGAAAATGAATTATGAATAACACGTTTTTCAATTTATCGTTACTTTTTCATGATTATAAAGCACATAAAATAGTTTTCCAAGCCTTACAACTACTTAACAGTATTTCGACTTCAAAAGTATTAAATAAGAACACGAGAGATATAACTAAAACTGAAGTTTACAAGAATATCGCAAACTTGATTATGTGGAATACATAGAAATTAGTTCATTTTTTGCCAATATCTGAAAAATTTTTGTACAATTTCTATCAGAAAGAATATTGTATAGATAAAATAAGAATATGCAACCTGGTATTTCAGTTGAAACTGAAGCTATTGAATAAAACGAAGCGAATAAATTGTTTTGGAACTTTTTGTGAAAAGTTCCTAAAAAATGATCACAGAGGAAAAAATTGCATTAATTGAACCACCTTTCAACTGTTGGTACGAATGTTTTCTCAAAAAAACTTTTACTTCCCGCACAGAAGCACGCGTTACAACAATTCTCGACGTAAGTTGATAGTTACAAACTTTTCTATATTTCCGTATATATAACAATAGAACCCTTTTCTTTTCTCTGCGGAACCCGATGCTAAAAAACATTTTTGCTAAATTCATTTTACACCTTTTTTTCAAAAGTTATACTTTTTCAAACCACAAACTTTTACCAACCTTTTACACTCGACAGAGCTCGTCCGCATAACATATTAACCGCGCGCGAGCATAAAGCAAACCTCTCGGGCTCGCGACTAATCATTAAAAATCATCTCGCCGCGCATCATGCGGCTATATACACACACACACACACATATATACCCACACAGATGCCGCTTCTTTTAGCCTCTTCTTCTTCTTCTTCGATTATACGATCGCGAGAGATAGATACGCGCGCTATTAGAGGCGGCATCTTGGTGCGTATACCTCGACGACGAGCATATTACATTATCTTTTACTGCGCGGTCGTAAACCGCGGACCCGAGCAGCCACTTGTCTATTGCACGCCGCGCGGCGTTGCTGCCGCCGCCGTGGCATTTATAATGCGTCGACTCCTCATCGGATGAGGGGATTGTATATATACATTTATAGTATAGGCGGCTCTGCTCCTATGTGCACACAGGAGAAACAGTGTCTCGAGCTGAGCAAAGGTGCCTGAGGGGAATAGATTGAAAAGCGATGAGAAGCTTTGTTATTGATGTGAAGTAAAAAGTATATAGTAGTTATAACGGCAGTGTAGATTTTTTGGTTGACATGGGTGTGTATAGGAGTTACGTTAAGATGACAATGTTTATAAGAGTTCATAGTGGTTCATTGAATGATAATCAATAGTTTCATATGTTCTATTTTGAGCTTGGAGAATAAATAATTCAATTGACGGTAAATTGAATTCTTATAATTCGGCAATTATTAGGTTACATTTATATCGAAATCTCGAGTAATTTAATTCGGAAATTCCATACGAGTGTATAATAATATTATATTGTTGGTTCTAGCAGAGGAAACCAATATTATTCATAAATTTCAATATATTGATTGCAACAACCTTTTCACTTTGAATTTATCGCGTTCGACTAAAATACCATTGGGAAAATTTAATTAAAACAATTTGATTTGTAACAAGTGAGGATTCGTAAAAATCTGTATACAAATATAATACTATACGTCATAAACTATCGAATTATATTTCATAAAAAATACGTCGCTGAATATAATAGTGCACGCAGCTGGATAAATGCGAATATATTGAAATTCCATGCAATCAAATTAACATTGCAACCATGTACGAGCGAATGTTTAAAATATTGTCAGCAGTTACCGCAGTTTAATTCGAACTGAGTGTACATTTATTTAAAAAGGGATATTATAACATTGTTACTATACAATTATTTCTATTTATTCGTAGAGATTAATTTTCAGTTGAAATGAGCAGATAATTGAATACTATAGTATATAATAACAGGGGAATCTGAAAAAAAGCGTAAATGTAAAGCAGTAAAAGAAAATGGAACGCAGAACGTGAAAAAATTGTCCATTGAAAGAATGCCAGGAATGCGTACGCGATTCGGATGGTATATATGGAAAAAAAGAGTAGTTTCGAGGATTCACTTAACTATGACGAACGGCTTTTAAGTCGTATTAGCGTATACTGAAAACGTTATAAAGCCATGGCTTACAAAAGGGAAAAAAAGGCCAAATCAGTACTGGCCAAACGTGCGTGTGTGTGTGTGTGTGTGTGTGTGAAAATGGACCTCTTAAAAAGCTCTTTCATCGTGAAAAAGTTTTGATTTAAAATATTTGTATGACATTTGTGAATTGCTATTTATAAAGGAAAAAAGAACGTAGTATAGAATATATGCAAGATTCACAGATAAAATTAGTATAAAGATATTTTGCAATCATTCATTTATGTGTTGGTATGTAAGTAATAAAAGTCAATCAACAGTCGAATTATATTATAATAGCCAAAAAACTTAAATTGTTTCTTCCCCGCATACGGTTTTAAGTTACTTTTCGTTTTATTATCAATCATAATATTATCTTAATTTGAGGAAGCGGAGGAGAGACGGAGATTTGTAATAGGGAAAAAAACCTTCAATATTCGAGTATATTGTTTTAGTTTTCACTGTAAATTATAAAGTAAAAATGATGAGGCATTATCGCGATTGTTTTATTAGTCTACAAAGAAATTATTATATCTTTAATTTGTAAAAATGGCTTTTATATAAACTATTATCGTAATAACTACAAATCCTAGTTGAAGGTTTATTTATACAATATTAATCGTTATTAATATAATGGCTTTATTCGCTATACCAATAAAAAGCTCCAAAAATGAATATACTTATCCTTGTATTACTGGAAACTAAAAATAAAAAGTATTTTTATTTATTTTACAAGACAACAATAAAACAAATACGACGACGGCCAATGTGAATCTTAGAACCTTTTATCATCACTCGGCTGTTCCAAAAACGCGCGCTATATTGAAAGCACGAAAAATTTGATCTTGCCACTATTTTCCGAAACATACTCTCACCGCGTACAGCCCACTCGGCTACTCTCAAAACAATAAATAAAAAAAAAAAAGTGAAAAAACTGAAGCAGCCGAAGCCACGTGTACATGTGTATATATAAACACACATACGGCTAGCAGTGGAGGAAAACAGAGAGTGAGAGAAAGAGACTCATGATTTTATTGAAATTCCAGAACGAAAAGGGTAGTCGATCGTGAACGCATGGTAGGATAGAGGAATCAAGAAGCCAGAGAGAAGCACCGAAACGCGGGCGCGACAGATGCAATTGTGGTTGTCTATATATATGTGTGTGTATATGTGTGTGTCTGCGCGTGTATTCGCACGCGCGCACTCGCGCCCCGCTTGCGCTGGGCACTGTGCACACGCCTCCAATTACCAATCACTCTCGCGAAACAATAAAGCAAAACCGTGGAAAAAATTTCTATCAAAAGTATCACGTTTCATATCTCTCTCTCTCTTTCTCTTTTCCTCTCTTTCCCTCCGCCCCTCTCTCTCTTTCTTGAAGCTATAACTTCCGCTTTAAACAATTTGCCAATTAAACGAAGCGTTTGAAACTGTTAATTCATACACTAACAAGGTTGTTGTACCGAATGATTTTTTTAAAATCCGAAATTTTACATGTCAAGAGTATACAAAAATAAGGTAACCAAAATCTATAACAAAGCGGTGGCGGTATTCCTTCTCTTGGTTCTGTAGTGTATCAATCACTGTATATATTAGATTTTTAGAAAATTCACGATTTTATTAACTTTTATTTATAGCATTAAATTCATCCTCAACATGCGGAGTTTCTCAAGAACTGTGCGGTCTCGAAACTGGTTTACGACTTAGTTAAAGAACGATCTGGCTAGAGATTGTCGAGTACTGACCAACCCATCACAGCAGTAATCACATACTTGGATTGACATCATATACTAACAGTCACCAATGACGAAATAATAGACTGTAAAAATGTATCAGTGATTGAGTGAATACGACATTATTTGCGTTACACTATTGCAATTAACGTACCATCTCGATATCTGATCAATCAACTACTTACTGATACTTTTAAAAATTTTTACATTACTTATAACGATTTCTATTTACTTATCTTTCTGTTTTTTCTCTGGATCGCGAGGTACGTAAGGTTGAATGGCGCTCTGAAACGCCAAACTACCCTTCGCCCAATGTACGCGTATATTTACACATACACAGATATGTGCGGGTTTGTTCGTACACCCATGTGTTTTTAAAACTCGCAAAGACCCGAGGCGTTACGTAAAAATATGTTGTTCCGAATTCCAGATTAAATTTATTGTCGCTAATGAAAAAGCGCCTGGCTCTTTTGCCCTCACACATACTGTACTGCGTCGTGATTGCGAAAAAATGTCGCCACCACGGCACACGTGCATCCTTTTATTTTTTCGTTATGTGTACAAAGCAAGTCTCGCCAGTCGTGAAAAATTCTATTTCCCTCCACACACCCACACACCCACACACACACATCAACATTTTTTTGCTACCTTTGCTCTTTACTTTAAACTCATACTGGGGAACGCGATGCGCACACGGTATAATGCGCCGAAAATCTCGAGTGCGCGGGTAAGAGAGCACACACATACACATAGACACGAAAGCATTGGAACGGAAAAATAATTCTCGGGCTCGCGTTGCATATATTGTGAGGGTTGCAGCAACACCGCATGCCAGTCATCTTTTATCTCTCCGTATACCACAATAATTCCCTTTCGTTTGTAATTTAGCAAGCAAAAGGGGGAACGGGAGGAGGGAGGGCTCGTTACACGCACGCGTTGATATCGCATTTCGCAGCGATGCCTCTCTTTTCGACGCCTCCGTTCATATATATGTATATATATACTCTCCCTTCTACACTCGAGAGAGAGAGAGAGAGAGAGAGGATATAATCCGGCAACCGTGAAAATAACGAAAAGTTGACCATATATATACGCGCGTACACGCGTATACTTTCTAAATGATACGAAAGAAATGTAAAAACTGCAGTAGCAAAATGAACAGCAGTGAAATGCCAAACGAAAGGTTTTGAAATAAAAAAAAAAAGTTCGCTCTGGAAGCCTCGTTAGCGTGACGAGAGAATCCCTCCTCCCGCAGCTTTAATAAGTATAACGCTTGTTATTTTAAGGATTTTTGGTGGCTTGAAAGGCACTAAACCGCGCGCACCGCGTTTAAATAATCGCTCGCGGTAGTATTGGGTTGCCTCGGTGATTATTTCATAATTACCAATAATATATACGTATTGTAATAGCCGATAGTATCGTATGTGTGTACGCGCGTCCATTGTCGTTTAATACCGCAAATATCACTGTACTCTCTTTCACTCTCTCGCACTGCTATAATTAAACTCCCCACCGGATTATCCTGAAATTATAACCCCGTCGAACAAAAAAAAAATAGCCTCTAACTCGCCTTGAAAAATGTCACCTCATGCGTCCATAACCATACAGGTAATCGTGTAAGAGAAAAGCTCTCCAAATGTATATATATATAGAGAGAATTCGGCACATACCACGCGCAACAACGTACACCACGTCGCAGCAGCTCACACGGCTGTGCTCTCCCATAGGGGGGGCGGGAAAAGCAGTTGTCCTCATTTGTATTCTTAGGACGCAGCACATCGGCGTCTGGCCCGTCCTCGATTTAGTATCACGTCGCGCGAATTATTTCGTAATCAAATCTGAGCACGGCCGTGTTCCGTACGCGTTCGTTCGTTCGTTCGCTTACGCTTACGCGCGCGCGCGCCCCCTTATGGATGATTTCTCTATTTTACGGCCAAGCCGTGAGTTGCCGCAAGCTCTCCACGAGAATAACGCGCTTACGTAGTGGTGAGTAGTAGCTGTGTGGCTTTTTATGTATATATATAGTCGCTATAGCACACGCGTTCCTTTTAATTCGCCGCGACGTCGTCGGTAATTTCGTTTCCCTCTTATTAATTGCCGTGTGCAGCGGTCACTCGCGTGCGCGTCGCGCGTGCCGACGGTTATTCTATTAGATCGCAATAAGCTTTCGAGCGTACGGAGGGGGATGGATGAGGAATTTAACGTATGGTGTGTGTGTGGATGTATATAGGAGGGGTTGATGGCGCTTGTAGTGGTGCGTGAGTTTATGGTATAGTGAAATAAGCTTTTGAGATATCTCGATGAGAGGTACAGAAGTGGGAGAGATGTTTTGTAATAGGTTTAATTGATAAGACAACGCGTGTATGGAAGTGAAATTAAGTGATATCTAATGAAATCAGTAAATATTCAGATGTTTCTTCAAGGCAATAATCATGATTTTAGTATACTCTCTTATTTTTTTAAGGCGGAGACTGAAAGAGGCTAAAAGAAGACACAAATTCCCTGTTTAACGGTTTTTCACAGTAGGCATTCTCTTAGAGAATCATACTTTTATGGTTTAACGACTCCTTTAAGATTTTGTACACTTTTTTTTTCTCTCGACGATCGTAAATGACGACTACGAAACTTTTTCACGTGTGTGTATATATACTTCGTGAGGTTCCTCGAAAGGTTTACTGCTTTTATTGCTCAATATTTATTTGTCAAAGAGCAAATAAATGTTAATGTGATGAAAAATATTACGCGCGAGGTTGGAGATTTATACAAAGTTCTTAGAAATATTCAACATTTATATACATGCGATATTTCAGGTGAAATGAGAAGCTCAAAATTTTAAAATCACTATAATAATAAAGAATAAATCACTATAATAGGTTTATTCTTTATTATTATAACATCATGGCCGTAACTATTCTACTTATATATAATTTTACGCTATTCACACTTTTTATTAGTTAAATTGATACTTTAGATAGTGTCTAAAAAACAATTATACATTTATAAGTGGTATAGAGAATAAATTTGTCGACAAACAAGTTCTTGCAATGTGTTATACGTGCTACCCGCAATAGTTTGATATTATTAATGCAATGAATAGTTTTTATGATTATATTTTACAGCTGTGGTGTAAAATATAATCATACTCTATTGAAAAAGCAGAATAAAAACAAAATTCTGTGGAATAAACACATGAAAGTCAGTAATAAGTAAATTTGACTCCGTTAGTCACGCCAAAAACAGGGTTTTTTCACTATTTTTAGATCTTTTAAAACTGAATAGCTCTTTTCTGAAGACATTGCTAATCTTGGTCCAGGGCTTATGTTAAAGGGTTTACAATACAGAAATAGAAAAAAATTTGTCGAACAAAAATTATTCTGTCGCATTCCTTTCATTTTTTTGATAAAGGTACACTGAAAAGTAGCCAATCAGAGACTTTCAAAAAGGGTCATAAAAAAATATTACTACATTCCAGAAGTAAAATGCAAACTTTTTCCCAACCAATGTTCTATACAAAAAGTTTCAGGATTTTGAGTAAAAAGATGGCAAAAGTTGAGTTTTCACCAAAAATTGCAAAAAAATAACAATTTTTGATGTGAAATAAATTTTGTAATTATTGAAATATTGCTCTAAAAATTTAGGAACATGTTTTTGTCATAAAAAACTAAGTGTCTACAAATTTTGAGCAATTTTAAAATTTTGAGCGGCTCATTTCACCTGAAATATCCCACATGTATATGTTTATGGAGAAAGTGGAGAAAGAGGCAATGTGTTTAATTTTATTGATACTATTTGAATGAAAACTTTATAGTCGAAGCATGAACTCATTTATAATTAAATTTAATTAAATAGGGTGTATAAATTTAATAACGGATTTCTTTTCACATAATTAAACAGAGTTCGAACTGTTATTGCAATTCGGGCAATGAACAATAATAACAGTTTTCTACCAAATAATATAACCATTGAAATTTAAATTAACATCGATAAAAGCACTCTAAAACGTCCAAATAGCTTATCATTATTAAACTAAACAAGTCAGAAAAACTGTAAACGTTTAAGAACAAAAAAAGCTTACTTTCAAAAGAAAGTCTTTGGTAAATCTAGGACATCACCTAAAGATTTTACGAGGGCATATCAATCGCACCCTCTGATCACACAATGTATAACTTGGTTACAGAGAAACGTACCGCAACTTTTACGGTAGCTTCAAAAATATTACTAAAGAATTATATATTTAGATAATAGAATCTTGATCTTTATGTCACGACTACCTAATTTACTTCTTTAACTCTTTGATATAGATCTACGCTGTCTTACATAAAAAAAACACCGCAAACGATGCACCAAAAACGCGCAAGCGATTCAAATCGCACCTCTCTCTCTCTCTATACGCGTCAACTTTTTTTACGACTTTACCCGATATGCCACGTGTGTGTTGTGTGTATATAGAAAGGCAATACAACGATGCCAATGTATTAAAAGCCCTTTTTTGTCCTTTGGACGTGCGTATTTTAATGACGCCACTGCGCACTCTCTCTCTCTCCCTCTATCTATATCAATGGATAAACTGGCCCTCGCGCCAAATGGTCCGCGCGCGCATGTGGAGAAATATTAAAAAAAAAACGAAAAGAGTGTGAGAGGGTCGAAGCAAAAAACAAAAATATATATACAAAAAAGAGTACGAGCGCGAGCGATGAAAGTAAAAAACAGAGCGAGTGAGAGAGCGAGAGAGAGAGTGGAAAAAAAGGGTAGAGCGCGTTTGCACTGACAGATCGAAAAACGAAGAGCACAGTAGTCCAGGTGAAAACATTTTGCGCAAAAGCTCGTCAAAGCTGTATTACGTAAACAGAATGCGGCAGATACATAACCGGGACAGTGTCGTTCGCGGGGGGGAAAGCAACCACTCCCTCACCCCCCCTTATCCACCACCTCCCTCCCCCCACACCATCCCACTACTCCTGCCACCCTTTCAGCATTGAACGGCCGGGGCTATGTATGTTTGCGGAGCTATTCGCGCGACACCGGTAAGCGCGTTCGTATATATACGCTCTCTCTCTCTCTCTCACTCCCACCCCTCGATGTTTTGCAACGAGTTTATTCCAGTTATCAATTTCCTGACAAATATCTGCATTCCGAGCGCGCGCGCGCCAACGCACACGCGTTGTTGCCTCTCTCTCGCTCTCTCTCTCTCTATATGTCTCTTTCTATCTCTCTGTCTCTCTATCTCTCTCTCTCTCTCGTATATGTATTTGCGAGGTAGCAAAAGCTCGCGCGCGCGTATACACGAGGGAGAGAGAGAGAGAGAGAGAGGTATTGACTGAATCCGCAGCACATTACATTGCAATGCCATAGCGCGTTGACATCGCGTTACATCGGACATATCGTTCAAACGATGCGAGATTTTATGCCGTGACAAATTTTCGGCCGACGGACTCTCTCTCTCTCTCTCTCTCTCTCTCTCTCTCTCTCGCTTGGTCCAGTACGTATATATATATATATATATATGTATATATGTGAGCACGCGCGCGCGCGCGCGGCACCGTAAAACTTTTAAAACTCCGCTATATGTATTAAACGCGCGAGCTCGCGGTGTACGGGCAAAGAGGAGGAAAGAGGGGGAGGGAGGAAGAGGACGAGTATATGTTCGCGGGAAAAGCGAGGGTTTTGGTACTGGTGTGGCAATGATACTGGCGAACGCATATATGCGGGAGGGACGTTATACCGTTCGTATATAACCAACGACGAGATATATATAGTATATATATACACACACACACGCGCGCGGAAGGACATTATCCAATCACTAGGAAAAATTTCACTCCCGCGAGTGGGTTGGTGTAAAAAGTACGTAGCTTTTCATTTCAACGTATTACACATGTCACATACGCGTGGTGGTATATTGATGACAGCGACGGTTGTGTATATATATATATATCGTATAGCAGGTTTTGGATGTGCTTTTTTTGTTGTTGTTCGTTGCTTTTTAGCGTGCGACTGATTAACGATATTTTCGCGCTAGCGGGAGATGGAAAAAACGAGGCGATGATGGTTATCCTCTGCGATTAATGCTCTTGGATATTAAATAAGAGCGAGCGAAGAGAATAAATTTTGAGGATAAATATATATAAGCGGCTACTGAGAAGAAGTAGCGACAGTCGACGGTATGGCGACGACTCGAGTTGTTTTCTCACACAGGCTATCGCAGAATTTAGCACCTTGTACGTCTTACTTTCACGGATCTTATCTTATTTTATATATGTTGAACTCTCGACGCAATTTATTGGGTTAGAGGTAATCGCGCGCTAGCGGGGAATTTAAGGACTAGCGGAAAGTATAATGTGGAGATTAAGGAAAAAAAGCAGCGAGGATAAGCGGGTGACATATTTGCTTAGGAATCGTGATTGTTTAGATAGTTACGCGGTGAAGAATTTTCTTTGGCAAAAGGTACAATGATTCCTTGTGATATTTTAGCTGAGAGGAAAAAATTGTTTGATAATTTTGCTCGAATTTTGCAGCTTGTAATAACTTTTGAAAGCTACACAATTATTGCTAAAACTGTAGTTTTAACCAAATTTAGATAGAATTTTAAAACCTTTTATAAGTATCAAAAAATCATTGTAATTTTTACAAGAAAATTTTTCTTATTTGTAAATACCAATTAAAAATGTAATTAATCTTTTATAGAATCTCTGGTAGAAAATTAACGAGTTTCGTTATTTAAGCTTTTATAAACTAGATATGTCAGATTTAAGTAGGCCACCATGTTAACTAAGTAGTTTTTTGGAATCTTAGAAAACAATATTTATTAGGTATAATTTACTGAATTCGATATTTTTATAACGAATGCAAAATAGTAGGAAAATTTTTTTTCTGTGCCGTGGAAGGAAAAACTTAAGAAAAATTAAATGGCTTGGTTAGGTAGCACAACATTGCATTTTTTATTTTTTTCACACTTTTCGGTCTGATAAAGCATGTCAAAAACTATTAATTATTCAAATACTAATACCCAAATATAATTAATTTTAAAGGTAACAAATACAATCTGGCTTAAGCATGTGTTAATCTGCTCTATAATATTCTAAAAGCGTATCGAACTATTAGAAAAGTTTCTAGCTTGTTGAAGTATTTGAAAAATCTAGCTTATCATTTAGTAGCATATGTTTAAGAATTCTAAAAATAAGATATGTTATATTATAAATATTGTGTATTGCAACATCTCTTTCGATACACGGACACAAATGCTTACTAACTAGAAGAGGGTCAGACCTCCGGATTACGGATTTTACTTAAACTTTGAGATTTTTTTTCCTTTTTTTTTATATAAGCTTTCAAGCCCTATTTAGGCTTATACAACTGTCAAAAATTGTTTACAATATTGATATACATAAATACAAAATATACAGTGTTTTGCGTGTGCGTCGCTTTAAATAAATAGGTTGCATTTTTCGAGAAATTTACAGATACATTTGCATACTTCAATATAAAATAGACATGCTCTAGTTTCCATCGATTTATAAGTGATTATTTGACGTTTAACTTTAAATTATCACAACTTTGGATAGATTCAATATTTTGCAATTCTGAAAAATGCAACAAAAATTTGGCATTCTCTAGTTTTAATTTCATTGTCTACAATTGTATGTATGCTTTATCTAAACTAAATAATAAACAAATAAAAACGAGCAATTTTTGCAATATTTCCTTAAAATGCAACTAAAAATGTCGATAATTCGAGCTTATCGAATCGTTAGGGTCTAATATTCCATCTTTCATCATATTTTGATATCTAAATACATATCTCAAAGTTTCAGCAAAATCCGTGATCCGAAGGTCTGACCTTCTCCTAGTAAGTACAACTAGGAGACCTGTTAACAAGTTTCTACAATACCAACCACCATTTATCATAAAACCACTATTTTATAAAGTTATTCGACCTAACAACGATTCACTGAAGACAACAAATGGAGGGAAACGTTCCTTCGTAATACATGATAAGTGCCGATAATAGAAAAATTCCTAGTTTGATGACGCGTCAATCAAAAAGCTTCCACCATCACACAAAAAAAAACCCAACCTCGAATTTCTTTTCCACGCTTAATTTACAACGCACACACAAGTAAAATACCCTCACAACAACAACTTCCCTCTTTCCCTGTACACTCCCGATCGCTGATAAAATTCCACTGTACCGAGCAACAACACGCGCTTACACCCTTGTATATATATACGCACTTGCGGTCAGCGGCCGTCGAAGCGAGAGCAGAAAGACTCTCGGCAGAACGATTAAACGCCGCGCGGAGCAAGGAAATCTTTCTTCGGCAATGATCCATTACACTCAAGATATTAGGTTATTGTGCTTTTGCAGAGCGAGCAGGAAGAAGAAGAAGAAGAAGAAGAGGACGACAGTGGTGGCGGCAACAACAGTGGACTGCTGAAAAGATAGCCTCCCTCTCTCTCTCTCTTTCTCTCTGGCATCGGCGGCGACGTTCGTAACTCGGGGCGCGCATTTTATTATCCCTCATTTCGGAATCTCAAGTGGCGGGGGGGGGCTTTATAACCTACTAAACGGCCGGAGTTATGTTTTCTAACTCGAGTTTTACGGCTCGTATAACACAGCGGTGAGCGTACGCACGCGTACGGCAAAAAAGAAAATGACAACGAGAGAGAGAAAGAGCAAGAGAGAGAGAGAGAGGAGTACGCGCGCGGCCGTCGGCGCGTTAAAATCTCCCGCGCTCCAGGTATAGTTATACACGTATACCATACCATATCGCGAGCCGTCGCCGCACGTGCTATATCCGCGCGATCGCTTTCACTGTATTGAAAAAAAAAGAGGTAAACCGAAAAAAATTACAAAATCACGTCAAACCAAAGATACTATAGAAACTAAATATATATGTATATGTATAAATAGAAACAGGGATCTGTGACTGATATGATACTCTATGACATACGCGTATTATACGCGTATAACATACACACATACACTATACGGCTGTCGTCGGCTTTATTTCCATGGTATAGAAGGGGGGTGAGAGCGTGCACGAGAGTCGCATTATAGGTGGACTCGGGCAAATTTATGGAACAGAGTGGAAAGAGAGAGATAGAGAGAGAGAGAGAGGGTAGCCAACGTGTACCGCTGACGGCGTTATGTCAACGGAGCATCGCGTTCGCGCGCGCGCGCGCGCGCGTGGTCACGGAGTAAATAGTCCGCTAAATGCAATGTAAACGGGCCGTTGAAAATGATTATTTGCACTCGCGCGGTCTTCCAACAAGTCAAGCCGGCAAAATGATGCGATGATTTGTATAACGTCGCGCGCCTGGCCTGCCGAGTGGCATGCGCACATGGGATATGTGTATATATATACATATATACGTAAATGTGTGTGTGTATGCGTTGAGTATACGAACGCGTCGATCGGACAACAAAAAGTTTACCTGCGCCGCAGCCGCACTATACGCGGATTTGGCTACGTCGTATAATATGAACAGGTTCAATACGTATATATATATGTAGGACGAAAATCGTCGCGCAAAGTTGCAAGCGAGAATGACGCATATACATATATATATAAGCTTTTTTTCTCAGACTTGCAGGATAGAGGTTTTGGCGGACGTGTGTTTTTTGTTTCGTGTGTGTATATAACGTGCGCGGTATCAAAAAAGAAATGTTGTGGAATAATTTACTACGGAGTAATAAAAGGTTAAGTTGCTACAAGTACAGCTCGTAGTTGTAAAACTTGCGAGCCGTTATTCGCTGGTGATTACAAGACGTTGGTTATGCAAGTTTTCGAAAAACCGGTAAAGACGCGCGCGCGCGCACGCGCGGATCCTATAACGCCGCCACGCCGCCTTTTATAAGTACATAATTTCAAATACATTTATTGGCAACTTATCGATGAAATTCGTGGAATCTCGGATCGTAAAAGTTCGGTGGAAGAAACATTCGAGAGCCTTGATCTTTAATGGGAGGGGGATGAGAATTATGGTACATGAAGGTATATATATTTTTTCTTTTATATTTATATATATATATAGACAATGGTGTATATCAGTAGAAATAGGATGGGTTGTAGTCAGACATCTTAGTTTATGTATATTATATGTGTGATGGTATTTAACGCAAAGCTTTCAATCGCGTATTATCATTGTATCAAAATAGTATGTATCAGATCTTGGCAGCTATACCGTTCCGCTATTCTTGCACATCATACATCAACGGAACATATCATAGGTTAATTTATCACCATTACTCGACAAGAATAGCTAAACCCAAGCGCCAAGAGATCATCGCCAAAAAAAGAACGAATAACCAAAACGTTAGTACTCACTTCGATAGGGTCGTCCCTCCTCCGGTGTACTTCTCTCCGTATTCTCTGAGCAGGGCGTTGCGCTAGCTTCTCGTTCCTCGTCACCAGGTTGATTGCCAGCACCTGTGCCAGGCTGATTAGCTGAGCCACCGCTACCTGGTGGCGACCTGCTCGTTGAATTTGCTGGACTCTGAGGTGCTAAATCTGTCGCCTGTGAGGTTACCGACGGCGAAAATATGCTCGACATGCTGGACAGCGAGCCAAGGCTCGATAAGCCAGTTGGTACACCTGTAGAACCGGGTCCAGGTCCAGGTGTCGAGACACCCGGGCCTTCGCTCTCGAGTTTGAGACGTTTCTGAGGCGGCGCGAACGCCGATGGTGCCAGAGGCCGAAAGGCACTGCCAAACGGCAGTCTGTGCTCGAGAGGATGAAGAAACTGATGCTGCAGGTGTAGCATATGATGGAGCCGGTAATCAAGCGAGGCGGCGGCCTGACCGAATGGATTCTGCAGGTCTTTGCTCTCGCCGATCTGTTGTCAAAGAATAAGTGATGTGGTTAGTGAATATGTTATTTGTACGAGTATATATATATATATAGTTATAAGGTAGGGAAGGAGTAAATGGTTACACTGGATGACGAGCGTTTAATTAAAATTGACATTTTTTTTCGTTTAGTTTATTGTATTTGGTTAGAGTAAAGTGTCGGGATTTCGATTAAAACGGATTTTTAAAGATAACATGAGCAATACGAGCAATATCGTTTTATTATTTTACAAGACCTTTTTGGCTATCAGGTATAAGCTCCTCGGACGTAACGATATATTTTTTGAAATTGAATGTCGTTTATTATTTATACGCAAAGTGGGATTGGAAAGTAATTTTTTATATGCGCGTGAAAATAACGCGCGAGAGACAACTGCGATTATACAATGTTTTTATTGTTAAATTCCATATGAATTACTTTTTCATAGCGCGATAAAACAACAGATAGAATTGCCTAAAGTGACAGTAAATCGAACGAAAAATGATCGTTTACATTAGCTTTATTATAATTAAACAAAAAAAAAACCGATTCACTGCAATCTATTTTAATTTAGCAAAAAAATATTTAAGTTGAACAATCATTGTAGTTATTTTCATCTATTTTTCTATTAAACTTTAATCAAATATTGATAAATCGTGTTGTACAACAGAAACGAAAGCGTTAGTTATTTTGTTTTATATCAATAGTAATTTAGATTGTGTACTCTTTGTTAAATGCGTTCGTGACAAAATTTTAATTTGTTAGAATACACTTTTTATTATAATTCAACTGATTATAAAAAGGTTTTATTAGAACACAAAACTTTGAAAACAACCAATAGACACGAAATTCATTTAGAATAGAATAATAAATATTTAGTAATATACATTACGTGATCAATAAATAAATCAATTACATTATCTAAATTTTTCGTCATTTTTAATGTTTAGAAAATATTTAAAAGAAGTATTTCAATCAAATACTTATAAATTTTAGTTAATCTATTATTACTATAACGGGTATTAAAGTATGCAAGAGTATTTTATTCAATAGTATAAAATTTTGCAGATAGCAAAAAAGGTTGCGATTTGATCAATATTTCCAGTTTTTTTATGGAACATGCGTCCGAAGTTTCCAATAGAATTATGTATAAAATAATCGAAAAAAATCATTTACAGAAATTTTATTTAAAAGTTAAACAGTGATATTTAATAGCAACATAGCATCTATACATTTAACAAACACATGCACATACACTTTTCCGTTTAATGCTATCAACTTTTGTGACAACTTTCATCATACATTCACAAAGCTTTTGATGTCTTGAGCAGTTTTCTGCAGTTCGGCATAATAATTGTCAAATTTTATTACGGGATTTCTAATAGTTCATGAAAGAGTTGCTCCTTTGAGCCTAATTTACAACTTCCTCTCTATACAGAGTTTCAGAAAAGGACGCTGATATGTGTAGAACGGTATAGATGTTTTTATAGACCATAATTTATGTAGGCTTTTACGGAATGGGATTTTTTTTACAATACGGGCATTATACTAAAAAGCAAAATATGAATGAGTTTTCAGAAAAATCATGTTAAAGACCATTTATGGATTTAAAAAATGGATTGCCGGTACAATGTCACTTTTATATCTACAATCCTGAAACATAAGAACATAAAAATTGAGATGTTCGTGTTGCGAGCGCATAAGGAAAAAAATGAGGGTTTGAAACGTTGCGTATCGGTAGCAAACAGTCTCGTAAAAAGGAATATACGGTTTGTAAAAGTATAGCAAAGACTTTATGTAATATTTTTTTCAAAGAATTTAATAAGAAAACAAATTTTTATGTACACAAAAAGAAACTTATTCGCGTAATTAAAAACTCCTTATGCCGCGCTGTCGGACATTCATTCATGAATTATGTCTTCATTTCCAGCGGGACCGTTTTCGGGCCTCAGAAAGTATCCTCTGAAGCGTTTCGCAAGAAACAAACGCTGTGCATTCGCCGTGTAATGTATTTCGTAGCTCGCAAATCACCTTGTCTTGAGGAATGACTCATAAAACTTTGATCAAAATTAAACTTGTTTTATTTCCAGTTGAAGAAAAAAAAAAACAATTCCCATGTTTTATAACTGTTTTTAAATTTAAAGAAGTTTTGTCTTTATATGCATCCTATAAATAATGCTTAAATGTGATAAATTTTTTTTTATGAGATGCATTTCGCAAGTAGGTGTGCAACCGGAGCTACAAAGTTACACTGCGCGTGACTTCGCGACTCGACCCCCAAAAAGACTGTAATATCGTCTGGAGTCTCAGAAATATATACGTATTAAAAGTCCTTTTCACCGAGCGTATAAAAAAAATGAAAAAGCTTTTGAACGAACATTTTATGCCAGGCAAATAATGAGTCTACGCGAACGCTCGCGCGTGCGTATATAAATAATCTAGTTTTATTATAGTGTAAAATTTACATGACACCACATCCGTATTTCATAAAATAGAAAAAACGCAAATTGGAAATGAAATATTTAAATGAAATTTGAATTTCTAATTCAATTTTGCAAACAAGTTTATGCGTATTATAAATAGAGATTAAGCAAGAGTGAAACACTGATTATAATAATGATTATAGTCATGGATTAAGGTAAAACATATTCTGCACTTACACCTAATGAGTAAATAAATTTCGTCGAATTCAAAGATTAGTATTTCGCGATCTTATCGAGACTTGCGCATTTCACCTTTTTAGCTTATAAAACGTTTCATGAGCGAATACATTGCTGACAAAGTTGCAACGGTTACAAGCATTGGCTTTTGCTCAACATCTTCAATAGAAGAGAATTTTTACGCAAACTATATGAATGTTTTTCTCATGATAATCTTCTCATCGTGAGAACAAAATACGTCTTCTATACAAACTATTGCTATTCAATAGTTTATTCTAAAATAACTGGTCTTTTTGGATAAACTAATGGTAATTTAACTGTCTGATCAGATTCGTCATTTATCTACTGAAATTTTTCAGTGTTTTTTGTGAATTTTTTTAATTGGTAAGGCGTATCTTGGTATATTTGGAAAGAATGAGCAGAAAAGAATGTAAAACAAATCATGAAACACATGGTGCTTGCGAGAAAAGAAATACAGTTACATACTCGTGATGGTAAAGAGGGACGATTAAAGCGTAGGTGAAAAGTTACCGTGTTCGGCTTCGAATAGAGCTCGTTGACCAAAAAGTAAGTGAAACTCAAAAGCCGCAAGGAAAACAGACGGGAGAGGTTCAAATATTTGCATATACTTTCCCGCCCGTTCATATAATAACGCTTTGTGAGTTTTCAATCCCGATAATATCGATCCAAACAGTTATAATTACCAACAATTTTGTGACTTACATATTTATATGAAATCTACGCTGTTTAATATAAAATCGTGTGTAATTATTATTATATGATTTTGTCACCATGTGTTTTATATTATTCTTTCTTCAATACTTTCATCCGCTATAATACCTTCCAAATAATTCGACATTATAATAAAATCATTCAACATATTGCCAAAGAGACACAACCTATCCAGATTAAACCCAGATTTTCACATTTCAAACGAATTTCACTGAATAAAATTATCATGATCGCGGCAAAGGAGGGTGAGAGTTGGGTATAGGAAGCACGAGAAATATCGCTAATTCACGTAACATATATCCAACGTCAAACAATCCGCGCAAACTACAACAACAACTTCCCCCAAAAACAATCAAAACATCGATTCTCTCTCTCTCTCATCTCTCGCGTGTAGCATATGCGCGCGTGCGACCTCCCCGCGGATCCCCCCTGCAACCACAGAGTTATTCCACCACAAAGCTCCTCTTAAAACCATTTACACTACAAGCGAATCAATTACATCGAGCTGCTCGCATCATACCACACACAGTTGTGTTGAACTTGCGACCAGAAATAATTTCTGCAATGTTCATCGTCGTGGACGATTTTCGTCGAGTGAACAACAAGACTCCAAACAAAAAAAAAGAAAAAGAACTCGTCTTTCTGCACGTGTATATAGATATTTAATGTACTCGCGTCGCGTCTTTGGTGGTATATAAAGGCGCGCACCGAGCGCGCGAAGTCGATCCGTCGCAAGTGTATCACGTGTCAGCGAGCCGGTTAAGTTGCGCGCACTCGCGCTCTCATCTCCTCTTCCATTGTGTTATAAGTATATTATGCACATCTATATACGCACACTCGTTAGGGTCACACCATTATATTTAAAAGCACTCGCGAAGTAGAGAGAGATAAAAAATATACTTTCGAGTTATATATATCTATTTATGAATTATATATGTGTACACAGAAAAGCACAGCGAGAACAACACTACTCATGCAGCATGCAACAGGCTTTCGCGCGCGGCTTTCCCTCGTCACATACGCGTATAATATATACTACACGCGCGCACGTGATATTTTTTTTTCTTTATCGTACACGGTTAATAAAGAACGAATACTAACTTGCGGATTGAAGGGTCTTTGCATTCTGAGGGCCGCTTCGGAGAAGCCCCCGGCCTGTGAAAACACGACCAGGGGCGGCGGCAGCTGATTCGGCACATACGCCGAGTTATCCATTTATCACCGGCTTACGCAAAGACCACTCGTGCAGGTGTATTTTCTTTTGTTTTTATTATTTTTTTTTTTCTATTTAATTAATCAACTTGTACTATTACCGACGACTATTGTTGATTAATATTGTTGCTATTGTTTATTGTTACAAGCGACAAGGATATTGGTATAGCGATCGTCCCTCTCGCGCGACGGAAGGCGAGAGAGCGGCAGCGGCGGCGGCTGCCGACCGGTCTCGTCGGGTTTGTTGTGGGTGCGAGCGCGCGCGGCCGACTGATATTCAAACGGTTCGCGGGCCGGCGGTGCTGCAGCTGCCGCGCGGCGAGGTAGTGGCAGCAGCAGTAGGCGAGCGGTGGTGGAGGCGGTGGCGGCAGGCGTATATATCTATAAGGCTACGTACACACTATATGTGTCGTCTTACGAAATACGCGTGACTACCAGCCAATCGGAGCGAGGTTCGAGCGGAAACGAGCAGAAGGCAAGTTTATCTACTGTTAGAGGTGGACTGTGATTGGCTGGGGATACGCACATTTCAAAAGACCACCCTAACCTATTATGAAAGCGCGCGCCGCTGTCCCTCCTCTCACGAAGCTGAATGCTCCACTGTATATCTTATATGTATACACATATATACACGCAGGCGATATGACAACAAGCGTGCGCGAGATCGTGTGCGTATATATACAATGTACACTTGTACAAGAGAGATAGAAAGAGAAAGAGGAGAGAGAGAGAGAAAGCAAATCTAGCTGTCAACCGCACAGAGGCTGACCGCACTGCTATGACATTGTGCCGATGGCTTTTATATGAGAGAAAAAAATGCGAATGCCATGAGATGATAACGATGAATGAATAGAACAAGTCGAAGCGGCGACAACGAACGCGTGCGTTACCTAACCTCTTCGCCGCTGCTTTCGCAGTGTTCAGGGCGCGAGGAAGCCGGCAAATCATTAAAAAGAGAAAAAACCAAAAAGTTGCAACTCTCGGTAAACATGCGAGTGCAGACTAAAAGCTCGTGCACGTGCATGCTTGCATGCGATAAATAAGACCAAGAGAAAGAGAAGTAGTGAGGGTACTTACCCACTCGCGGCGTACGGCGGCAGCCCTACACGGTATACACACACGGCTGCTTGGTAGGTGGAGGGGGAGCAGGCGACTATTATCACTATACCTATATATACTTCGCGAGTGCGAGGGAGATAGAAGATGCACGAGGAGACAGCGGGTGGAATATGTATATATAAAAGTTTATATAGCGCAGCGCGTGGTTATCCTGCCGTCGAGCGGTAATCTAGGGGGCGCCACTTACGGGCCTTCCTTGTATTCCTGAGAGATGAAAATGTTGCACAATCCTTGAGAGCGAGAAAGACAGTAGCGCGATGTCTTTTTAAGATGCGCGCGCGCGAATGTGGTTGATGTGACTTTTTGAATTTGTCGATTAACTGATGGGTAAAAATATGATATTATTGGCTTTATGTTTGTTAGAAATGAAGGAAGAATCTGAATTGAATGAGTTTAATTTAAACTGACTTGACAAATAGAAAGTAAGTATATTCAATTGTATACTTATAGGAATGGAAAGTCATTTTTTTTCTGTACCAGATTGGATTTTTTTTAATTATAAAAAAAGACAACAAAATTGATGCTGCTGAGATATATATTTTTTAAGTAGTACATATATGCAGTAAATAGGCATAATAAAAATAAGGAATTCATAAAAAAGTAATAACAATTGTATAATTATCACTATCTCTTGATAGTGAAAAACAAATGATTCGTTGTGCGGACATAAATAAACTTAACAACTAATTACAAATGTATATAATAATAAAAATATTTACAATAAAAAATATACAAAAGTTAAATAAATTAGGCATATTCGATGAGACTTAGAATAGAATCGACATTTTCTTTTTCTGAATCTCCGTGAGAAATAATTTGTATAGAATCGTTTTCACACAAGAAAATTTGCTCAACAAATATTGTATTACTAGCATTAGATGTATCCTCTACGATATTAGTAACTTCTTCAGGAACAACTACAGTCTCTTTTGATTTCATGGATTTATTAGTTTTAGGTCTTCTTAATCGAGGTTTTCCATTATGTATCAACATATGTCGTCTGAGGTCATATCTTCCAATAAATTTAGCATTGCAAATATCGCATTCATAAGGCTTTCCCTCACTATGAGTCCACATGTGACGACGGAGTGCAGCACTAAATGTAAATGCTGATCCACATATTGTACAAATATAAGGCTTTTCTCCTGAGTGTAATAAACTATGGTCCCTTAAAGTAGCTTTTTGATTAAAACTCTTTCCACAAACTTCACATGTAAAACTGCGTGGATTAGTATGAATTTTCCGATGATTTAAAAGATTTCCTTGTTGAGAGAATGATTTATTGCACGTGATACATTTATATGGTTTTTCTCCAGTATGAACTCTCATATGAGTAACTAATGTACGATTATTTAAAAATCTTCTATTGCATATACTACAAAGAAATTTTGGTAAATGAAGACCTTGTGGATCAAGATGAGAAATTAAATGCCGCTTGTAATTTCCTTTATGATTAAATTGTCGAGGGCATTGACTACATTTGAATGCTGATCCTGAAGTATGAGATGAAATATGAGATTCTAACTCACTCTTAACTTTAAATCTTTCCCCACATTTTGCACATCTATGTCGTGGAAAATCTGTATGACAGGCCATGTGGCGCTTGAGGTATCTTTTCATTACATAAGATTTATTGCAAAGGAAGCACGTATAAGGGGTAGGACCCTTGTGCGTTTTAATATGTGTCCTTAATTGTCTAATACTGTCACAATCCATTTCACAAACAACACAGTAAAATGGCCCACCCTTTGGCACATGCAAATCAACTATGTGACACAAAGCCTCTGCAAGTACCGGATAGTCTTGCAGACAAAGTGTACATTGGTATTGAACTACTTTACCATTTTCTTTGATTTCTTTAACTTTTGTTATTGTATCATTAAGGCTACCGACAATGTTATCCTGTGAGTTGGTATAACAATCGGAATCACTATCTTCATTATCTAAATTAATATTATTTAATTTAGAATCTTCACTTATAACTTGCACTGCAGCCTCAAGAATATCATCATATTCAGTATTCTTATTCTGTGATTCATTTATTGATACAGCATCAGATTCTTGTATCTCAAAATTACTTTGATTTTCAGTGATGTCAGATTCATTGGCAACATTTATTGTATTAAAATCATTTGTTTCAAATACGACGTGCATTTGCATTTCATCATTAGCACCATCTGGATTTTCCGGTACATTTAAAATTACTGTATCACAAACCTTTTGCAAGTCTTCTATAATATCAACATCTGTATTTTGAAATTTTTCTATATTTGATTGGGATATTGTATCATTGCTTACTGTATCATTATTATAAACTACTTGATTATACACTCCACTGTTTTGACACTCTTTTGTTAACGAATCTACAGGTTCATGGAATTCAGTTTCTATTTGGTCGTCTATTTGGTCTTCCTAAAAGAAATAATCATATGTTTATAAAACTATACATTTTACAAATAAATATAATTTTATGTTTAACTATACTTGTTTATTAAACATATATCTGAGTTTTTTATCCGAGTCTTGTACTAGGCTTTTAAATTCAAAAAATGCAGTAGTTTTATCGATGCATTTGGCACATAGTTTAGTTGGCAATCCATCACTTCTATTAATCTAAAATATTCATAACAAAAATTCATTAAACACTGTATACTTCGATCAGAAGAATGAATTTTTACGAGACTAATAAAAATCTTAACCTCTATAGATGTCAATTCCGCAAGCTTGTTTGACAAATCACTGTCATTTGTTTCACAACCTTCGTCATACAAAGGAAACAATTCACCTTCGGCTTCCATACACGCCCGGCACATATCAACCCAACTTATCTCCCAATTCATTGTTGCGGTAACTTGAATTTAACTATATTTTTTTCTATTACGCCATCGAACGAAAGTCGTATTATTGAACGTGTAATGTTTATTGTGACGAGTATTTGTGATGAAAACGGCTTTCTTACCAGTTACAGAAAAAGGTTATCTAAAAGCCGGGTAGAGCCCACTAGTTGAATACTGGTTTTGTTATAAAGACGTCATTTTGCAAACTGTTGCTCCCCGCTTGTTGCTGAGCACGTTGTACGTACAGAACTACATATGCTAATAAGGGTCTGCATTGATTTTTGTTAATCATATGGAAATTGCTTTGACCAACATGAGAAATCGTTATATTCGACGGTCGGTAATGTACCTATAACAATCTAAGTTACCGAATAATGCAGGTAGCGAAGTAACGCATTATACAGGGGTAAAATGAACATGGTTAATGTCGAGTACCACCTTACCGACTATATACATATAACATATTTAATTTTGTTGAACAATAATTAATTATTCCTTCTGATTAATTATTAATTATCGCATAATGCGGGTTATAACCGATTACACGTCAGTAATAGATGGAATATCAAATATAAAGTTATCTTTTAAAACCTTAATTGTAATGTAATTCATTAAAAAATGAAATTGCAAATATATAGGTTCCATCATAATTGAGGAAGTTATTAATACTGTTTTATGGATAGAATATGTAAAAATAATTAGAATAAAAAAAAAAGAATGACGATTTGTATCTTGAACAAATTTAGCTGAACGTAGAAACTGAATTTAGTAATATACAGTTCCACAAAGTTACAAGACAACAAGACGACACTTTTGACGAAAATTAAACGAAATTTCTTTCCAAGAATTAATGAAGGTGTCCAAGTTTTTTTTTACCCTGAAACTTTGTAGAACAACGTATTACTAGATTATGCAGAGTAACTGAATTTTGTTCAACATGTAAATAGTTACATTTTTTTTATAATATTAATTATTTTACATTTTCCGCCAATACAACAAGATTAGCGATAAAATCGGATTATAAATTAAAACAACATTTAATGAATAAAATCTTTAACGAGACAGAGATATAATGAAATTACATTTTCTACCGCAGACACTGCATCACGATGCGTAATAGTCCTAACTTTTGCTTTATTTTGAGCAATACTCATTCAATTACCTTCACTTCTAATTGAATTGACGGGAGGGGGCAGGTAGACCACATAAGTGCGGCAAGGCTGAGTTTCGTGCTGCGCTGTGCGTTTACTACTTGTAGACTTCTACCGCTGATTGGCTGACTTTTAAAACTCTACCAATCAGCGGTGGAAGTCTACAAGTAGCAACCGCGCATCGTGATACTCACCTCTCAGCGCACACTTATGTATATATATATATACGTGCGGTCAGTTCTGCTGACCCACAAACTTTTTCGACGGTATATACGATTGCTGCGCGCATGAATCTATGCAACTTTTGGCATTACATTTTCTTTCCTTTTCGTGGATATATATATACACATCTATAAAAAGCGATTATCAATTACTTATTGCTGGGAGCGTTGTTGTTAAAAAATTTATAATATACGTATATATTTATATATATTGTAATCCGATATAGTTTTCGTTTCTCTCTATATAAAAATAGACACACGAAAGGAAGATTTATCACCGAGAAGAGTCTTTATTATTCTCGATAAAACTCGCCGAACATCGATCCTGTGTACCGTAGACAGATGCTATTACGATAGAATCCCGCTCTGTTTTCAAGTCCATAAATTCGTCAATGAGTTTTGATATCTTCAACTCTACCGGGGCGATTACAGCTCGGACTTTCCGCGTCGTCGGACCAGGGTATATATATAGTCAATAAAAGTGTATATGTGAGATCGTTGTTATATGTATACGTAAGCGAATTGCTACATACGCAGCTTAAAATTATTTATTAACAATATTTTAGAGAAAAAACAAAAAAAAATTAAAAAGAAAATTGCAACATCCGGGTAATCGCATATAGGAGAGAGAGAGAGCAACAATCGATCGCGTCCTTATTTTAAGAACGACCTCATCTTTCACCCTTCCTCCTCTCGCCAGCTTTTCGTTTCGTCTCTCTCTCTCTCTCACGAGCGATGTAATTGTCGGTCATATCGGACTACCATAATCTTCTGACCCGATTTCGGAAATGGGATTTCTTTACCCCCGTCGGCGCATCAGCTGATATGTCAGAATCAACGTGGATTTTTTCAATTTTTTTTTCCTCCCTAATTCTCTTGAGGCAAAATCGATTTTTCATTGTACGCCGTTCACTCACTCTCTTTTCTCGCGAGGAAAGCTTCCCTCTTTTCATACTTTTTTTTTTCAACCCTCCTGCTATATACCTTGGCACACAGTGCAAAAAGAGTATGTATATCTATGTTCGCGTTGGTGCGCGCGTTCGCGCTTGCACGTCCCTTATCTACGGTTATGTCGCATCGGGTTCATGTGGGAGTCATCTCTTTTTTCTTTTGCCTTCTACACCATCGCCATTGTGCGTAATCGTCTAGAAATAGCTTTTTGAGGAATTCCCAGGTGTACAGTGAGTTTCAATTGGATGATCGCTACTTATAGTTTTCATCTGTCCGCAACGATGATATAGCTTAAAGTTGGATGCGGGAGAAATTAATTTCTTTTTTTATTATCTATATCCGTTGTTATTAATTAGTTTATTAATTTTATTTCTCATCGTTTTATGTGATGTAATGTATAAGTCTATTAATATACTGTTCTACAACCGTACTGTGTAATAATAGTGGGTGAAAAATTGTTGTCAGTAATAAAATTATTTTTATGTACTCGTGGTTCCCAGGTTCCTGTTTTCTCGTGGAAATCCAAAACATTTTATAACCAACAACTGACGATTTATTTTAGAGCTGGCCATAAAATGGGAATTTCTCTTGTCCAGTTTCTGGCTCCCGATAAAACTCTTTTTCTTCCATTATTTGGCCATATAATAGATTGAAAAATAGAATAAGTTTTTCGAAGACAAGCATAATCTTGTTCTTGAGTATTTTAAAGGTATTTAGTGAGAGTGAGAGAGACAGAATCAGATGGAGAAATATAAGTTTTGTTAATGTTATTTATTTATATTTTCAAAAGCTATCCAATGCAATATAATGCTCTTTCATCAAAGGTAAAATTAATAAATGCATAATATATGAATATTTTGTTTTTACACCAATCTAAGAAATATGTAGAAAATGGGAGAAAAAGCGTTTCATCATAGCCATTGATTAGCCAGTTTTACTAGCCATTTTCTAACTTCTTGGCCATTTCGTATAGATGAATTTCTACTAGGGTTCAAATTAATAAATTTGATAAAATATTTGAATAAAAAAGTTATTAAAATTATTATTACCCCGTTTTATCGTTACAAAAAGTCACTTTATTTTTCCAAAATTCGAGTTATTATTGTTTTAACTTTAATGCGTTTTTTACTACATTCACTGCGATTTTCCAATGCGAACTCGTATAGATACAAGACAGTCTAACAATATACAACCATGATTTGCAGTTATTTCGCTAGTCTCTCGCACAGAGACGATAATATAGCGAGTGAAGGTGTGTGTTTGTGTGTGTGTATGTATATATATATATATCTTGTTTTTGATGAAAACAAAATCTATGAATGCTGAAAGTTTGCCAAACGCAGCTCTCTGGAATATATCTCGCCGAAGTATACGTGATAGCTGTGTAGAAGAAGTAGTAACAGTCGACTATAGTAAGACGTAGAATTTATATACACATACCAATGTACACGCTTTATATACCGCGGATTTACTTTCGGACTTTATTTCAGATAAGTGTAAACCTTAATCCTTTTAATTCTTATCTCCCAACTGTTATACGTTAAATATCATTCTAAATATACATGTACGTATATTTATCTCTTTCAAAATCCATTGACAAAAATATCACGTCGAGCATATGCGTTGTAACATATATATATACTTTTACCCGCTTCACACGCGCGATGTCGAAAAAGAACTTCGCCGATTCTACATATATATATACCGGAGGATATATATGGGAAAGTTTCGCGCCGCGGTATCACGGCACTTCGGAAAACTATTTGCATAACACTTCATTGATTCCGAAACTATGCTAAATTTTGAATTATAACAGTACTCTGAGCGCCGCGCCGTCTATATATCGCAAAAGTGTGAATTTACGGCTACAAAATCAATTTCAGATGTGCTATACGAATCGAGAGACGAATTGTGAAAGCCCGCGGTAAATGAGAATTAGATAAATCATGTGGAACTAATATCCTTTGCTTTTTTTTTGTTATTAAACGTATCGCGCTTTTTCACATTCACGACCGCATGTGTGTTAATTCGATTAGAATATTGACAAATGCATCAACCGGTACAAATTAAACATTATATAGTTCGATGTATGTTTACATATACACCCTATTTAGAATTATCGATTCGACAGATTATATCTATATAGAGAGCTCGGTTTATCAATGACTGCGCAGCAGCAGTAGCAGCAGCAGCAGCAGCGAAAAGAGCGTATTATCGTCGTTGACACCGTCGTCACCCACACACACACATACTCTCTCTCTCTCTCTCACTCTACTGCCGCGGCCAATTATCCAATCAACGTCACAGCCTTCAAAGCCGCTCTCGAGTTGCTGCTGCTGCTGCTGCGTTACCGCGGCTGATGCTGCTTAGCGCGCGCGAGTGGGAGAAAAAAGGCGCCTGTGTTTCCTATATACATAGACGCAAGCGCGCGCACGTACGCGCAATAATCATCGTGTATAGTAGGCGGAGAGATAGAGAAAGAGTGAGAGAGAGAGAGAGATGGTAAATCAAGCATCAAGGGACGTTTACTATAGCGACGATGCGCGTGGGTTTAACTAATGGAAATTGCTGGCTTATACGCGGACGATCGACGAATAAAAAAAAAAAAAAATAACGCGAACCTCCTCTGACGACCATCACGTAGCAACGTTATAGACTTCGATCTTTGAATTCTGTATATGCAGCGGTCGTTGAATTGCATCTTCTTTTCTTGTTACATCATCTCGTATAGCTTTTATATGATATATATACTGTTACCTCTGTAATATAGATATATACAATGTATATAACAAGACTAATTACTCTCGCAAAGGAAGAAGAATTCTGCTGCGGTGTGAAATAAAACCAATCGTACTGTTCCCCACCTCTCTCCCTCTCTTTCTTTCCTTCTCTTCTCCGTACCGGAATCTTATCTCGTTCGGATGAAAGACTTATTGTATAAATCTGCATAAGAAAGCGCACCCACGCTACCGCAATAACCTTTTTCTCTTTTCCCCTCTTTCTTTCTCTCTCTCTCTCTCTCTCCTTACTTTTTCTCTCTTCTTCTTCTTCTTCTCCTCCAGCTTTTTTTTGTTCACCGCAAACGCATTGACATCTATTAGACTCTTCGCTCTTTCTCTCTCGCATCTCCCCCATTCACTTTCCTCCTCTACAACGGACACGCTTCTTCGCGAAAATGACGATAATTGAAAATTGGCGGTATATAGCTGCCTCTCTCTCTCTCTCTCACTCACTCGACCATCGTCCTCTCCTCCCCACCTATAACACACTTGGTACATTCTCGGTGCTGCTGCACCCCTCGGCGCTGATTTCCCAGCGGGAAGGGCGAACCTTTCCCTCTCTCTCACACACTCACTCTATCTCTCTCTCTGCATGTGCCTCTCCATATACCAGGGCGAGAGAGCGGAGAGCAGAGCAGAGCGAGCACGCAGAGACAGAGACGGAAGCCCTCCATATCGATCGCAAGCTCCCTCCCGCGCGGTCCCGCGCGCATTTCGCGAAATCTCCTCCTCCTCCTCCTCATCGTGATCCTCATCGTTTATCCTCTTCGTCCACCTCGTCGTCATCAACACCGCGAGTGTACTGATGAAGAAAAAAAAAAGCAACAGTAGCAGCTTGATTTATCAGCTATAGGCAGCAGTAGTAGTAGTAGTAGTAGTGTCATCCAGCAACAGCTCTACTGCTGCTCGTATCTGTCGCGGGCGCGCGGGCGCGTGCGCCACCACCACCACCACCACTGCTGCTGCTGCTACCGCCGCCGTCGACTGTTATAAATGCTTCGGCTGGCGGCCGCGTGCCTCCAGTCTGCCGCTGGCCGCCCCCGTGGCTTCTCGCCGCGGCTGCACTGTGCGCCAACCCCCCCGTCCCTCAACCATTTAATCGCGCGAGAAACGCGCGCGTGCGTGTGCGTGTGTGTGGTGCGTGTAATACTACTATTACTATTATTATTACTACTAATAATCTCCTCGTCCTTGGCCATCAACATCTTCAATTCTCCTTTATCTACTGCTACTTCTTCTTCTTCACGTTCTCTTCACACATCGAGAGAGAAAAGTATTATAAAGACACGCGTGTGCGATCGGGATATCGTTGACATGTAACCATCGGTACCGGGTTGAGGGAGAAAAGGAAAGAGAGAGAGAGAGTGAGTGCGCGATATTGTATAGCAATATATATGTATTATAGTGAGTAACCGCGACGACGACAACGATGATGACGATGATGATAAAAATAATGATGATGATGATGCTGATACCAAAGGTTCCAACGCTATTGATGATTATTGGAGGTCGCAGAGATCGAACTCACTGATCGATCTATATATAGTGTGTAACGCGCGTGAACCAAGCACACACCCACGTATATATACACTCACTCAGTCCGTTGTCATCCTCTCGGTTAATTGTCGTGGAGGAGTGAAGATAGAAGGAGAAGGAGGATCATCGACGTACTTGACTTTCTCTGCTGCTGTTGGTGGTGGTACTGCTATAGCCGTTGGTTCTGCGGATTCTACTGTAAGGACCGGGACCGAAGCCGGCGGAACGCGGCGGGAAGATAGAGCGCATTAGAGACCGAAGACAAACGTACGTTGAGCACGATATCTTGTTGTTGTTTTTGTTGTTGTTGTTGTTGTTGTTGGTGTTGCTCTTCTTTTCCTCCTTTACACGATTCTCTGTAACGTACAACATATCTAGCCCCTTTCTTCTTTCGTAAGTTCCCTCTGTATTCTATATCTATGTCTCATATTTTCTCGTGTGCACAAAATAGAATCATACATGTACTACAGTAACACACTATCTATCTTTTCATATATATATATATATATATATAGTAACCAGCACGAAAAGTAAAATCACTCGTTTCTACATTAGCTTGCGGACAGAGATGTGACATATCTGCGCTTTGAGAACCATATATATACACAACGTGAGCTCGTTTGTTTCCTCCCGTGTATAATATAGGGTTGTATTTTTATTTTTTTATGTCTCGTGCCACTGCTTGTCTACGCTAAATCCTCGGCTATATAAGAAACCGTACGTCTGTTTCTCAAGTGAGACTACGTGAAATGACCGAGTGAATTATTCGACCCTCTTTACCCTGGGGCGAGGTTTTTATTGTCAGAGACGAGCAGCAGCAGCAGCTTGCTTGTACGGTAGCTTCCTACTCTTCAAGGCGGCAAGGTTGGATTTTGTTACTCATGAACTCGGGCTGGGTTGTGAGGTATTATTAGCGTGATTATGAGAGAGTTTTTATAAAGTCTCGCGAGTTTATAGTTGTGCGAATATTTTTTTTTTGGTTTTGCAAGTTTTTTTGCTTTTGTTTAGTGGTTTTTGCATTAACGGTGTAAGGAAAGATGATACGATGAATTTCTACTATAGCGAAGTTCACGAATGAAGAGTGCTTCGCTAATGTACCGCGATTATGTATTATCTCGATTGCAATCGATTTTAGTGTGAAAACTTCTGAGATGTAGAAGGAATAAAGGAATCGACAAGTATATAACGAGGCTAGACGCTGAATCGCTGCACTATGTAAAAGGCATTTGTTATATAAAGTCGTTGCAAGTTTATAATTTACATTTCCTTTATTGTTCTACCTTTTAAGTCTCTCTTTTGTAAGATCATTTTCAAACAATAAAGATTTCTTTGAAATTTTTTTTAACGATAGACTGTTAATTACAAAAAGAAAATGTAATCCTAAAATTCATAGAATTTAAAATTTTAAAGTTAAACTGGAAAAACGTGACTCTTTTCCATTCACTTTAGAAAGATAAAAGCGTTCCTGAATACGTTCATTTTAGAAACTTCGGAATCGATTTTTTCGTAACAACGCAACCAAGCGATTTCAGCCAAAATATGCACGAAATTGCAAAAAAAAAGTAGTAATGAAGCCTATCACTTTCTAACTAGAGTTCTCTACAGTGATATTGAAAAACGGAAGCATGAAGTCGAATTGAACTTTAATGCGCAATTATAGGTTTTAAAGAAAGAGAATTCAGGTATTTGTTTATACTTATTATTTTCATGTAATATATCTTGTATCACTTGTTTTGACGAGATATGAAACAATTTTCAGTCAATTATACTTCATAAACCGTCGTATTCGATTGATCATTGAGATCAATTTTAATTTCATACATATACGGGAATCTATATTTCAGAATTTCTATATTAATACATGATATTTTATTAATTCCAGTTGATATCATTCAGATTTCGTTTATAAATAGTAATTTTAATTACTTATAATTGTCAAATTAAGAATATATATAATTATCCATACGTTCGTTACACTCATACAAGAAGTGACTCGTGTCTATATACGACCATGTTTCAGTTTTCATCGTATACGACATTATTATAAGCAATATTTTACAAAATCCAATTAATGAAAGCACTTGAAAACTGTTCAATTTTCCATTCACCAAGTCAATTTGCGCACACTAAGAATCGCGGCGAGCACGTACGTATTGTTAGTTTCATTGACCTGCATAGGTATATACGTCATTCGCGCTCTGAATGCGAATACTCCAGAAATTCGTGACGATATAACATTACATATATATGTCATTAAAAAAAAGTTCACTTCTACGTAAAAAAACATCAAGAATTTCATTAACGAATACACGATATACAAGCGATGCAACAGTGCGCCTTCATTATGCTTTTTTTTTTTTACACGTTAAGCTGAATGTATAATGTATACAACTATAAGCTACCACGTCTATATACCTGTTGACCTGTCACGCAGTCGTCCGATTGCCTTCTTCGACGACGATTTCTCGCGTATATATTTATACAGAGAGGATTCACGCGCACGTCTCTATATAAACAGCCGATTGAAGAATAAAAGAGAGACTCTCGCACGCGCGCTCTTGTGTGTCTTTCTCTTTGCATTGTGTGTATATACGTTTTATGCGTTCGGAGGAGATACGGAAGTTTTACGGTCGTTGCTATTATATATTATGCCCTGCCGCCGCCGCCGTAGCCACCAGATTGAAATGCAATGTGTGTGTGTATGTATGTATAAGTGTATATATATATGGGGAGAACGCTCACAGAGATAGACTGACAATGAGTATATAGGAGGAGGAATCGAATTGATTTGCATGAAACGAGGATAATTAATGAAAAGTGTGCCCCCCGGCAAGCCTGTTATATAGCGTATACGTGTGTTTGTATATGTATATACACGTATAATACATGCTTTGAATGGAACGAGTGTTCGCAGTAATATGTATATGTGTGTGTGCACCATGTACACGGTTCGAGCTTTTCATCGATTTTAATACCGTAGAGATGATGCATTTTCTATGACAGCACATACACGTTACCTCTCGCCGCGCTTATTGCGTAATTTTCGATGCTCATACTGATCCTATTGTTTTTGTTTTTTTCTTCTTCTCTCTCTCTCTCTTTGATGATCATCCGTCTTTTCGTTCTCTCTCTCTCTCTCTCGCAGACACTCTACGTCTTACCATTACCTTCCTTCCTTTCTCTTGGTCTTATTCTCTTAACTAAAGCTCATAATCGCATTAACGAACGGCCATTAAAACAGAAACTCGATTAAAAAATAAAAAAGAGAAAATCTTTCCCTATTATTACACTCTCTCTCTCTCTCTAGAATCAGCGACGTCAGCGACTGGTATAGGGCGCGCATTTACCGCGCCGACAAAAGGAAGGGGGAAAAGGGGCGAAAAGCTCATTCCGTGTCGAGTCGACTTTTCGTCGTCGTATAGTCGTCGCGTGCGCGCGTGTCCTTCTCGCCTTCTATATATATATAGTCCTATGCAATCACAGCGAAAACTCGTCGTAATTTTCCCTCCAAAATCATGTACAATGTATAAGACAAGTTTCGAAACTGTACTGGGTCCTCCCCCCTTACACTCTCCCTATACATATACACATGTATCACGTTGCGCGCGTGTATCTGTATGACTCTGCCTACGCGAATTACTGCTTCATAATGTACAGCTGCTCTACTGCTGTTGCTACGTGTATGTATATATGCACACGCGTGCATATATATATATATGTAGTACACTAACCGCAGAGACGCGCGCGCGCGAGCGCGTATAATACACTCGCACCAGAGACGCGCGAGTACAACAGAGGCGCGAAGAGGCAATGGAGAAATCTAGGCTAATAGAGAAAAGACAAACGACTTGGTGAAATAGGAAGTCGCCCATTTCGAGAGAGCAAGCGCAGGCGACCGAGTGAACGAACGAATGAACGAGCGCACACGTTGGTCATGAGTCGCGCCTTCTCGCATTCACGAACCAGTGTGTATATATATATATAAAATCCATGCGCGCCGCGTTCTCGTCTCATAAATTTGCCGATACTCGTTCGCCATGTTTGTTCAAGAAGAGAGAAAGAGAGAGAGAGAGGGAGTAGAACTGCATTTCCGGCGAGTGGGTGAGAGAGAGAGAGAGAGAGAGAGAAGTCGCCGGAAGTGTGCGCAGGAGGGAGCAAGCTAGAGCAGAGAGAAAATGGATAATGGATGAGTGGTGCGCGACAAACGCGAAAAGGGCGTTTCGCAAAAGCTCGCGCTTTCGCTTGATTTTGCTCGCGTGCATCTATATATATATCTATATATTTACTCACCTACATATAGACGCATATATATACACACACACACACGTATACTCGGTGATGGTATAAGGTCCGAAAACTCTCATCCCTCTCGCGTTGGATTCCCATCGACCTTTCGCTCTCCAAAACCAATACAAATAGCCCGCAGCTTATAGGCCTGATCTCTCTCTCTCTATCTCTTCACATACACCCACTATATGCAGCCGCCACACATACACATATAGTGCTTGAAAACCTCCATAAAGGGAGATTATTAAGAAGGCTAATCAAAGCGCTTGAACGCGCGTGATTCCGCATCCCCCGAGGAGGATGACGACTACGACGACGACGACGCGGTTACGAGGAATAGAATTCGATTTCTCGCCGCTTCGTATATATATATACATATATATATACGTGCGCGCCGCACGTGCGGAATTCCGGGCGCGTGCTGGGAGAGCCAGCCACTGCCCTCCTCCTCCCTCCCTATTCCCCCCTCCTGTATACGATGTCGGGACGGAATTCTTGAAATCACTCAGCGAGTGCGCGCGCGCGCGCGCGTAGATAGATGGATAGATAGATAGGCCACGGGTGGTAGAACGGTAGTGAGTGTATATAGGATGGAGAGAGAGAGAGAGAGAGTGCACACGGCTGATGGTACACTAGTAGCCTGATTTCCCGTCCCCGCGCGTACTGATGCTCGTTCTCTCTCCCCCTCTCTCTCCCGCTACGCTCGTACCGATTGATTTGCGTTCTGTGAAGATTAGCATGGCTCGCCGGCGTGGTTTCTATAGTCCCCACCGACTCTCTATCCACGTTACCTCTCTCTCTCTCTCTCTCTCTCGTTCTCTTTGGTAGCGAGAGGGGCGCTATATCTTTGTGCGATTTGCCTTTTTAAATGGAATCGCGACTGCTCGTCTCGTGTGTATGCTCTATATGTCGAATGGAGTTGCACGCGCGCGCGCTTTGTTCTTTGACTCGTTGCGCTTATATATATATGTGTGGTTTAACGCTTTTTGTTTGTCTCTTTTTTTTTTTATCTTTTTTTTCGTATAACGTGTTGTTTAGCAAACACGAAATAGACGTAGAATGTTCCTTTATATAGGAGGGAACTATAGTGTGGTTTTGTGTTTTTTTTTCTTTTTCAAATCTATATTGCTCGAGGTCGTTGGAATGAAGAATGAAATCATATTTGCGAAGCAGTCATTGCCGTGAAATAGATCGGAGTTAACAAAGATATTTAGGGCCTTGTGACATCCGATGTTTATTATTAGGATGGATGATAGAGAGAGAGAGAGAGAGAGAGAGAGAGAGAGAGAGAGAGAGAGAGAGAGAGAGAGAAGTTTTTATTAAATAAGGCTGTGGATTGCTGGGGGGATTCGCTATAGACTGTGCTTACATAAATTACACATATTGTTGAATAATTATAGCTGGTATAGGGCGCTACACTCAGTATGACAGTCGCAACGATATAAAAGTGAATCGAGTCGCGAGCATTGTGATGATTCATTGAAGAACCAAGGTTCAGCCAGGCCTAACCGCGGGTACCTTTTACTCCCTTTTTTCAGGATTTCTGAAGCTAAAGTGTAAAAACAGATGTTGGAAGCAGTACCACTTTTTGAAAACAAAAAGATGAAGTGACCACTGGAATAAATGATTGCCAGAAGGCAAGTATAATTAACGATGAAAGAAAAAAAGTAGAGATCCAAGCCCAATTACTTGTGAAATTCCTGATTGTCTGCCAAACGGGTGTGAGGTATAGGGTTATCAGCTAAGATAATAATTGTCCAATCTATAGATTAATATGAGCGTATCCAAGTATATAAAGGCTTAATCTGAAAACCCCTATCAAGTGTAATGGAGCATAAAGAACATTATTCGGTTATAGCATGAAGAGCTTTATAAAAACCACTGGTGACAAGCATAATGGTGTGCTGAAAATTTATAAGTGCTCTAAAATCATCTATACCATATATTGATGAAAGCAGAATTCATACTATGGCCTTTCCGGAATTTGGGAATAGTGTCAGTAAAATTTAGGTGTAATTGTAAAATCTCGAAAATATGCAGGCACTTATTTAAGTTTACAGATTGAAGATCTCGAAGGAGTGGTGAAATAGCTTGATTGTTAAAGTGATAAAAACTTAAGATGAGTTTATTAATAGAAGCGTGATACGGAAAACATTAATATCTATCCAGTGGCATGTTTCGTATCTGCCAAATTATTACTTTAAAATCGATGCAGTATTATTATTATTATTAGCGTTGCAAAGTGATCTTGTATATTATGACAACACCTCAACGATACAAGAGCGAGTGCGATAGAGAAAGACAAATTATAATTTCTCTCTACATTAGATTCTATTAGTGTCTATTACTAAGAACTCTGAATCTCAGTAACTTAGATATGCACGAGAGAAAGAGAGAGAGACAAACAGATTTCATTTCATCGGATTCGCATATAAATATACAGCACATAAATATATTATACGTTGTTTTCACATCGTCGACCAATATCGATTGTAGACGTTATATAACTGCCTCAAATTAATAATTTGATTACTCTCATATTTTTATCATTATTCGTTCATTGAGGATTTTTTTTTAACTCCTGAAACAGATGAATTGCCTTCTCCATAAATACAATGAACTTTATATAAGAATAGCGTTGTTGATCAATACTTGGGGGAAAAAACCATCGTTGAAGACCACACACGCAGCTGTGTGAGCATGGAAACATAATAACACTCACACGCGATAACCGGATATCGCCGCAGAGGAAGGCGAGGAAAAATTTTAGCGTCCACCGTTTGAACGCTAACCTTTGCACTTTCTTTCTCTCCTTTACACGCTCGCGTTGTATTGAGCGATAACACTAAAGCACCTCTCTAGTACCCTATAATAGTTGTTTATCCGACATTCATACAATTGGAATTACCCCCTAAAAGGTGCGCCATCTCAGCGCGTTTTGTTGTTTTTCGAGGCGTTATACTTTTTCTTATGATTTTGTCGAAAAAGACCTCTTTCTCTCTCTCTCTCTCTCTCAATGCAGTGAACGATTATTACAATGGATTCGCGAACGTGTGTGTCTATTCCACATATAGGTATAATAAAACGGAAACCTCTACAGAAAAAGAAAGAAAAAAAAATGAATTAGTTTGTACTTGAACGAGATTGCAATTTTTTTTTTTGATAGAATGTTTTAATGGAAACGACGGACAGCGCGTCGTCCCTTTCTTCTTTCGCATAATGGCACGCGATAATGAGAATTCCCACTGAGACCTTTGGGTGTCGATTTGCCGCCTAACAATGTTAATTTCTATCCTTTGCCGAGACTCGTTTCGATGTAATTTGACAGCATGAAATTGAATTTGCGCAAGCTTGGAAATGATGCGAATGAATGCAGTGTAACCAAACTCTTGTTTAGGTATAACTGT